>JAQQTO010000021.1:6120000-7350000 GCA_029884595.1 Ormosia semicastrata | reverse complement strand
ATAAACTAATTATTTATTGAAAGGTCATATAAAAGAAATATTTATAGAGAAGGGTTACATACATTTGTATATTAATTTATATTAAAAAAATTCACCTATCTTTAATTGACCATATTATTATTTATTTTTATTGGTAATTTATATTAAAATCTCAAAATTTTCATAGATGTCTAATATCATCTTTCTTATATATATGTCTTGTAATCCTAAATTAATTAATTATATTTTTAAATGAATATATTTATTGATATATAATTATTTTATATTATTTATAACATTTCAATATATACATCACACAAGAGTGAAAATTTTTCATGAAAAATATAGTAAAATTAATTAAATGTAATTTATTATGAACAAGCTATGAATTTATTAAGTATTTTTTAAGCTAAGAAAATATAGTAAATCTTTTTGGTATAATCTTAATAATAAGTTGATAAAATATCCAAATAAATTAACACATAAAAATTAATATTAAAAAAATTGTAGAATCAAATATTGAAATTATTTGAAACTATATAAACTAATTATTTATTGAAAGATTATAGAGAGGAGCTACATAGCCTTGGTTATCATAGTACAGGAAAAGACAGTTAACGAAAATAAAAAATGTTTTGAGTAGGTTTCACTGTAAATTTCACTAATTATAACTTAATTAAATTCATATAAGTTATTTGAGATGTCATATATCTAGGTTAAATATATTTTTCTTAATTTAATGTAGCATTTTTTTAATTTATCCAGTGCATTGCACATGTACAAAATACTAATAATATATAAAGAGAATGTACATGCCTTTATATTCTGATATGTATCATTCTGATATAGAACAATATGTTTAAAAATCTGTCATATGACAAATACATTATCCCAATGACTGTCACGTGACATTCCATGTTACAATTTAAAATGAATGTATACATGTGTTGTCGGTCTAAATTAAATTTATCGCTCACATATATAAATATAGAAATTTATAATCATATATAATTATCTTAACATATATACCTTTGAATATCAATTCATTTTCATATTCAAAAAATTCAAAAATTTATTACCTATCTTTAGTTGACTACGTTACTATTTATTTTCATTAGTGATTGATCTTAAAAATTTTAAATTTTGTGTCGATACCATCTCTACTATATATGCACTAGCACCCTAAATTAATTAATTATATTTTTAAATTACTATATTTATTCTATATTATTTAGAAAATTTCAACATATACATTACACGGAGTAAATTTTTTTCATAAAAATATTGTAAAATTAATTAAATATAATTTATTATGAGGAAACTAAAAATTATTAAGTATTTTTTTAATTTTTTGGTTCATATATATATAATATAATATTTAAATATTTTATATTTATATTTTCCAACATTGAAAACTTTAATGAAAATATATTAATATGTACATATTTGAAATAAAAATTTACAAGAAGACATGATAAAATTAATTAAAAAGTTTAAATTTAAAATAAAGTTTATTTAGTAAGATCATTTAAATACAATTGAAAACTTGCATCATATAACATTGAAATTTTATTGATGTTTTGAGTAAAATTGTTTGTAGGAGTTGAGATAATTTTTATGGATAAATAATGGAAGAAATTAACTTCAACAAGAATATTGATGGAGCATATATAATGAGTAAGTTATAATTTTGTGTCATATTGCAAAAAGATAATAAGATTAAAGAACCTAAGCAATCATATGCCAATTGATTGATTTAATTAATATATTATTTTATTTAGTCTAGTTAAATTATGTAAGCTAAATATATAAGTTATAAAATGTTAATGTATTTGAATGCATTGAGTATCATTTGATTATATTATTATTGATTATTTTAATTTTTAGTATTTTTTTATTTGTCATTGTAATATCTATCCATCTAAGATTATTTTGTTACTATAATTTGATATTAGAGATCAACTTGGTATACTCTTAATAATAAGTTGATAAAATATTCAAATGAATAAACACATGAAAATTAATATTAAAATAAAAAAACTATAGAATCAAAAATTTAAATTATCTGAAACTATATAAACTAATTATTTATTGAGAGATTATAAAAAAATATTTATTCAAAGGAATTACATAGTTCGATATCATAACACAGAAAGAGTCGTTTAATGAAAATAAAAAAAATAATTTTGAATGGATTCTATTATAGATTCTACTAATTATAACTTAATTAAATTCATGTAAATTATATGAAATATTATATTTCTAGGCTAAGTATATTTTTCTTTATTTATTTTAACATTTTCACTAGTATTTCAAAATTCAATAATAGATTCCTAATGAATAAATTCGTTGCAAGAATTTACAAAGAATAAATATTTTTAAAAATATTTCCGACATATTCTTTTTGTTGGTAGTTTGAAATTTTTTTAACATCTTGTTTCTCAAAATACTCCTTTCTTAACATTTGTTTAGTTTTTCAAATATCATCTCCGAAAAATTAGTATATATCATTTTCTTTAGTTTAGAAATTAAATCCGTTAAAAATCAAAACAAAGACTTGTATTTGTTTTGGTAAACAAAGACTTGTATTTCTTTTTTTGGTGTGTGTATTAGGCTCCACGATCTAGGGAAGGCTCCACTACTGGGTTAGTCAAAGAATGCCCTACATGAGGCCCCAAGAGAGGGAAAGGGAAATGGAAGAAAGGGAGAGGGGAGTGACAGAAAGAAAGAATCGAACTTGTACTCTTTTTTACACACAAGCAACAATGGCAACGACTTGTATTTCTTATAACGTGTTAGTTGCGTCAACACGCGAGACCATCCAATCATGCTAGTCTTGTTACGTGGAACGTTGTCCTCACGGTATAAGCAAAAATTTCTCCATCTACAACTGTATATGACAGGACATGACTTTACCGACTTTTGGCCCATTTGTCACATTCTACATGATAAGTCGTAATTTGGTAATATAAAATTTGATTATATAATATAACTTATATATTATATAACTGTACCAAAAAAACTTATATATACTATATGTTTTTGTTTTGTTATCTAACGTTTGGTATATCATACATAATTATATAATTATAAATTTTTTATAACAAAAATAGTTAAAATTATTTCAAAAAAGGTTAAAATATTTTTTCTATAATAAAAATTAAATGCCTATTTAACTGCTACAAAATGACAATATTTTTGTAATGCATTTAGTGTGTATAATTGACATGGAAGTTATATTCCTTATCCATAATTTTCTTGTTGGAATGGAAGTACTTGAAGAAGAGAAGAGCAGAAAAACTTTTGAAGCTTTACAGGATCTTTATAGTGAGCTTCTTGATAAGACAAGGTTTAATCGAAGTAAATAAGTTATGTTGAATTGGAGAATGATGATCCATCTACATTTAAGAAGTCTCATGTAGTGTGATCAGTAGAATTGCATCAACATTTTGTGTCATGAATCAACTTATTGGTTGATTTTCCATACTTGCAAATATTTATATAGTAATATTTCTGTCTTTATGTTTTATGGTGTCCCTATGTTTAGAATTTTGCTTTGTTGTCATACTAGCATATATTATGTTCTTTGTCTCTCTTTCGTTCTTTTTATTTTTATTTTGTACGATATTTTATGAACTATTTGTATAATTTTAAATTATTTATATAACTCTAAATCATTAGTAGTCTTATTTTGAATTATTTGAATAACAATTTTGTAGCTTTTTATAAATTTATTTGTTGAATTTTTATATTGATTGAGAAATTTATACAAGAGTATTTTGGATATTAAGTTTTTTTTTTGAAAAAAAACTCAAACTAATTTACGAGGGATTAACGAGGAAATGACAAAGAAATCATAATAAAGAAATTAGCTAGAAAATAACAAGGAAAATTAGGTAGAGATTTGCAAAGGAATAGTGACTGATATACATCCAAAATTAGTACGAATTTCTAAGCTATAGCGACGAAATTTTCTTGGTTGATTTGCGAGGGAAACATGTGCCATTTTTCTTAAAAATTTTGCGAGAGATTAGCAATAGATTAACAAGAGAAATTCTTGTCGCTACATATATTTAGAGACGGATTAGCGCTACTTAGCAATGAGAAAAATTCAACGTACGTATCCTTCGCTAATCCCCAAATTTCTTCTTGTGTTATTATCAATAATTAATTTTTTATTTGGAATTTGGAATAATTATTTGTTTATTTCAATACAAAATATGGCAGTGCATCTATGGTTTATTGCACAACAAAATCAAACGGATTTTTAATACAAAAGAGGGTAGAACAAGCAGGACTCAGATTTATTTCTGAAGTTTCTCAGAAAAAGAAAATAAAAATAAAAAAAGATTTATTTGTGATGTACAATAATCTTCAGGCAATCTTCAAGTGTGATAGTGCGAATTAATCCATTGAAGCTGCCTTCAGCATTACGAGTTCCTTGACTACTTGTTCCATGGTAGGGCGAGAACGTGGATTTTCACTCAAGCATGCAATTGCTATCCTTTGAATCGTTATCACTTCCTTGGCAATTGGATTTGTAGGATGAGGAAGACGTTGATCCAATTTATCATTCAATGACAAATTGTCAAGTGTTGAGGCCATTACTCTCCCAAAAGATGATAACATTGTAGATGATATAACTTCTCCAGGATGCTTTCCTAAAAGTATTTCCAAGGCTAACATTCCAAAGCTATAAACATCACATTTCTCAGTCACTTCCATAGTATATGCAAGTTCTGAAATAAATTAAAAGAAATATCATACATAAAATAGTAAAATGTTAGTAACAAAGCATGAAATACAAGTAATTACAAAGTGGTTGTGCTTGTAAATGAGTACCAAAGACAAAATATAGAACCATGTATTCCATAATTAGAAGGAACAAATTAAGGAATCTAACCTGGAGCAGCATACCCAAAGGTGCCTGCAAATGAGGTCCAGTTGGATGAATCAGGATTAAGAAACTTAGCTGTTCCGAAGTCAGAGACATGAGCCTCATAGTCCAAATCTAAAAGAACATTCTTTGTTGATATGTCTCGATGAACAATAGGAGGTGAGCAGTCATGGTGCATATAGGATAAAGCATTAGCTACTCCTTTAACAACATTCACCCTTCTGTTCCAATCAAATTCCATTGCTTGTGCATCACTGCTTAGAATCTTATCCACACTACCCCATTCCAATAACTCATAAACCAAAAACGAGAATCGAGAATGTGAACAAAACCCATATAACTTCACAATGTTGCGATGCCGAATTTCTGTCAAAGCTTGTATCTCACTATGGAAAGCTTTTAGACTGGACATTTCCATATTTGGCACTGAATGAAGTTTTTTCACAGCAACAACTTGACCTGTGGGTAACTCAGCTCTGTAAACAGCCCCATATCCTCCAACTCCAATGAGATATTTGCTGTCAAACTCTTCTGTGGCTTCAATAATGTTCTCATACACCATTTTGCCATCAAAACTCCATATTGCAAATAGATTTTGAGTTTGTGATTCTGCAGCCTGGTTTTCTTTTGTATTTACTCTTTGGTAGAGACAATATGAAACTCCAAATGCCAGTAGTGCAAGTATTAGAATGCCCAAAGTAAGGGGTAAAACTAACAGTATGACTTTGTTAGTCTTATGATTATGAGATTTGCTGCTTGATGTTGGGCAAGGCGCTAGGCCAGAGACGTTACCACACAAGCCTTTATTATTTCTCAATGCTTCAATTGGAGCTTTTTGAAAGGCTGGAATGCTTGGAAGTGAACCCTCTAATTGGTTGTATGATATATCAACAGATGTCAAGCTTAACATCTCATCAAAGTCGGAAGGAATGACACCAGAAAGATTATTATGCGAGAGATTCAATGTTTCTAAGCTATTCAACTGTCCAAGCATTGGTGGTATTGTTCCACTCAAAGAATTCCCACTAAGATCAAGTCTTCGAAGAAATTTTAATTTTCCAAGCTCAAAAGGAATATTTTTCTCAAATTTATTTTGGCTCAGATTCAAGTTCTGTAACTTGAGCAAGCTTCCAATTTGTTTTGGGATTAAGCCACTTAAACTATTTTCTGCAAGCTCCAAGGTTTCAAGTTCTTGCAATGATGCTATTTCAATAGGAACATTTCCAGAAAGATGATTGTTGCTTAATAAGAGTTCGAACAACAAATCCAAGTTACCTAGGTCCTTTGGAATTTTTCCTGTAAGATGGTTTGATGATAGGTGAAGTACATGTAAGTTGCTTGCCTCTCCTAGTTCTGGTGGTATACCACCTGATAAATTATTGTTGGAGATCTTCAGGCTTGTGAGTTTGTAGCACTTCCCCCACTTTGGCGAAAGGTGGCCATAAAAGTTATTGTCACTCAAATCGATGTAGTCCAAATTTGGATATACACCAAAATCATCTGCAATATTTCCTGTTAGTTGATTTTTTTCAAGCCTAACTCTGAAAAGGCTGGTGCAATTCTTCAAGCTAGTTGGGATTGGACCTATAAAATGGTTATTTCTAGCACTAAAATTCATCAATTTTCCACTAGCGCAGATGTTGTGGGGCAAATAGCCTATGAAATTGTTGTCTCCTAACTGCAATTTTTCCAAATTGGTAAGCTTATTCATCTCTGTTGGAATATTGCCATTGAGTTCATTTGAGAATAAAGATAGCTTAGTGACCTTCGTCAAGGTTCCAATAATGGATGGAATTGGTCCAGAAAGTTTATTTGAGGAAAAATATAGCTCAGTGACCTTCGTCAAGTTTCCGATAGTAGATGGAATTGGTCCAGAGAGTTTATTTGTGTGTAAATATAGTACAGTGACCTTTGTCAAGTTTCCAATAGTAGATGGAATTGGTCCAGAGAGGTTATTTGCATCAAGCAAAATGGAATCCAAATTAACCAAGTTACCTATGGAGGGTGGGATTGGCCCGGAAAGGGTATTATTTGAAAGTTGGAATGATGTAAGAGAATAGAGTTTTCCGACTTCAGTAGGAATAGAACCAGAGAGATAGTTGAAATAAAGGTAAAGATATATTAAATTGCTCAAATTTCCGATTGTAGAGGGGATTCTACCAGAGAGAAAGTTATTGGACAAATAAAGTTCATAGATACTTGTGATCATCCCAATTTCGAGGGGAATGGAACCTGAAAGCTTATTTTCTTGAAGCCAAAGAACATTCATGTTGATCAACTTCCCAATTGTAGAGGGGATTCTACTAGAGAGAAAGTTGTTGGACAAAAAAAGTTTATTGATACTTGTCATCATTCCTATTTCGTGGGGAATGGAACCAGAAAGATGATTGTCATTTAACTGCATAAGTGATATATTGGTCAACATTCCTATTGAAATAGGGATAGACCCAGTGAGATTGCAACTATTAAGAACAAGCAGTCTTAGGTTTCCCAACATCCCAAAATCTTCTGGTAAGGAACCAGAAAGGCCACTTTTATAAAGAAGTAGAATCTCTAGGTTTCGCATCTTCACAATTTCGTGGGAGATGGAATCGTAGAAGTTATTAATTGCAAGTGACAAATACTTTAGGTCCATATGCCACATTCTCTGAGGAATGCTACCAGAAAGGTTGTTGCCTCCAACGTCTAGATGTGATAAGTTGGTTAACTTTTCAATAGAAATTGGGATAGACCCTGTGAGATTGGACCAAGGAATATGAATTATTGTCAAATTCCTCAATGAACCAATTTCATGTGGAATGGAGCCACTGAAAGTATTATTCCCCAATACTAAAGTATGAAGACCAGTCAACTGTGTTATCTCAGATGGAATTATTCTGGAGAGACTATTATCTTCGAGATTAAGATACAAGAGATTGGACAGATTACTGATGCTTTTTGGAATGCTACCAGTGAGTTCATTAGTGGCCAAATCAAGAGTGTCCAGATTAGACAACAACCCAATTTGATGGGGAATAATTCCATACAATGAGTTGTTTCTTAAATCTATACTGAGAATTTTCGGAAGTGATGAGAAATTGAGACTTCGAAGCGTACCTCTTAGTCCAAAACTTGTAAGCTTTACCTTGGAGATAGATTTGGACTCATCATCACATTCGATTCCCACCCACTTGCAAGGACTATTTCCAGCCCATGAAGAGAGCAAAGCCTGGCTTTGGTTGTCAAGGCTGGCTTTCCACTTCAACAGAGCATCTGCTTCACTGACTTGTATTTTCGTTGAAGCAATCATGGAGGAGAAACCTGCAACATGAGGTGAAGTGGCCATTACAAAGGCACAAAAGAGCATTACAAGAAGCCCCCAAAATGGGACTAGCTTCATCGACTGAATCATTGGAAACACGAACACCATTGCTATAGGGTGAACTTTTTAGTCACTGCTTGTTTAATACAATCAGAGACCCACGATGCATGTTCATGGGAGATGTTGTTGATACTTATATAGGAAAAAGTGTCTTACGCAATAAGACACAAAACCGATTGGTATTTCCATTAGTAAATGTAAAAGAGGAAGACTAATAGCACACTTTTTTTAGACATTTTTTTTTTAATAAAATCAAACTTAATTGATTGGTTCAACCAGTCAATAGAGTTGGGAAAATGAAATTGCTAACCTGTCCCACGTGTCTCGACCATTTTCAACCCATTGCTTAAAATGTGCAGTGGTGGTGAGTTGGCCATTTTTAAAAATGGGTTGAAGAAGTTAACCTACCTCGTTTTAAAGGCGGGTTAATGGAGTTAGCGCAAAAAGATAAAATGAAAAAAAATAGATGAGTTGGCGAATTAATAGAACTATTAATCCTCCTAAAAAAAAAAAAAAAAAATTTATATAAAAAATCAATAAATACTATAAAAAATAATAAATAATAATGATAAAAAATTATAAATCACATATCTAAAATATAATTTTTAAAATAGTCTAATTAAATATTCAAACATAAATTATATAATATCAAAGAATTTTTTATTTATAATATTACTTATCATTTTTTTAAAAAAAGTCAACCTGCGAAGTGCTTGCTTTCACCATTTAACCCGCGGGTTATGCGGGTTATCTTGAGTTGAAAAAAAAATATGAGTTAAATCCTTGAACTCAACTCGCAAAAAAATAGCAGGTTGGCGGGATAACCTGACGGGTTGAACCCGTTTTTCCAGCTCTACCAGTCAAATCATGAATTGGTCATGTTTTTAGTTCAATTATTCTTTATTATGTTGTCTGATTCAATTCTAATTTAACTATCAATTTAATCAGTAAAATCAATTGAACTATGACTTAGATCTCTTGCTGGCTCAATCGCCAATTCAGTTTTAAAATAGTGCTATTTTTTTCAATTTATAATAATTCTTATTTTTGAATTCTTCTTTACTAATTTGCTCTAACTCTTTATTTTAAATAGGTTTATTATATTATTAAGGATAAATTAAAGATTTAGTTCCTATAGCATATACTCATTTTTAATTCAGTCATTGTAGTTTTTTTTAAAATTAGTTCTCACACATATAAAAGTTTTCAAAATAATCATCGTCATTAACACATCATTTGTATTAAGAAATTAAGTCACTCTTAAAATGATATACTCTAATTTAATAGGTAAAATGAGTCTTTTGGTTCTTTATGTTTATTTATTTTTTCAATTTGGTATCCTGTGATCATTTGTCACAATTTCGTCACTCTACTAACGGAATATGTTGATGTGATACTAATGTTTATGATGTGTCATGATAGTGATGACATAGATATTATGTGGTAATGATATAATTATGATGTGATGATGATATAATATCATCGTTTAGTGACATATCATCACTTTTATTAGTCGCTTAATAGAATCATGATGAAAAATTATACTGAATGACGATTTATTAAAACACCAAATTGATAAAAATAAAGTACAAAGAACCAAATTAATAAATAAATAAAAACAAGAGAACAAAAAGACCATCTTGTAAATTTAATGTATAAGGGTGGGTTAATGGACGGGTCCTATCTTCTAGCTTCTAGGACACGACTTTATGAGCTTCATATGAACAATGGAAGTAGACATAATCACGTAATGGAATCTACTCAGTCATTCATCTGTTGCTACGCGATGACTTGCATTTGCTTCCACGAGAACTTGTGGTTGTGGAGAACATGTTGATGTTTGGACCTATGGCTTCCACGAGAACTTGTGGTTGTGGAGAACATGTTGATGTTGGGACCTATGGCTTCCACGAGAACTTGTGGTTGTGGAGAACATGTTGATGTTGATAATAATAATCTATAAATTGTATGGTTTACGTTCATGATGCATGCTGGACACAGGTAATGAATGTTATTGACAAATTGTATGGATATCTATCTGAGTAACTTAGGGAATTGTTGCGATATTCAATGTTTTTTTGTTGTTTAATATCGATATTTTTTAAAATGTTTAAAGTTTAGATATATAATCAACAAAAAAATAAATGGTACCAATATGCTATGACTCAATAAGCAAGTTTAAGTTAAGTAGGTAATGAGTCTTTGTAAAGTAAGAGATTCAAACTCGTGAAAATGGACTGTTTGAACTTGTAAAAATATATTGTCGAGAAGGACAACTTCATTATTCTGAACATGATTAGTTTTACACTAAAAAAGGTGTAAAGATATATGACAAAAGATAAAAAATAAATAAATATTAAACAACTCATCATGTAATAATATCTAAAAATATAAAGCAAAAATGTTATTTTTATACCCCAAACTCATACACTTATTATTTTTGAAAAAAAGTAAGAAAAGGTAGTGAGAGAAGAGAAAGAGTTGAGATTTTTTATAAAACTAATAGGTGTAAAAAGTACATGTATGAACTTGAGTGTAGAAATAATATTATTGAAAACAAATAATGTTAGGTGGAGTCTCTGGTGCCCCAGGGGCACCGTGCCACAAAGAAGACAGATAAATAAAAAAAAATATTCAAAACAATGAGAATTACATAAGAAATAGAAATAATGAGTAATGAATTAATAAAAATGATGGAAGAAATTAATAAAAATATAATTATATTAATATAAAATATTAATAAAATTACAATTTGTACATGTGATAGAATACAAAATGGAATAAATAAAATAAATAATATAAAAGATACGCTAAACAATATAAATAAGGAAAAGAAACTGATGAAAATAAAAATATTAAAAAGATTGAAGAAATACTTTTACAATTAGAAAATCTTTTAAAAGATGAATAAAATAATAGGCACATAACAAAAAGAGATTTAGAAGAATTGTTAAATACTGAACCAAGAAAATTAATTAAACAAATAAAAACAAGAGATCAAATAGAAACATAACAGTCAAAATTTCTAAAGCCAGTAACCTCATGGAGGGGTTAAAAGATGAATATGTCGAATTATTAAAGAAATCAAATGATATTGAAGAAATTCAACAATTATTAGAACAATTAAAAATAGTTGAAGAAGAAAATAGACAAATACAAAATATAAAACAAATAGAAACCAATAAAGAAAATGAGGAGGTAATATTAAATTATAGTATTTCAAAAACTAAGTCAAATTATGATGAAATATTTATGAAGAAAGGAGAAACTAGTGGAACAAAAACTAAAAGAAAATGGGAAGAATATTGGGAAAAACCTGATGAATATTAGGATAAATATGAATAGGAAATAATGTATAATAAAGGATATGCTAGAAAAGATAGTAGATGGAATAAAATTCAAGAAGAATTTAAACCTCGTTATGAAAGCTTTAGAATTGAAAATAAATTAAATATTGATTGCGTAAGAAATAAAGAAGAAGTACTCCTACAATGAACAAATGAAATGACTTTACTTATAGCAACAGTTGAAAGATTTAGTGAATTAAGCTTATTAGACGTTAAGACTTATTGGTCTATAAAATACAAGGAAATGTACAAAGGTTTCTTATAAGCATTGGTGATGAAACATGGTATCAATATTCAAGAACTATAGGAAATAATCAAGAATTTGCTAGATTAATTATGCACTTAATTTATCAAGAATTCATAGGTTATAATTCTATTGAACACAGAGATGAAGTAAACAGATTCCTTCATGAAAAAACAAAAGCACATCTAAACAAAATGCAAATATGCAATATGTGTGAAATAGATAGTTTCATATGCGAATATCAAAAATATTATTATCAACTAAATGCTGATACAAAACATAAATATATATATAGATAAATTACCATACCCACTCAATACAAAAATAAGAACTATATGACAAATACAGCCAATGGAAACAACTAATACACTAGGAGGAATTATACAAATACTTTATCATGAATTAAGAGAACAATGTATACAAAGAGAAGTAATTAGACAACTAAATAAAGGAAGATTTGCTATATGTTGTGATATACCAAAAATAGAAAAACTAAGAAATTATGGATGTAATCAAACTACAAAGAAAAGAAAATACTATAAAAGAAAACCTAGATTAAGAAAAACTTATCCTAAAAGAAAAGCCTATAGAAATATTAAGAAAAATATTTTAGAAAGAAAAGACAAACACCAAGAAAATATTGTCCAAAAGGAAAAAGAAATGTGTCTGTTAGATATTTAATATAGAAGGACACTATGCGAATGAATGTCCTCAGAGAAAAGAAAAAGATTTTAAAGAAAGAACAAAATTAATTAAGAAAGTATATAATATATATAACCTAGAACCATTAGAAGAAGAATTAAGTAATATTAAAGACAGTATATATGAATACTCAAAATATGAATTATCTTCAGAAGAAACAGAATCCGAATAGTACTTATATTAAAATCAAAATTGAAAAGAGTAATAAAGAAATCGAAGCCTATATAGATACTGGAGCAAGTATTTGTTTAGCAACAAAAATATTATTTGAAAAATGGTAAAAATTGGAAAAACCCTTAAAAATTCAAATTGCGGATGGATCAATACATTCTCTATATTTTGTAGCTAAAAGAATTACTTTAACAATCCAACAAAAATTATTTATTGTACTAACTATATACCAGCAAGAAACTGGTTTAGATTTGATCCTAGGAAAAAAAATTTTACGGTTATATTCACCGTTTTGTTAATATCTAGAATATATACCACTCAAAACACCATATTTTAGGAATAAACAATTATGAGAAATAATAAAAATTCCAATTATTCACTTTTCTGACTGCATATACTCCAAAAAATAATCAGAGCTTAGCAAGCTAAAACATGGTAAGATAGTTGAGGTAGTATGCCAAAAAATTTGCCATGTATTAATTAATCTAGAACCTGAAAGAAAAATCCCAACCTATATTGAAGAACTTCTAGATAAAACCTGGAGTGAAAATCCATTAGACCCAAAAATCAATAATAAAAATACAGAATTAATTGAGCTAAAATTAAAAGATCTAACAAAAGAAATAAAATATAAACCCATGATTTATACAAAACAAGATAGAGATGAATTTTTAAAAGATATTAAAGAAATGGAGGATAAAGAATTAATAAGACCATAAAAAAGTAAACATTCTCCAACAGCATTTTATGTTGAAAATCATAATGAAATTAAAAGAGGTAAAAGACGAATGGTAATCAATTATAAACAAATGAATGATGCAATGAAAGGAGATGCATATTATCTTCCTAGAAAAGATTTAATTATTGAACAAATAAGAAATATGAATAGGTTTAGCACTTTTGACTGTAAGTCAGGATTTTATCAAATACGGCCTATGGAAGAATCTAAGGCATTAACAGCATTTAGCTGTCCGCAAGGACAATATGAATGGAACGTACTTCCAATGGGAATGAAACAATCACCAGGTTCCAACGTAGAATGGACTCAATTCTTAAAGAATTTAAAGATTTCTATCTCATCTATATAGATGATATATTAGTTTTCACTAATAAAGATTTAAATGATCATTTTAAAAAGGTAGAATTAATACTCAATAAATGTTTAAAGCATGGAGTAGTATTAAGTAGAAAAAAGCTATTTTAGCCCAAAATAGAAATAATTATTTAGGATTAGAAATTGAAAAGGAAAAGATA
This sequence comes from Ormosia semicastrata, assembly GCA_029884595.1. NCBI lineage: Eukaryota > Viridiplantae > Streptophyta > Magnoliopsida > Fabales > Fabaceae > Ormosia > Ormosia semicastrata. The sequence continues at coordinate 7,336,045 of JAQQTO010000021.1, read as the reverse complement.
ATAACGCAAAAGCATGTACTAGAAAAACTTCAAAATTTCTCTACTAAATTAAAAGATAAAAAAGATTTATAGTGATTTCTTGGTTTACTAACGTACATTTCCAATAAAGGTTTTATAAAGAATCTTGCTGCAGAAAGGAAGATACTTCAGCAAAAATTAAAGAATGATACCCTTTGATCTTGGACAGAGGAAGACGAAGCAATTATTACTAAATTAAAGTACTTATGTCAGGATCTTTCTAAATTATATCATCCTTCAGATGATGACTTAATTATTATTGAAACAGACACATCCAATGAACATTGGGGTGGTGTCATGAAAGCAAAACTCCCCGGGCAAAAGAAATAGTTACTATGTCGATATATGTCTGGAACATTTTCAGATAGTGAAATTAATTATCCTACACACGAAAAAGAAACATTGGCACTAATTCGTATGTTAGAAAAATATCGGATTTATATGCTTGATAAAGAATTTATTGTTTGAATGGACTCTACTTATGTTGCAAGTTTTAAAAATATCAATCACAAAGGAACATACAAGCAAGGAAGACTAATCAGATGGCAAATGAAGCTTGCCGAATATAATTATTCAATTTCACATATCAAAGGTGAGAAGAACGTTTTTGCAGACATATTATCTCAGGAATGGAGCGAAGCACATTAGGAATGATTAAGCAACAATTAGAACTGAAAGAAGCACTAAAAGCTCAAAAGCTCAAGGAGTTAGAACTTATTGAGGCAGATATTAAAGTCCTGAATTTACAACTTAAAGCAGAAGGTTTTCTTGCGGAAGCATTTCAACAAGAAGAGAAAAAGATCAACAAGTGGTACGTAGTCTTCAACAGACCATTCCCAGGAATTTATGACGAATGGTTCAAAGCAGCACCATACTGCCAGAAGATTTCAGGAGTTTTACATAAGTCATATGCAGCCAAGGAAGAAGCAGAGAAAGCATTAAAGGAATATTTTGAAAAAGGAAAAGAAAAAGAAATTTATCTCGGACCAAGAACTTTCTCAGAAGCAACCAAGAATCCACCAGTAAAGCAATCACCACTCAAAATCTTAGGGAAAATTCCTTCTTCCCTAAATAATTTTCAAATTACTTCCAAGAAAGAACATGAATTACAGATACAATTCTCAGAAGAAAATTTCTGGAAAAATTTTAAAAGACTAGTTAATTGGAGTGAGAAAGAAAAAAGTCAACTACTTTTATATGGTTGACCGAAAGTTGTTCGGAATCAAAGCAATTATCCTCCCTGGAGCACCACCAATACTAGCATTCAATATGTTCCAATTTGGATTTATTGATTGTCTTTATTTAAGTTTGAATTTAGAAGAAATTAACTTGTTTCCTCATATTTTCAAAGATGCAATTCAAATGTTCAAAAGGAATATAGCCAAGGAACGAATTATATTCCTAAAGTTCTACTCAGCTTATCCAGATTTCATCACGAAGCACCAAGCCAAACACTTAGTATATGTGGGAATAAGCAATAATAACTTTCCACTTAGAGATGAATCACATGGAGTTGTCCCTGAAGAAGATCAAATCACTGTCATGTTGACAAATCAGCTTGCAAGTATTTACTCACAATGTCAAAGCATCGGAAAGGAATCATTTATCAAGACACTGTATAAAGGATTGACAACTTTACTACTCAGCAAGACAAGCTGTAAAGCAATAAAGGAGAAAGATATGAATCTCTTGACAAGTTTCGAATTTCCTTTTTACGTATTCCAAGGCCCACTAATGGAATATAGACCAGCTGTTCTCAACGGCTTGTGTGCAATGATTAAAGAAAATGGGAACCACGTATGTAAAAGATGCGCAAAAAGCAAAGAAGTGGCCGACATAATTAAAGAAGATGCCTCGTCAGATGAAGCTATAATTGAGAAGTGATGTAAGCCCTTACGTCGCTATGTAAAATTATTAAAACTCTGATGTAAGCACTTACGTTTGTAAGGATACTTTTGTAAATAAGGTCTAGGAACTCTAGCCTATAAATAAGACCTCTTATGCTAAGGCAAGACAGAGTTTTTTAGAACAAAAATTCTCAATTTTGAGATTATTTTCCTTAGGAAAACACTGTACTAGTCTCTCATGAGAACTAGTTGGGCACTTGAGAGTGTGTCCAACCCCTTGTACTTATAATCACTTATCAATAAAATCTCTTATTTCCATCCAGTTTCCTCAAATACTTTATTCAAATTTCTAAAACAACTCAACCTTTTAAATTACGGAAGCAGCAGTAGGCTTATAGAGTTTCCCTAGTAAAGTTACGAAAGCAGAAAGAAGGAAGGAGCGCAGTAGAATCTTACAATTATAGATCAGGTATGTTTATCAAACTCATCTCAGACAATTGTTCTCAATATCATGTACTAGGAAGAGTAAATGGAATCATTATGCCTATACTCATTGATACCAGATCATGTCTTAGTTATGTAAGTAAAGATTTAACAAGCAAAATAATAGAGGCAAAATCTCGAATAATAGTAAAATTTAATCAAGAAGAAAATACATTTAGAGAAAAAACAAGTATAGATATTTATTTTAATTCAAAAATAAATACTCAAACTGAATTATATATTTCAAATCATACGAATACTAAATTATTATTAGGAATAGACTTCCTTGAAGTAGTAAAACCATAGAAATAAAATCTGAAGGAATAATTATATCCCTAAATGATATAAAGATAGAAATCCCAAGAATTAATTTGAGTATTTATACAATAAAAGATTACTTAATTAAATTCTTATAAATAGAAGTAGAAAAAATAGAAGATATAGAACATTTACACACTACTGAAGAATAAGGAAATTATGAAGGAAGTATCTTTAACAAAGAAAAATACAAAGGAAGAACTCGATGCAAACATGAAAGGAAAAGGAAAACTTAGAGGAATACTAAAAAATTTTAACCAAAGAAAAAATATCATTTACTATGAAAAATTAAATAATGAAACACCTATGAATATAACATATACTCAAGGAAATATGTGTTTACAATTACTAAATAAGAAAAAAACTTATAGAATTAAGAGGAAAAATAAAGAAAGAAGAAGATAGAAAAAAATTGGATATATTCATATAGGAGCAATACAAGTATTAATTAAATCAACTTTTCAATAAGAAATTAATTCACTAATAGAATTAATCTTAAATGATGACAGAATTAATGACCCAAAAGATAAAATATTAGGTATAATAGAAGGAAATTTAACATATGAAAAACTAAAATTTGAAGTTAGACCAAATATTAAAATACCATTAACTACTCAAAGACTAGAACAAAGATTAACTCTAGAACATAAATTCTTAAGAAAAAATTTAATGAGACCAGGTGATAAAATATTTTCAAGAATCTCATCAGTATTAGTTATGCATTAACAAATTCACAACATAGTATTACATTTAAAGAAAATAATAAAATAGATATACCATATTTATTTACAGATATTGAAAAAATTTATTACCTAAGAAAAATGAAATAACAAATTAGGAATATTTTTAAATAAACCAAAATTATTAAAATTTAAGGAAGACCAGATTCCAAAACCAATTAGATTCAATGAACCCAAAAATACAATTGAAAATAATGAAATTAATAAATTAGCGAAGAGTAAGTAAAAGATTTATCACAATATTTAAAACAAAGAATATGAATAAATTAAAAATTTATCAAGAAATTAAAGGGACTAAGAATTGGTATCAGAGCAGGAACTAAAATGAGTACGGTAGACAGAAAGAAACAAAGAGAATTAGAAGTACGAATTCAATTGACCATAAGTACCCTTAAAGAGTTAAGAGAAAGATTAAGATATTATATAGAAATAAAAAGAATAAATTCAAACCAAAAAGAAAGAGAAATTAAAAGAATAAGTAGTTATATAGAAAAAAATGGATAATAAATTACATCAACAAAAGAAAGAATTAAGATAACTAAAGAAAATAATTGAAGAACCATCCATATAAAAAAAAGCCTCCGATGGACACATATTTTGTGTTCCACCGGAGAAGCCACCATAATATTATTTATCATTGGAGAAAGAAACATAAATAAAATTTGTCACAAGTTACTTATCCTTGAAGGGAATTTAAAAATATTCATAGGATCGGTCAAAATTTTGAAACAAATCATATAATTATATAATATAATATAATTTAATAATGATAACATATAAAGAGAAGCTATATATTTTCATATTTTGATATGTATCATTTTGATATAAAATAATATCTTTAAAAATTTATCATGTGATAAATATATTATTCTAATAATTATCGTGTATGACATCATATGTTATAATTTAAAAGATAAATATACATATGTCGTCAGCCGTTCAATCTAAATTAAATTTATTACCCACATAAAAATATAAAATTTATATTCACATATTAATTACCTTAATATATATATCTTCGCATATTAATTCATATTCATATTCAGAAAATCTCAAAATATTATCACATATATTTAGTTGACTATGTTATTAATTATTTTCATTAGTGATTGATTTTAAAATCTCTAAATTTTCATAAGTATCGATACCATATCTATTATATATTTATTATCTTATTAAATTAATTAATTATATTTTTAAATTACTATATTAACTATAGTATTTTGGTCCTTTATCTTTATTTATTTTTTCAATTTGATATCCTGTATCTTTTATTTTTATCAATTTAATCTCTTATATTTAAAATTGTCAATGGTCATCTGTTACAATTTCGTCACTCCATTAATGGAATATGTTAATGTGATACTAACGGTTATGATGTGTCACTGATAGTAATGATGTAGATATAATGTGGTAATGATATGATTATAACATGACAGTAATATAATATCATCATTTAATGATATATCATCATTTCTATTAGCAATTTAATAGAATCATGATGAAAAATCAAATTAAATAATAATTTACTAAATAAAAGATCAACTTAATAAATATAAAATATAAAAAACCAAATTAAAAAATAAATAAAAATAAGAGAACTAAAAGACCATCTTGTCAATTTAATATACAATGGGTGGGTTAATGGACGGCTCCTATCTTCTAACTTCTAGGACACGACTTTACGAGCTTCATATGAACAATGGAAGAAGACTTAATCACAATCACGTAATGGAATCTACTCGGTCATTCATTTGTTTCTACGCAATGACTTGCATTTGCTTCCACGACAACTTGTGGCTGTGGAGAACATTTTGATGTTGGGACCCATGTATAATAATAATAATCTATATATTGTATGGTTTACGTTCATGACGCTGGACCCAGGTAATTAACGTTTTTGACAAATTGTATGGGTAGATATCTGAGTAAACTTAGGGAATTGTTGCGATATTCAAGGTTTTTTTTTTATATCGATATTTTTAAAATGTTTAAAGTTTAGATATATATGGGGAAGCAGCCCTGCAATTGACATAAGCAGGAACCTTGTGTACATTGCCACATGTAGAGTTGGTAAAATAGGCTAATCCATCCCGATTCGTTTCAACCCACTAAAATATGAGGTGAGGTAGGTTGACCCATTTTAAGAAATGGATTAGAAGAGCCAATCTATTCCGTTTTAAGGTGAGTTGGTGGGTTATTTCATTATAAAATATTGTCATGCAATCAGAATCCGGCTATGCGAAAAAAAAAAGAATAAGGAGAAAATGACCGCAAGGGTGTTGGGAGTGCCACTAATCGCTTTATCCATTAAATGGAATGGTGCAATTAGACACCTAAAAGATGGTCTGCATTTCGAGTTCGGGGTTCAGGGTTGATTACGAGTAGGGAAGGTGTTAGCTACACCGTCGTCAGTTAAAACGATTCCTATTTAATCTAATGTTATTTGCAAAGATTAATTAAATTGGTCCTTTATTAACTAAAAGAAAAGAATTTTTTATTATTTTTTTTTTTGACATATCCCATTTTTTCAAGTAATATCAAGAATGATAAAATTTAAGACAAGCAATAGGGTGGCTAAATAGCGAATTATTTTGGAATAAATTCTAAGTCTACGACATATTATATAAAAGTGGTGAATCAAAATTTTATTTTTTGAAGAAAGTAATTTTCAAAATAAATGGCCAAATAAAACATTATTTCAATGAATAAATTTTAATTTAAAGAAATTTATTTAAGGTAGGAAAATGTTTCTTTAAGTAAATGACCAAATAAAATCTCATTTATAATCAAGAAAAATATTTTTTGGCACAATGAGATTTTTGTAGTAATTTAAAAAAAAAGTCTTCATAAAAATAAACTTTAATTCACCACAATCATGATGTTGATGTTGAATGTATGAAATTGTTCACTTTTATTTGAATATTTTGTTTTTATAAAAAGAAAATTATCTTAGTTTATATAAAAAAGATTGTATTTTAATTTTACAAAATTATTTTAATTTAGTGTAGGGGATTAGACCTCGCCAACGCTTACAGCAGAAAATCCAACATAAAGCCTTAAGATTATCGGGAAGAGTGTATCTGATTGGCGCTCCGATCCTCTCCCAATTTTTCTGTCATCGGCCAATTTTAAAATTATTTGATTAACAATAATTAAATTATAGTCGTGTGAGAATTAGGCAACATGGTATTCTGGCAAAAATCTAATATAAAGCCTTAAGATTATCGGAAGAGTGTATCGATCCGATCTAATGACCCGATGCTCTCCCAATTTTTCCGTCATAAAATGAGTTTTAAATTGCTTGATTATTACGTTAATCCAAAAAAGAGTGTGTTAAATTAGAAAAATGAACACAAATTTATAAAGACAAATCAATCTAAAAGAATAAATAAATAAATGAAAATAAGAAATAACAAAAATGATTAAAGACTCAAGCCCAAACATGTATCCAAAAGAAGGCCCAAATTTTAAATTTTCTTTTTTACTTAAGCTCAAATGAAAGGAAAAAAGGAAGTATCTAAACGAAATAGAAAGGGAGAGGCAGAGGTTGCCTCTGGTTCAGAGTATACACACAGGGGGGAACGGATGGCTCACGTCCGGTAGCTTGGCGGCCGGATCTCTGACAGTGGCGCAACGGTGCGTGTGGGTTCGGGTGGAGCAGCGCGGCAACCGAAACTGGTGCGGGCAGCGGCACGGAGCTGGTGCGGGGTAGCGGTTGTGGAGATCCGCAAGGGTGGTGGCCGGATCTAGAACGTGGTGGCCCGGGTCTGGCTCAAACGCAGAGATTGACGGTGCGGGCCTAGTGTGAAGGACCGGCTCCGGGCGCTGGGTGCGGTCGAGTATGGAATGGAGCAAAAGCGGTCGGCGTTCTTGGGGGTCGCGGGTTGCAGCTTGGCTGACCGGATCTAGAAGACTCGAGCAGTTGGGTAGTTGGTCCGGAATGGCGGCGCGGTTCGTCTGGTAGTGCACGACCATCCCGGTTGGGAGAGAGAGGTGACGACTGGTTTTCTCGGTTGTTGGATTTAGGCGGAGGTGGTTTTTGGGGTTTGTGGGTGATTGTTATGGAGGTTGAAAATGGGGGTGCTGGAAGTGAAGGTTGAAGATGAAGATGAATAGTGGGAGGTGGCTTTTGTGTAAAGGTTGAAAATCTCTTTGTATCCGTGTGTGTAGCTCTGTGGTTATTCTCTATTTTTTCTGAATGATTGAATCCCCTGAACCATTCCCCCCTTTTTAGTTTCTTACTATGCCTTTTATTCCTGCTTCAGATTGATTACCACTTAATTTGTAATAATTTTTCATTCAATTTGCAACGGTTAGAAGACAAATGGAAAAAAAAAACTAACAGAAGTTTTTAATCCAATTTAGTGTAGCTGCTTGTGGAGGCTAGGGCTGCAGCAACAGCAAGAAGCGAGTTGGGTTGAGAAGAGAATTGGGTCATGGGTTGACCCGTACTAAGCTTTTTTTTTTTTTTTTTTTCTCTTTATTTTCTCTTTTTTTAAAGAAAGAAATTAAATTAAATAAATAAAACAAAAACGAAAATAAAAAGAAAATGGACAAATTTGGGTAACAAGTTTGCTTTTTGTTTTACATTTAGAATAAATGAAAAACAAAGGAATTGATTCAATTTTGTCCATGAAAAGGTAAAAAAATGCGGATTCAGGTGTCCGTTGAAGCTTAAAGTAGAAAAGGTAAAAAGCTTGCAGAGTCAGGTATCTGCTGAAGCTTAACTGAAAACAAGGTAAGAAGCTTACGAAGTCGGTTATCTGTTGAAACTTAACAAAAACTTAAAAGCAAATGGGTACGAGGACCCAAAAACGAGAATAGGGCGCGGGGGCCCGAAAACGAGAACACAATGGATGCAGGAACCCAAAAACTAAAAGACAATGGGCGCGGGGCCCAAAAAGGAAAAGACGATGGGCGCGGGGGGCCCAAAAAGGAAAACACAATGGGTGTAGAGACCCAAAAACCAAAAGACAATGGGCGCGGGGGCCCAGAAACTTAAAAGACAATAGGTGCGGGGACCTAGAAACGAAAAGACAATGGGTGCAGGAACCCAAAAAACTAAAAGACAATGGGCGCGGGGCCCAAAAAGGAAAAGACGATGGGCGCGGGGGCCCGAAAAGGAAAACACAATGGTCGCGGGGGCCCGAAAATGAGAATACAATGGGTGTAGGGACCCGAAAACTAAAACAATGGGCATAATGGGCCCGAAACTTAAAAGACATACGGGGACCTAAAAACGAAAAAGACAATGGATGCAGGAACCTAAAAACTAAAGACAATGGGCGCGGGGCCCAAAAAGGAAAAGACGATGGGTGCGGGGGCCCGGAAAGGAAAACACAATGGCCGCGGGGGGGCGAAAATGAGAATACAATGGGTGTAGGGACCGAAAACTAAAAGACAATGGGCGCGGGGGCCCAGAAACTTAAAAGACAATGGGTACGGGGACCCAGAAACGAAAAGACAATGGGCGCGGGGACCCGAAAAGATAAAACAATGGGTACGAGAATCCAAAAGGTAAAAAGCTTGCGGAGTCAAGTATCCGCTGAAGCTTAACAAAAAACAAGGTAAGAAGACTTTACGGGTCGGGTATTCGTTAAAGCACTAACGAAACTTAAAGGCAATGGGTACGGGGACCCGAAAACACAAAACAATGGGTACGAGGACCCAAAAGGTAAAAACTTGCATGGTCGGTGTCAATGAAACTTAACAAAAACAAAGTAAGAAGCTTACAGTAGCCTGCATCCGTTGAAGCAAACGAAAACTTAAAGGCAATGGGTACGGGGACCAAAACACAAAACAATGGGTACGAGGATCCAAAAGGTAAAAAGCTTGCGGAGTCAGGTATCCACTGAAGCTTAACAAAAATAAGGTAAGAAGCTTACGGAGTTGGGTATCCGTTGAAGCTTAACAGAAACTTAAAGGCAATGGGTACGGGGACCCGAAACCACAAAACAATGGGTACGAGGACCCAAAAGGTAAAAAGCTTGCGGAGTCAGGTATCCGCTGAAGCTTAACAAAAACAAGGTAAGAAGCTTACGGAGTCGGGTATCCGTTAAAGCTTAACAGAAACTTAAAGGCAATGGGTACGGGGACTCGAAAACACAAAACAATGGGTACGAGGACCCAAAAGGTAAAAAACTTGCGGAGTCAGGTATCCGCTGAAGCTTAACAAAAACAAGGTAAGAAACTTACGGAGTCGGGTATCCGTTGAAGCTTACCAAAAAACTTAAAGGCAATGGGTACGGGGACCCAAAAATAACGGGTACGGGGACCTAGAAAAGTTAAAGGCAATGGGTATTGGAACCCGAAAACATTGAAGGCAATGGGTATGTTGCCCTGACTTATCACAGAAACTAAAAGCAATGGGTACTAGGACCCAAAAAGAAAAGGCAATGGACATAAGGCTCTGATTTGACTGAAAACAGCAAGTTGGACCTTTGTAGGTCAAGGCTAGCAAAATGAAATAGTTCACTATGCATGCTTCAGATGTATGAGAGTACGAAAAACTTTTTTTTTTGCTTTTCTCTTTTTTTTTGTGTCTTCACGACCCCTGAGGACATGATTGCAATCTTTTTCAAAGATGAACTGGAATGAGATTTATTGGCATCCTTTCATTTGTCTATTCAGCCGATGGTTGAAATGTCCAACCGGGATAACCCTTGAGGTGTGCATTAGATGTGACATATAAGAGTAATGGAAAAAACCCTTTAGATGACCCTTGAGGTGACCTGGTTGTCCTTCTTCTCTAACCAATACTCTTAAAGAGCCTTGAGCTAGAAAGCTTTATGCAGTGAGCCTTGAGTCAGAAAATTTTGCACAGTCAGCCATAAGCCAAAGAAACGAACGTATTTGAGAAAAACATCTTTTAGCAAAGTTTTGAACTAAACTCTTCTTTGACCAACCAAAACCATATTCAAATGGGATCATTGCCAATCTCGTCTTGTTCAAGTTTCTCTTCATTAGATATGGTTGGTGCAGAAGCTTGTGACTTCCTTTTCCAGAGATTCCCATTTCTACCAGACACACTTCAATCTGAATTATCAATTAAGAATGTCATTCCCTTCATCGATTGAAACTCTAGAGCTCCGTTGGCTTGAGTTGTTCAATAAAAGATTACCATTAGATGGTTAAATTGTACTATTGTACTCATGTTCGCCCAACTTGAAGCATCATGTACCAGATATGCATGGATTCAAAAGTACAACATGAACGAGATTTATTAACTGAGAAACCTTTTTTGATTGATTTTGGGAGTATGACTACACAAAAGACATTTACAAAGAAAAAACATAAGAAGTGTAATAGTACAAAAGCCAAGAGTTTTTTTTTTACTCTTTTTTTTTGCTCCAGTTTGGATGTGATTGATCTTTACTTGACAACTGGATATCATGACCATTGCTTTATTAGGTATCCACAAAAATCTACCCTCATGTCTGATATCGAATGAATTTGACTCAGAGTATGTCATTTGAGAATAAAGATGCTTTAGTGTAGGCCATTTGACAACAAAAATTGTCCCAGTGGGGAACTTGAGAATAAATTTTTTTTTTTGCCCCAGTGTAAGGCCAAATTGAACAGTGTAACAACTTGCCCTAATGTAAGTCTTTTTTTTTTTTTAAGGAGCAAGGATTGCAAATTCAGTAAGGTATGAACCTTTTGTCTCAAAATTAAAGTCAATGAAAATGAAAACAACCCTTCATTGATCAGAATGGACTTTTTAATGCTTGTAATGTGGCCAAGGTTAGGGGTTATAAAAAGAATGGTATAAGGCTCAAACAAGTGTTTAAAGGTTAAGTGGGACCAAGGATCATTGTTCAAATTTAAACTTTGTCAATTGCCTTTGCACTTTGAAGCACACTTTTCTCTTATTGTTCTTTTTCATCCTTGTTCAAATTTAAACTCCGTCAATTGCTTTTGCACTTACTTTCCGCCCCCTTTCACCTTTTCTTTTTTTTTTCATTATGCTTCAAAATAGTCATCATGGCAACCAACCCCTTTTTTGTGTTATCCTCTAGTGTAGAGGTGATCCTTGTCTAGGATTTATTGAAGAAAACTTTCAAGCTCAAAATGGGACAACAAGGGATAATGAATTCTTGTGAGAGATAAAGAAATATGGCCAATCTTCATTTCAAGTTTTGATTGCTCATTTTCAAAAAAATTAATTTAGAGATAAAAGAATAATACACACTGAGTGATTATTTATTTGCTCCCTTTATTTTTCTTTTTTCTTTTTTTTGATTTTTTTTTTACATTTTTTTTGGACGAAGAACACCTACACACATGGGCCTCATGATCACAAATTTTTTTTCCAAACCAAAAGAAAGTCCTATAGAATCCAAACCAAAGAAAGCAAGTAAATGGAAGAAAAAAAAATGACAAGAAAGATTTGACAAGAACACGAGTGCCAAGAACATAGGAAAAAGAAATAAGGTATGCTGAGATCCATGTAAATCCATCACATTAATGCTTCAAGAAAGTTCACATAAGTTCAAAAACCAAATGATTTTAATGATTGAACAACCATGGGATCAGTACAATTAAACCATCATTTCATGGTAACAACTTGGTAAACAAATCAGAATACTAGTTGCTCAGAAATTTCCCAGTGCTGGAAGACTCCAAGGTATGGTTCATTCTTGACGGTTAGAAAAATGAATCGTCACTTGATCAAACTTTCTAAAGTTGCCCCTGATCAACCATTGTAAGCAATCACTCCTATTGCAGATGGGCATGTGTAGAAACCTTCTGACAACGCCTAGTGAATTAGGTAACCGTTGACATCCATGAGTTTTCTTGAAACCTCATTTAACTCATTCAACCTGAAGTCCACCCTTAGTTGGTTCAACATTTGTCCATACTTTCCTGTTCATCATTCATTTGATGCAATCTTCCCTTTTTCATTTCGTTTTCAATCATTTCACCAATTATCACGATATCCGAAAAACTTGATGACACACTTCCAATCATATGACCATAGAATGACGCGTGTAGTGTATCAGTGAACATAGCAACCATTTCTTTTTCTGACAAAGGGGGTTCCACTTGTGCAGCCATTTCCCTCCACCTCTGAGCATATTCCTTGAAGGTCTCAGCATCCTTCTTAGACATAATTTGTAGTTGCATTCTATCTAGTGCCATATCAATGTTGAACTTGTACTGCTTTACAAAAGCATTAGCTAAATCCTTGAAACTCCTTATACGTGCACGCTCAAGATGTGTGTACCAATTCAAAGCTGCCCCAATTAAATTATCTTGGAAGAAATGAATTAACAGTTTGTCATCATGAGCTTGTGAAGCCATCTTGCGAATGTACATTATCAAGTGATTCTTTGGGCAAGCAGTCCCCTTATATTTATCAAAATCTGGGACCTTAAACTTTGGGAGAATAACAACATCCGGGACAAGGCAAAGTTCTGAAGCATTCATAAGACCATAGCCACTTGCTCCTTCTACGGCTCGAAGTCTTTTTTCAAGAACTTCTAATTTTTCCTTGGATTGAAGGCCTTCAGTTGAAGGGTTCCACGGAAAAGTACCAGCGATCTTATGAGGGAAAGACTGTGGCATATAAAAAAGGAGGTTGGGCCCGAGTCGAGCTTTGTGGCTCTCGAAGTGGGTATTACCAATGATGAGCCGCTCTCAAGAGGGTTGGTAATTTGTGACGGCATAAAACCGGGGAAAGGCCATAAGGTGGAATGGAAATAAGGTCCGAGGAATCTCACCGGTATTTGGCCGAGATCCTTGGGTAGTGTTTGGAGGGTTTGAAGTTCTTTGGACTCGTCGGTGCACCGCCTCGGGAGTATTGGTGGATAATGGCGACACATAACCAGGTGGAAGGCCATATGGTGGGAATGAAGATGCACGTGTTTCGGGATTATTTGAGTAGATGGTGAGTGGCATCATGGCCCTTGAGAGGTGACGCTAGGATATTGCCAAGGAATTGGCGTAAAGCGGGCGGGTGAGCGTACGTGGTGAAAGATCATCATTTGCCCTTGAAGGAGTCCCTCTCGTGTTCCTCGTTCTTTCTAAAGCTTGCGTAACTTCCAAGACCTTGGCCATTTGTTCCTTTAGTGACTTACTTCACTTCTCAATCTTCTTGTGACTTGCCTCAGTTCATCCATGACTTTTGATTGAGAACGAGTCCTATATGGGTGTCGTAGAGACAGTTTTTTTTTTGTATTATTATGAATATGATAAAAAAATGCAAACATAAGTACACTAAAACAAGAGTAAAATTATACATGCGGAGACATGATCCTAAGCTTGGTACCTGTCCTAAAAGATGGGTTCTATGTACGAGTAAGTGATGGCTTTGGTTCTAGACCCCTATCGGACAAAAGGTCCCCAAATTGCCCCTTGCTGTCACCAACACTTTGGCTAGCAAGAGTCCTCCATCCTCACCTATGATAGGTTACAAGCGGAAAGAGTTCAATTTGAGCGAGGGGTTTTCATGTGCCTAACCGGAGACCAACGGTCCCACAAAGCAACACTACTTCACCCTCTATCTAAGCCTACAAGGTACTGAGCTCGGCTATAGAGCTTGTGTGTGCAAGTGTACATGAGAGAACATGCAAGCAAATTTATTTACAATGCAGAAGTACAATGCATGTAATGCAAACAAAATATACAACAATATGAAACAAATAAACAAACGAAACAAAAAAATGGACCAACATAATCAAAGAGCAAATAACATGAGATTAAAACAAGGCTTAACCCTCTAATGTCCCCAGTGGAGTCGCCAGCTGTCGCAATCGTCCCGAAGGGCGCCGCGAAAATAAAAAGAATAAGGAGGAAATGACCTCGGGGTGTTGGGAGTCGCCACCAATCGCTTTATCCATTAAATGGAATGGTGCAATTGGACACCTAAAAGATGGTCTGCATTTCAAAGTTCAGGGTTCGGGGGTTGATTACGGGTAGGAAAGGTGTTAGCACCCTACATCGTCCGTTCTAAGAACAGTTACCTATTTAATCTAATGTTATTTGCAAGATTAATTAAATTGGTCCTTTATTAACTAAAAGAAAAGAATTTTTTATTATTTTTTTATTTTTTTATTTTGACATGTCCCATTTTGTCAAGCATAATATCAATAATGATAAAAGACTAAGACAAGCAATGGTGGCTAAATAGCCATTATTTTGGAACAAATTTTAAGTCTACGACATATTATATAAAAGTGGTGAATCAAAATTTTATTTTTTTGAAGAGAAGTAATTTTCAAAATAAATGGCCAAATAAAACATTATTTCAATGAATAAATTTTAATTCAAAGAAATTTATTTAAGGTAGGAAAATGTTTCTTTAAGTAAATGACCAAATAAAATCTCATTTATAATCAAGAAAAATATTTTTTGGCACAATGAGATTTTTGTAGTAATTTCAAAAAAAAAAAAAAAAGTCTTCATAAAAATAGAACTTTAATTCACCACAATCATGATCTTTGAACTGTATGAAATTGTTCACTTTTATTTGAATATTTTGTTTTTATAAAAAAGAAAATTATCTTAGTTTATATAAAAAAGATTGTATTTTAATTTTACAAAATTATTTAATTTAGTGTAGGGGATTAGACCTCGCCAGCGCTCCCGGCAAAATCCAATATAAAGCCTTAAGATTATCGGGAAGAGTGTATCTGATCGGCACTCCGATCCTCTCCCAAATTTTCTGTCATCGGCCAGTTTTAAAATTATTTGATTAACAATAATTAAATTAAAGTCGTGTGAGAATTAGACCTCGCCATAATATTTTGGCAAAAAATCCAATATAAAGCCTTAAGATTATCGGGAAGAGTGTATCTGATCGGCGCTCCGATCCTCTCCTAATTTTTCCATCATAGGCGAGTTTTAAATTGCTTGATTATTACGTTAATCCAAAAAGAGTATGTTAAATTAGAAAAATGAACACAAATTTATAAAGACAAATTAATCTAAAAGAAGAAATAAATAAATAAATGAAAATAAGAAATAACAAAAATGATTAAAGACTCAAGCCCAAACATGTATCCAAAAGAAGGCCCAAATTTTAAATTTTCATTTTTACTTAAGCTCAAATGAAAGGAAAAAAGGAAGTATCTAAACGAAATAGAAAGGGAGAGGCGGGTTGCCTCGGTTCGAGTATACACACAGGGGGGAACGGATGGCTCACGTCCCCAGAGCTTGGCGGCCGGATCTCGACAATGCCGCGCAACGGTGCGTGTGGGTTCGAGTGGAGCGGCGCGGCAACCGGAATTGGTGCGGGCAGCGGCACGGAGCTGGTGCGGGGTCGCGGTTGTGGAGATCCGCAAGGGTGGTGGCCGGATTTGGAACGTGGTGGCCCGGGTCTGGCTCAAACGCGGAGATTGACGGCGCGGGCCTAGTGTGAAGAACTGGCTCCGGGCGCTAGGTGCGATCGCGTATGGAATGGAGCAAAAGCGGTCGGCGTTCTTGGGGGTCGTGGGTTGCAGCTCGGCTGACCGGATCTAGAAGACTCGAGCGGTTGGGTAGTTGGTCCGGAACGGCGGCGCGGTTCGTCTGGTAGTGCACAACCGACTGGTTGGGAGAGGGTGACGGTGGTTTTCTCGTTGTTGGATTTACGCAGGTGGTTTTTGGGGTTTGTGGGTGATTGTTATGGAGGTTGAAAATGAGGGTGCTGGAAGTGAAGGTTGAAGATGAAGATGAATAGTGGGAGGTGGCTTTTGTGTAAAGGTTGAAAATCTCTTTGTATCCGTGTGTGTAGCTCTGTGGTTACTCTCTATTTTTTCTGAATGATTGAATCCCCTGAACCATTCCCCCCTTTTTAGTTTCTTACTATGCCTTTTATTTCTGCTTCAGATTGATTACCACTTAATTTGCAATAATTTTTCATTCAATTTGCAACGGTTAGAAGACAAATGGAAAAAAAAAGCCATGTAAGTTTTAATCCAATTTAGTGTAGTGTGTGGAGGCTAGTGCTTCAAAGAAGAACAAGAAGGAGTTGGGTTGAGAAGAGAATTGGGTCATGGGTTGACCCGTACTAAGCTTTTTTTTATTTTTGTATTTTCTCTTTTTTTCTCTTTTTTTAAAGAAAGAAATTAAATTAAATAAATAAAACAAAAATGAAAATAAAAAGAAAATGGACAAAATTGGGTATCAACAAAGATAAAATGAAAAAAGTAGATGAGTTGGTGGGTCAACCTACTTAATCCGCCTAAAAATAAAAAAAATTATATAAAAAATCAATAAATACTATAAAAATAATAATAAGTAATAATGGTAAAAAATTACAAATCACATATCTAAAAATAATTTTTAAAATAGTCTAATTAAATATTCAAACATAAATTATATAACATCAAAGAATTTTTCATTTATAGTATTACTTATCATTTTTTTAAAAGAAAAGAGCCAACCCGCAGTGGTCAACCCGCCATGCCAGCTTACAGCCCGCTTAACCCGCGCGGGTTAAGCGGGGCGGGTTATGTGGGTTGAAAACAGAATATGAGTTCAATCCTTGAACTCAACCCGTAAAAAAATAGTGGGTTGACTAGTTAACCAACGAGTTGAACCTGTTTTACCAGCTCTAGCCACAGGAAACCTATATTTAGCTCCACCTAATGTTATAGAGTGTTAGGAGAGGGAAAACAATCAGATAGTACCCTATTCACCAGACAAGTTTATTGAGCCTGACAACCTCATACGCGTAAAATATATTTCTAATTATTAATTTCATAAAAAATAAGTGATAATTATTAAATTTATAAAATTCTTTATTATTTAGACCATCAAAAGTGAAAAGAAATTTAAATTAAATTCCAAAAATAAATAAAGAAGAATAATGAACAATCAAACAATCGAGGGTTGAATCAATCAATCAGAGAGAAATTAGGGCATAAAGTTCACTTGAATCTAATTAATCAAATTTTTACTTATTTATGATATAAGGTAATTCTTTTGTCAATATTCTCTTATTTGCTATTGAATTCTAATGGTCATGGATGAAACAATATTCTATTATTAAATTAAATAATCTATTTAGTCATTTAGTTGAATTAATTAGGGATGTATTAAATGTCAATTCAAGATATGAACTAACTTACCTGTCAATTCCATTGGTAAGATATATTGATGTTTGATCATTCATCAATCTAATTCTAAGTTTATCATATAGGTCCACTCATTGAATGCGGATGGTCGCCGGTCAAATAATGAATTAAAACATGTCACAAGTGATCAAGTTATAACAAGAATGCAAACAATATAATAAACTCTAAAAGAAATTATCTTAATCAAATTCGAGATCAAACCCAAATAATTAAGAAAATAAGATCCTCCATAGTCCTAACTATGAGTTTAACTACTCATGTCCAATACAAATAAACTCATTTCAAAATACAAATTCATGGAAATAAAATCCAAAGAAAGGGAAAAACTAGAGGGAAAGAGAAATCAAAACTCATTTTATGGTGATTATGATCTTCAAGCTTTCAAGAATTGAATCCTCCCTTCGAAGTCATCTTCCAAAGCCTGCTGCTGTGAAAGTGCTATCTTAGGATTAAGGATTTTTTGTGTTGTTGTGAACCAAAAAGAGCTCATTTGCTAAACTTGTTTTTACCCCTTTTATAAAAAAGCTAACTGTTTTTTATATCTGATTTACATGATTTTTCTTACCCTTTAGATGACCTAGTTTTCCCACGATCTTAACAGATAAGTTTTAGAATTTTATATTATCTTTTCAATGCGGTAAACGATGCGTCAATTTGATTTTTATAACTCAAGATATGACTCAATTAATGATGAATTATCAGGATAGTGCAGGAATCCAAATTTTATTCCAAATCAAATCTCTTTGAAAATCCCTATCCAATTTTCAATCTAAGATTTTGTATCCAATTAGAACTTTAATTGGCATATAATAATAAGATAAGAATTTTTCACATATTTATCTTCTGGAATTTCTTATTTTTATACAAAATCTGATGATTTATCCTAAAAATTCAAATATGACTAGGTGAAGAAATAATTATTTAAAATTAAAATTAAAATAAATAAAATTTAAATAAAAATTAATTAAAAATCCTAATAAATAAACTCAAAAGATGAGTGTAAAGATGAGTGTATTTAACACTCATCAAATACTCCTAAACTTGAACAATTGCTTGTCTTCAAGCAAAGAATATGAATCAAAAGCAAGATTAAACTCAGCATCCAAAAACATGAATCAAGGGAAATTTCACAATTTTAAAAAAAAATCCAAGCTCATGGTCAACAATCAAATCAAATCCAGCAAGATCATTTAGCACTTAAAACAATTAGAGGCTTGGGTCTAGCTTGCATCTTTTCTCCTAACCAACCAATTGAGATTACTCATCTTTCCATCACTTAAGTGTTTAAGGACAAAGAGATTACTCCAGTTTCTCTTGAAAAATGCAATATCATAAGCTTGATTATCAATTTCACATCCACTTCCAACTTCACATACATAACAAGAATTAAAAGGACTTCCTTTGATTATAATGAGGCCAAGGGTATAAAGAAAGGTAAGAAAAAGATAAAAAAAGGTAAAGAATGTTCATGGATAATTCGATACAAAACATAATCAGGTTGAAAAGATGATAAATATAGCATAATGCACATGAGTATGACAAATTTTGACTTTCAACTTAATATTCTTATTATTCTTCACCAATAATCCTTTTATTTCTTCTTCCTTTTTTATTTTTTCATTTTTTTTCTTTCAACCTTTGAAGACAAAAGCAACCTTTCAAGACCTTTCAATTAACACATTAGTTACTTCATTATTCTAAAAATAATCAATGCATCCAACCTAATTATTCGAACATGTGTACAAAGAAATCAATTTTAGACTCAAATTAGCAATGCAACTCTAAAAGTCAAGAAAAAATAAAGTCTAATTGCCTTAATCATATTCAAGTATGTATATGAATCATTAAAGTCCCAACAAGATATCAAAGTAAGTTCTAGTGTACATCAATCAAGAGAAATCTTACTCTAGAAGAAAAATAAGATTTTTTAATGAAAAATTAAATCATTAAAGCTCAAAACTCACTTTCTGACTAATGTTAATAAAGAGAACAAAAGCAAGCAAACATGACTTTCCAACTAAGATGCCAAATTTTACTTAAGCAAACATGAAAAAGTTGCTTCACACAAAATTAGCTCATGAACGATGGAATCCCCTTTAAAACATATCTCTATCAGCTCAGAATTAATTCCAGCAATTAACGCACAATTCCTGCTTAATTACCAGCATTACTCAAGTGTTCATCAATTTTTTTAATTCATTTTTTTTCATTTTTTTCAAAGAGTATCCCCCTCACACTTAAGATAAACATTGTCCTCAATGTGGAAGAAAAAGAAATAAAGAGATAAAGAAAAGAGCAACACAACTTGATGAAAAGTGATACAATATTAAGCAGAGGAGAAACATAAGAGTCAGTGTTGCAACAGAATCTGAAAAATCACAATATTCATACCAAAACAAATGAGTAGCGTCTAAAAAAATAACAATAAAAATAACAAAAACAACAAAAATAAAAAATAAAAAGAAGTAACATAGGTTACCTCCTTTGAAGCGCTTGTTTAACGTCATTAACTCGACGTTACTTTTTTCAGATAAATCAAGGTGGCTTAAAGTAAGAGAAATATGATGACACATTCTTCATTTCAAAGTAGTGCTTCCATCCTTTGTCCATGACCTTGGAGGTGTCTCCAAAAGCATTTTGAGCTTGATAAGAACTTGGTTGTTTTGGAAGTGCCCTGGCATAAGAGATTCCACTTCGCCATGGTAGTTGTAATCGATCAACAGATGAAGGATTAATTTGCAATGGAGCATGGATCACAGGAGGACCTTTCTCTAGTTCAATAACTTGGGTTTTAGGAAGGTCAATATCCACATTGTATGATGGCAAAGGGTCTTTGATAGCCAAACTTCTTGCTTCTTTACTTGAATGACATTGATAGGGGCATGGAGATTTGACATTGGGGAAGATTTAGCATTCCTAAAGACATTGATGGTTACAGAATCTCCATCCACTCTCAAGATAAGCTTACCCCAAGGTACATCAATCACAACCCCTGAAGTTTTCAGAAACGGTCTTCCAAGAATGAGAGGAATAGCAGCGTCATCCTCATCCATATCCAGCACCACAAAATCAACTGCGAAAATGAATTTGTCCACCTTCACCAAAACATCCTCTACCACACCATGAGGGTAAGTAATGGATCTATCAGTCAACTGTAGTGAAATATTGGTGGGCTTTGGTTTCTGCATTCCTAATTTCTTAAAAACAGAGAAAGACATCAAATTAATTCTAGTACCCAAATCACATAATGCTTTCTCAAAATAAGAGTTACCAATAGAGCAAGGAATAATAAAACTCCCTGAATCTTTTAATTTTGGGGGTAACTTCTTCGAAAGAATGGCAGAACACTCTTAATTTAGATATATCGTCTCAAATTCCTCAAGCTTGCATTTCTTTGTAAAGATTTCGTTCAAAAACTTTGCATACTTGAGCATTTGAGAGATGACTTCAACAAATAGAATGTTAATTTGGAACTTCTTGAAAATTTCCAAGAATTTAGCAAATTGCTTGTCTAACTGATTGTTCTTGAGCCTCTGAGGGAATGAGATCTTGACATATGGTAATGGTTCATATACCGTATCCTGCTCACGATCCTGCTTCGCTCTCCGCCACTTTGGTTGATCTTTCTCAACCTTTCTTTCTTTATTGCCATCTTGAATTGAGACATCTTTAGTAAGAACATCATTCTTCTTGTTCTCAATTCCTGACAAGCTAAGTGTTTCATTCATCTGTCCTTCCAAAAATTGCCACTTCTCAAGGTAATCACATTGACCTGTTCCTTTGGATTAGTCTCAGTAGTACTAGGCAATGTCCCTGGTACCATCGCTGTCATCAATGTAGCCAACTGACTAATCTGAGTCTCCATGCTCTTCATTATGACCTCTAAATTCTACATATACTTCATTACAAAATTTTCAAAATTTTGCTTCTCTTCATTTGCTTAGAAACCTGGAGGTGGTTGTGGAGCTCTCTACTAATTCTGCTGATTGCCTTGTTGATTTCCCCATTTGAAATTAGGATGGTCTCTCCAATCGAGATTGTACGTATTTGAATACAGATTGTACTGCTGCCAGTTGAAATTATTAACAAAATTTATTCCTTAGGGTTAGAGGGCAAAAGGACTACTAACTTGGCAATTTGAACTTGTATGACCCTGTCCACCATATGCTTCATATATGATTGGTAGGGCTGCAGTATTTGCTATCATCAAAGTCTTCACCTTCTTTGTCAAAGCTTTCAATTGACTCAGAATGACAATAGTGGAGTCAACAACATGCACACCTGCTTGTTTCTTAGGAATCTGGTGCTCATTTTGTCATTGATACCTATTCAGCGTCATTTCTTCAATCAATGGTTGGCTTACAATAGGTGTTTTCTTCCAAATTGTACCCCCAGCAGTAGCATCAATAAGTGAATGGTTGGCAGGTGACAAACCATTGCAAAAAGTATGTACCTGCTGCCATACAGGAAATCCATGATGTGGACATCTCCTTAACAACTCTTGAAAATGTTCCCAAGTTTCATAAAAAATGTCTATGTTAAACTGTACAAAAGAAGATATGTCACTCCTTAACTTAGTAGATTTAGGAGGAAAAATACTTAGTCAGAAACTATTGTATCAACTGATCTCATGTAGTGATGGAACCCCTTGGTAGTGACGTTAACCATTGACTCGCTCTGTCCCTAAGAGAGAAATGAAAGAGTTGCAATTGGATTGCATCATCTGTCACCCCATTGTACTTGATAGTATCACACAACTATAAGAACCTGACCAAATGCTGATTTGGATCATCCGAAGGCAAGCCACCAAACTGAACAGAATTCTAAATCATGGAGATCAATGCTAATTTGATCTCGAAGTTGTTAGCTGTCATAACTAGTCTTATAATACTCCCTCCATACTTTTCAGCTGTGGGCATAAAATACTCAAGCATGGTCTGCTCTAATGGGGTAACTCGTTCTTGACGATTCCCTTCAACTATTATATCTCTCTCCATGTTTCTTGTAGCTTCTTCAGTCACAGCTTCCATATGAGATTGCTTTCTTAACTTGCGGGCTATTTTCTCAATTTTAGGATCAAATGTCAGATCAGAAACTGAGATCGAGTAAGCATAAATAAGAAATATGAGCAGAAAGATGAAATGACAAATTAGTTAAAAATAAAAATAAAATAAAAAGGACGTATAAATTAACTAGAGCTTTTCGTTTCTAATATTACCGAACTTATTCACTGCAACGGCGCCAAAAACTTGATATGC
This sequence comes from Ormosia semicastrata, assembly GCA_029884595.1. Classification (NCBI taxonomy): domain Eukaryota; kingdom Viridiplantae; phylum Streptophyta; class Magnoliopsida; order Fabales; family Fabaceae; genus Ormosia; species Ormosia semicastrata. The sequence continues at coordinate 7,313,318 of JAQQTO010000021.1, read as the reverse complement.
ATAAAATATACTTAGAGCAAGTACACTATATCACCAAGTAATATAGGAATTGAGTCTCAATTATTAATCCTACGAGGAATAAGTGGTAATTACTATATTCATAAAACTCTTTGTTATTTAGACAATCGGAAGTGAAGAGAAATTCAAATTAAATTCAGAAAACAAATAAAGAAGAATAATGAACAATCAAACAATACGGAGTTGAATCAATCAATCAGAGAGAAACTATGGCTCAATGTTCACTTGAATCCAAATAATCATATTTTCACTCATTTATAATGTAAGGTAATTCTTTTGCCAATATTATTTTTTTGATAAAATTTTGCCAATATTATCTTATTTGCTATTGAATCCTAATAGTCATGGATGAAATAATATTTTATTCCTAAATTAAATAACCTGTTTGGTCATTTAGTTGAATTAATTAGGAATGCATTAAGTGTTAATTCAAGAGATGAACTAACATACCTATCAATTCCATTGGTAGGATAAATTGATATTTGGTCATTTACCAATCTAATCATAGGTTTATCATATAGGTTTGCTCATTGAGTGCGAATGGTCACCGGTCAAATAATGAATTAAAACATGTCACAAGTGATCAAGTTATAACAAAAATGCAAGACAAAAATGCAAGCAATATAAAAAACCTTAAAAGAAATTACCGTAATTAAATTCAAGACCAAACCCAAATAATTAGGAAAATAAAATCCCTCATAGCTCTAGCTATGAGTTTAGCTACTCATGTTCAATAAAAATAAACTCATATCAAAATACAAACTCATGAAAAGAAAATCCAAAGAAAGGAAAAAACTAGAGGGAAAGAGAAATCAAAACCACATTTTACAGTGATTATGATCTTCAAACCTTCAAGAAATGAATCCTCCCTAAAGTCATCTTCCAAAGTCTGCTGCTGCGAAAGTGTTCTCTCAAGATTAGGAATTTTTGCGTTGTTGTGAACCAAAAAGAGCTCATTTGCTAAACTTGTTTTTTTCCCTTTTATAGAAAAGATGACAACTTTTTATATCTGACTTGCACGAATTTTCTCACCCTTTAAATGGTCGAGTTTGCCCTCGATCTCAACAAAGAAGTTTTAAGATTTTCTGTTATCTTTTTAATGCAGCAAACGGCACATCAATTTGATCTCTGTAACTCAAGATATGACTCAATTAATAAGGAATGGTCAAGATAGCGTCGTAATCTAAATTTTCTTTCCAAATCAAATATCTTTGGTTAATTCTTATCTAATTTTCAATTTAAGATTTTGTATCCAATTAACTCTAATTAATATTTAATAATAAAATAAAAATTATTCACATATTTATCTTTAAGAATTTTTTTTTTTTATGTCAAAATCAATGATTTATTCTAAAAATTTAAATATAATTAAGTGAAGAGATAGTTATTTAAAATTAAAATTAAAAATAATAAAAAATTAAATAAAAATTAATTAAAAATTCTAATAAATAATCTGAGTGTATTTAACACTCATCACAACCATTCCAATTAAATTCTGGCTCTTGAATTAGACTCTGGAAGAATCAAGTGGTACAAGCAGATTGGGGGTTATGACATATGGTTTGGAGCATGTAACTTGCATTTGGACCCTAGATGCCCACCAGGTCCCAGCCCTGATGCTGACTTTGAAGAAGCACCAATGATGCTAAGCATTTATGAAAATGGTGTTAAGAGGGATATTAATTATAGTGGCTATTCAGAAAAGTGGGTATGCTTGGGCTCTGGATTGTGACAATGGGTCTCACTTGTAGGCCATCAAGACACCTAATAGTTTCCAAGTGATTGATAGAGCACCTAGCTATCCTATCCTTTTGGGGAGATCTTGGATACACATACGTGTATAATTGCGTACCTTCTACGTTGCATTAGTGTGTGAAAGCGTACTTCAGTGGGAAAGACATTGAAATCTCTACAACGAAAGCGCCTTTTGAAGAAAGTGAGGCCTAGTTGGTGGATGCATCTCTTTTTGATGATTTTGCCTTGCCACAGATAAATAGAATACGGAAAGAAGAAAGAGTCAACTTAGTGCCAAAACACCTTGGTACCTCATGGCTCTGCCAAAGATGGCTGCGGAGCCACCGTTCTCTTGCAATGTCCTCTTGTTGGCGTTGGCAGTGGCACACTTCTTCTAGTGGTTGGAAATGGAGTCCTATGGGTTGAGTTTTGGAATCGAGGCTATCCCGTTGAGACGCCTCAGTGCTTCCTCCATGTTGTTGATATGGGTGTGCTTTGCAGTTGCAGAAATGTGTGAAGGAAGAATAGAGAATGTTCCTTTGTTTCTGTCATCATCAAAGCAGGAATGTTAAGATGACAAATAATGGGTTAATGGGATGTTTTGTAAGTTTGGACTCAAAGTGAACTGTTTTATGCCTTACACTACCATTTTAGCCATTCTTGAGTTTTTTTCTAAAGGTTAATGCTTTTTTGCCTAACCATTTTCCACTTCAACTTTTGTTTTTCACTCAAATACTCACCTCATGTTACGTGTTGTCATTTTTGAAATTTGAAATATGAAACGTGCTACGCGTTAGTAAGAATAAGTTGTGTTGTTAATATCTTATTTAAGTGGTTAATCTAAGATAAGTTTCCTACAGTTAATACATTCGAAATAAGTAAGTGGTTAATACGTTACTAATAAAAGGGTAGTAGTTAATCAAATATAAATTTTTTATCTTGTGCTTAAATGACATATTTTTAATACCTTCAAATAAGTGGTTAATTTTGTTTAATCAATTTAGCAAACTTTTTCTTTAAAGTGAATCTTGAAAAGAGTTAAATAATGAATAATGTTAGTTCATTTATGGTGGTTAGGAATAAGTAAAATCAAATATAATTACGTTTAATTTTTAATGAATCCCAAAAGTATTTTAAATGAAAAGTGAGAAATTAAATGGTTAATTTTATTCGTTAGGAATAAGTGGAAATTCTTAATCAAGTAAATCTTTTTTATTTGTAACCAAATTTTATAAAATTTTAGCGAGAAATGAAAATTTTTCTTGAAATGAAAATATTTTTTTATCAATTTTTTGTAGATCGACCTCAGATTCCTAAGAATTTATTACTTAAAATAACTTAAACTTAAGTTTATAACTTTTAATCCGCATCATGCTTCCTCCATGTTGTTGATATGGGTGTGCTTTGCAGTTGCAGAAATGTGTGAAGGAAGAATAGAGGATGTTCCTTTCTTTCTTTCACCTTCAAAGCAGGAATGTTAAGATGACAAATAATGGGTTAATGCGGATTTTTTTATCCTACTTTGAGCTCAGTGAAATGGAACGTTGGTAGCATTTCTCTCTCAAAAATGCTACAAGACACAAAAAAATGGTAGATAGAAACTTACCGGTTACAAGTAATTGTATAAAAAGATCGTAAACATTTTACTGCATATATATAGAGTCTAATATTATTAAATTAGTGAATTTCTATTTTTTAATTGTTCAGCTTGTGCTGTTATTGCTGCTATATATTTAAGCATAATATTGTGAAAGAATTTGAAAAATACTAACATTAATTACGAAAGTATTTGACCAAATATAATATATATTGAATTAAAATTGAAATAACGAATATTGAGTAATGAATATTGATAAACTTCTTACCATTAATATGAAGTTAATAAAGGTTTAAAATTTTAATTTGTTGATTTAAATAATAGAATACAACAAATGATACTCAATTGGCATGACATTTATCATAATTTCATTAAAGTATAAATGTTACAAAACAAAATTATCATTTTGCAGAATTTTATAAATCAAGACTCTCTTTATATTGATTATATTATATTATATTAACAATTGATTGATTGATATTTTTATTAATCATCTATTAAATATTATTTTCTTCTAAACACAACTGCTAATATGATTTTTTATTTTACACAACAAAGATAATTATTGATTAGTACTGTATATAATTAAGGAAAATTAATTCAAAATTTTTTATAATACCTATATTTTTTAGGATATAATAATTATTAAATATTTTAATAACTGTTGATTATTTTTATAAAATTTTAAACATTTATTATGAAATTAATATTTAATAAATATTTGACAATTCATCTAAATAACGTATCTATAGGGGCAGGGCCTCATGCATGCTATGGGAAGTTGCCGTGCCCCTCGTCCTCAATTTTTTCAAGGACACTTATAATTTCTTTTCTTATCTTCATAAATATGGCCCCCTCAGCTATCATTTTATTCAGCTTAGCTCCACCACTGCGTACCTAGCATGTATCATAGAAATTCCCCCTCATCAGTTATATTTTTATCCACTTGTCTATAGGTTTTGTTAACCGATTAAGATGCATGTATTAAGAAAAATCCATGCATATCTCTCATCTTATTCTTCCTCTCTCGTTAATTAGTTCATGATTAATTGTAATTTTTGTTTATTGGGATGGGCAAGGGAGTTGAGAATGGTCTAATTGTAAGGGCGTCGTTTCTGATTAAAAGCATTTGGCTCAGTGTTGTTTCATTGCAGTTAGTCCAGGCAGGAAACTTTCCAATGTTTAGTTTGAGACTTATTTCTTGTTAGTTTTTTAATAGAGAGAAGAAAACGCATGACTTTTGAAGACAAATAATATTTTTTTAATAGAGAGAAGAAAACGCATAATAATAATATTATTTCATCGTGAATGTATTAAAAAAAATGTGTAATTGTTGGCCAGATTGCATTATATTTAGTGTGTGTTTGGTTTATAATTAGTAAATTTAAGTTTGATAAAATAAATATTATTTAGATGAAAGATTAAAATTATTTTTAAAATGAGATCAAAGAATAAAATACTTTTCAACTGACTTTTACCAAAAAAAAACACAAAATTTGTGCCTCTACTATAAGTGAGTTTGGAGGTCATTTTCGGTTGAAGTCAATAAAAAATGAAAATATCTAAACAACACTAAACTTTCGTTTGAAAATTTAAGAAGTACGTTTGGCTGCCGAAACGAGAATCCAAACAAGTATTTAGTGTGTATTTAAATTATAGTTGATAAATTTAAGTTTGATTAAAAATATATTTATAAATTTAAATTTAGTTTAAAGTGAGTTTATAGTAATGTAATTTATATTTAAAAATTTTTATTTTAAAATTAAATTTTGATTAAACTTTTATGAAAAAATTTAACACAAAAATAAAAAAATCTTACTTTTTCTTAAACGTACGTTGAACGGAAATTGTATCAAGATAACATTTACCAAACAAAAAAGACTCCGTTTGAGACAGAGTAAACATACGTTTGTTAAATGCAACTTCAATCCAAACTCACACTTAGACATTTGACGGCCGATATTTGATTTTCAAACAATCGGTAGGCATTTGTGGCTATCGGACAGCTGTAATGCTGTCAAGATCATTGACAATTTGTCCTTTCCTTATCTAATATCAAGAAATTATTATTGAGTAAATAATCCAACTCTATACAATAAATTAATCTAATTCTATATAATAATTTAGAGTACAAATTTTTAATAGTGACATAATTTCTTATTTTATTATCTCTTTAAAAATTATATATATTATTTTTTAATTTTTTAAAAATTTTAAATTTAAATTATCTTTTTAATTAATTTTACATATTTTTATAATTTTAAATATTTTGTTATTTTAATTTATATTTTTTTAGATTTTATTTAAATAAATTAACTGTATATATCTTCTTTATAATTAAAAATATTTTTATCTTTTAATTTATAATTTGTATCAAATTATTTTTTCTTAAAATCTAATAAAGTGAGATCAAGAAGGAATTTAAGTGATACAATTTTTATAAATTTAAAAACTAACTTGTATATATTAATAAATTCAAAGACTAACTATGATTGACAATAATTTTAAAGACTAGGCTACTCATTTACTCATTTATTATTCTTAATTTTAAAATACAGTTCAAAGTTCAACTAATTGAATGCATAGGCTTTCTTTCAAGCTTGCTTTTTCTGACCATCTGAGCTAAAGTTTCTTCACACAGGAATTTCTACGTTGGAACATCATCGCTAGAAGAAGGGTTTTCTATAGTACAATGCTGTACATTTCGTGGCAGCATAGCAAAACTAGACACCAGATCCGGTGCCATCCTGTGGCAGACTTACATGTTGCCAGATAACCAAGGCAAAAGGGGAGAATATGCTGGAGCTGCTATATATATGGGGAAGCAGCCCCTCCATTGATTCTCAAAGGAACCATGTTTACATTGCTACTTCCCGGTATTGAGCCCGATAACCACTTGGATTCAATCATGGCCCTTGATTTGGATTCTGGAAAAATCAAATGGTATCATCAGTTAGGAGGCTATGATGTTTGGTTCGTTGCATGCAACAATCTCTCAACTCCTAATTGTTCTCCAAGTCCAGACCCGGATGCTGATTTTTCAGAGGCACCTATTATGCTTAGTGTACAAATAAATGGAACCAAGCATGACATTGTTGTCGCTGTCCAAAAAAGTGTGTTTGTTTGGACCTTGGATCGCGATAATGGCAACCTTATTTGGTATAAGGTAATAATCTAATAGAGAAATGTCACTAAGACCAAAAAAAAAAAAAAAGAGAAAAGAAATGTCACTTGTACATCTAAAACCTTATACCTCTTATTATATTTATATCACCTTCTAAAAAAAGAGAGAAAAGAGAGTGAGAAGTGAGGCTAGTTTAAAATATTTTCTAAATATAAATACTAAATGGTATGTAAAAATATGATTTCATAAAATGACTCACGATAGTAAAAAAGTGAAAGAATGTTATTACGCTTTGTCAGTTACCTTTTTACTTTTTAACTTTGTTATTTTTTCTCTCCAATCATAATTGGTTATTTGGCATTAGCAATACTTTCTTACAAAATCTTTTGTACCAAATAGCATTGTTGTTTTTCGAATAGTAATAGGTGTAAGGGCTCACTAATTTTCACCTAATTTTAGATAGCTTAATTTATAAATTAAAAAGCTTATTGTTATATAAATATGTGTGTATATAGGAAGCTCCATGAGGAGGAACATGGGGAGCAGCCAGTGATGAAGAAAGGGTGTATACAAACTTTGTTACATCTGCAAGCTCATCCAATGTGACAACAGCTTCAAATAGGTGGGCGGCAATAGATGCTAGTAATGGCACCGTCATGTGGTCCACAGGCAACCCTAGTAATGCTAATGCTTTTGGCCCTGTTAGTGTGGCTAATGGTGTCACTTTTGCTGGATCAACTGATAGAGAGGGATCCTTATACGCGATAAATGCAAAATCTGGTGAAATTCTATGGTCTTATGAGACTGAAGCTAGCATCTACGGTGGTGTGTTTATAAGTGATAGGTGCATTTATGTGGGTAGTGGATACCATGTTGCTGTTGGGTCTATTTTGAACTGTACGGCTGGAACCTCACTCTTTGCCTTTTGTGTGTGAGGAACCTTGTTATTCTGTTCAACATATTTCAAATAAAGAAAAACAATTGATGCTGTTAATTTGGGAATAATGGAGTGATAGCTGTATATGGTTCTCACATGTAGTGATATATATGAACCTCATTTGTATACCTGTCATTCCATTGGTGACGGTTCAAAGTCATATAGAACCACCAAATCCATCTTAAAAATCCTCTCACAAGCATGATTTTGAGAAGTGAGAACAAACCTTCAAAATGAATAAAAAAAGATATGCTGTGTTATAATAAGTTTCATTGGTAGCTAGCTACATATCACAATTGTTACTTGTTAATACTATTTATACAAATCTTATATTCGAAAGTTAATTTTGAGAATGCACAATTGTGCAAGTGATTATGAACCCAAAAAAAAAAAAATGTGCAAGTGATTTGTCAAGTGATTTCAAGTAGATTTTTCTCTATCAAACATTAATGGAGTCACCTTTGCAATTGTACGTACATTTTTGTTTTTTTATTGCTATTATTTTTAAACAATGACAAATATAAGAGTTGTAAGTATGTAATATTATTTATTTTTATTATAATTTTGTAATAATTCGAATTATATAAAAATATATTTAGGATAATTAATGTGTTTGTAGTTACATAAGAAGTCCAAGCACTTAAGTAAGATGGAGGGAAAATGACCTAGTTGAGAACCGAACCTCCACCATTAACATTACACACTCAAATCTTACTTGGACCATTGTTAATTGAACTACAAATTCATTGGCATATTTTGTAATCACAACTTTGGGCAACTACTTTCATAGTTATATTTTAAATTTAATAAAAAAATTTATTAGGCCACTTAAACTGAAAAAATGTTTTTCTCAATTGTAACAAGAAAAAAGTTTTAGGAAAAAATATAATTTAGCTCGTGAATTTGGGCACATGTATACTTTAATTCCCTAATGTATAAAAATATGCAACACAATTCCTTAAGTTTTCAAAATGTACAAATCAACTATTCTGTCTAAATTTCTATCAATTGCTAATGAAATTGGACATGTCTACTCAAAATTACACGTGTATGCCATTTTTATGTATATCAAAATTTAAATATGGACTTACAACCAATTATACATTTGTGAATGGTTGTGAATATTAGAGTTGTGTAAGCTGCAACTACTCAATTAAATATGTCTTCTTGGGTTACCCCACCTGAAGAGTGAATGTCTTTTAAAATCTTTACCCAATCATAGATTAATAATCCAAGGAAGGCAGAGTTACTCAAGAGGGTATAATCCATGTCACCTGCCAAATTCCGTAATCATCTATGTGTTGTTATCTTTCTTTCCATTTTTTGCATCCTGAACATCATAGCTGCTGAACTTTCAGATGTAAGCACCCTTTTTCCCTCACCAACCACCCAAAAGAGAAAGTGTCTCTTTTTCCCTCAATCTCTCCCTTTCTGTGCATACAGTGTGTCATTGGCTAGTAATTACAAATGTTTGCATAATAAACTGACTAATTTCAGGAACAAAATAAGAGCTAAAAACCAAGGCAAGACTGGGTGAACCATGGTGGAGACTTGCACAACAGAAGATATGCCAACAAAGAGACCAAGATCAGCCCATGGACGGTTTCCAACTTAAGTTTGAAGTGGATATTCAATGCAGGAGGTGACATAACAGTAACACCAGCCATTTATGATGGTACTCTCTATTTCCCAAGCTGGAATGGGAACCTTTTTGCTGTCAAAGCATATGATGGATCCCTTGTTTGGAAGGTTAACTTGCAGCAGTTGACTGGTTTTAACAACACTGGTTTCATTCTAAATGTTAATGCCACCCTCTCAAGATCAACCCCAACAGTTGCTGGAGAGCTTCTCATTGTTGGGATCTATGGACCTGCTGTTGTTATTGCTGTTAAAAGGTCAACAGGGGAGCTTATCTGGTCCACCAAGCTAGATAACCACCCTAGAAGTTTCATCACCATGTCTGGAACTTACTACAAGGGGTTAGTCATAATAGTTTTACAACCTCTCTATGCCTTTCCCTCTGTGTGTGTGTGTGTGTATGTCTATATGTGTGATTTCTTTTTTTTTACACTTTCCGTCTTAGTTTTGTTTGGTGAAAACATTTTGTGTCTTGGTTAAGTTTTTGTATTTACATTGAGTTATCTAAATGGTTAACAGATTCTAGCTTTTCAAGAGGGGACGATATCTATTAGAAAATCCAGAGACAACTAGGATCAATTTACCCCATTACTCCCTGTCCTTGGTGAAAATTAGAGGAGGAAAAAAAAAGGGAAATTATCAAAAGGAACTTCTAATAAGATATTTATTATTACAAAAAAAAAATTACATGTTTTCACACAATTGTCATATTTTTAAAGAGAAAAACTATGCATGACAGCTTTAGGAATCTAGGATCATATTGCTAACAAGATTTTAATATTCCAAGCTGCAATATGATAGCTTTTAGGGTCTTTAATTTAAGCAAGTTGGCATTTGAATTTTCTGCTTCATGTTTCGTTTTCCAGAAGTCAAAGACTCCTCTTCCCAAATTATAGTGAGAATGCAATGTGATCAACTAAAAATAAAAAGAACAAGACAAACAAGAAAACATAATAAAATATGCTAAGGTCAAAAAGTGGTTGTATTGTAAGATCTAAAAGCCATTGGTTGTCATCTCTGAATACCATTTTATTAATGAAACAGGATAAGCAATATCATTAAAAATAATAATGCTTGCTGTCGGTGACAAATTTATTCAATTATTATTAGTATCTTTCATTTTGCAACATGGAAGATATTTTCTTGCTACATGATTTTGAAAAATCCAATTGCTGTTATTTTATTGTAGTCTATGGAGCATTATTCCAAAAAGATAGTTGTTTCACCCCAATTGGTTAAATGGAAACTATACAATCCCATAACAGAAATTAAGCCTACGCAGCTTTGCTACAAAAGCCTACTAAGTTTTAAGTGCAAGTTTCTGCAGATATATAAAGTTTATCATTAATATTTCTGACTTCTGAGCTAATATAACTGAAGCAAGACTATTTATTAAAATTTCCATTGGATAGAAGCTTCTATGTTGGAACATCCTCACTAGAAGAAGGTGTAAGCCTCAACCTATGTTGCACATTCCGTGGCAGTTTTTTCAAATTAGATGCCAGAACAGGAAAGATCATGTGGCAGACCTTCATGCTACCAGACAACTTTGGCAAGACTGGACTATATGCTGGAGCAGCTATATGGGGAAGCAGCCCTGCAATTGACATAAGCAGGAACCTTGTGTACATTGCCACAGGAAACCTGTATTCAGCTCCACCTAATGTTATAGAGTGCCAGGAGAGGGAAAATAATCAGACAGTACCCTCTTCAACAGACAAGTGTATTGAGCCTGACAACCATTCCAATTCAATTCTGGCTCTTGAATTAGACTCTGGAAGAATCAAGTGGTACAAGCAGATTGGGGGTTATGACATATGGTTTGGAGCATGTAACTTGCATTTGGATCCTAGATGCCCACCAGGTCCCAGCCCTGATGCTGACTTTGGAGAAGCACCAATGATGTTAAGCATTTATGAAAATGGTGTTAAGAGGGAAATTGTTGTGGCTGTTCAGAAAAGTGGGTATGCTTGGGCTCTGGATTGTGACAATGGAAGCATAGTTTGGTCAAAGGTATATATCACTTAACCCAGATTTCCCATGCATATAATAATTTAAAATTGAGTTTAATTTTAATACAGTGTTATTGAAAAAAAGTTTTACACTTGCTTCTAATGATGTGTTGCCACATCATTTAATAAGTTTGACATCTCATATGTAGTCAAACTCTTTAAATGATGTGGCAACATATCATTACACATTAGTGTAAAACCTTTTTATATTGCGCATCAAAATTAAATTCTTTAAAATTAAACTTTGATTAAAAAAGTAGTTGATTGAAAAGCTTTGAATATTTGGGATAGGAAGCTGGACCAGGAGGCCAAGGTGGTGGAGGTATGTGGGGTTCAGCCACTGATGAACGAAGAGTCTACACAAACATTGCTAATAGCCAACACAAGAATTTCACTCTTAGACCATCCCAGAATAGCACTATTGCTGGTGGGTGGGTAGCAATGGAAGCTGGCAGTGGCAATGTGTTATGGTCCACAGCCAATCCTAATGATGCCACTGCCCCTGGCCCTGTTACTGTGGCTAATGGTGTTCTCTTTGCTGGATCCACCTACAGGCAAGGACCCATATATGCGATGGATGTGAAGACTGGGAGAATTCTCTGGTCATATGATACAGGAGCCACTGTATATGGAGGCATGTCAGTGAGCAATGGATGTGTTTACCTTGGTAATGGTTACAAGGAGCTTGTAGGATTTGGCAATCGGAATTATACAGCTGGGACCTCTCTCTATGCTATCTGTATCACTGAAGCACCTTAAGTTTTCTATGATTTGAAAGCCATGCATTGTAAAAAGCCATAGATTCACACAAGCAAGAACCTATGCTAAATGTTTTTCAAATATAATCACCTGTTGTTACACAATCAACACATCAACACCTATTTAGACTCTATTGCTCTTTATGTTTGCAATGCAGAGTAGAAGAAGGTAAGCAAATTATGATGGTTAGCTTACAGCTGAGCATGGTGTTAGAATTTTATTTATGAACAAACATAAATCATATTATATAGAACCCAGATTAATTGGATGTTAAAATTATTAGAGCATTTTGTTCAGCTCAAATTGTGATTAGTATTGTTAATGGACCTATTGTTGTTAAAGCACTGCTCATATATGTGGGTTTTGTTTATGGATCTTGTCTATGGGTTTGCCATATTAAGTAGGTTTAACTCGTTTTAATTATTTTATATATACAGGGAGAAACCCCTATTCCTAATCACTCTAGTGCGTACAGTTGTCCCATTGATACTGATGCGTGAGCAACTATTGTGGGATAGGAATAATATCTCTCCCTCGTCGTGTTTTACTTTTTCAGGATTGTTCGATAATGTCTTCTTCGTCGATGCCATTTCAAGATAACCTTAAAATCTTTTATATGAAATTGATATGTCATAAATTATTGGGATTAATAGATCCGATAAATATTTTCTTTCAATTGGTATCAGAGCGTATATTTTAATCCTAATTATGACTATCAAATTTTTTTTATTTTCCCCAATATATATATATATATATATGAGTTTTAAATTAAAGAAATATGAAATATTAAATTATTGGATCTTGAATTCAAGGTTTTCTTTGAATAATTGGATGAGGTCGTCCCGTCCTTCATGTCTTTCAATTCGTTTTGCATTATGACCATGCAAACTATTCCTCATTTAATTTTGTTCAATTCGTTTCTCTTGTGACACTGTGCGTGAACGACGCTTCTCTTCTTTCTTTGTTTATTTTCTCCTCTATGCACGTCGCTCAAAGACAAAAAAGAGAAAATTTTAAAGTTATGTGTAATTAAAATTTTATTGAAATGATTTTGTTCAAATTTTTTTAAGTCTAAAAATATGTATACTGAATCATAATGTTATGAATTCACAAAGAATTTATTTTGCATGCCTATTTATTATTTGTTCCAAATTTTTTAGAGTTTAAAATTGTTAAATATATATGGTACTTTCCTCTTTTGTCTCTAGAAAATTTTTATGTGTTATTGTGATGTTGTTGTCAATGATATATACTGCATACTCTTAAAGGTGATATTGTTTGGTCACTTAAATAATTTTAGTGCTATTTTATGCATAAATTGATATATAATGTTTTGAAAACTATATGTTTTGTTGTTATTTATACAATTAATTTTGAGAGTTTCTATTTAAAGTATTGTTGTAATGTTTTGAAACACCTTTCATAATTGTGAGCTCGCCTTCGCGGGACTAATTATGTTGAGGTGTTAATTTTGTTAATATTTTGTTAATAATATTACATTGGGATTTATATTAATAATGCGCTTACCTTATCGGTTTGTCTTTATTAATGTAATTTCTAGTGATTTGTTGAGTAATGTTATTTTGGACACTTTTCATAATTATGAGCTCGCCTTCGCATGACCAATTATTGTAAGGTGCTATTTTGTTGATAAAATGTTATTATGTTGTGGCTTTGAGGATTATATTAGTAATGCGCTTACCCTATCAGTTTGCCTTTATTAATGTGATTCTTAATGATTTGTTAAAGGCATTGAGGTTCTGACCTTATAGTTCTCAGTATCCTTTCGATACTAACTTTAGGGACATGATTTTGATGTCTGTGGGAGTCTACTCATGTATTGTAATTCGGGACCCTTCGGCAGGATTGCAATCACATGGAGAAAACTCAATTATGGTTTTGCTCAAATGTTGTACATGTTGATATGCTTGACAAAATCTCCCTTTAATGTATCGTTCTTTCAGCTTCATCGATGCAAATGAGTGCTATAATGAAATTGAATGGGATTAATTTTGAGGACTGAGTGGATTCTGTGAAATTGTTCCTTGTTGTCTCTAATGTTGATGCTGCTCTCACTAAGGATGAACCTCAGTGACCCACAAATGCATCTTCTGCTACAGAAAAGAAGAAGCATGAAAGGTGGGTTCAATCCAATAAAATTTGCTTGATGACCATGAAGTATAGCATGGAAAAAACTATTAAAGAGAGCATTCCTGAAACAAATAATGCTAAAGAGTTCCTCAAGTCTGTTGGTGAGAAATTCAAGAAGTTCGATAAAACTGAAAAGGCCTATTACCTCTTTGTTGACAAAGACTACATATGATGGTGTGAGTGGTGTTCGTGAACATGTTTTGAAACTTGTGAACTAGTACAACAAGTTGAGGTCCATGAAAGTGGAGTTGGGAGAGGATTTCATGGTCTGACAAGTGTTTGAGTCTCTTCCGGCTAGTTTTGATGTCTTGAGAACCACTTACAATGCTCAAAAGGAGGAGTGGACTGTTGATGAACTTATATATGTTATTACTCAAGAGGAGCATACCATGAAGAAGGGCAAGGCTCATAGTGTGCAGTTTGCTTCTCACAAGAATGGTGAAAAGAAGAAGAAATTTGTTAAAGGGAAGAACAGTAAGCTTCAGTTTAAGAAAAAGTGGAATGATAAGCCTAGATATTCTTCTAAGCCATCTTCTAGTCCTGGTGAGCCTTCTGGTGTTACACCCAGATATCGTTTTAATGAAAATTGTAAGTTCTGTGATATATATGGACATAAGCAGTCTGATTGTTTGAAGTTTAAGAGTTGGCTTGAGAAAAAGAAAAGTAACCCCTTGGCTCTAGTATGTTTTGAATCGAATCTAGTTGATGTTCCTTTAAATATCTGGTGGCTAGATACTGGTGCAACTATTCATGTTACAAATTCATTGCAGGAATTCAGAAGCAGGAGGAAACCAAGTGAAGGGGAGTTGATGATCACAGTAGGAAATGGAACCAAAGTCAAAGTAGAACATATAGGAGTGGTTTCATTAAAGTTGTGTACTGGACATGATTTAGTTTTGAAAGATACAGTTTATGTGCCTTCTATGAGGAGGAATTTGATTTCAGTTTCTGTTTTGGATAGTTGTGGCTACTCTATCCATTTTAGTAATGCAAAAATTTCTTTATATTATGATTGTGTTCTTGTTGGTTCTGAAGTATTGTCTAATGGTTTATACATGTTGAATGTTGATTCTTTTTCTGTTAATCAATGGGATTCAGATATCAATAATGTTGTTGGAAACAAGCGTGGTAAAGCTGCTAAAAAATCTTCTATGTTGTGGCACAAACGTTTAGGACACATCTCTAGGGAGAGAATAGAGAGGTTGATTAAGGAGAATATTCTTCATGACCTGGACTTCTCTGATTTTGATACCTGTGTTGATTGTATAAGTGGGAAACTCACAGTTGGAGCCAGAAAGAGTGGGGTTACCAGGAGCGAAGGAATACTACAGTTGATTCATACAGATATTTGTGGGCCTATTACTCCTATTGCCATGGGTGATTTTAGGTACTTTATCACGTTTATTGATGACTTCTCTAGATACCGGTGGATTGATTTACTGCGTGAGAAATCTGATTCTTTAGATACTTTTAAAGCATTCAAAGTCGCTGTTGAATTGAAATTTAGTAAGCAGATTAAATGTGTGAGGCCTGATAAAGGTGGTGAATACTATGGCAGGTATGATGAAACTGGTAGAAATCCTGGACCTTTTGTTAGGTTCTTACAAGACTGTGGTATTGAGGCACAGTACACCATGCCAGGCACTCCACAACAAAATGGAGTTGCAGAAAGACGAAATCGTACTCTGATAGATATGGTGAGGTGTATGCTTAGTCATTATACTTTTCTAGAATTCTTGTGGGGAGATGCCTTGAAGACTACTGCTTATATATTGAATCATGTGCCAAGTAAATCTGTGCTGAAGACTCCATATGAGCTTATGATAGGCAAACGGCCTACCTTGAGGCATTTCCGTGTTTGGGGATGTAGGGCAGAGGTGAGACCTTATAACCCACATTTAAAGAAACATGATCCCAAAACCATCAGTGGTTTCTTCATTGGCTATTGTATTGGCTCAAGGGGTTCTAGGTTCTATTGTCCATCTCATACTACTAGAGTTATTGAATCCGATCAGGCTATCTATTTTGAAGGGGACTTAGGACATGGTAGAATTCAGGAGCCGTGTATTGTTGATTTTAGTGAGGAGCATGTTGTTGTTCCTATTCCTGTTGATCCCTTTCCAGGGATAATGTCATCTCCTCTGATCTATAATGATAATGTTGTTGATCCTGTTGATGTTGTCGATATCCCTCAATAAGTTAAAAATAATGTACAGATTCCAGATGTTGTTGTGATTCCACTGAGAAGATCTGAGCGGGTTCCTATATCCACTGAGTCTACTAGATTCAGGGACTATGTTGTGTACCTGCAGGAGCATGAGTTTAATTCAGTTGAAGATTTTGATCTTATTTCTTTTCAAGAGGCCATGGTTAATCCTGATAGTGCACAATGGCTAGTGACTATGGAGCATGAATTGGCTTCTATGAGAAAGAATAATGTTTGAGAATTGGTAGAATTGCCTACTGGTTGTAAAAATGTTAGTTATAAATGGTCTTTAAAACCAAACGTGATGCTAGAGGTGAAATTGAGAGGTATAAGGCCAGACTTGTTGCTAAGGGATATAACCAGAGGGAATGCATTGATTATAAGGAGACTTTCTCACCGGTCTCCATTAAAGACTCTTTTCGTGTTGTGATGACCTTGGTTGCTCATTTTGATTTGGAACTTCATCAAATGGATGTTAAGACCGCCTTCCTAAATGGTGATTTGTATGAGGATGTATATATAGATCAACCTGATGGTTTTGTTGAAAATGGTAAAGATCATATGGTATGCAAATTGAGAAGATCCATTTATGGATTGAAACAGGCTTCCAGGCAATGATCTTTAAAATTTGATTATATTGTTAGTTCTCTTGGTTTTAAAGAGAATACTGTTGACCAATGCATTTATCTGAAGTTTAGTGGAAGCAGATTCATCATTCTTGTTTTATATGTTGATGATGTATTGTTGGCGAGTAATGATTATGTTTTTCTGGATGAGACAAAGCATATGTTAATAGCACATTTTGATATGAAAGATCTTGGTGATGCCTCTTTTGTGTTAGGTATTGAGATTCACCGTGACAGATCTCGTGGTATTCTTGACTTGTCTCAGAAAGCTTATATTGAAAGGATTCTGAATAGATTTAATATGAAATCTTGTAATCCTTGTACTGCACCTATTCAAAAGGGTGAAAGACTCTCTAATACCCAGTGTCCTCAAAGTGATAAAGATGTTACTGAAATGGAGAAAGTCTCATATGCTTCCGCTGTTGGCAGTCTTATGTATGCTCAAGTTTGTACACGTCCTGATATTGCTTTTGTTATTAGTGTACTTGGGAGATACTTGAGCAAACCTGGTGTGGCTCATTGGCAGACTGCAAAATGAGTTATGAGGTATTTACAGGGTACCAAAGATTGTATGCTCACCTATAGGAGGTCTGACCGCCTTGAGGTGATAGGCTATACTGATTCTGATTATGGTGGTTGTCCAGATGACTACAAGTCCACATCAGGGTATATCTTTATGTTAGCAGGAGGAGCTGTTTCTTGGAAGAGTGTTAAACAAACACTTACAGCTACTTCTACTATGAAGGCAGAATATATAGCTTGTTACGAGGCTACGCGTCAAGCGATATGGTTGAAAAATTTGATTACTAAATTTCTTATTGTGGAGAGTATTTTCAGGCCTCTTACTATTTATTATGATAATTCTGCTTTAGTATGCTTCTCTCAAATTAATAAAAGCTCAAAGCGTTCAAAGCATTTTGATACAAAATTCATGTTTGTTAGAGAGAATATTTAGGAGTTTCAGACTCATGTTGAGCATATCCCTACAAAACTTATAGTTGCAGACCCACTAACTAAAAGTTTAGCTGTTAAAGTTTTTATTGATCATGTGACCCGTATGGGTATAGTGAGGTCTTTTGATGTTTTGGGTTAGTGGAAGTTAATTTTGTAATTTTGTTATGACCTCATTTTATTATGTCTCGAGACAATTATATTATTATTATCGTTGTCATATAATATTGTTATTGTTATTGATCTGCGCAATTTTGTTTATTTATTATATGACATATTGTGGAGACATTTTGGACTCAGTCTCATTTTGTTGTTGTGCTGAGATGTTAAATCTCAAAAAGCATCTTGGTCGGATGCTTGAGGCCATTTTGTTGGGACATGTACTTTGATCACATATTGGCATACAAATTTTGGATGTGCTTTCCCATTACCCATTTACTACATTTTGATGGGTCACCGAGATATGAGTATGTTGCATGTATGATATCAGTACTCCTTCGAGTATGATTTTCTACATTGTTTGGATACTTGTAGTCTCATTTTGGACCATTTGTTGAGAGTGCTAGCTCGATTTTGATATCATGTTGTGATCACATATTGTTTGATTAATCTGGAGAATTGTTTTCTTATTAAAGTGATATAATATGACTTATGTTGTCCAAGTGGGAGAATGTTAGAATTTTATTTATGGACAAACATAAATCATATTATATAGAACCCAGATTAATTGGATGTCAAAATTATTAGAGCATTTTGTTTAGCACAAATTGTGATCAGTATTGTTAATTGACATATTGTTGTTAAAGCACTGCTCATATATGTGAGTTTTGTTTATGGGTCCTGTATATGAGTTTGTTATAGTGAGTAAGTTTAACTCATTTTAATTATTTTATATATACAGGGAGAGACCCCTATTTCTAACCACTCTAGTGCGTATAGTTGCCCCATTGATACTGACGCGTGAGCAACTATTGTGAGATAAGAATAGTATCTCTCTCGTCGTGTTTTACTTTTCAAGATTGTTCGACAATGTCTTCTTCATCGATGTCATTTCAAGGTAACCCTAAAATCTTTTATATAAAATTGATATGTCATAAATTATTAGAATTAATAAATCCGATAAATATTTTCTTTCACACGGTACTAAAGAAGGAAGATTAGAGCAAAACCAAGAAAAAAAAAAGGCCAGGCACTTTGCAATATCACTGTCCCCTTATCAAATTTAATGGCTAAAAGGAAAATCATTTCTAAGCTCCAAAATATTTCTATCTTTTTCAACTCCTGATGTTGATAGGGGATGAAGAAACACAAAACTGACTCAAAATTTACCCCAGTACATTACAAAGATTTTTAGGCTAATTCTATGGTTCAACATTAACACCAATGTAATGCCTTGATGGCATTTTATTGACCCTTGGATTCAAACTGAGTTTGATAGGAAAAATAAAGGTTTAAGTAGAAGTAGGATTAACTGCCCAATTCAATTATCAATAAAACTGCCTAGAAAAAACAGTGAATTGGTGGAACCATAGTTACCAAGTTCTTTGAACAACTATACGAACCGCGAGCCAACTTTTGCATATTGCATACTGCATATCAATTCGTGGTACTTTGCAACGTAAAGAAAGTCTTGTGATTATAATGTGATGAACCGCGTACCAGAGAATATTGTGAAGTCGGTAACTATGAGTGGAACTATACTGTGGATGAAAAGAGAAAATCTTACTTCTAGAGTATTACTCCTAGTCAATGAAAACATGACATATACAGTATAGAAATTGAATCCATGTTATTAGATTAACTTATATTGCTATATGAATATATAATAATCTCTCATAATGGCACAGACATAACACGTAACATTTGCACAGAATCGATCATAAAATGAGAGCACATTAAATTGGGTCTTCATAAAAGAATATATAGGTGAACCACAACATAATTTTTCTTTCCAACCATAATTTCAAGTTCAAACACATGTTAACTTGGTTACATCAAAATCGAACACTACCATCAAACATTCAGATTAGAAGACAGTATAAAGTAAATTATGTAAAAGAATCATTTTCCTAAGGAATAAAAGTATTGCTCAATAAATTATATATATTTATGTTTCTTATGTGGATCTATCATGTCTGTAAATCAACCCTATACTTGAAAAACAGAAATACCATGCAAATATTAGTTGCCTTTCCTAATGCTTAGTCATAGCGAAACAAAAACAAGGAAAAACACAAATACACACATAGATACTTAGTTGACTAGCTATGGGGAATTTGTAGCCATCATTTTCGAGCCTTATAGTCTGAGCCATATCGTGCCTGCTGCGACCTCCCCGTCGAGGATTTTCAGAATTTTCCCAAAATCTAAGAATTCAGGAAGCTTTTTCCCTAGGTTCAAACCGGTCTGATATGTCGGTTCAAGCCGGGCTAAGCGGTGGTTTTCTTTTATTTGAATTCTCTTTTTGTTGTTAAATAATACCAGAAAGTTCGGATGTTTTGGAATTTTAAAAATGATAAAAAAAGACCGAGTCGTAATGGAATGAAATTAAATAAAATACGTTATTTTATTATTTAGATGTTTAATAAATTTATTAATGGAGGAGAGAGAAATATTAATGTCATTCTTTTTTTATCTCCAAAATTAAAAGACAATAAATGTAAAATTTTGAGTAATAAGATAGAGACTTAACTCTTCTCATATCATTTCATTCCATTCTTTAAAATAATTCTCTAATACATTTTTATTAAATTTTATTATTTCACATTTTTTTACTACCATTCTCTCTAATATAATCTTCTTTAGGGTCATGTTAGAAAAATAAGAACAATTTTTTTTGACAATTTGCTTTTAATATAATTAATGCACCTTATATAGTCAATTATAATATATGTTTGTATAATGAAATTTATGTCTACTCTATTGTAGGATGTCCCATTACAAGAGATAATCCAAACTCGCATTATTTTTTAGAATTCTGATTTCTAAACATCACTTTTATTATACCACTTTTACACTATTTTTTGTTTATTTTGTAAATTTCTTAAAATTTAGTTGTAAGTAACTTAATATAATATAATAATTACATTTAAGTTAGGTACTAATCATTTGAACTTTCAAAAAATGCTTTCTTAAAAAAATATCCTTTTATTTATTTTGTAATAACCTTAAAGTTTGTAGTAAGTAACTTAATATAATATGATAATTATTTTTATGTTAGATAGTAACTTATTCAAATTTAAATGAACTTTCTTTTTAAGTATAAAATTGTTGATACCTAATTTTATCCATAAAGTTTTTGTCTTAATCAATGATTAATGTTTAATTACAGTATTGTGAGCATTTTGTTTTCTTGGTCAGTTTTTATTCTAGTTTATTTTATTTGTGCAAATAAAAATAAAAATATAAATAATACAAATCCCTTCTGTTGCTACAGCAAAAAAAACAAAACAAAAAAAAAAAAAAACAAAAATAAATAAAAAGAAAAAACGCAGCTTTGCATGGCTGTGTGTCAGCTGGCTCTTCAGCACTCCTGCACACCTTGGGGAGCTGCCTATCATGGATGGGGAAGGGGCAGCAAGCATTGGAGAAGGAGGAGCTTGGAGCAGAGGGCAGCAAACACAAATGAGGAAGTGTTAGGGTGACCCAAGCTGGGTCAACCTGGCAGCCTCTCCATCTCAGACAAGGGGGAGGCCTCCAAATTTTTTTTTTTCAGATACAAAGGAAAAGGGGGAAGGCAGAAGAGAGGAAAGGCTCTAGGATCAATTCATCACCATCGGAGATAACACCAACATCACTGATCTTCACCTCCATCATTTTTTTTTACAAAAATTCCACCTCCATCCTTTGTTATCCCCATCTCCCACGACCAGTGACCTGCACACACAGAACATTTTTTCTTTATTCCCCTAACCATACCACCATGAATCACCTCCTTCCGTAGCCTCACCACCCTTCCATCCTCAACCACATTCCACTCCCAAACCGTAAGCCTAATCAGGACCACCACTCCCTTCTCAGCATCTTCACCCATCCAAACCGTGCCCATCAGCCATCAATAACTACCATCAAATTTATCCCAACCTTCATAGCCACCATATGCCCAATAAACAGCAACAAAGAACCAAACTCCACTGTAACCTCATCTTCAATCTCCAACCACCACATCATCTTTCCCAAACACCACATAACAACCTCCACCTCACTGAACCAGAAATCACCAACAAAACTACTCACCAAGCTTAATCATTTCACCTTCATCACCACCATCCTTTGTCACCTAAACCACACTCTAACAGCAGCCCAAAACCATCATCAACAACCACAACACCCACAACCACCACCACACAGCATAGCCACCACGTCCCAGCCACCCACGACCTTCCCAAGCACCTGGATCACCTCCCTCACACTCAGTGCCGCAACCCAGAAGATCCACAACTCACCACCATCGTCTTCCACGTGACCTGCGCCACAGATCTGCATAGCCCAGCCTACACAACCTCATCCATTCCAAACTCCCAACCGTGAACCTCCATAGCAACCCATCGCAACTCCAATTGTGCCTCCACTATCCGCTCTCTTCCCCATCACTGTGAGCCTCTGCTCCAAGACCACCAGATCCGGTTAGCCACTCAACAACTCCTTTTACCCAACCAACCCGACGCCTGCCAGATCCGAGCCCAGATCTGCCTCCTCCTCCGTCGGTGAGCCACTGCACCAGCCCGAGCTCGCGGTTAGCCCAGGACACTGCGACTGGTTCAACCCCGACTCCCGACTCCCTCGCGGCACCCCGGAATCGCGCCACTGTCGCTCCAAACAGCCATCCACACCGCATCGTCCTTCACCGTGATCCTTTACCGCTACCCCGCAGCCGTCGTCGTTGTACCAGGAACCGTCGGCGATGCTCTGTCTTCGCTCTTCGGTTATGCAAAAATCAGATCTGCAACCACGTCTCGCCACCGCCTCTCCACGAGCTCCACCGGCCACCCCAACCGCGTTGCACTGCGTCTAGCCACCTCCCACGCCGTCTCCACTCCATCGCGTCCTGTCTCAGGCCACCATCGGAGCCCGTGGCACCATTTTGCTTCACTGTTGGACTTGCAACATCTCCATCTCTTGGTATGTTCTTGGATGGCATTTCCAGAACATTTTCTGCGTTGCTACTCTTTTTTTTTTTTTTGTCAAAACTGAAGCAGAAAAGCACATGGGCCAACAGCCCATTTTTAACTTAAAATTACCCTTTTTTTAATAAAAAATGAAAATAAAAAAAAAGTTTGAGTTTAATTGTTTGTGTCATTTAAGATTTTTTTTTATAGTGTTTGTTTTATTTAATGATATGTTTTATATTGTGTTTCGTGATTAGTGAAAATGTAAAAAAAATCAAAAAAATGCATTTTGAGTTTAATTGTTTGTCATTTGAAATTAATTCTTGTTTGATGTTTACTTTATTTAGTGGTATGTCTTATATTGTGTTTTGTGACTAATAAAAAGTAAAAATAAAAAAAAGAAAAAAGAAAAAAAACAAAATCTAAAAAATTTTGTCTAACGTGATTTGATTTGAGATGTTCATGTTTAATCTTGCTTTTTATTATTATTTATCTAACTCATGGAAAATTGTGTGTATTTATTTGTCCTTGTGCATGCCTTGAAATAAAATAAAAATCTTTTAATCCATGTAATGATCAATGATGGTGATTGAATAACGGATGCTATCTTCAATGTCATTTGAATCATAAGGGTTTATTGAAGTAATGACGCTAAACTTGAACCTCGTGCGAAGAATGGATTTGTTTTCAAACAAAATCCCTTTTTCAAAATCTCTTTCTTAATTAAAATCAACCAACCCACAATTATTTTTAAAGAACTACGTGACTTTGAGTTCTCATTCGCACCGTGGAGATACGTAGGAGCAAAATCTATTTCTGTCAAGCCAAAAATTAAATTTTCAAAATTTGGTTGTTTCTCCTTTTTAAAAAAATATAAAAATAAAGATAAAAAAATAAAAAAATAAAATTTAGTTATAAAGTCTTTTTTTAAAAAGGGATAAAAATAAATATATTTGAGATTATTAAATTTTGCACAACTAACATAAGGTACAGATTCTTTTAATGGGCGTTATAGATCTTACACATTCCTACTTTGAATCGACTCCGAATCCAAACTCATTTTCAAAATATCAGTTTGCCTGATTAAAGGGTTTTTCTGATGTTTTTCCAATTTAAATAAACATTGATGGCGACTCCATTAATTTTCAAAATCGAATATTTTTTGGTCGTCCCGTCGCGATTCCAGTTGCGACAAAAATCTTTCACTTACTTTATAAATACTTTAACGTCTACTAATAATTAACTTAATATCATATAGTAATTACTTTTAAATCAGATAGTAACTAATTCAAATTAGATCTATCAAAAGTTTTATTCAAAAATTGTTCTTTTATTAACTTTGTAAAAACCTTAAATCTTAATAATAAGTACTTTAATATAATATGATAATTATTTTTAGATTAGATAATAATTTATTAAAAACCTTCAAAAGAATTTTTTCTTAAAAAATGAACTCATTAACTTATTTTGTAAATATATCACATCAAATAGTAATTAACTTAATATCAAGTGTTAATTACTGTTAGATCAGATGATAACATCAACTGATAAAAAAATTAGTATAAAAAAAAGTGGTGTGTCGTGATCATTTTTCTATTTTTTATGGGTTTGCTGAGTTTTTGGAACCCAATTTGATGTGCTGTCATTTGATGATTGGCAGTATGCAAATGTCATGTGTTAACTCTGTAAGTCAAGAAGCATTCCTCCAATTATTAGAGCATGAATTACATTGTTTCTGCTTTTTTGGTTCTGTTCTTTTAAAAATATTGTTAATAGTTTGTGTATTTATAATTTAAGAAATGAATAAAATTGGTCTTTATTTTTATTTTAAAAAAATGAAATTGTTTCAATTTAATACTCTTATATCAAATTTTTCTTAACTATTTCAATAAAAAAATATTTAATATGAAAAGATTAAATTGAGTTAATTTTACATATTTTTAAAATAAAAATAAAGATCAATTTTACTCACTTTAAAATTACAAAAATACAAACAATGATAAAAAAATTTAAATAATCAAAATAAAAAACAGAATAATAAAAAACAAATATATTTAAAATAACAAAACCACATATAAACTTATATTATTCAGTAGCCTAGGTCTAAAATGGTCACATCCACACTGAGCTATCAGTGCACTCAAATATCATAACGTCTATTTATATACTATTTATACATTTTAAAGATCTTGCTATACGACAAAATTATATATCTTTTTTTTTATTATTATTATTAAAGGGAACACAAGGTATCTTCTAATGCAAAAGGTCACATGTTATCAAATGGATCCTATTTTTTATTCTACATGCTATGTTATCATAAAATATTTTTATTTCTATATGTGTAGGATGTGTGGGTGAAGAAATAATTTTAAAAGATAATTTATAATAAATACATTTAATAATTTTGTTCTTTGATCAGGTAGGCATTATTGTGAGACTAACTTTCGGTAAGAGTAAAAATAGGTTAGGCGATCCGTCGAAAGCTTTTAGCCTGACATATTTAAGGCTTAACCTTACATGACTCATTTAATAAAAAAGTCATATCAAAACTTTTTAAAAAATTTATTTAATTAAATATGCCAGGTTTCAGGTCATTGAAAAGACTTTTTAGGTTTAGTAGGTCACCTATTTAATTATATATATATTATTTTATATTTATTATGAAATTTTAATATTTATATAAATATAATTAATTTAATAAAAAATATAATATTTTTTAAAAGTCTTAATCTGTTAGTATATAAAGGCCTAGACTCATTAACCTATCTCGTTGACTTATTTAGAGATAGGTTTGTTGGCGTATTTAAAGATTTTATTGTAAAGTAAGTCTTTAAATACGCTTTTAGGTTAAATCAGACTTTTAAAAAGACCAAGACAGACCTTGAAAATTAGCCTATGTTAGGTAAATAGGTTAGACTCAGACTTTGCATTTGGGAAACATGTTAGACCCGTTTAAGACAAGGCCTGACTTAACTTGACCTGTTTCAACCCCTAACCCTCGAGCACTATTAAGGGTGAAAACATGTCAGGTCAAATTAAGCTTTGCCTTAAACAAGTTTAACCTGTATCTCAATTATAAGACTTGAGTCTGACTTGTAAGTCTGAAATAAGTCAATTTTTAAGGCATGACTTGACATTTTTTAAAATCTGGCCTAGCCTAAAAGTCTATTTAAAGTCTTACTTTATAATAAGATCTTTAAATAGGCTAACATACCTATCTTTAAATAGACCAATAATCTTTACATAGATTAGTAAACTTACTTTTTAAATAAGTTAATAAGTCTTTATATAAACTAACAAGCAAAGTTTTGAAAGAAGTCAGTATATATTTTTGTTATAATTTAACACTCATTCTTTATTTTTATAGATATTTATCATTTTTTTGCTCTATTTTTTTATCAATATGGGACCAGTGAAAAGTGAAAAGTGAAAATGGCACAGGTGAAGAAAGAGAGCTTAGTGGGAAGGGATAAGAGATCCGGCGGTTGTACTACTGCTTTTGATGCAAAGGGAAGCCCAAAATCTCCACAACACCCTTCAAAATTACTTCCTTCTTCCTCGTCATTCATCAACCTTCCCATTTTCTCTCTGTGCCACCGTTGTTTGTCGCTGTTGGTTCTAAGAAAACCTTGTATGATATCGAAATGTCATTATGTTTCAATGTTCTGATGTGTTTTTACTTAAATCCGCTGCCTTCTTAGCACATTCCTATTGCCAATACCATGTTTGTTTGGTGCTCATTGTTGTGAATTTTCTCAGTAGATGAAATGAACCCATTTGAAGAAACTATAGTACTCAAAGAATGAGTAATGAAGAAACCTTGCAGCATATTTTATACTTGATAGACAACAATTGTTTTATTAGCAGGTTTTGAGGGTTTTTTTAGTAAGTGTAAATCATGTTGATCATGCTATTGTTAAATTGGTTTGCTACATAGAAGGAATTATGTGCTTTATATATGCTCAATTTTTGTAAGAGTATTACGTGTTATAAATTTAATGTTATTTTTAGGCATGTGTTCTGGCAAATATTTGTAAAAATTTGTTTGTTAAGCATGACTATAATGATATATTTTTAAGTCTCACATCTTCTAAAAATTAGAATAAAAAAATAGTAAGCATTTATAAAAATAAGAGTTGAGTTTTAAGTTATAACATAATTCTAATATATACTATTTTTATTCTATCTTATTAATTTAAGTTTTAGTTATTAATTTTTATTAAAATTTAATTTAAAAATATATTAATAATATATATTATAATAAATTAATAATTATAATTATTATAATAATATATATTGTATTATATATAGTTAAACAAGTCAGACTGCCTTACCAAGTTTAAAAGGCCTATTAGATGGCCTAAACTTAACATTTTTAGTTAAACGGACTTTTAAAAAAGTTTTAACTCAACTTGTTTAGTAAACAAGTTAGATCAAGTCAAGCCTTAGGCAGACCAGGCCATAAGCTCTTGATGAGCGGGTTGACTTATTTCCACCTTTAGGCACTATCACAATTAGGAAGTAAAATATACATAAAATATATTAATGTTAGGGTCAAAACGTATTGCCCATTTGCTAAGAGCAAGTACACGGGTCGCACAAGTAATACAGATACAGAATAAGAGATCGTTCCCATGAGGATAAATTTATTTCCAATGCTAAGTATTAACCGATAGCTTACCTAATTCTATTTAAGAACATAAAATGGATAAAAGTAAAGAAAGAAAAGACAGAAAGTAATAAGGATAAACGGTTAGAGTTCAGGGAAATCCTTCTTCACCTTTTACATCAACCAACAACATGCAATCCTCCTCATAAATATGAATGCAATGATTATGTTAGCTTGAGAATCTACATTAGCTAAACGCCTATGTTTAGGTCATCTAACCATGATTTCATTTGCCCAACTCACTAAGTGTCCTTGAGAGTTAATACAAAATCCACTCTTTAAGGTCTATTCTCAAACACGTGCTATGCATGGCTAAGGGGTATATTTCTGTCCCATTAGCGAATCAACTCACCCCCCATTAGAATATAATCAAACATGCATCAATCATACATACGATCTCAAACCCAAATTCCTATGTTTAGGTTCATTAGACTTTATCAAAATAACTTAAATGTTGGCCAAACACTCAAGAACATTAAGATCAATATGATTGAACAAAATCAAAGATCCACACAAACTCAGAGAAGAACAAATCATTAATATTAATAAAAAGATTCAAAGTCATCCCTAAATAAAGCTCAGCTATACAATGAACATGAGAACACATTACAAAATACATGTTCAAGAAATGAGGAAGAGAAAAAAGAAAAGAGAGAAGGAGAAAGCTTATGGATTTCACCATTGAAGCTCGGATCCTCCTCCAAGAGAAAAAGAGCTTCCATCCTTAGCTCCCCAAGCTCCATCTCCACCTCCAATGGGAGACCCAACCGCAGCCTCTAACCCAGAAAACTAAAAACCTAAAACCTAAGAGAGAAAAACTGAGAGAGAGGGAAAGGGTGCCTGAAAAATAGAATAAATAAGCTCAACTCGCTGACGCGCGCCGCGGCGTGAAAATGCCCACGCCTCGGCGTGGAGCTGTCTGTCCTGTCAATATGTTGCTGGCTGAGACTATCACGCCGCGGCGTGGACATGTTTGCGCCGCGGCGTGGATCACTGGAATGCCTTCTTGGCTTCTTTCCTCCAATGTTAGGCTTTGACTTGTATTAATTTGTCTCTTTTGAGCCATTCCTGCATTAGAGAAAGCTTCAAGTTAAATATAATTGTAAATCTATTTAATCAATCAACAAATATGCACAAATTGCTTAAAAACATAAAGGAAGATCTAAAAATAGAATTCTACAAATATAAGTATAAAACCTTCTAAATATGCGTACGAACAAAGACTAAACATGCCATGAAACATAAATATAGGGTATAAATAATTACATTTCATAGAATTATTAATTAATATATTAATATTTTAATATTAAGATATTTAATAAAAAATATTTAATAATTAAATATAATTTTAATATTTAATATTTAAATAAAAATATTTTATAATAAAAATTATTTAAAAATTAAATACATTATTATTTACGCAAAATAGTATAATATTTTAGAGTAATGCTTATTGTCACGAAAGTGGATTCGTCAATTTTTTATGAAGCGCTCCTCTTTTTTATTCCACCGTTCCTATTTTTTCTTCCATTTATTTGCTGCTACATTAATTCGTGGTCAAATTCATAGATATTCTTTTGTAGTAAATAACACTACTCAATATTTTAATATTAAAATATTATAGATTTTAATATTTATATTATCTTTAGTAGGTATATTTTTGTTAATTTTTGTATAATGCTATAAGCACCTCAACATGCTTGGTCAGAGTAATATTATTATCGTTGCTCATTTAAAATAAATTTATTCTATTTTTATTAATAGAACAAAAAATAACGAACTCCATACGTGAACTTGCTTAATCGGCTAAAAAAGATGGCCAGTGTTACTATAGACCTTTTCAAGTTTGGGTGTACATACACTTAAATTTTTATTTGCAATAGTAATTTCTTTTTTAAATATTACATCTTTTTTTTAACCTATTTTTTTTACAGCCACTATCGCTAAAAAATTTATTGTTTATCACTGTTACCCACCTCCGATTGATTACTATTCACATTTTTTAAAATTACACAATTCTGTAAATAATATCAGTTAAAATTATATTAGTTAATCTTTATATTTTTTTCATAAAAATCAGTTAAAATTATATCAGTCAATCTTTTCATAAATAATCATATATCTTGAAAACTCTATAGATTTTAACGGTAATATTTACACATAATAAAATTTATAGAGTTTTTAATATGTATAATTATTTATAAAAAATATAAAGACTAAAATGAGCTTTTAACTTATATTATTTTAACGATAATTTTTTACACAGTTATATAACTTAAAAATAAAATAGTAACTGTGTAAACAGTAACTCCGGTCATGAACAGTAAATTATCTGGCATGAATAGTAAATTTTTAGTCTTAAACAGTAAATTTTTTTGTATGAACAGTGATTTTTCTGGTAAAACGGTGAATTTTCTGGTATGAACGGTGAATTTTTCAATATGAACAATACTTTTTCTTGTGTGAACAGTATAATGAATAGTATCCTATGCAACAGGTTACAGGTCGTTGATCATAGTCGTTGATGTATTTTTCAACACAATCAATGGCTGAGATGCACAAGGTACACCATACACCTGCTATGCAAGGTGTACATTAGAAATAAAGTTTGCGAAAATAAATTAACCCTTCGACCGCCTTCGCCAGCTTCAAACCCCTAAAATCTTTGGTAGGGGTGGGTTGGCTTCGCTTTAAAAAATGGGTTGGAAGAAATTAACCCACCTTTAAGGTGGGTTGGCGGGTTAGCTGCATAAAAGATAAAATGAGAAAAAATAGATGAGTTGAGTAGCGTCAATAAACCTTATCAACCTAAAAAATAAAAAAAATTATATACAAAATCAATAAATACTATAAAAAAATAATAAATAATAATGGTAAAAAATTACAAATTATATATCTAAAATATAATTCTTAAAATAGTCTAATTAAATATTCAAGCATAAATTATATAATATCAAAGAATTTTTTATTTATAGTATTACTTATTTTTTTTAAAAAAGAGTCAATCCGCAGTAGGTCAACCTCGTCCTGCTCCGCTTAACTGCGGGTTATGCGGGTTGAAAAAAAAATATGAGTTCAATCCTTGAACTCAACCCGTAAAAAAATGACGGGTTAACGGATTAACCTAACGAGTTGAATCTGTTTTGCCAGCTCTAATTAGAAATAACCAAAAAAGATAGGTTAAGTTGCATTTTGTAGCTCTTTTCTTTAGGTAAGTATTTTTTACCTGACCCATATAACTCATAGGTTATGATGGGGTGGGGGATTGACCGATTTGGTTACTTTTTAGTTTTTTTTTTTTTTGGCATATTAAGCATTTAACCTACTACTTTTCTTTTGTTTTAGTTAATTTTATCAAGTTGGCATTTCTAACCTATCAACTCATTATAATATATATGAGGGCATATTTAGTGAGATGATTTTTTATTATGAGAGGTTGAGAGGAGTAAATCTTGATCATACAACTATATATGGATGATCAAGATTAAAAGTTACTTAAAGGTCATATGGTCATTTAAAAAAGTCACATGCATTTATACTCTAATCTTAACTATTCTTGAAAGATCTAATAGTCAAGATTCACTTTCCTCATATCTCATAATAATTACTCCTCTCACTTAAATAAGATCATATATATATATATATTAGTTGAGTTGACCTACTAATTAATGGTGGGATGAAACAAGACGAATTAACTCATTTGACATTTTTAACAGTCTAAAAAGAAATAACAGTTGTGTTAATACTTACATCATTTATATAGTGTTTGATAAATAATAAATAATTAAGACTCAAATTATATTATTATATCTCAATTTGACATTATTAATTGTATCTTTTAGCCATAATAAAAAGTTTTCAATCATAATTTTAATTTATTGATACTTTTTTCTTTTCTTTTCTCCACTCCAAACATTACATTAAAAATTGTTTTAATTATTCCGTACACTACATGGATATAAACTCTAGGTTGGATTGAAAATAGATAACTAAAAAAACTTAATAAAAAATACTCTAAAATTTTTTTAGAAGTGATTTTTTAATTAAAAAAATACTTTTAAGTAAAAAAAAATCCTTAAACAGGCATCCCTTAACTTTTTATATAATAATTTAGTCAAATTGAAGTTCTTATTTTAGATATAGTAATAAGTGTGTGTGTGTATATATAGGAGATTCCTAAAACGACGTCGCAAGCAAGCAAATGACACATGAGCTGAATTTTGTTATTTGGGTGTTTCATTGCAATGATATGTGAGATGACTGCTGTTCAAATTTGTTGCATTGAAGAAGAAAGCAACCCCAACCACAGCTTGTAAAAATAATACTTGAGTTTTCAGTTTTGCCCACCCAGAAATTGGAGTGTAGAGGTTTCTTGTGGTGAACAAAAAGTTGGGTTAGTTCCAGGAGGAGGAGGTGGAATGGCTTGGTTGAAAAATTTGTAACTTAAGTGGAAGATGTTTTCTTTCTTGATTTTTGCTTACCTCATATGCCACTTGTTTTCTGATGTTTGAAATGTCTTAGGTAGAGAGAGAAAGGGGAATCACTGTTAACGCCCAGACAGCAACAATGTTCTGTAAGCACAGCATTCAGGGTGCTAACAGTAGTGATGGGCATGCTTTTGCTTGTAATATTTGTCAACACTTTGAAAGGGAATTACAGGAAAACTTGTCATCTATTATTATTCATTTGTGATGGTTGGTTGAGAGACTCATGCATATATTCTTATTGCTCATTTCTACTGCCTAGAATTTCTTGAATCATGTAGATCTCATTCACTTTTGCAACACACACATAGGTAATGGACTTACACAAAAGGGGAATTATTATGTTATGAAGTTTGAGATTTCACCCTGTTTCCACTTTTGTTTCTTTGGGTAGCTTTTGTAATCCTGTGCCTTCACAAAATTCTATGTTGAAGTTATTGCTACAGTGAAAGCAGTTTACTTAGCTAGTTTCAAGGAAGGATCTTAGATAGCTGTGTACTCAATCTTGTTTATTGAAAATTGTTTTGCTAAATTGCTTTGTAACATTTGATTCCGTATTCTTCCATGTATTGGTATTATTTGGTAGAAACTGGACATCAGAGATTGATTTTTTTATTTATATTTTTTTCCTGAGAAAGGTCAAGGTAGGAAAGTTCACTTCAGCCATGATCTGTTGTAGATAAAGAGGTGTTCATAATTGCAATTCAGTCTGTGACTCTGATATATGGTGACAACTACGCAAAATCCCATGGTAATAAGCAAGGTTTTAAATCTCAGTTGCGGTCGCATTGCGGCTGTTTCGGCATGATGCCGGCTGATGCGGCAACAATCGCGGCCTGTTGCGGAAGTGGCGGCTGTCGCAACCGTTTTGTAGCAGCCGCATTAGGCCTAGCGGACCGTTTTTTGAAACTTTGGTAATAAGAAAGCATTGTTTCAGTTATGTAATTCTAGTTGCCGGTTGATTTACTTATACAGTTTGCATGCATTCGGTTTTACTTCTTTTCATCTCATTTTGCTTATTTTGAATTGGATGTTGCAATTGTACTATCCACTGCTATACTGTGTTGTTTGTGTTAGACATAAAATCATTCATGAGCCTTCACCTTACAACTTAAATATTTGAGAGTGTTGGTTTTGTAACATGGTATCAGAGCCTCTATGACCAAGTGATTAGGAGTTCGATCCTTGCTGCTCTCTATTCTTCTAAGTAAAAGTTGAATTTTAAGGCCTATACATTGTCCATGCTTCAAGCCCAAAAGGCTCTTACATGAGGAGGCGTGTTAGATATAAAATCATTCTTGACCTTCACCTAATAGTTTAAGTTTTTGGGAGAATTGATTGAATGACAGTTTCTACATTAAAGATATGGAGGACATTTTTTATGACCTGGTGTCAAAAAACTAGCACTGTGAATGTGATGTCTGTGGCATTTAATGTTCACCTTACATATTAGAAAATATATTGTATTTGTATCAGTCTATATCTTAAACATTCATTATTTATAGTCACTGGATGACAATTATGAACTTCTGTAAATCCATAGACTTGTTATAATAGTATATTTGTTACTCTCCTACTTGTAATTCATAGACTTGTCACTCATTCGGTAAGCTAAAGGATACTAATTGGACCTTAAACTTTTTTGTTCTGAAAGTTTCAGATTACTCACACCCCTCACAAGTTGTAATAGTATATTTGATGTTTTAAACTATAATCTGCAATTTAATGGACCTGCTATTTGCAAAAGTCAGCAGAGTGCTATGCATACACTTCACTGATTTTAGAGCAACCCAAATGATGAACTTTACATGGCTTTTATATTCCTTCAAGCAAATTTGTCATTGCTTGAAGCTGTGCTAGAGTGTTACAGAAACGAAATGGAATAATAAGATTGTGGTACTCATGTCAAGAGTGACAACATTGATTTCTGGCTGTTCTTTTTGTTCTAACTTGCATCTTATGTTTTATATCCTATTTTGACACCCTATGAAATGATAGGACCTTTTACAAGGTAGTTTTGGAGTACAGCTGGCCCATTTCAGTAGAGCAGAATTGCTTCTGAACATTGTCCACAGTGAAGAGGAAGAGATGCTAATTATGTGAGTTGATTTCTGGAACCCATTGGTTGATATGATCAATATTGGAAGGAGGTGTGCTACTCTTGGAGAGAGAAAATGGCCGTGGAGGTTGGAGAAGCATGAAGTTTCCAGCCTGAGAACTTGAAGAGGATGATTTGTTGAAGTAGCCTGTTAAGCTTCCTATCCCATTCTGGTTCAAGGGATTGGAAGAGGTAAATTGAGGATGCTTCCCCAGTCTCAAGCTCAAGCCTGAACCTAAAATCTCTCCTCCATCCTGCTTCCCACTGCTTGATCCTTGCCCCCCTATAGATGAAAATGCAGCAGCTATCACAGAGCGAAGATTTGGGTCTGTGCTGATTGCTTTGGTTAGTGTTTCTGCCAAAGCCTCACTGAAAGGAGTTTGGTTCTTGATGCAGTGTTGATAGAAATGTTCTTGAAATTGGTTTCCTAGATTAACTGGCCTGATGTGGGTTTTGTCAATAGGCATAGTGCCATTATTTGGGAGTCCCTTACCCCAAAAGGATGGTGGGATGTTGGGATTTGGGGAGCAAAAGCTTAGACTTAATGGAGGGAATCTTGGGCTTGAAGCAAAGCTTGAAGGTAAATGATGGAAATAAGTTGATGAGGAGGTTGAAGCTGAAGTCAGGTCTAGAGTGATTGTTGGGAATAAATGTGAGGCAGTGGTTGGTAAGAAGGCCTGTTTTGCTCTTGATTGATCAAAATGACTGAAATTCAGATCATTGAGTACTGTAGGAGCATTTCCATAAGATGCAGAACTGTGACCTGCAGGCTGAGATGTTGAAGAACCTGACAACAGCATGGAAACAGCAGCAGAAGTGGTGGAAGCCATGGCTGTGGCCGAAACTGGAAGTGGGTGGTTGTGGGTTCCTTCATATGTGGTGATTAGGATGGACATGTCATCAGCACATCTTTGCACCTGTAGTCATGCATTCAGTTTTGAGTATTCTAACTCTGATTGAATTTCTAAAACAACTTCTTCAATTTGTATATAGTTAAATATATAATGCTAATGTATACCTGTTTCCTGACTGGGCATGCTGGAGCAACTGTGCAACGGTAATATGCCCTTGGACATGGGTTTCCTTTTGCTAACTTCTGTCCATATTTCCTCCACTGGCATCCATCAATCATCTGTTTGAAAGGCATACCACTTGCTATTAGACAAGAAAAAACTACAAAAACTATTAAAACTATATTTTGATAAAAGCCTCCAAGAACACTAAAATGGTAGTGATAAATATTGGTAATGTAATTTTTCATCAACACTGACCGTGGGGGTGTCACATCTAGCTCTCACACAAACTCTAGCTCTCTTGGTGGGAGTTTGCTCTAAAATTTCATCAGCACCATCTTTAGTCCTTACTGATTTATTTGTTGAACAGGTTCCCTGTGCTTCTGCTTCCTTTAGTTCTTCTGAGCTGTTCATGGGGCTCAGATCAGACACCAGCTCCATTGACAACCGAGTTTTGGAGTCTAAACCAAGCGTAAGGCTGGCTTCCAAATCTTCATTTACTTTGGTTTTGCTATTGTTACTAATTATTTCATCCTTTTTAGGCTCCCTTGGACTTCTTCCAAGGCAAAGTGACACAAGCTTAGGTTCTTCCACTTCATCAGGGGAAGTGGCTGAATCTTCTACACTTTTCTTTGGAGTTTCTCTCTGAAGGATATCAAAGAAACGCAGTTGAAGAGAGTGGTAACCCTTTTCAACTCGCTCTAGCATCATCTTCAATCTTTCATTTTCTTCTTTCACCTCTCCCATCTCAGCTTTAGCAGATTTAAGTTTATCTTCCTAGATTTCAAAAGACAAATACAAAATATTAGTCAGTAGAGTACATATTCTTCCTGAGTTTATGAATCATGGGTTCAATAGCAAAAGACATTATGTATATTTCAAAGAGAACCAATAAGTTTGAAATTAGAAGAAAAGCTTTTATTCTCAATTCTTAATTCTGTGTTATATTTTATGCCAAACTACTGAGTAGTTCCCCATCCTCCTCCCCGCTCTGCATGCTGATTGATGTCAAACAATAAGCATAATATGGCCTAAACCCCTTTTGCATCTTCTTTCAATTATGTATCGAAAGGAATATATATAAATTGAATGGTGATGGTGTTAGATGTAATATTAATAAAACATCAAGTTCCATCAAGCAAGTCTAAGTCATAAGCATCAGATTTCTTAAGGTATGCTATTATGCAGATCATGTTGTTCCACCTTAATTAAGAACGCCTGAATTTTGATGCCTAACGACTTTGTTATTAAATGGTCATATGTTTGAATGCAACAAAAATATTATGAACTCAATTCACCAAAAAAAAATGTATTATGAATTCAGTTGAGACAGAAACCCACCTTCTGGATATAAGTTATCCTTTGAGGAACACAAAAGAGGGAGAGAGGGGCCGAAAAGAGGAAAAAAAAACGTAAAATAGTTAAGGATTAACACATAAATTTTGTTAAATGATTTTTGATCTGATACTTGGTGTATGGGTTTGCATTACCTGAACAGCATTCTTTGTATATTTAGTAGCCAATTCTGTAAATAAAGGTTTAATTGGACATCACTATACCAATATTTATAGGCATGGTAATAAAAGATGAAAGATCCATATCATGTGATGATGCCAACGCATCCTGAGAAACAGAAAACTGAAAAAAATATTCAATTGAAGTTGGATGGCCAGTTTGTTCCTTCTGTGGTTTGGCACAGAAGTTAAAGATATTCATGAGAAACAAAGGTTATGCACTGTGCAGTTTGATTTCTTGAATCCATTTCAAAGACCCTCGAGAATAAGAAAAGAAAAATCATTCACAAGAAGCCAAAAAAAAAAAAAGGTTTAGAAAGAAGAAAGAATTGGAGCTGCAAAGAATTGGCGTACCTTTGTACCCTCTTGAGTACAGCAGTCCTCTTCAGAGCAAATGGAAGTAACTCTCTTCTCTTCCATATCTAGACCACAAAGACTAGACATTTTTGACATGGCCTCCAATACCTTTCTCCAGTAGGCCTCCTTCAATCTCACATAACTCCATATATATATATACACTACCAATAACACATACTCCTAATAAACCTATATATATATATATAACACATACCCCTAATAAACCTATATATATATATGCCACCAATAACACATAGCCCTAATAAACCAATCAACTATATGCTAGTATTGGTATAAACAATTTCAGATCCCAGTGCTCATCCAACTCTCATTACGCAGCCACACCCTTGAAATGTCAACACCAATGCTAAGCTCATTTTTGGTATTTTATATTGTAAAGATTAAATTTAATTATATGGTCTCGGAAATCTAAGTCATCAATGAGAAGAAAGTTGAATTTCAGCACACAAGTTGTACAATACTTGGTACTATGGTTGAAGCTTAGTACAGATCATGAGGACGTCACATGGCTAAGCAGTCAAAGTTGCCATATGTAACCGATTGGCATTGGCGACCAGTGAGATCCTCTGAGTCTTTGTCAATGGTTGTTTCACTGTCAAGCACGCGGTCCATACGTTGTTTGTGTACATGATTGCTCTGCTGTCCACTGCCAGTGAACTGCTTTCCATGTTTGCATGGTCATGTAGTTAATAATTCAAGGCAAAGTATTTGTTCGTTTTAGTATAATTTATTTTTTAATTTGTTCAATTTATTCCCACAGTTTATCAATAGTGAACTTCCATCTTTTTTTATTTATTTTTCCAACAAATTATCCACGTAATTCTTAGTCGACAGTAGTAGTTTAGTAAAGTCTTTCTTACAGTAACAACTTTAAAATTCGAAAAATTTCCATCAAAATTAGTTGTTAAATTGTGACGTATTGCATTAGAATTTGTTTCATTTATGACTTCTTTATCAATTAGCAGTTTGACAAGTCATCATTTAACAAAATTTAGTCACACATTAGATTTAATGTGTATTTTTTTTTCTTTTACATTATGTGGCATGTTGCTTCTTCAACGTATAGACCTTGGCAATCAACGTGCTCGGCTTATCATCCTCACTTGATTTTAGCCACCACAACATTGAAGTCAGCATCATTTGATCTCAGCGGCCACAATAGCGAACTCAGCATACACCTTAGTACTCGACCTCCCTATTGGGTCCTAAACTAATGGCATGTACTCGACCAGTTATCTCAAATACTATAGTCTCCCTCCACCCTCTCCTTCCTCCAAGTGAAATAAGGGGATTACTCCAAATATATTCATTTCTATGCCTACTCTTAACTCTCATTATACTTGGAAACTGACTTGAGCGTTAAAATGTTTTTGCATGTATTCACACCATTATACTCAATCGATGGACCTTCATGACCAACCGTGGTACTCTCCAGCATCACTAGATAGTCTCAAACCACCCCTTCAAGTACAAGTAGGAACAACAACATTGGATGTAATTATTAAATTGAGACTAAAATTATAAATGAAAAAAAGTAGAGACTAAAATGAACATTGAGTAAAAACATATTGACCAAAAACTTAGTTGATGCATGGATTTTGCTCCAGTACCCATCATTTTTTTTAACGGTTTGACATCTATTGTAGGTTATCAAGCATTTTATTGGCTTCATATTTAATTGATTTTTAAAAATTTATTATGAAATCAACAAAAAATAAATGCTTGATAATTCGCTTAAATACCATACCATAAAGTTACCGTTGCAACTCCCTAGATCCATATATTAAAATATGTCATGGTGTTTTTAA
Source organism: Ormosia semicastrata (assembly GCA_029884595.1). NCBI lineage: Eukaryota > Viridiplantae > Streptophyta > Magnoliopsida > Fabales > Fabaceae > Ormosia > Ormosia semicastrata. The sequence continues at coordinate 7,274,490 of JAQQTO010000021.1, read as the reverse complement.
TAATTTATGTACATATTGATTATAAAATTAAGGATTCTTTGTGTACGTAAACAAGTAGTTCATTGGGATTGTCAAGAAACTAGTCATCCTAAAATATTAAGCTGTATGATAAGATTATCAGTTATATAATTCAAAAAACAAAAGCCCTTTAATTTAAGAGGTGTCTTAACAGCTGACAAGCCTTCTAACATGCTAGTCCTTTGAACTGAAATGTAACTTAAGTGCAACTCATTAATTCTTAATGAAACCACTTGTTCATTGAAAGTCTTAACTCTGATACAAAACCAAGAAATCACTCAACTAAGTTTTCAAAAGTAGCCAAAAACGATGTTTATAGAACAATAACATTAAGTTCATGAATTTCCACTTCATCATCGTTTGGTACTCTTTGGAGTCATTACTGTCACAAATATATATTTGTAAACCGTAGATTCCAATTAAACGTGGTAGGTCTTTCGGTCAATGTGACATAAGATATTTAAAATACGTCTATGTTAGGTTAACTCAATCTTGTTTAAAATATGTGCCTCAAGCTACCCCAAACTGTTTGTCTTGGGATCTGAGTACTATAACTTCGGAAGATTTAGATACGTTTAACTATCTCATCCCGTTGAAACTTTAGCTTATTTAAAACCTCCTTCTATAACTTGACGATGACTGTTGGACTATAATACACATGCTGGTGTCACTAGGGTAATTAATTAATCAATAGTGTATTATATGCATACATACATGTATAATATATGACGCTAAAGACCTGTCTTTGTATCACTTAGCCATTAAGTAACTCAAGAGTTTTATGGCTTGACGAAATTAAAATATCAGATCCCATTCCTAATTGACCACCAAACATAACTATTTTTTTTTTTTTTTGGGTACATACCAAACATAATTAATTACTATAGGCTGGCCTTTGGCATTGGAATCTTATCTGCCAAATTTTGAACAATGGTAAGGGTCGCATTAACCCCTAAATATCTCATCCATAAACATTGGAAATTTAATGGAGGCGCCTCTTGGGGCCCTGTAGGTTTTTGCAGATAGGAGGTCAAGTAATATTCACTTATTCAGTTATCAAACTGTTTTACCCTTTCCGTTATGCAATATTATTTAAGTTTTATAGAAACAGTTTTTTTCAAAATATTCAACAAATATTACCGGTTAAAGGGTTAATTAGCAATTTAATAAGTACTATTACACCGTTCCACTGATCTATAAATTTTTATTACCTTTATAGGTTTATATCTGATGTATGTTCTAAGACTTCAGTAATTCTTTAACTTGCTGTTGTATGCCTTAGCTAATCAATCAGCTCATATATGAATATTCATAAAACATTAATCTATTTGAAGAGAGAGGGCAGAGGGAAATCTTGTATTGTGGTCCAGTTGCATCAGTCTATAGAGACCTCAAGATTTACTTTTCATTGTTAATTGGCTAGCCAGCGCCTTCTAATGCAAGTTGAGCTTATTTTAGTGAAATAGGTCAATGGTTAGGATTAGCTTTTGAATTGAGTGACTAGCTGAAAATGTGATTTGGGTTTTATGCATTTCCCCATTAAATACTTATATAATCTTTAACATTTTCCTATTTGAAAGTCCAAACTTATATTTTTGTTAATTAACCATGACAACATCCACCTGTATAAATAAATATAGCGTGATATATGACTATTTGTTGTAAATAATATAATGAGAGAAAATAAGCAGAGATTAAGATAAAGGAAATACAAACTCTAAAAGTTTAGCTGTTCGTAAACTAGTTATGCAACCAATTTTTCTTATTAATTCTTCGTGGGAAAACATGCTCTTATATATGATTCTAAACATAAATAGAGAAAGAAGGTTCAGTACTTCTCCATAATGGGTAGGGTATACCATTATTGAGAATAATAAAGGTTATAACAATAAAGTCATACTAATGGAACCCTTAGTACCTAATTAATATAGTCATCTACTACATGTAAAATATGCATATTTTACAACACTTCCTCTTAAATAACTATACTTTATGAATATGTCTCGTTGAAATCTTGTTAAGAAAAACCTAGTGAGATAAAAATTTAGTAAAAGAAAAAGAATATTACATTCATAGGTAACTCACTTCTAAAAAAAATACAACTAATCATAAAGTATTTTTAAGTCAACACATTCTAATGTTATGCACATACTTCTTAAAAATTGAAGTTGGAAATAACTTAGTGAATAAATCTTTTTAGTTGTCTCACTTGAGTAAATTTTACAAATTTCAACATTACCATTCTTCATGAGTGTAAAAGAACTTTGGTAAAATATGTTTAGTTCTATCACCTTTTATGTAACAACTTTTGATTTGTGCAATACATGCTGCATCATCCTCGTACAATGTTGTTGGCTTATCATTTTCCATCAACAATTTGAATGCTTTACTAATGTGTTGGATAGTTCTTAACCATACATATGCACAACTTGCTTCATGAATAGGTAATATCCTTGAATGATTTGATGAGGTTAGTGGGGAGTGATTGCTTTACAAACCATCATGAGATAGCAGCATAACTACATGTGATGACATATCTTGTCTAGGATCGAGCTTTATGAGGATTAATTAGAAAAATATCTAGTATTAGAATATTCTACTAATTTTGACTTTGTTTGGATTAAATAAATATTTTGCATATGTATAATCAATTAGCTAGACATAGATTTATATTAATAGAATAATCTCATATAAATTGTGCCTTGAAGATATAGAAAAATACACTTAATTCCATTCCAATATCTTCTAATTGGTGATAAACTATATCTTGCTAATAAACGCAAAATATTTTATCATGTTCATGTATTATTTAGCAATATGCATATGTGCTTCTATAGCACTAAGGCAAAGTACTTAAGGACCAAAATGTTCATTATCTTCTTTACATCTAACGATTTAATTAACCATTGGTGTACTCAATAAAAATGGTTTATTCATATAAAATATCTTAAGAACCTTTTCTCTATAATTTTAAAAATAAAAATTCAATTTGGTTAATGCTCAATCTGTAGGCCAAGATAAACCTTTGTCCTTCAAAGATCTTTTATTTTAAATTCTTTCTTTAAATCTTCTACAATCTTGAAAGAACTCCAAACCATTCCAATAATATTCAAATCATTAACATGCATAGCAACTATAACAAACTCGATTACAAATTCCTTTATATAGATGCATGGACAAATGAGATATTTAAATGAATTTTGAAATAAATTTATCAACAACAACAAAATTCCTATCAACAAGCACTAATACCAATATATATATATATATATATATATATATATATATATATATATATATATATATATAAGGTTAAATATGATGAGCAAAACAACATAAATTGTTAACACATATAAATTCAATACATTCGATGTTGATATCTAAAATCCTTTGTGAATTTCCATTTAGGTAGTATATATATTGAGAGAGCCATAAGATGTAATAACATTCATTAGAAGTACTTAGCTTCTTGTATGCAAATAACTTTATCAGATATCAAAATGTAATTGTATTCGCCACTAGAGAATAAATTTCTCAATAGTCAATACATTCTCTTAGTGAGAAGCTTTGAGCAATAAGTTGTGTTTTACATCTCACACTTCATTTTTTTTTCCTCACAAGCACCCATTTGTATCCACGGGATTTTCACCTTTTGAGACTTAGACTTCAGGTCCAATAAAACATTTTTTGGAGTTTGAACTACAATTTCAATAACCTCATATTTTGCAAAGGAGTTCAATTCTTCCTGTAAGATATTCTTCTATTTTGGCCAATCATTTATTTGTCAATATTCTTTCATGATTCTAATTTCAAGATCATCATTATTATTCATATATTGCATGTTACATCAAATGCAAATATGTTGTCGAAAACCATTTCTTTTCGATTTTATCATTTTTCTCATAAAGATATAATTTATTTATATCTCGTCATTTTTACTATTTTCTGGTATCCTTTTTTGTAGTTTGAACTACCTTAGGAATCTTAATTATGTCTCTAATCTCTTATTTAAGAGTATTCTTAGGATTATTTGCTTCATTAACAATATTATTTGCTCCTTTTCTTTTCTAAGATTTTTATTTTTAGAATTGATTGGTCAATCATTCATCTAGCATGTTTTCACTCATTTGATATCAATTATAACTGGAGCATTTATAATTGATATAATATTTATTTATCCCTTGTAAAAGAAAATGCATCTTGCAGTTAATTTGCTTTCTTTTGCAAATGTATTATAATTTGAACTTTTAGTTCACATTATCTTGTTCGAGGATCTAAGTGATATAATAATAATAATACATTTCAATTAATTTCTTTTTTCAACTACTTATTCTCTCTCCTAATGTTAGAAACATTATTTTATATCTAAGATATATTCTCAACTTTATTTTAAAGCTTATTTTAGTGTGATGTGGTGGAGCAAGAGTGACTATATCATATATAAGAAAATTCTTCTATAAGAAATATTATGCTTCTGGCCAAAATCTAACTATATAGAGGAAAATTTATAATTATTTGTTGGTTTTATACCAACAAGTAGGGGTGTCCAGCGGGTCGGGTTGACCTACGAACTCGCAGGTTTTGACCCAACCCAACCCATAAAATGCGAGTTGGGTTGGGTTCGCGGATTGGGTCGGATTGAAAAATTTTCAACCTACAATGTGTGGGTCAGGTAACGAGTTAGAACATTTCCAACCCGCACAACCCAACCCACCCACGACCCATTTTTTTTTTTTGTAAAATCAGTTTTCACTCACCTCCAATCTGTAACGCTCACTCTCATTATTAAATTTTTGAATATTTTTTATGATGCTATTCTTACTTTTTCTGGATCATTGCATATTACTTCAAATAGTTTCTTCCATAAATTGTGTGACATCAACAAGTTTATAAAGAAGTGGATTGGATGGAATGATCCAATTTTGAAGGAGATGGTCATTTCTATGAAAATGAAGTTAGATAAATATTTGGATGACATTGATGGTCCTCTAAATTGCTTATTGCTTGTGGCTATTGTCCTTGATCCAAGGTATAAAATGGATTATGTTGAGTTTTGCATGGAAAAGATATATGGCTTGGAATTGAGTGTGAAAATTATGAAGAGGTTCCACAATGTTATGAGGACATTGTTTAAACATTATCAACAAATGCATCTTGTTTGATGCTAGTGATTCTAGTTGCATGTCATCTGATATTCCTTCCTCTACACATGATGATGATATTGAAGATGATAATGATAGTTATAAATTCGAGTTTAGATTGAAAGTGAAGAAAAAATAACATGCGATAAAAAAGAATGAGCTTGAGAGGTACAAGGAGAATGATGTGGAGGATGATGTTGATGGCTTTGATATTCTTACATGGTGGAGAGAAAAGACAAAGAAGTATCATGTTCTTTCATTCATTGCTAATGATATCTTAGCAATTCCTATTTTTATAATTTCATCTGAGTTAGCATTTAGTATTGAAGGGCGAGTTCTTGACCCTTTTTGTAGTTCTTTGCAACCTACCACTGTTGAGGCATTGATTTGTGCTCAAAATTGGTTGAGAACTCCTAAGAAACCCATAGATTTACGAGTTCAGATGGATGATATTAAGAAGCTTGAAGCTGGTAGTGTGTTATATAGAACTCATTCAATTTGTTTAATTAATTATTATTTGTCTATTACTAATTGTTAATACTTTTTTGGTATGTTAGATATGTCAACTGTCAGAGAAGAAATTATGGGTCTTAAACATTGATTCTTTTAGCTGTTTACGATTTAATGGTTGACTTTTTAATTCTTATGAACTTATTATTTCATTGTTGAGTTTAAATTTGTATGTAATTTGACAATTGTCTTGTTGATTGTGCAGACTCAGGAGAAAAAGAGGGCACGTCGTCGTGCAGAGTTCTATGAGATGTCCATGGATCCCAAATACCCATGGTGACATTTTAGGATGCTTTCTCCTCATTTTTGTGTTGTTCCAATCAAGTTTAAAGTGTAGGTATTGTAATGTTACTCTCAAAGTGAGCAAAGAAAATAAGTTCATAAGACTCTCGATACATCTAAGTGACTGTTGTATTGAAAAATCAATGAATCGTTTAGATGATAAATAGTATATGGATAAAATAGAGAGTGAAGTCAATGATTATGTTGTCCATAATTCATATGACATGCGTGATGACATTGACTTTGATTGGTTAGACTAATTTGTTATTTAAGTTATGACTAGATTTATTTAATTTATTCAAGACTTAGTAAGACTTGTTAGTTATTAATTTGTTATGCACTTATTGACTTATGGTATTTAGTTTATTTGATATTGAGACTTATGATGTTAATTTATCAGATTTTGTATTTTGATTTTTTTTAAGAATTTTTTTTTAAATGTTGGACTCATGGGTTGGACCCAACCCAACCAACTCTTGAATGGGTCAGGTTGGGTTGAGTCGAGTGAAGAAAATCTCTTAATCGAGTCGGGTCAGGTTGAGTTAAGTGAAAAAATCTCTTACGTGGGGCGGGTCCAAAAATGACATTGAACCCACCCAACCCAACCCACGGACACCCCTACCAACAAGTGTTGCAACATGTAAAAGGCATGCCCCAAGCAAAAACTTGAGATTTTGTTCACACATTATATTATTAAGCTATCAATTGAAGGCGTTTGAATATAAACAACACAATGTTCAACATTTTACTAATGGTCATAAAATAATCACTAAAAGCTTGAGAAGTAAACTTATTAGCATTATCAAGACAAATTGTATTTATCTGAAAATTTGTACTTATAATTAAATAACTTTCATAATTTCACAAACACTAGGTTGCTCTTAAAGATGCATATACTAATACCACAAACTATCTAAAAGGTCCACATAATTTATGATATAACTCCCAAATATCATCTTGAATATGTTCCAAAATGAAAAGATTATTCAACTTTAAATGTAGCTGATGATGGCATTATAATCAATTTATATTGAGAACACGCAGCACATAAAAACTTATTGAAATGAAAAACCTTCTAGTTCTTCAATGATATTCATATGAATTATTAATATTGACCCAAGATAGCCAAACCAATCATATACCAAATAATTAAATTATTTGGACTAACAAACTTCTGATTTACAACATCGTAAACTTCTGGTTTTATAGCACATGCTTTAATCACACTAATAATGTAATATAAACTTGAGCAAAAATCATGTAATCTTTATAATACAATTTTTTTACCCGAAACAATAACTATAATATAAAGGTAATCAATGTTTCTTTTATTCACAATTTCAATATGATATCCATTTTTATCGATATATATTTTGAAGCTTATCAAGTTTTTTATATTTTTTTTATTTTGACTTGGTAGCAAATAATGCATCACGTATAAACTTTGTATTTCTTAGTAACTAGCTTATTCAGAGCCTTAATCAATTTTATACTACAATATATCTCAATTTATCTTTGATCCACACACACACATATATATATATAATTTGGGCACATACAAATTTTTTGTAGTCAATAAATGGCAATATCCAAAGAAATCATGCCATATGTATTTTTTAAAAATTGCAAACTAATAAAAGAAAGGTAAATACATATTAGATTCATATGTCTCATACATAAATCAAATATATGTGAAATACCAAGTATAAACTACTAACAATTTTCGTCATCAATCAAATAACCAATTATTCCTCCAAGATGTTCAAAGAAAACACACACACACACACACATACATATATATACCACTACTAGAAATTTCATATTTAGAGACGGAAATAGTCTATCTCTAAATGTTTAAAATTTCATCTCTAAATATTTAGAGACGAAATTAGAGATGAAAAATGATTCATGTCTAAAAGTGACGTCTTTGATTGTTGGAGATGAAATGTTATTGTCTCAAATTTTAAAAATTTTGTCTCTAATTAGAGATAACATGCACCATAGTACAAAAATAGTTACCTATGGTTCTGTTTTAGAAATAGAGGAGGTGAGAGAGAACAAGGGGTGGATGTGTCCGCATTGCATAGAAATGAAAGGAATAAACCCTTACTGGATTTGTAATAGGTAGAGTCATTAAATTTTAGCACCTACTCAAGTTTTTTTGGTTCGGATACTGTAAATATGGTAAGTCTAAATAGTAGTTGGGAACCAATTCAACCTATGGGAAATCTTAATTGGTTCGATTTGGCTAACTCAACACATAAATAAGCTGATTCCATTAATTTCCAATTATTAGCAATAGTACAAATAACTCAACTATTGATAAACTCTTACTGGCATAGCACAATCAAACATTTCAACAAGCAATAGAAACATAATATTGACTTCTAAGTATAGCATGAATTATTTATAAAATGAGCCCTTATCATATGCAAACTCTTTCACTCTAATGCCACAAAAGAAAACTTATTACAGATGATTTATCATTCAACTCAGGCAGAATGGATAAAAAGATAAACCATGACACCCTTTTGTAATGGAAGTTACAGCTATATTTGACTAGTCTCTCCATGATCTATCTATGTAGGCAGGCTTACACAATTAGTATATGGTATAATTATAAGGATGTAACATTACTTACCATTCTCCTACAGTCCTCTGTTGTAGATATGGATCCTTCGATGTGTACATTGAGACCCTCTTTAAATTATCTATTTTTGCTGTTTCTCATAGACATTGCTTGCCAGGTAGGATCACTCCATTTAACCGACAACTACATCCTAGCATCTGGATGAATCCATCTACCCTCATTCCTTTTATCACGCACATTGAATAGATTATTTGATAGTGCACCAGATCCTTTAGTTTCGAAGATCTTTCTGATCATATCATTATCTTCATGTAACCACTTGTATTTTGCCTACATTGATGAAAATATTAATTAATCAAATACAATATTTTAAAATTAATAATAGATTAATAACAAAGACTTAAAAGGATATTATCCCAAAATCTCTAAACCACATATCACGCACAGTGTCGATCACATCTGTCCAACTTGTCCAAGGCTCTTCATACTTTCTTTTGAAGATGGTTGTTATATCACGCGTTGTTCCAAAATTGAGATAAAACTTGTAAGTCAAAATATGTATTTATATATATATATATATATATATATATATATATATATATATATATATATATATACATTAATAAAAGCCAAAGCATAACTATTCTTTTTGAATTAAATTTCATAATTAGAATAACTTATTGATCTTTGCTGGCTGGCTTGGTCCAAATACGTCCACCTACTCTTTTCTCCCCCACCTGATGTTTTGTGCTGTAGACGATGCTGTCTCAGGGTGTGGATGTTGTTGTGGAATTGACAACTGCACCAAATAGAAAAAAGTAATAAATAGTGAGTAAAGTATCATTCTTACGAGAATTATATTATCAATTACTAACTTTGCCAAATTGATGCTATTCAAGCTATCAAAAAGAGAGTTAGTAAAAAGAATAAAAAGAAAGAATAAACAAAAATAACGAAAGCCAAATTTAATTGATTGGGTTGAGTTGGAAAACAATGATATGAAAAGGTTAGGGGCCAGATTTCACTTGAACTCTTTAAATGCAAAGTCAAATATTGGTTTAATCAAGTCCTATTCTAATGATTCATGGTCAATTCCAAAAATTAATCAATATCCAATCCCTTGGTATATTAATCCTCTTACACTGTTTAGAATTAACTAATCCCTTAGCCTAATCCCAAATAGAAAGGCATTATCAAGAATAAGAAAATTAAAAGAAAGACCACATAACCCACAACATCTATTCCTAACGATAGCAGAAATTATGGTGTTTATCACAAGTTCTAAGTTTATACAAATTTTCTCAAATTATACATAAACCCAAAAATCATTCCCAAATTGGCTAGATTTAGAAAAGCATTAAGAAAAGAGATAAACACATAAATCATGAAATAGAAACATTGATTAAACCCATAAAAGAATTTACATCATCCAAGAATAAGATCCATCATCACCCTAACGAAAAAGGGTTTAGTTACACCATTGGAAAAAGAAGAACACAAAGGGAAGAATATGACAAACTCTATTGTAGAAAGGTGGAAAGGTTGAAGAAAATTCCTAATCTTCAAGCCTAATTGTGCCCACACCACATTATTGTTTGTATCTCTTGACGACTGTTGCATTCTGTCCAAGTGTGTAAGAGTGTGTCAAAAAGAGAGCTTATTTGCTAAACTCATTTTTTTTCCTTTTATAGAAAAGTTGACAGTTTTTTGTATCTGACTTGCATGATTTTTCTCACCCTCCAGATGGCCTAATTTACCCTCGATCTCAATAGAGAAGTTGTAGGATTTTCTGTTAGCTTTCCAATGCCACAAACGATGCATCAATCTGATCTTTGTAGCCCAAGATATGGCTCGATTAATGAGGGATGATCAGGATAGTGCGGGAATCCAAATTTTGCTCGAAATCAAATCTCTTTCAGACTCCTTATCTAATCTTTAATCTAATCCTTATTTAAGATTTTGCATATAATTAAAACTCTATTTAGCATCTAAGAATAGGATAATAATTCTTCAAATAGTTATCTTCAGGAATTTCTTATTTTTACACAAAATCTGATGATTTATCCTGAAAAATTATTTCTTTGATTTCTTGCTTCTTTAAGCGTCCAGTATCTTTCCATGTGTTTTTACCTATCAAAAACACATAAAAATACATAATAAAAACATAATTAAAATAATAAAAACGTAATAAAATTTAAGAATAAAACTAAATAAAAAAGATTAAAAGATGATGAAAACCTAAGATTTTGAACCATAAAAATATGAATTTTTGTAGGTTCATCACTTCCCCAAACTTAAGCTTTTGCTTGTCCTCAAGTAAAAAGAAAAACAAAAATAAAAAGACTAAACAAATAAAAACTCAAAATACACAAACTCAAACATGGCAACACCAGTTATAAAAAATCATTCATATCCTCAGAAATTGCTTCACAATTTAATTTCAAAGTATCATATATGAACAATCTCATTATCACATCTTCTCTCACATGCAACTATCATGCACAAATGACTTCTCAAAAATATGAATGAAAGACCAGATAACTGTCGAGATTACTAAATTTAAATCAATTTATAATTGATTTACCAAAACTACTTGCAGCATAATGTAACACTGGGTCGAGCCCGTAAATCATTCTAATTATGAAGTTAGATTAAGAGGTTAATAAACAGGGGGGAAAAGTTTTGCAAGATTGAATAACTAAGAGCAATTAAAATGAGTAAACAAAATTAGGAAAACAACCAATCCAAGAGAATTAACCAATCTTGATTTTAATCCATGCTTGATCTTTATAGATCCGTTCAACTATCAACCAAATCCTTGATCTTAGATCACATCAAGACACCTCTCAATGATCCATGGATCTTCTACTAGAAATGCTTCTAGAATTCAATTAATTGAGGTTAGACAAATTAAGCATTCATCCAAAATCCAAATCAGCTTAAAAAAAAACTAAGATCCAACCAAGCTAAACATTTCATCAAACACCTTTGATGCATTGTTTAGCCTCTAAATTCATCTCTTGGCACATGATAATTATGCAATTAACATATGCAAATCCCAATCAAATTAAGCATTAAATCAGAACTTAAACAAGAGAAGTAAAGAAAGAGAAACTTGACTAATAGATGAATGTATAATAATTAAAACAAGATCTCAAGATTAATCATCAAGAATATCAATCTCTTGGATTGATTAAAGAAGTTTAGCTCTCCATAGCCATCACCATTGGAGAACCTTCAAGAACCATACAAAAAATGAAAATAACAAAGAGAGAGGAGGAGAGGAAGAGAGAAAGAGAAGTCTCCAAAATCAAAAACTAAAACTACAATAACTACACACTTCTACATAGAAGCTCCCCATTCTTTTATCAAAAATCTAATTGCTCTCCTTTTCATCATCCACTAAGAGTCAAAAGTGGTTCACCCACTATTGTTAATTATTCCTCCATTATCAAAGTGTGTCTCCCACCTTCCAATATTTTATTTTCTCATTATGAAAGTGTGTTTCCCACCTTCTAATGATTTATTTTCTCATTATGAAAGTATGTCTCCCACCTTCCAATGATTCCTCCACTTTTTTCACATTTCCATCTTCTGGATTTCTGTCACAATCTCTAATTCAAATCAAGCCCATCAGATAGCCCTTGATATAACATTTCCAAGGAGTGCTCTTATGCTTAATTTGGGCTTGAATTGAGTGAGATATGCCCAAAATAGTGACCGTATGTCTAGAAATTCGTGACAGCATCGCTAGTCCAATTTCAAGGCTATATTTGACCACTTAAATGTCTGAATCTGCCAATTTGACATTTCACAAAACTTGTATATCTTTCTCTCATCTTTCCTAGCATATAAAGAAAATCAAAATCAGAGATCTACAACTCAAGTTATAGTCAAAATACTGAACTAGTGTCAATATGCATTAAAATCTAAATTTTTTGCTTTAAAGCCCAATTCAACCCAATGATCTAAATGAATGCTAAGATCACTTAATTACAATCTGGACATCATTAATAAGGTAATTGTGTAGATAATTAATATGTTAAAAATCATAATTATCAAATACCCCCACACTTACTCTTTTGCACGTCTTCGGGCAAAACAGAAAAAAACCAAAACTAGGGAACAAAGAAAAACAAAACAAACTCAAAAGCTAAAAACTCTAAGACTCAATTTCCAATGACATTCAAGAACGTGAAAGCTATAACAAGAAAAGCAACCAAAGATTTAAGAAAAAAAAATATTGATGAGGTAACTTTTATTCACATCTTTAATTTGAACAAGTAAGGTATCTTTAATTTGAAAAACATGAATCAAGAATGATAGATTCTCACAGGATACACTCTCAATCCCTCAAGTGTTTACAGGGTAAATATTTCACTTAATTCAATTCATGAAAATTTCACTACCATAAGCTTGCTTATTTTCTACTTCTCCACTACTCAAACACATACACACAAAAATCAAGAGGACTTTATTCAAGGTTGTAATTGGGCCAAGGTAAGGAAAGGAAACAATATGGATATGGTAAGTTAAACACCCAAGAGAATAAAAGAGCATTGGGAAGGAACTCGAATGATAAATAACAAACATGAATTTTTATCCCCTGACTCCAAATAATACATATTTTCTTTACATATTTCTTTCACTTTCCTTCTCTGAATTTTAGCATTTTTTATTTTATTTTTTGAAAAATTCAACCTCTCTTTCATTTTTTAATCTTTTTTTTACATACATTTTTTTTTCAAACACTTCGCATATTGCATACCAATTTGCACAACCCCCACACTTGAACTGTTAATTAACCACAAGCTAAAGAGCTCCTCCAATGAAAATGAATCAATGCTCTCTCATTCCCTAAGGCAAGGTAAAACATGATTTTTCACATAAGTTATATAATGAGCTAAAACAAAGAATAGGCAAGTAGGCTCGAAGGGGTTAATCAAAGGAAAATAATGCAAGGTTGACTATTTGGCTAAAGTAGCTAATAAAAGAAAGAATGCCTCAATCATGTTTATGCATGCAAGTGAAAATGTAGTCTCAAAAAGAATCAAAGCAAGTTCTAGAGTGATCAATTAACATGAATAAAAATCATACAAGAAAGAGGAGAATGGTGCAAATGTTAAAATCCACCAATATGCTCAAAAACTCACAAGGTATGCATCTATCAAACTCAATCCACCAATTCAAACTATGAACTTTTTACTTGATTTATTTCTACTCATCACTTTAACACAGCTTAAAATCCATTCAAAAACATATTTTTCTTTCAAAGCATTGTTTTTGTTTTTGTTTTCTTTGTTTTCTTTTTTTTTTTTTTTTGCATCTTTGTTTTTTGTTGTTGCAATAAACAAACACAGAAAACAAAACCAAAATAATAATAGAAATAGTAACAGAAAAATAAACAACAGGGCTGAAATATCAAAATAGCAAAAACAGCAGAAGCATTAAAATTGAAAATAAAAACAAAAACATAATACTAAAATTCCTCCCCCACACTTAAATTATATATTGTCCGCAATGTAAAGCTCACAAGAAAAACAACATTCCATCAAAATCATCAATTAATGAAGGACAAGTAAAATAAAAGAGAGGAAAGGAAAGAAACATCATTATCAAATGGGGTAGACGACTTCTTGCAAGTGGACCTCCTCCAAATGTCCTCTTGAGCTCCCTCATAAAATGGTTTGAGGCGATGTCCATTGACTGTGAAAACTTTGGTAGTATCCTCACTTGTAACCTGCACAGCACCATAAGGAAAAATCTTAGTAACAACAAATGGACCAAGCCACCTAGATCTGAGCTTCTCGGGCATGAGCTTGAGGCGGGAGTTATAGAGGAGAACTTTTTGGCCAATCTCAAATGTTTTTCTCATGATCATCTTATCATGTAAGGCTTTGGTCTTCTCTTTATAAAGTTTGGAACTCTCATAAGCCTCCAAGCGGATCTCCTCCAATTCCTACAATTGTAGCTTTCGCTCCATGCCCGCTTGATTTAGGTCCAAGTTACACCTCTTTACTGCCCAAAATGCGCGATGCTCAATTTCCATCGGCAAGTGGCATGCTTTGCCAAAAATAATCCGATAAGGAGACATCCCAATCAGAGTCTTATAGGCGGTCATGTAAGCCCATAAAGCATCCTCAAGCCTTTTGCTCCAGTCCTTTCTGTTAGGTTGAACTATTTTCTGAAGTATTTGCTTGATCTCTCTGTTGGAAACCTCGGCTTGCCCATTAGTTTGGGGATAGTAAGGTGTAGAAACTCTGTGCAAGACTTCATACTTTTTCATCAAGGCTTCCATGCTCCAATTACAGAAATACGAACCCTGATCACTAATGATGGCTTTCGAGACTCCAAACCTGCAGAAAATATGTGATCTAACAAAATCCACAACAACTTTGGAATCATCAGTCCGAGTGGCTTTTGCCTCCACCCATTTAGATACATAATCCACAGCAAGCAGAATGTAAACAAAACCAAATGACATAGGAAAAGGACCCATAAAATCAATATGCCAAATATCAAATATCTCACAGAACAACAAAGGTTGTTGGGGCATTTTATTCCTACAAGAAATATTCTCTATTCTCTGGCATTGTTCACAAGATTTACAAAACAAATATGCATCATGAAATAGAGTAGGCCAATATAATCCAGAGTCCAAAACTTCCCTAGCTGTACGAGTAGGTCCAAAATGTCCACCATAGGCAAATACATGACAAAAGCTAAGAACAGAATCAAACTCATGATCAGGAATGCATCTCCTAATGACTTGGTCACTATAAAATCTCTACAAATAAGGGTCATCCCACATATAATATTTTGACTCACTTTTTAGTTTATCAATCTGTGCCTTAGTGAAATGTGTAGGTAGTGCTCTAGCAACCAAGAAATAAACCAAATCTGTAAATCAAGGGATGTTACCTTGCATCTTGAAAAGTTGCTCATCAGGGAAGGCATCATGGATAGTAGAAGAATCTACCTCTCTCTCAATCTGACTCAAGTGATCTGCCACCAGGTTCTCTACTTTACTCTTATCTCTGATATCAATATCAAACTCCTGTAAAAGTAACATCCACCTAATCAACTGAGACTTTGCATTGGGCTTTTTCAGGAGAAACTTCAAAGCTGCATGATCTGAAAAAACAACCACTCTAGAACCAAGCAAATATGATTAAAATTTATCTAAAGCAAAAATAATTGCTAAAAGTTCCTTTTCGATTGTAGTGTAGTTGGCTTGTGCAGTATCTAAAGTCCTCGAAACATAGAAAATTTGAGGTACTTTGCCGACTCTCTATGCAAGGACAACTCCTAATGCATAATTAGAGGCATCACACATGAGTTCAAATGGGAGTGTCCAATCTGGTGGCTGGATGATAGATGTAATGGTCAATGCTCACTTCAAGTGATTAAAGGCATCCTTGCATCTCTGGTCAAAGTGAAACTCTACATCCTTTTGCAGCAAGTTAGACAGTGGAAAGACAATTTTGCTAAAATCTTTTATGAACTGCCAATAGAAACCTGCATGACCAAGGAAAGAACGAACCTCCCGCACGCATGTGGGGTAAGATAGGCATGAAATGACATCTATTTTTGCATGATCTACCTCAACACCCTTGCTAGATACTACATGCCCTAAAACTATACCCTGTTCTACTATGAAATGACATTTCTCAAAATTCAGGTCAAGGTTTGTTTCAATGCACCTATGCAAAACTCGAGTCAAACTATCCAAACATACATCAAAGGAAGAGCCATAGACAGTAAAATCATCCATGTAACTCTCTAAAAATTCAAAGAAGATACTGATCATACACCTTTGAAAGGTTCCCGGAGTGTTGCATAGACCGAAAGGCATTCTCCTATATGCAAATGTTCCAAATGGGCAGGTGAAAGTGGTCTTCTCTTGGTCTTCTAGAGCTATATGAATCTGAAAATAGCTCAAATATCCATCCAAGAAACAGTAATGCGACTTGCTAGCCAGTCTCTCCAACATCTGATTAATGAAAGGCAATGGAAAATGATCTTTCCTAGTGGTTTGGTTAAGCCGCCTATAATCAATGCACACCCGCCAATTATTCTGGATTCTTGTGGGTAGGAGCTCATTGTTCTGATTTATAACTATTGTGACTCCAGATTTCTTTGGAATAACTTGCACGGGGCTCACCCATTTACTATCGAATATGGGATAAATAATGCCAGCTTGCAGCAGCTTGGTCACTTCCTTCATCACCACATCCAGAATCAGGGGATTTAGTCTCCTTTGGGGCTGCCTCACTGGCTTGGTACCTTCCTCCAATAAAATCCTATGCATACATGTAGAGGGACTAATACCAGGAATGTCTGCAAGTGTCCATCCGATGGCCTGCTTATGCTGCCTCAAAACTTGCAACAATTTTTCTTCTTGTTCAGGTTGTAGATTCTTAGTGATAATCACTGGCAGCTTCTCACCATATTCCAAATATGCATATTTAAGATGGTCTGGCAAAGTCTTTAGCTCTAAGGATGGGGGATGCACAGTGGAAGGCAGCAAGCTATTTGAAACAAGCAACCTAGTAGCATTAAATTCGACATAATTTTGACTCACATTTTCATATGCTGCATCAGTCAAATAAACAGCTGCATTATCACTCATAACCGCATAAATCTTAGCACATGCAGCACATAGGTCAGTATCACAGCTAACACATATATCACAAGTGACAGAATCTAGAAAGTCAACAATAGCAAGGAATTCAGCACTTATATTAGCATAAGTATCATTAACCAGCATTTTAATCACATCAACATGAAAAACTGAATGCTCCTCAAGGGGATGTCTCATGACATCAAAAATGTTAAATTGTACCACATCTTCACCAAATTCCATAGAAATGGTGCCAGCATACACATCTATCTTGGTCTTGGCTGTCTTGAGGAATAGTCTTCCTAGAATCAATAGAGCATGATTTATTGAAGACTCATCTTCCATGTCCAGAATGTAGAAGTCCGCTGGGAAAATCAGCTCATTCACCCGCACTAACACATCTTCCAGCACTCTTATAGGATGAGCAGTGGTCCTGTTTGCCAACTGAATCACTATACTAGTGGGTTGTAAGGTACCAATGTTCAAAGACTTATACACTGACATAGACATGACATTGATAGAAGCACCCAAATCTAGCATTGCATGATCAAATCTAGAATTGCCTATAGTGCAAGGGATTGTGAAAGTTCCAGGATCTTTGCATTTCTTTGGCATGCTTGGCTGAATCATCACAGAAACATTTCTGCCCATATTGACCTTCTCAATATCCTTAAGTCTTCTCTTATGAGTACACAACTCCTTGAGGAATTTGGCATATTTGGGAATTTGCTTGATTGCATCTAGGAGGGGAATATTGATTTCCACCTTCCTGAATGTCTCCATGACTTCCTTTTCCGTTTCTGCTTGCGCTATCTGCTTGCACTGTGTCACTCTATTTGGGAAGGGTAGTGGAATGACCAAGTCTGAATTCTCTGCACATTTCTTTTGGACTAATTCAGTATATGGTTACTGCAATAGGAGCTCTGGTTGTGGCAAATTAGGACCATCAATTTCTCTGCCACTTCTTAAGGTAATGGCACTTACATTGCCTCTTGGGTTACTGACTATTTGTGAAGGCAATTGGCTCGACCATTGACTTTTCAATTCACTCACGATGGTGGCTAGCTGCCCAATCTGAGTTTGCAGGTTCTGAATGGTGGCATTGACATTCTACTAGAATTGAATATTATTTGTGGCCATTTGTTTCATCAAATCTTCCAATGATGGCTCGGATGGAGTGGTTGCTGGACTTGGCAACATGAAAGGCTGCTACATAGGTGGCTGCACAGTTTGTTGTTATCTGAATATAAGTGGTTGGTATTTGTTGCTAGGACCTACAACTTGGTATCTAAATTACTGCTGCTTTTGGGGTTGTTGTTGCTGACCAGAATTCTCATATCTCAAGTTAGGATGGTCCCTCCAACCAGGGTTATAAGTATTAGAAAATGGATCATATCTTGGCTGTTGGGACTGCTGATATTGAGGTCTACCAGGAAAAATGCTAGCTGCTGCAACTGATTGCTGGTACATGTTGTCCCACTACTAATTGTCTCACCAAAGAAGTTAATTCATCAAGTCTGTGTTCCATTCTCTGTTGGTCGACTTGAGACAATTAAACCTCATTAACTTCTCTGGTGGATGTAAGGATTCTTATGCCAAATTGTTGAGCATTGGCTGCCATATTTGCTATTAAATCTCTTACTACAGTAGGGGTTTTATCCACCAAGGCACCTCTAGATGTGGCATCCACCATACTTCTATCCATCGGCAGCAAGCCCTCATAGAAATATTGAATCAAGAGCTAATCACTAATTTGATGGTGGGGACAGCTCAGACACAGCTTCTTGAATTTCTCCCAATATTCATGCAAGGTCTCACCAGTCATTTGCCTTATGCCACAAATGTCTTTTCTAATGGCAGGTGCTCTGGATGTAGGGAAGAACCTCTCCAAGAATAACTTCTTCATATCATCCCAACTCGTGACAGAACCTGATGAAAGGTAGAACAGCCAATCCTTGGCTACATCAACAAGAGAGAAAAGGAATGCCCTCAACTTGATATGCTCATTAGAGATTCCATGCGGCTTCATGGTTGAACAGACCACATGGAACTCCTTTAAGTGCTTATGGGGATCCTCACCTGCAAGACCATGAAATTTAGGCAACAAGTGTATCAATCCAGATTTTAACTCAAAGTCCGCATCAAGATCAAGATATTGAATGCACAAAGACTGGTAAGTTACATCAGGAGCAGCAAGTTCTTTAAGGGTCCTATTTTGCCTGTTATCAGCCATGATTTTAGAATCACTTAAAATTTCAAGTGCACCCTCAGATTCAATGTCACAACTAAATTCAGAACCAATTCTTTCACTTAGCCTACGAGCTCTAATCAACCTATGCAATGTTCTATTAATCTCAGGATCAAATTTAAGCAAGATATCAAGATTAGACCTAATCATGCACCAATCAAAACACAAAAAACACAAAATCAGTAAACAAGCAAAATACACTAGATAACACTAAAAATATACCAAAATAAATCTAATTGACCTATGCAATGATTTTTAAAAATTATGGGACTTATACAGCATGAAAACTACACAAAAATGAAACTAAAAAATGTAATAAAAAATATTAAAAAATTGAAAAACTAGTCTAAACGATGGATTTTGGGAAAACCAGGGGTGACCTCACAATACATTCTGAGTCTTGTTTATTAGGCCATTTCCCTTTAACTAACCAAGTTTCAGCTCATTCGGAGCATATTTTCTGTCAGTACAAAATTTTGCAAAGTAACCCGTAATCACCCATTTTCTCCTAAAACACAGTAATACAGAGGTTAGTAAGGGATTAGCAGTTAAATATACTCTTAATAAAATTGAACAAAATCAGAATGATCCACGGCAACGACGCCAAAAAAAAATTGATAACTGTCGAGATTATCAAATTTAAATCAATTTATAACCAATTTACCAAAACTACTTGCAGCATAAGGTAACACCGGGTCAAGTCCATAGATCACTCTAATTATGAAATCAGATTAAGAGGTTAATAAAGAGGGGCAAAAAAGTTTTGCAAGATTAAACAACAAAGAGCAATTAAAATGAGTGAACAAAATTAGGAAAACAACCAATCCAAGAGAATTAACCAATCTTGATTTTAATCTATCCTTGATCTTTATAGATCCGTTCAACTATCAACCAAATCCTTGATCTTAGATCACATCAAGACACCTCCCAATGATCCATGGATCTTCTACTAGAAATGCTTCTAGAATTCAATTAATTGAGGTTAGACAAATTAAGCATTCATCCAAAATTCAAATCAACTTAAAAAAAATCATGATCCAACGAAGCTAAACATTTCATCAAACACCTTTAATGCATTATTTAGCCTCTAAATTCATCTTTTGGCACATGATAATTATGCAATTAACATATGCAAATCTCAATCAAATTAAGCATTAAATTAGAATTTAAAAAAAAGAAGAAGAGAAAAAGAAACTTGATTAATAGACGAATGTATAACAATTAAAACAAGATCTCAAGATTAATCATCAAGAATGTCAATCTCTTGGATTGATTAAAGAAGTTTAGCTCTCCATAACCATCACCATTGGAGAACCTTCAAGAACCGTAAAAAAAATAAAAATAACAAAGAGAGAGGAGGAGAGGAAGAGAGGAAGAGAAGTCTCCAAAATCAAAATCTAAAACTACAATAACCACACACTTCTTCATAGAAGCTCCCCATTCTTTCATCAAAAATCTTATTGCTCTCCTCTTCGTCATCCACTAAGAGTCAAAAGTGGTTCACCCACTATTGTTAATTATTCCTCCATTATCAAAGTGTGTCTCACACCTTCCAATATTTTATTTTCTCATTATGAAAGTGTGTCTCCCACCTTCCAATGATTCCTCCACTTTTCCACATTTCTATCTTCTGGATTTCTATCACAATCTGTGAACACCCAATTTTGACCGGGCTAAATAAAAAAAACAACAAAAAAAAATATAAAAATAAAAAAATATAAAACAATAAAAAATAAAAAAATAAAAAATATAAAAAAAAAAAACAAAAACAAAAAAAAACTCACTCATTTCCCACCAATTTGCACCCCACTATTTCCACGTTCTCTCTCTTTTTTCTTTTCTCTTTTTTTGTCTCACACATAATGCTTTGCAACCCACTCACGCAACCTCTTTCCCGTAATTTCGCAATCAACCGACAACCCTCCATTATATTCTTTTCCTTCTCATTTTCTTCGAGGAGGCTGGGAGGCTGGACAACCCATTCCTTCCAAACTTCTGCCAATCCCTAACCATCTTCGGCCACCCTCTCATCTCCAACTTCATTTTCACTTTGCTCCACCACGTAACCCCATCCCATCCATCTTCCACGTGAACTCCACCCGTAATGTGACCTCCATCAACCACCGCAACTTCACTTCTCCTTCCACCTTTCATCAACTACGTGAAGCAAGCCTCCCCGTGATTTCCAATCTCTATCTTTAACACCTTCCCATCACCCTCATCATCATCATCTTGCAAACCACCCTCCATAGCCACACGTCCACCCCCACCATACAACATCCATCCTTCATGTATTCACAACCACCTAAACTCCTATAACCATCCAAACCAGGCCACCTTCACCTCCATTTCCACGTCCAACCTTCACCACGTAACAAGAACCACCCTTCACTTCCACCTCCACCATACAACAACCATCACCTTCCCATCACCCACATCACCACCATACCCCAAACCCGGACACCACGTGAACTCCAACCATTTTCCTTCATACAAACTCCCATCTTCATCTTCTCCAACCAAATAAAACCACCAATCTCCCTCTTCATCAATCATTTTCCACTATAACCACCTAAAAACCCGAATCACTTGTCTTTGTCCCGAACCGAAGACCACATCACAACCGACCGTCGGTCATAATCCTTTAAACCACATCCTTCCTCCTCACGACCGTCGAACCCCTTTCATCTCTCACCACATCACCTACTTCCATCACATCACATCCGACATGTCGAATACCATATCCCTAAACCGACCGTCGAACTCAAAACCCCATCTCCTCTCACCGACGAGCCATCCAAACCTCCATCACCATCAACCAAACTCCATCCCCTCACTCGACCGTCGAATCCATCACCCCTTTTCCAACCGACAGTCGAATCCTCGGGCCATAACCCTTCAAACCAAACCCGTCCCCTCATTCGACCAAACTTCTCTAAACCAAAACCTTCCTCCTCACGACCGTCGAACCCCAAATCCATCATATCCGACTGTCGAACCATATCATTGTGACCCTCGACCAAACTTCACAAAGCCCACCTTCACCTCTCACTCGACCGTCGAACCTCAGAGGCCAGCTCTCGACCGTCGAACCACAGGAACCAGCTCTCGACCGTCGAACCACAGGAACCAGTTCTCGACCGTCAGAGGCAGTTCTCGACCGTCGGACCACAGGAACCAGTTCTCGACCGTTAGAGGCAATTCTCGACCGTCGAACCTCAGAGGCCAGCTCTCGACCGTCGGACCACAGGAACTAGTTCTCGACCTTCAGAGGCAATTTCCGACCGTCGAACCTCAGGATCCAGACCCCCCAGCATCAAACGTAGGACCTCAAGATCCAGATCCTTCCAACACCGACCGTCGAATTTTCTTTCAGACTAGATCCCTCCAAACGTCCCCTGGTGTGTGCTGTTATTGTTGTCAAAATCTCCAACTTTTATCTCTTTAAATTGAATTGTGATTGTCTTTTGGGTGTGTGAGGTTGAATCACGTGGACTCTTTGTCCATAATGATGCATTTTGATAAGAAGGGAGAAGGGTAAAGAAGTTAAAAAAAATAAAAAATAAAAAAATAAAAAAAATAAAGAAATAATTAAATTTTTTTAAAAAGGAATAAAAATGGGTTACCTGAGTTGCGACAGCTTGTTAACCCTTATATTTTGTAAGCATCTGAGTTGCGACAGCTTGATGATTTACAATCTTAAATAAAAATTTCGTAACAAATTTGATAATCAATGGGTGACGTCTCTAGCGTGACGCGAGCTTCACCTATTTAATCCTTAATTTGGATAACTGAGCCGCGACGGCTTGTTAATTCAAATTTCAGAAATTAACTCAATTAAAATCAACCAAACCACACTTATTTTTTAAAAGAACTACGTAACTTTGAGTTCCCCATTGCACCAGGGGATACGTAGGAGCAGAATTTCATTTCTGTCAAGCCAAATTTAAATTTTCACAATTTTGTGGTTTCGCCTTTTAATTACAATGTTTACAAAAAAGGGGTAAAATAAATATTTTCAAGGATTGTTAAAAATTTACACAATTGATTTAAGGTACCGTCTTATGATCCAGATGCGTTAGAAGTCTTTGTGGGATTAAGTTTCCACCCTTCCCTAAGCATAACCGACTCGAATCCAATCTGGTTCCAAAGACCATTTTCAAAGAGAGGTTTTCCAATTTTTCCAAATTCAAATAAAATTGGTGGCGACTCCATTTTCTCAATTTCATATTTTTTTAAAATCCATTCGAGTTGCTATTTCCCCCTCCGCGATTATTTCGGTCGCGACAGGATGGCGACTCCAATCGGGACTTTTGGAGAGTCAAGCTTTGTTGTTGTTAGTTGTGCAAATTGTTAATAATTTTTATTTATTTATTTTACCCATTTTATCTTCGTTTTTGTTTTCTTTTTGTTTGTAAATGGATTTTATTTATCGATAGCATTATCTTATGTATATTGTTATTTGTAAATATGTTGTGCATAATTGTTGAAACCTTAGGATAGATGATTGCTGCCTGGCTATTGTATATATGTTTTTTTTACAGGTTGGGGGGTAGTTTCTTTTTAAATTTTTGTACAGGTTTGTACGCTCCCAGCACCCACTGCACCTACACGTAAAGCACACACATTCGAGTGGGGCCCTATACCCGAGTCTGAGTGAAGCCTAAGATAAGTAGAGATTGCGTAGTGGTAGCCATTTTGGATGTACTTCCTGTTTGGTTATCGCGAAAACCTCATCTAGAGTGCGCCTTTTTCATGAATGTCCCACACCTAGTTGGTTTACCCACTATTTCGTGGTCAACATTCTGAAATAGGACTTGGCTCTAGAGACCTTTAAAATAGAAAAGCCACCCTATGGAAGTTATCACGAACCGAAAAGACTCTTAGATCCTTAGGATGGAATTCCCAAGTTTAAGGCAACCTCATTAGGACACAAAGGGAGCGTACTTCTTCTTTCCTCATGCCATCCATTCTTGAAAAAAAAAAACTTAAAAATACATTTTCTTACATTCTTAAAAAAAAAAAAAAAAATCATCTTGCATTTTTATAACCTTAAAAAAAAATTGCATTTTCATGACATTGCATAAAGAAAATCATGCATTCCTAGCATTCGAAAAAAAATCATGCATTTTCATGACGCTCCAAGCATTCTTAAAAAAAAAAAAAAAAAAAACAGCTGTGTACCCGACAATGAGGTAGGTAGTGCCATTAAACTTTATCGGAGGCGTGTGGAGACAACAACTGCGAAAATCTTGCAGTATGGATTTTATTGGCCTTCTTTATTCAAGGTCTGTTACACCTTTTGCAAAAGTTGCGAAAATTGGTCAATAAAGTTTTGCTTTAAGATTCTCATCCGCACCTACTCCTTAGAAAATTGAGATCTAGGTGGCGCGGTTCTTTTGTTGACAAACACGTGTATCTTATGGGGCCATAGACATTGAGAATCCTAGGAATGGTGTTGTATTAAAAGTTAATGGACCAAGACTCAACCATTTCTGGAACATCAAGTTGTTGAGTTCTCTGTGTTCTGGTTAAATGGCGGATAATCGGTACTCAGTGACTCTCAAGTCGGTTTGTTTTTCAGTTTCCCATAATAACTGATTTCTTCTCCTTTCAAAATAGAGGTCATTCTCTCAAATCTAAGAAAATATTTTCCTTCTCTCCCTCTAAATGCTCTAACAAAAGTCTATGAAGCTAGATGTGAAAGACTGAGATTGTTAATGTATAAGGGCATCCCAGAAGATATACGCTGGATAATCGAAGCAAAGGTTCGTTTAGCTGGTGAATCTTCAGATTCATTTGTCCCATACATGCCTGGTCTCGGTAAAAGTTCATTTTCAAAAAGGAGAAGAGCAAAAAGAATGAAAGTTTGTTACAAGTGTGCTCGATGGAATTGCAACACGCGATGTCACTCTTTGGGGATGGTTTCTGTAAATAGAGAAGATAAAATATTCTTCATCAAGAATGGACTGAGTAAGGAGTCATTAGATAATATCTTATTGACTCTTGAGACGCATTCTTGTGGAGTTGTGCAAAAAGAACTTCTTAGTTTGTGGAATCTCTTCAAGGACGAGCAAGAGCATTACGATCTTGGGAATCGACTCAAAAAAAGACCTGTTTTGCCAATTTATAAGAAAATTGGATGGGAAGCTTATCCTCGACTCATAGAAGGCGTTTAAGCCGTTTCGGACGTGAAACCAGAGGGAAGATGGGAGCCACAATCACAACAACATGTATATATTATCTTTCAAAAAAAAAAATGAAAAAAATGAAAAAAAAAAAAAATGAAAAAAATGAAAAAAGGGCGAAACTTCGGTTGTACTTGGTCTTTAATTAGATTAGAGCCCCCGTCGGTGGAGTGGCAGTACCCGTCATTGACTCGACTGGACCTTCGCACGCCGGTCGGTAAATAAGGTTCGTGTGCCATGCTCTGCAGAGAGCCGCGCAAGCATTCCCGTGTTTTAACCAAAGGCTCGCTTGTTGATGGACGTGAAAAGAAGCGTCCGTGTTTGCATTCTCGCGTGACAATGCCTTTGAGCCGAATCCTGTGATTTAATGCCATGGGCTCTTCAAATGACCTCTCACCGGCCGTGATCGTTGGTGGTAGTTGCACGATTTACGCACTTTAATTAGTGGCGTCGTAGCTCAATCCAAAATATCCCACAAGCGGAGGGAGAAGAATGCCCAGATTGGCTGAGCCGTCTTGGTATTACCGCACTCATGACGCGCAGTATAAAGATCTGCCATGAAACCTGTACATAAAGGTATGTAATCATTTGTTATTATCTTTGTATAATTTTGTTGAATTTTGGTTTTGGACAGACGATCTTTTGGATGGGATCCTTCGGGGGTTTCTAGACTTCTTTACCCTGATGATTTTCTTGAAAAAAAAAGTTACAAAAAAAAACATAAAAAAAAAATTTATGTTTCTTAAATTCAACCTTTTCTGACAAAAGCCGACCTACCCTTCTAAGTGCAATTATTTCCCTTTCCATTCTTTTTCTTATTTAAACACTCCATTTTCTCCTTCATCTTCAACTCAGAAACACTCAAAGAGAAGAAGGGTATAGAATGGGGCCTGCTATTCGTAACCTAAAAAATGTCTGTGTTTTTTGTGGGTCGAGTTATGGGAAGGGATTAGATTTTGTAAACGCAGCTAGCACTCTTGGTCGAGCACTTGTTGCAAGGAATATTCATCTTGTATATGGGGAGGTTGTCGTGGTTAATGGGGGTGTTTCACTTGTCGTTTATAGGAGGCAATCAGTTTTAGGTGTTATTCCTAAACCTTTAGCAAAGTAACATCACCGGCAAGACAGTTGGAGAAGAAATTCAGTAAAATCCATGCATGGACGCATGAAAATAATGATTGACAATTCAATGCCTTTCTTGTCTTACCAGGTGGTTTTGGTACTTTGGAAGAAATTTTTCAAATTGTCTCTTGGTTTAATCAACATCCACCATAAACCCATTGGTCATTGAATGTTAATAATTTCTTTGACCTTTTGTTATTTTTTTCTTGACAAAGTGGAACGAAATTTATCACTCCTTCTAAGAAGACAACTTCTTATCTCTCGCCTCCACTATTGATGAGCTCATGGATAAATTGGAAGCTTTTGAGTATGTACACGATAAGGTATTGGCTCGATAGATTGGTCAATAGGAAGCAAATAAGGAAGTAACAAGAAAAGCAAGCCAGATCGACACTTTCTCTTTAATCGGTTTGATTTTATTGTACTTTGTTTCTGTTTAAATTTGTGTCCGCTTTCTCCAGCAGGTAATCTATTCTATCCTTTACTCATCTATATTTTAACATTAAGGACAATGTTATGATCTGGTTGGGGGGGAAGGATGGTTGTGTAAAACAAACAAAAAAAAAATAAAAACAAAAACAAAAACAAAAAACAAAAACAAAAAACAAAAAAATCAAGAAAATTCAAAAAGTGTGTTTGTTAATATGTTTATTGTGTTTGTCATCAATTAACAACAAAAGGGATGGCAGAGTAAGGAGTAATTTTTATCTTGAGACGCATCTTAATTGGTGGCAGAGTAAGGAGTAGTAGGGTAGTAATTAGTATTAAATTGTGGAAGTACTTAAGTTTTATTATCTGATTTCTTTTTAGGGTCAGATGCGGCACTGGCTGTGTGCTTCATTTCTGCTTGGCGTTGATTCACTTCTTATCGGTGGATGCAAAGACTGATCGGCTTCTTTTCTTTCTCATTGGCGTTGATTCACTTCTTATCGATTGTTTTGCTCTTTTCTATATCTCTTTCACGTTGAGGACAATGTTATGATCTGGTTGGGGGGAAGGATCGTTGTGTGCCTAAATATATAAAAACAAAAAAAAAACAAAAACAAAAAAAAAACCAAAAAAATTCAAAAAGTGTGTTTGTTAATATGTTTGTTGTGTTTGTCACCAATTAACAACAAAAGTAAATAGGGATGGCAGAGTAGGGAGTAAATTTTACTCTTGAGACGCATTTAGTTGGGGTAGAAGTAGCAGTTGAAATTCAGGAAAATTTGCATGATTGAGTAAATTGTCTTCTTTCTTAAAATCATATGTTTGGTTATGGATGTTGAATTGGTGGACTGAGAATGATAGAACTATATCTTGTGAGATCTTGAGCCTAATGGATGGATTCAACATTTATGTCATTCTCTTCTTTCTTGTGTGATTTTCACTCATGATAATGATCACTCTAGAACTTGCTTTGATTCTTTTTTAGGCTACGTTTCACTTGCATGCATGAACATGATTGAGGCCCTTTTTCTTAGCCAGTTTAACCAAATGGCCAACCTTGTTTTCAATATGATATCAAGCATTCTTTTGACTTTTTGAAAATTTTCTGATTCTTGCCAACCTTGCATATTTCCCCTTGCTTAACTCTTTTGAGCTTATTTGACCATTCTTTGTTTCGAACTCATTATGTGCATTAATTGAAAAACCATGTTCTAACCCAACCTTAGGGAATAAGAGAGCATTGACTTTGTTATTTGATGAGTTCTTGAACAAGTGTAGGGGTGCATGTGCAGATTGGTTATATAAAAAAAAAGAAAAAAGAAAAAAAAAAAAATATGTTTCTAAAAAAAAAAAAAAAAAAAAAAAATATGTTTCTATAAAAAAAAAAAAAGAGAGAGAGCGATTATTGCTACAATCAAAAGAATGCACCATGTGATATATTCATACCAAGAATGAGGGTGGATGATTGGAAATAACAGGAATAGAAGGAGAATGTTCAAGCCTAAAGGAATTCAATCTACCAATTGATCTTTAACAAAACATTAGTTAGATATTGGTCATTGTCCTGTATGAGAAAAAACTAAGAAAATCTTGAAAAAGTTAGACTGAATGTTCTCAAACATCTTCTCCACTCTAACTGTATCATAATGATCTTAACTTGACATATCCATATTACTTCTACCTTTACCTTGACCTCACTACAACCTTGAATAAAGTCCTCATGATTTGTGTGTGCATGTGTTTTGAGTAGTGGAGAAGTAGAAGATAAGCAAGCATATGGTAGTGCAATTTTCATGGGTCGAATTGAGTGAAATACCTACCTTTTAAACACTTAAGAGATTAAGAGTAAATTCT
This sequence comes from Ormosia semicastrata, assembly GCA_029884595.1. Lineage (NCBI taxonomy): Eukaryota > Viridiplantae > Streptophyta > Magnoliopsida > Fabales > Fabaceae > Ormosia > Ormosia semicastrata. The sequence goes on along the minus strand of JAQQTO010000021.1, from coordinate 7,245,485 downwards.
GTGAGGATCTATCATTCTTTACTCATGTTTTTTCAATTGAAGTATCCTTGCTTGTTGATTTGAGATGAGAAGATGTGTTGCCTCATGAATGTTTGATTACTTGAATTATTAATTGATCTTCTTTGAGTCTTTTAGAATGTTTAACTTTTGAGTCAGTTTTATTCTGTTTTGCCCGAGGACGTGCAAAAGAGTAAGTGTGGGTGTTTGATAATTAATGATGTCCAGTTGTCGAATCTTGACTCAAGCGAAAAAAAAAATCTTTTGATTTTCTTGCTATTTTACTTCTTGTGTCTTTAACCGTTGTAAATAACATCCTTTCTGTAGTCAAACTTCTAAGAACAATCTGGAAGTTGTTCGTTTTTTTTCTTGTTGTACTTTTTGAATTCAGGAGTGTCTGTGACATAATGCTTCAGGTAAAGTGACCATGAGTACAACACCATGATTTGACCATCTAATGGTAATTGCTTATTGACCAATTCAGATCGAAGAGATCTTGGAAATCCCAATTGGTGGAAGAGGAAGTACCCGAGCCAAAAAAAAAAACAACAAATAAAATGAAGAAGAGCCCGTTAGTCTGAAAACCTGAAAGGTCGGTCTAAACAAAAGTTAGGGCAAATGAATGGGCAAAATCTCAGAGGAAGTTGGCCTGAAACACCTTGAAGGGTGCACCCAAATCGGGGCAATTTTGAATTGCGTGTGATCAGCTACACAGGGCAATTTTGTTTGCATTTAGTTGGCCATACTGGGGCAAAATTTTTGAAGGATTAAGAAGAAGCTGTGTTGAAGGAAATAGCAACGCAACAAGGATCGAGTTATCAAGCAGTTGCAGGGAATCAACTAAATGAGAGACAAGGTTAAACACTGGGGCAAAATTTTCTCTCAAGGAATCAGTCAAGCCATGGTTCATCTCATTTCTCAAAAGGAGAACTGAGAGCGAAAAACAAAGAAAAAAAAAGGAAGAAAGGAGAAGAAGAAGGAAAGCACCAAAGCATGTGAACAAGGTTTGATTGGTCAAAGCTTTCCAAAGTCGTCCTTGGTTCAAATGTTTTTCAAATAAAATTTAGAAAATGAGAAAAATAAAAAAAAGCGAAAAAAAAAAGAAGAAAAATCCTGTTTTCTGGGACTCAGTTGCCCATTGTCTTTTAAATTCCGGGACTCAGTTGCCCATTGTCTTTTAAAATTCCGGGAAGCAGTTGCCCATTGTCATTTAAATTTCGGGACTCAGTTGCCCATTGTCTTTTAAGTTTCCGGGACGCAGTTGCCCATTGTCTTTTAAAATTCTAAAAAAAAAAGAAGAAAAAAAAGAAGAAAAAGAAAACAAAAAAAAAGAGAAAAGAGAGAAAAAAGCAAAGGAAAAACAAAGAAAAGAAAATGAGAAAAAAAAAATCTTTTTGTTCAAGATGCTTATTCCATTGTCTTTTAAATTCCGGGACGCAGTTGCCCATTGTCATTTAAATTTCGGACTCGAGCTTGCCCATTGTCATTTCGGACTCAAAATGCCCGTGTCTTTTAAATTTCGGACTCGATTGCCCATTGTCATTTCTGGACTCAATTGCCCAGTGTCTTTTAAATTTCGGGACTCGATTGCCCATTGTCATTTCGAGACTCGATTGCTTGCAGTCTTTTACATTTCGGACTCGCTTGCCCATTGTCTTTTAAATTTTGGGACTCGATTGCCCATTGTCCTTTAAGTTTCCGGACTCAGTTGCCCTTTGTCTTTTTTACCTTTTTGAGCGCATCGGCTCCTGTCATTTACTTTTTGAGCGCATCGGCTCCTGTCTGTTAAATTTCTGTCTTTTACTTCTGAGCGCATCGGCTCCTGTCATTTACTTTCGAGCGCATCGGCTCATGTCTTCTACTTTTGAGCGCATCGGCTCCTGTCATTTACTTTTTGAGCGCATCGGCTCCTGTCTTTTAATTCCTGTCTTTTAATTTCGAGCGCATCGGCTCTGTCTTTAATTGCTCTTTACTTTTGAGCGCATCGGCTCCTGTCATTTACTTTTCGAGCGCATCGGCTCCTGTCTGTTAAATTCCTGTCTTTTACTTTTGAGCGCATCGGCTCCTGTCATTTACTTTTTGAGCGCATCGGCTCCTGTCTTTTAATTCCTGTCTTTTGAGCGCATCGGCTCCTGTCTTTTAATTCTTGAGCGCATTGGCTCCATGCATTCCATGCATTTTTAATTCCTGCCATTTACTTTTTGAGCGCATCGGCTCCTGTCTTTTAATTCCTGAGCGCATTGGCTCCATGCATTCCATGCATTTTTAATTCCTGCCATTTACTTTTTGAGCGCATCGGCTCCTGTCTTTTAATTCCTGAGCGCATTGGCTCCATGCATTCCATGCATTTTTAATTCCTGCCATTTACTTTTTGAGCGCATCGGCTCCTGTCTTTTAATTCCTGAGCGCATCGGCTCCATGCATTCCATGCATTTTAAATTTCTGTCAATTCTATGCATTTTTAAATTGTCGGCGCATCGGCTCCATGCATTTACTTTCTGTCGAGCTTTTTGTTGAAGCGTAATTGCTCATCATGCATTCCATGCATTTTATTTTTCTCATCATTTGTCTTTGTTGAGCGCATCGGCTCCATGTATTTTAATTTCTTTGAGCGCATCGGCTCCATGCATTTTAAATTATTGAGCGCATCTTGCATTTTAACTTCCTATCATTGTTCTTACTTTGTTTTGCATTTACATCTTGTGCTTTGCTTAGGACAAAATTGGAGTTCATATCTTTACTGTTCCTTACGACGATAATAAGAAGACCACAATTTTCTTATTATCTAATAAGAAACAAGTAAAGAGGGCAACAGCTAATGAACACCCAATTTTGGGCTAAATAAAAAAAAACAACAAAAAAAATATAAAAATAAAAAAATATAAACAATAAAAAATAAAAAAATAAAAAAATATAAAAAAACAAAAACAAAAACAAAAACAAAAAAAAAAAAAACTCACTCATTTCCCACCAAATTTTGCACCCCACTATTTCCACGTTCTCTCTCTCTTTTTCTTTTTCGTTTTTGTCTCACACATAATGCTTTTGCAACCCACTCACGCAACCTCTTTCCCGTAATTTCGCAATCAACCGACAACCCCTCCATTATATTCTTTTCCTTCTCATTTTCTCATTTTTCTTGAGGAGGAGGCCGGGAGGCCGGACAATCCATTCCTTCCAAACTTCTGCCAATCCCTAACCATCTTCGGCCACCCTCTCATCTCCAACTTCATTTTCACTTTGCTCCACCACGTAACCCCATCCCATCCATCTTCCACGTGAACTCCACCCGTAATGTGACCTCCATCAACCACTGCAACTTCACTTCTCCTTCCACCTTTCATCAACTACGTGAAGCAAGCCTCCCGTGATTTCCAATCTCTATCTTTAACACCTTCCCATCACCCTCATCATCATCATCTTGCAGCCACCCTCCATAGCCACACGTCCACCCCCACCATACAACATCCATCCTTCACGTATTCACAACCACCTAAACTCCTATAACCATCCAAACCAGCCATCTTCACCTCCATTTCCACGTCCAACCTTCACCATGTAACAAAGAACCACCCTTCACTTCCACCTCCACCATACAACAACCATCACCTTCCCATCACCCACATCACCACCATACCCAAATTTGGACACCACGTGAACTCCAACCATTTTCCTTCATACAAACTCCCATCTTCATCTTCTCCAACCAAATAAAACCACCAATCTCCCTCTTCATCAATCATTTTCCACTATAGCCACCTAAAAACCCAGAATCACTTGTCTTTGTCCCGAACCGAAGACCACATCACAACCGACCGTCGATCATAATCCTTTAAACCACATCCTTCCTCCTCACGACCGTCGAACCCCTTTCATCTCTCACCACATCACCTACTTCCATCACATCCGACCGTCGAATACCATATCCCTAAACCGACCGTCGAACTCAAAACCCCATCTCCTCTCACCGACGAGCCATCCAAACCTCCATCACCATCAACCAAACTCCATCCCCTCACTCGACCGTCGAATCCATCACCCCTTTTCCAATCGACAGTCGAATCCTCGGGCCATAACCCTTCAAACCAAACCCGTCCCCTCATTCGACCAAACTTCTCTAAACCAAAACCTTCCTCCTCACGACCGTCGAACCCCAAATCCATCATATCCGACTGTCGAACCATATCATTGTGACCCTCGACCAAACTTCACAAAGCCCACCTTCACCTCTCACTCGACCGTCGAACCTCAGAGGCCAGCTCTCGACCGTCAAACCACAGGAACCAGCTCTCGACCGTCGAACCACAGGAACCAGTTCTCGACCGTCGGACCACAGGAACCAATTCTCGACCGTCAGAGGCAATTCCCGACCGTCGAACCTCAGAGGCCAGCTCTCGACCGTCGGACCACAGGAACTAGTTCTCGACCTTCAGAGGCAATTTTCGACCGTCGAACCTCAGGATCCAGACCCCCCAGCATCAAACGTAGGACCTCAGGATCCAGATCCTTCCAACACCGACCGTCGAATTTTCTTTCAGACTAGATCCCTCCAAACGTCCCCTGGTGTGTGCTGTTATTGTTGTCAAAATCTCTAACTTTTATCTCTTTAAATTGAATTGTGATTGTCTTTTGGGTGTATGAGGTTGAATCACGTGGACTGCTGTCTATAATGATGCATTTTGATAAGAAGGGAGAAGGGTAAAGAAGTTAAAAAAAAAAATAAAAAATAAAAAAATAAAAAAAATAAAGAAATAATTAAAATTTTTTAAAAAGGAATAAAAATGGGTTACCCGAATTATCTTTTGGCACATGACTTGATGATTTACAATCTTAAATAAAAATTTCGTAACAAATTTGATAATCAATGGGTGACGTCTCTAGCGTGACGCGAGCTTCACCTATTTAATCCTTAATTTGGATAACTGAGCCGCGACGGCTTGTTAATTCAAATTTCAGAAATTAACTCAATTAAAATCAACCAAACCACACTTATTTTTTAAAAGAACTACGTAACTTTGAGTTCCCCATTGCACCAGGGGGATACGTAGGAGCAGAATTTCATTCTGTCAAGCCAAATTTAAATTTTCACAATTTTGTGGTTTCGCCTTTTAATTACAATGTTTACAAAAAAGGGGTAAAATAAATATTTTCAAGGATTGTTAAAAATTTGCACAATTGATTTAAGGTACCGTCTTATGACGGGTGCGTTAGGGGTGCTGTGGGATTAAGTTTCCACCCTTCTCTAAGCATAACCGACTCCCGAATCCAATCTGGTTCCAAAGACCATTTTCAAAGAGAGGTTTTCCAATTTTTCCAAATTCAAATAAAATTGGTGGCGACTCCATTTTCTCAATTTCATATTTTTTTAAAATCCATTCGAGTTGCTATTTCCCTGCCGCGATTATTTCGGTCGCGACACAATCTCTGATTTAAATCAAGCCCATCAGATAGCCCTTGAAATAACATTTCCAAGGAGTGCTCTTATGCTTAATTTGGGCTTGAATTGAGTGAGATATGCCCAAAATAGTGACAGTATATCCAGAAATTTATGATAGCACCGCTGGTCTAATTTCAAGGCTATATTTGAATACTTAAATGTCTGAATCTGCCAATTTGACATTTCACAAAACTTGTAGATATTTCTCTCATCTTTCCTAGCGTATAAAGAAAATCAAAATCAGATATCTACAACTCAAGTTATGGTCAAAATACTCAACCAGTGTCAATATGCATTAAAATCTAAAAATTTTGCTTTAAAGCCCAATTTAGCCCAATGATCTAAATGAGTGCTAAGATCACTTAATTATAATATGGACATCATTAATAAGGTAATTGTGTGGATAATTAGTATGTTAAAAATCATAATTATCAAGACCCACTCTCCTCATAAAGTACAAACTCAGATAGGTTTATAAAATTACAAGTGCACATCAAACCCACATCCATAGGGTTGTTTTTCATCTCTTTCTCCACTAATGTAAACAACACATAACTAAGGATCAAAAGGGACTTTATAAACTTGTAATGTAAAGCCAAGGGTATGAGTTAAGAAAGAAATGATAGGAAAATGAAAATAAAAGTTGAGATACAAAATCAAGTACAATTCAAAATTCAAGCTTCAAAATGTTAAACAAGTGTAAAACGGAGCATAAGGAATAACACAACATTCATTCATTTTTTCTTTTTTTTTCTTTTTTCAACAACTTTCACCCCCAAACTTATTTCTTTACAATACTTTGGGTAAACTTTCTCTTCTCTCTTTTTTTTTTCAATTTTTTTCTTTGAAATTTTTTTCAACTCCACAAAATTTCATGCACAAAAATAACAAAGACTTGAATAATAAAATAATACAAGATATGCACTCAACAAAGGTTATGTAAGAGAGAAATTTTTTTTATAGGTATGGGAAAAGAAAAATGTGGGTAAAGAAAAGAAATAAAAGCCAAACAATAACAAGGCTGAAAAATAGGACCTAACGATATATTGTGTATACAGGTTGGCTTAAAAGGCTCAAACGGTCCAAAAAAGGCCCTTATCATTTCCTTAATCATGAACTGCTTAGGATTTCACCTCAAGAGAGAATCAAACAACTTCTAGATGCAAATCATCCACACACATGCAATTTCATAAATTTTCTCTAAGCTTGACATACAATTAAATTCTAAGGTCTATCAATCATAAAGATGAGAAGAACATCCATACACAATCGAAACAATAGAGATAAACATAACTCATAGATTCTCATGTGCTATTCTAAGAAATTAAATTAATCCATAATTCAAACAATCATCGGATATTCAAATCAACACATCGGCATGCTCAGTTTCAATACAATGACTCAAAACACAAAATGGGCGATGATGACAAAATCAAAATCAATAAAAACAAATAACTAAATGAAATAAATGCAAGAAAAGGAAAAGAAAACTTTTTTTGGTGGCCGACAACTATAAACATCACCCTACAAAGACTCGAACTCGGGAGGCACTTAAGCCGACTCAACATTACCTTCAAAACAAAAATAAAAAATAAGAAATAACAAAATAAAAACAAAAAAAAAAAAATAAAAGAGAAAAAGAGAAAAAAATTTAGGTTGCCTCCCAAATAGTGCTTGTTTAACGTCATTAGCTCGACGTTGCCTTTTAAACTCATCAAGGTGGCTTGAAGCAAAAGAACTAAGATGACGCTTTTCTTTTGTCATATCTTTGCTTCCATACTCGTCCACTAGCATTGGAATCAATCTGCAATAAATCAGTGGAAGCTGGAGGATCTTTTTCAATTGCAACATTTTTTGAAAGAGGAGGACCTTTCTCCTTTTCATCCACAATCTTAGAAGTGGGAAGATCAACATTAATTGATGATGAAGGGATCTTATTAGCCAAATCTTGTAGAAGCTTATCTTGAATGCATTTGCCAGGGGCATAAAGATCTGATGTCGGTGCAGATTTATCAAAAACATTAATAGTCACCTGATCACCATCTACCTTCAAAACGAGCTCTCCTCTGGGTACATCAATCAATGCTCCTAAAGTAGCCAAGAACGGTCTTCTAATAGTTAGAGGAATATTAGCATCTTTATCCATATCCAAAATCACAAAATTAGCTGGGAAAATAAATTTGTTCACCTTCACTAGCAAATCTTTCACTATACCATATGGATGTTTAATTGACCAATCAGTTAATTGAAGGGACATTGTAGTTGGCTTCACTTTATCAATCCCAAGCTTGTGGAGAATTGACAATGACATTAAATTGATGCTAGCTCCTAAATCACATAGAGCTTTCTTAATGGTCAATTCACTAATAGTGTATGAAATGGTGAAACTACCTGGATCTTTCAATTTAGGTGGCAGTTTCCTCTGAATTATAGCACTGCACTCTTCAGTAAGCGCTACAGTCTCATCTTCTTTCAGCTTCCTTTTCTTTAAGAGCAGATCTTTTATGAACTTTGTGTAAAAGGGCATTTGTTCAAGTGCTTCAGCAAAATGAATATTAATCTGCAGCTTCTTGAAAGCTTCTAAGAACTTGGAGAATTGCTTTTCTTGAATCTCTTTCCTAAATCTTTGAGGATATGGAAGTTTAGCATAAAGTGAAGGATTAACTATTTTCTTCAGCTATAAGTCTTTCTTTTTTCTCTGCATTCTTGGTTGTTCCTCTTTAGCTTCTTCAATACAACACTCTTAAGTGGAGACATCCACAATAGGAACATCAATTTTTTCAATTCTTGATGAATTAGGTGCGTCTTTAACTTGCCCTTCCAAAGTCTTGTCACCTCTCAGTGTAATTGCATGACATTTCTCCTTTGGATTGACAACAGTATCACTTGGTAAGGTACCTAGAGGTCTCTATTGAACATGGTTCGCTATCTGCCCCACTTGATTCTCTAAATTTCTAATAACAGGTCCTTGATTCTGAAAATTTGCCTTTGTTTCTTCCATAAAAGCAGAAGTCTGTTGCACAAAAGCAGAGGTCTGCATAGAAAGTTTCTCAAGTGCAATCTCAAGAGGAGACTTCTTCTTTGGTTGAGGATTCAATGGCACTGTTTGATTGCTCCGAGAAAAATTAGGATGATTCCTCCACCCAGGATTATATGTATTTGAAAAAAGAATACCTTGAGATATAGAAGGATTACCCATATAATTGACATGTTCTTGAGAACTGAAACTAGAGTTGCTTGCCTCACATCCACCATTAGCATGGTTATCTTTACAGAAATCACAAATTAACACTTGGTGGTTCACAGAATTTACCTGCATACTCTCAACTCGTTTGGTGAAGTTGGTTAACTGTTGAGAAATACTTTTATTTTGAGCAAGTAAATTATTTTGAGCAAGTAATGTATTAAGAGTGCCGAGCTCCATAACTCATTGTTTAAGTACTGCTCTCCCACTAGGCAACTAATATTCATTGGTGGCCATAGTCTCAAATAATTCTTGAGCCTTTCTAGGAGTCTTAGTATTCAGAGATCCGCTTGCAGATGCATTCACCATAACCCTAGTAGGATGATTTAAACCATTATAAAAAATTTGCACCTGCTGCCAAACCTCAAATGCATAGTGAGGACCTCTCTTTAATAGCTCCTTAAATCTCTCCCAAGATTCATATAATGACTCCCCTTGATTTTGAGTGAAACAAGTTATTTCACCCCTCATCTTCACAAACATTGATGGAGGAAAGTATCGAGTGAGAAATTTGCCAACCAGATCCTCACAAATAGAGATGTTCCCTTGTGGCTGGGCTTGTAGCCAGCTCTTTGCTTTGTCTCTGAGAGAAAATGAGAACAGTCGTAATCTAATGGCATCATTAGTAACACAATTATACTTAATAGTATCGCAGAACTGCAAGAAATTGGCAATGTACAAGTTTGGATTTTCTGCTTGACCTCCCCCAAATTGATTCTGCTGCACCAGCTGTAGCAAAGCTGATTTAATCTCAAAGTTATTGACCTGAATAGCAGGGTGCACAATACTAGTAGAAATATTTTCAGCAGATAGAGCAGCATAATCAGACAATGTGCGTGCGTCTTCGCTCTGCAGTTACAACTATTTCTACCATCTTTTCTTCTACTTCTTCAAGTTTCTTCTTTTCTCTAGCTGCTTTCCTGTTTGCTCTAACTGTTCTCTCTATCTCTGGATCAAAAAACAATTCTTTTGACTCCAAAAAACCTTGCATAAACAAACAAATAAGCAAATCAAAGTGAAGTAAAGAAAAAAAAATTTAAAATAAAAAATAAATGACTAATAAAAATAAACAAAGAAAACAAAAAAATAAAAAGAAACAAAATAAAAAGAAAATTAAATGAAGAAAAAATGAAATTAAATAAGAAAAATAATTATCTATAAATAAATAAAAATAAAAATAAAAAATAAACAATTAAAAATAAAATTAAACAATGAAAAAATGTTTAAATTAGTGTATTTTCAACTACTATTTAATATTAATAACAATAATCCCCGACAACGACACCAAAAACTTGTTGTGGAATTGATAAGTGCACCAAATCGACAAAAGTAATAAAGAGTGAGTAAAGTATCGTTCTTACGAGGATTATGTTATCAATTACTAAGTTTTCCAAATCGACACTATTCAAGTTATCAAAAAGAGAGTTGGTAAAAACAATAAAAAGAAAGAATAAACAAAAATAACAAAAACCAAATTTAATTAATTGGGTTGAGTTGAAAAACAATGATATGAAAAGGTTATGGGTCAGATTTCACTTAAACTCTTTAAATGCAAAGTTAAATATTAGTTTAATCAAGTCTTATTTCAATGATTCATGGTTAATTCTCAAAATTAATTAATATTCAATTCTTTGGTATATTAATCCTCTTACACTGTTTAGAATTAACTAATCTCTTAGTCTAATCCCAAATAGAAAGGCATTATCAAGAACAAGGAAATTAAAAGAAAGACCATATAACCCACAACATCTATTCCTAGCGATTACAGAAATTATGGTATTTATCACAAGTTTTAGGTTCATGCAAATTTTTTCAAATCATACATAAACCCAAAAATCATTCCCAAATTGGCCAGATTTAAAAAAGTATTAAGAAAAGAGATAAACACATAAATCATGAAATAGAAACATTGATTAAACTCATAAAAGAATTTACATCATCTAAAAATAAGATCCATTATCACCCTAACAAAAAAGGGTTTAGTTACACATGAAAAAAGAAGAACACAAAGGAAAGAATATGACAAACTCCATTTGTAGAAAGGTGGAAAGGTTGAAGAAAATTCCTAATCTTCAAGCCTAATTGCGCCTACACCACATTAGGGTTTGTGCTTCTTGATAACTGCTACGTTCTATCCAAATGTGTAAGAGTGTGTCAAAAAGAGAGCTCCTTTACTAAACTCATTTTTTCCCTATTTATAGAAAAGCTAACAATTTTTCATATCTGACTTGCATGATTTTTCTCACCCTCCAGATAGCCTAATTTGCCCTCGATCTTAATAGATAAGTTGTAGGATTTTCTGTTAGCTTTCCAATGCCACAAATAATACATCAATCTGATCTCTGTAACCCAATATATGACTCAATTAATGAGAGATGATCAGGATAGTGTGGGAATCCAAATTTTGCTCCAAATCAAATCTCTTTGAGAATCCTTATCTAATCTTCAATCTAATCCTTGTTTAAGATTTTGCATCCAATTAAAACTCTAATTTACATTTAAGAATAGGATAAGAATTTTTCAAATAATTATATTCAAGAATTTCTTATTTTTGCACAAAATCTAATGATTTATCCTGAAAACTTATTTCTTTGATTTCTTGCTTCTTGAAGCATCTAATATCTTTCCATGTGTATTTACCTATCAAAAATACATAAAAACATATTATAAGAACATAATTAAAATAATAAAAATATAATAAAATTTAAGAACAAAACTAAATAAAAAAGATTAAAAGATGATGAAAACCTAAGATTTTAAACTATAAAAATATGAATTTTTGTAGGTTCATCAAATGTGCAAATGAACTAGCTGAAGGGTCACCTGATAGATGTAAAGTTATAGCTAAGAAGGGTGTAGGTCCAATCTGAGAATGGGGAGATGGGGCATGTGAAGATAGGATAGGTGCAAGCCTGATCTAGGATTGTGGAGATGGGATAGAGGTAGGTCCAGTCTGAGAATGGGGAGATGTGATAGAGGCAGGTCTAGGTTGAGAATGGGGAGATGGGATAGAGGTAGGTCCAATCTGAGAATGAGGAGATGGGGTATGTGAAGATGGGATAGGTGCAAGCCTAATCTGGTAATGGGGAGATAGTATAGAGGTAGGTCCAGTTTGAGAGGTACTACACTTTCTCCCTCCCCCTCTCCCTCTCCCTCTCCCTCTCCCTCTCCTTTTCCTTCTCCCTCTACCTGTCATCTATATGTAAAGGGTAATTATAAAATTCAATTAAGTACAATTAAATTAACATAGAAAATTAGTACAAAACTATTAAAGTAAACATATTAAAGAAATCCACAATCTCGTAAGCATAATTTAATTAAGAGGTCGTGAATACATAACACATGATTTCATTAATAATTTCATTAAAAAACAGGAGAAAATCTAGTCAGAATATGTTTCTTCTTCTTCTTCTTCTTCTTCTTCTTCTTCTTCTTCCTTCTTCTTCTCTTCTTCTTCTTCTTCTTCTTCTTCTTCTTCTTCTTCTCTTCTCTCCTCCTCCTCTTCCTCTCCCCTTTGCTTTTCTTCTTCTTCTAGTTTAACATCTTCATCTATTTCTTCCAAATCAAATTGGTTCAAGGTTGAACCGCATACTTCCTCTACTGGACTACCTATATCAACAAGACTTTGTTTAAGATCATCATTTGCAACTATCATAGGCATTTGTAGGAATAACTCATCTTGGTATGGATTATCTATTGTAGGCTTTTTTTTTTAAGTTTTAATTGTGCTCCATGCCTTAGTTTTAATCACAACCAACTACCTTTCCTGCCCTTCAAGATACTGTATGTAGTACACTTGCTCTGCTTGTTGTGCAAGAATAAATGGATCATAATTCTTATATCTTTTAGATGATCTAACTTCAACAATTCCATAATTATATATCCTTGTCTCTTGATTTAGGGTGGGATCAAACCAATCACATTTGAATAGAACTAGCATCTTTAAGGGTCACCCAATATACTGCATTTCAACAATATCAGTTAAAATCCCGTAGTAATCATTCTCCATTGTCTCATTCTCGCCACCTCAAACACAAACACCATAATTTGTTGTACCCATCCCTTGACCATGTTCTTTTGTATTGAATTTGTAATTGTTTATTGAATATGTCTACCACATGTTTACTTTGTTTGAGGGCCCCTATGCCAAACTCCTCACAAGTTCATCTTCAATGTTGTTTTAAACACTTATATCACAAATGGGTAAGTTAATTGGTTTTACCTAAACAAGTAATGAAGGAATTAACAGGGAAATTAGGTAGATGGTATTTAGCTTACATGTTCTTTAAACCATGTAGGAAATGTTATGGAGATTTATTTGTCCACTTGCAAGTCATTTAGACCAAGTTCTTGTAGCAAATCTGCATATATACTGAATTAAAATCACAAATTAAATAACTTCATAGATTTAATCATGATATGTGAAATTAAAAGAACTTAGAAGCTTACTTCAAAAAAACCTCCACTTTAGGACAATTTAGAAGAACATACAAGTGTGCAACATTCATTTCCCTTTCTTGCAAGATGCAAGATTTGCATTTTGCGATAGGATGATCGGAAAAATTAAAAATAAAGAATGGCAAATTGATAGAACAACCTTCACCTCCATCGTAATTTCGTGAAACTCTTGTCCTTCTAGATGGAACAGTGGGTTGATAGTAGTAAGATGCAAAAGTAGAGGTCTCCTCCACTAAATAAGCTTCACAAATGGAGCCTTCAACTTTAGCTGAGTTCGTGACCTTATCTTTTAAGGTACGCATAAACCTATAATTTGAGAACATCAGTGTAACAAATACCTTATGAGGATTTAAATGAAAAGAATAAAGATAAATAGATGACTCAACCTTTTGAAGGGATACATCCATCGATATTGCACAAGACCACCAACCCTTGCTTCGTAGGGCAAATGAGTTGGAATGTGCTCCATCGAATCTAAGAAACTCGGAGGAAATATTTGTTTCAGTTTATATAAAATGATTGGAATGTTTTGCTCCATCTCATGTAATTTATCTTTTCTCAGCAACGGTGAAGTTAATTCCCTGAAGAATTGACTGAACTCAGTAAGTGCATTCCAAATGGGCTTCGGTAATGCCTTGAATGCAATTGGGAGCAAACATTGCATGAACACATGGCAATCATGACTCTTCGTACCAAACAACTTTGCTTCCCTCATGTCAACATATCTAGCCAAATTGGAGGCATACCCATCTGGTAGCTTTAATTGTTTAACCCATTCACACACGGCTAATCTTTGTTGCTTAGTCAATGTGTATTGCGCTTTGCGTTTTTTTAGCTATCCACCTCCACCATCCTGCAGCTCTAGATCCTTTCATCTACAATATTCTGCTAAGTCCAGTCTAGCATTAAAATTGTCTTTCATCTTGCCTTTAGTATCCATAACTGTGTATAAGATATTAAGAAACACATTTCTCTTAATATGCATGACATCCAGATTATGAGGAAGAAGATTTGTTTTCTAATAAGGTAGTTCCCAAAATATGCTTCGTTTTGTCTAGTTATAATAAATATCATACCCTAGTGGATTTTCTCCTATTGATTCAGTTATGTTAGGTATATGTCTTACCTTATCCCACACTTCTTCACCAGTCAACCTTCGTGGGGGTAATAAAGTTTCAATAAGTCTCTTTCTAAAAGCATTTTTGTTCTTTCTATAGCAATGATCATGTGGCAAGAATTGACAGTGACAATCAAGAAATGATGTCTTTCGACTATGTTTAAGTGTGAGTGCTTTTCAGTGTTCCATACAAATTGGACAAGTAAGTTTTCCCATTGTCATCCAACCTGATAACATCCTATATGTGGGGAAATCATTAATTGTCCACATCAAACAAGCCTTCATGAAAAAGTTTTGTTTTCGTGAGACATCATAGGTTATGACACCAGTACTCCACAGAAGTTTCAGTTCACCTATAAGCGGCTGCAAGTACACATCAATTTTACTTTTTGGATTGGAAGGGCTTGGAATTATGATAGTTAAGAACATGAACTCTCTTCTCATACACATCCACAGAGGTAGATTGTAAGGAGTAACAATTACTGGCCAACATGAATAAGTCCTACTTGTCTTGTCAAATGGAGCGAATCTATCAGCACATAACCCTAACCTCACATTTCGGGGGTCTTCTGCAAATTCAGGATATGTTTCATCAAAATATTTCTAAACTTCTCCATCAGATGGGTACGACAAAGACCCTGTATCCCTCTCATTCTCATGATGCCATCTCATTTGAGATGACATTTGCATTGACTAATAAAGTCATGTAGCCTTGGGATAAGTGGAAAATACCACATTTTTTTAGGAGATTCTTTGACCTTACTGTTTCTAATGATGTTTCTATAACGGTCCTCACCACAAAATCTACAACTACGAAGATTCTCATAAGGAGGACGATAAAGCATGCATCCATTTGGACAACAGGAAATTTTTTTGCAACACAGCCTTAGTCGTTCCATTGCTTTCTTTGCATGATAGAAGTTTTTGGGTATTCGATTATCCTTTGGTAATGCATTTACCATAAAATCCATCCATTGATTAAAATAAGTCTCGGAGGTATTGAAATCAGATTTGAAACTTAGAGCTTCACATGCAATTGACAATTCAGAGTAATTGTCATAACCATCATACAAGGGAGCTTGTGCAGTTGACAACATTTCAAAAAATCTTTTAGCTTTTGGGTTAGGATCTTCCCTTATTTGTTCTGCATAACCAAATACTTGTTGCTCAATGTAATTGCCAATAGAGGGTCCAACATCATCCATTACCATCTTCTCATACATATTGAAGTCTTCCTTTATCCCACTACTTCCATAGTATGAGTTGTCTGCAACCACTGGGGGAATGGGAGGCCTTGGTTCGTCATGGTTAGTCTAGTAATAGTAATCACTCATAAACTCTTTCATATACAAGTGTGCCTTGACTTCATCAACAAAGTGATACACCTTACATTTGTATTTTTTACATGGACACCTCAACTTTCCTATTGTTTTAAATTGATCTTGTGCACAAACAAACTTAACAAATTCATTACCTCCCCCATGAACTTATCAGTAACTCTTCTCCTATCAGGACCCACCCTTTTATCTATCCACTTTCGATGTTCAGGAGTTTCCATTCTGTTTCTAATTTAAAAATAAACAATAGGCATGTCAATCAAAATACACCAATCCACTATTGTTTTTTTGTTCTCTAAACTCAAATATTTTAATAAATACATGTAGTGATATATAGTACACAAAGGTTTCAACAGTTTCTAAATACATTCAAGACTCTAATCAATCCAAAGTTCCAAACAAAGGGAGTGCAACATCAACTTGACAGAGCTGCACTTATTACCAAGAACAACATGCCTTGACAATGAACATTATAAAATCATCATTTCTAAATTCTAATAGAATGAATTCAGCATTTCAACAAGCAATTGGTCAGCATAGCAATTTAATCTTAACAATACATGTACCACTTAAGAGTTTACAGCTCAAACCCGAAGCCTTTACTATCATCATTATATCAAGCAACAAAATATAAAACTATTGAGACCAAAATTCTTCCAATCATAGTAATTTCTATCCATAGGAAAAGTTAAGTCACAAACCTACCTTTGAAAGCCTATAGCCACCAAGGTCAGCACTCTCGAGGGCCTTCTTGCTAGCAATAAGTCAATAGAACCACATGAGAAACTCTTGCTTTCTCTTCCCCATGAATCTGAGTTGAAACAGGAAACATGGTCAGAAATTAGCATAAACACCAATAACACACATATATAACACATAATTTTATCATCCAGAAAAACAAAAAGAATCAGTTGTAACAACAGAGCTGAAATTAGCAAGGAATGATGAAATTAGCAAGGAAAATCAAATTATTGCTTCACATACTGATACTGATCAATATGTAGCTTAAAACTTCCAAATCATATAGAGCAGAAGTATAAGAAACTTATCACAGTGTACTATCATGTTCTACTTATATTAAAACCCAAAATGCAACATGATAATAAATTCTAACAGGGATAATTAGCATCCTATGGGACAAACCATAGTGAATAGTAGGCATTTGACATTGAATAATATCAGTAACCAACGAGAGGTGGCATTGTGCATTTGCTACAAAAGATGTACACATATTAACTAGAGATAGTTGGAGACATGCAGTATGATGATGGATGCCTTAAAAAAGTTTGAGCTTATTTCAAAAAAGACTTTCGAACAAGAAAAGGAACTTAGCTTCTTTTTTGCTTTCTTCCTTAATGGGTTAGTTTTGCTACTAGAAATACTAACCTAATCGGTTCCCCAGCATCCCCATCTTACCTAACATGTGGTGCAGGACTCTACACAGGTCAATTTGATATTGATAGATTTCCCCTGCCAATACCTAATATACTTGTCTAGGAAACCTATAACTCCATGCCAAACCTAGCTCAGAGTGTCCCCAAGTTCACACATGAAAGTATTTCAGGTAATAACAATACAAAATGTTACCAGACTAATCCACCAAAAAGGACTAGGCCATGGTGATTCCCCAGTTCCCACACCTTGATATATCTCACAATCTCTGTTAGAATACACACTCGTCATATTCATGGAGCTTTTACACATAATATAATCATGAACAGATTGAAATGTAAAATTTTCGATTACTAAGAAGTAAATTTGGCTTAATCACTTGAGCAATAACCAAAGAAATCATAAAACACTTTGCTGTGGGACTAAGTCAGTTTGGTGCACAATCAAAACCAGAACATCTAGATCTATATTGTGTTTACATCAATAGAAATACTATCTCCTATTCTTATGTTACAGAAGCAATATTTATGGTAACATGTAAACCTTTAACTTTATGTTTGCATCAGGGTTTAACTATAAACTCTAGGTTATCTTAAAGGCTACTGTAGTCTTGTACCTTTTTCTTAAAAGGGAGTAAATTCTGAAATAAGATTAAAGAATATTGAAAGCATCTAGCCAAACATGTTTTCCACTTCATTCCATAAAGTTTTATTGACAAAGAAATTGAAAATACTATCCTGTACAAGAAAGGAAATAATTCTATAAAATAGAGCCTCATAACAAGGAAAATTCTTCTATGAAGGACCTATTACACTCAAGAAAAGACTAATAGCTGAATAAGAAAGATAAGACAGATATATCTCATTGGATTTCCTTTTACAAGTAGGTTAGTTCCAATAGTAAACAAAATATTCAAATAAAATTTGGGGAGATACTACTAGTTGCAGGGGAACTGCTGTAATGAGTTTGAACTCTGTAGCTGAAACTGACTACATGATTCAAAAAAATTGTTTCCTAGAGTCCCTCAAGAACTTAAATAAAATTTAAGTATTAAAAATGGTGAAAAAGATGGAAATGGAAAATATAAAGGTGGATTTATGCCTGAAGAAATTGTTGCCTGAATTTCTGCCTATGGTTTTCTAAATACAAGCTATAATTATTTACATAACCAAAATATATCATCAGTAGCCCCCTACACTAAATAGATCTAATAATCAAACTAAAAGAAAGACGACTATAGCAGTAACTCAATGCCCTATTGCCATTGGGATTTTACAGAATACCTTTTGTCAAGGTCTTAGGGTCAAGCTCCAAATTAACAATCCATGCCCGATTAAAAGTACAGATTAGGCTCATGAGTTGTTAAAAAGGCCCAGCAAAGTGTATAATATTAAATATCAAATTATTAATTTAATTATTATTTATTACTTCATCTTTTCATATGAAAACCTCGTATATAACATAATTTTAAATAGCTAGCATCTTAAACTTATAACATGTCTTACAAATATAGTTTTATGCAAAACATTATTAGTTGTTCTCTTTTATTTTAGTTTAACTTAAAAGTTATAAAAAAAATTGTTTGAATCCCTACTTTAATTGAAAGTACCTATAAGGATATTTTTGAAAAATCAAATAGATAATGCAATGACACTTCACTGTTTGTAAATATGGAGTTCAAGTGTAAAAAAACACAACTTAGCACTCACAAACCTCAAGTCTTGTAACAAAACAACTTCTCTACTAGAATGTGTAACTATCATAAAAATAATAAGGTTCAGGTATTCTATTGATATCATAGTTCCCTTATATCAGTAGTATATGAACACATAACTGATCACAGTAGTTACGAACAACAGTTAGCATTTCATCGTTCAGAAATGTAACTATAAAGTATAACACAAGGAATTAGTAGCCATTGATATGTCTTTTTATTAAAAACTATTAGGAGCTAGGACCACTTGTAAAGCAAGAACAGAAATAACAGAACTGTCAAGAACTTCCCTTCATGCCCATGAATGAAGTTAGTCAAAAAAAAAGCTTTGAAATTTAATTGCACTTTGTTTCAAATTCCCATCTTTTTGCATTCTCACAAGTGTAGAAATATTAAATGTCTCTAGAGTGGTATTCTTGATCCAAATCATCAATGAGCCATAAAGGAAATCTTAAAACTTAATCAAATGTGAATTTGGCTTTTCTATCAGTAAGCAATACAATATATTCTAATTAGATTCTTGTTCCCCCTAATCACAAAAAAAAAAAACCTATTTTGATTAGATAACATAGGTTGTGCCGTCCAACGTGAAGGCATGCGCCATGAAGAAAAGTCATCAGCAGCATTGCAACATACAAGGATCGAAGATAGAAGAAAAAAGGCTTAGGGCACCACCGCACCAAGTCAAGAACGAGAAATGAGAAATCATAGACAAAAATGTCTCTCACATTTGAACAAAAATGCTATGTTTTAGTGCGTTACAGGGGTTTGGGTCAAGTTGGGACATTGAGACGTACCTGTGTGGTGTCGCTGCTGTTGAGACGTTGAGACTTTTAGACGTTGCTGGTGGTGGTGGTACCTGTGTGGTTGTGCATTGAGAAGGAGAATGAGAGGGAAAGGTGAAATGTTGGGGCAGAGAATAAGAATGAGAGGGAATGGTGAAATATTAGGGCAAATTTGAATGATAGGATTAGGGATTTAGGAGGGAACGATAGTTCCAAAAGATGGAGAGATGGAGATTGATAGATTGAGAGAAATTGGGGTCAGAGAAGTGCAAGATGGAGATTGATAGATCGAGAGAAAGGGGGTATGAGCTAGGATTAGGGATTTAGGTAGCAAAATTAGAGATGGAAACAACATTCCATCTCTATCATATAAAAAATTATTAATTAAATCATATATAATTTAGAGACGGAATATATCCATCTCTAATATATTTTGACTTTTTTAAAACACATATTTGACTAAATAAAGATGGTATTAGAGATGAAAAAAATTAGAGATGGATAAATTGCATCCCTAAATTGCGTCTCTAAACATATTTGACTTTTTAAAACATCACATTGATTGAATAGAGATGGAATTAGAGACGAAAAATTCTGAGACGGATAAATTTCATCTCTAAACTTCGTCTCTAAGTATATTTGACTTTAAATTGACCAAATAGAGACGGAATTAGAGACGAAAAATAGGATCAATTCCGTCTCTAAGTTTTAATTTTTATTTTCCCTCTCTATTTAATGAAATCTGTCTGTTTCCGTCTCTATTAGAGACAGAATTTTTATCATTTCTAAATTTCGTCTCTAAATCAGAAATTTCTAGTAGTATATATATATATATATATATATATATATATATATATATATATATATATAATAATTTTGAATATTTTTCACCATCAAAGTTTGAGCAAATGACATTTACATGACTAATATCCTTTTATACATGCTATAATGGTGGTATGAATTTTCTAAATTCTTAATATGTTCATTCTTCTTCTTCTCACTTCTTATGAGATGTATTCTTATGCAAAGAGTTGAAACTACCATGATAACAATCATTTTTCTAACCTTTATCATGTTTATAACTATAATCACATCATTTGCCTTGTCCAAAATTATAATCTGGAACATTCATTTTAGGAAATAGAGTTAAATCCATTGGGTGAGCTTTGTGTTTTTTCATCAATAACTCATTCTTATGTTCAATTACAAAAATAGACAAACTTGATTGAAAATATTTCTTGAAATAACAATTTTCTTGTTTTTGCTACTATAAGAGCATATTCAAGAGGTACAGAAAGGTAGATGTTGTTTTTTCCTATATTTTTTTTTCAAATTATACTAAGATTAAATTGATCAATCTTTTTACATTTAAATCATGGTATGAAGGTCTAGTTCTTCAGGAACCATACCAGAATTTTTTAAATAAGGAAAATCGTTAGTTTTGCTCAATCATACAAAGATGCTTGAATAATAATTTCTTCTTGAATTTACCAAGAGTAACAAATTCAATATAAGATAAAATATTATAATCATGTTAGTAAAAAGAATTTGATAATCAAATCTATATATATGAATGAAACACAAAAAAGATTTAATACTAAGATCAACATGAAGAAAACCATAAGAAAAAACAGATTCATTAATTAAATTAATCCAAAAAGAATAATAAGAAGACAAACCCTTTTAATAGAATCTTGAAGTTGTTCATTCCATACGATAGTACCTCGAGCTGATAACGTGCTATAAATAAAATAAAAAGAGAAAGTAATGAGAGATTAAGACAAAATGAAATATGAAAAATAAAAGTTTAGTTCTTCATGAACTAGCTAAGCAACCAATTTTTCTTATTAATTTTTCATGGGAAAGCATGTCCTTATATAAGACTATAACATAAATAGAGAAAGGAGTTTATACTTCTCCACAATGTATAAGGGTTATTACACCATTATTAAGAATAATAAAAGTTATAACCACAAAGTTATACTAATGACACCCTTAATATTTAATCAATGTAGTCATCTACCACATGTAAAATATACATATTTTACAACCCTATTGATTTTATGAAGCTCAAGTTGCTTATTATTATAATTAGTAAGATTTCTTTATATTTAATCATGAGAAATTATTAAGATAGGTTGAAATTCCATTGTTATAAGAGAAAGGGTAAATTAGGCATTACCCCGTAATGTTTAACCTATTTTTACTTTTCATACATGAACTTTATTTTGTAACACATAATCTTCCTAAATTATGATAAAAGGTATAAACTTGTATTTTTTGTTAAATAAATTTAATAGTGACAGTTTGTACGTGTTTGATAGTTGAGTGTTTGAAGATTATGTTGAAAGTGATCACGTATTTCTCACATGTAAATTCCTACTATTAAAATTGGCAAAAAAATAAATAAATTTATACTTTTTACCATAATTTAGAAGAATTATGTGTTATAAGATAAAGTTCGTATGTAAAAAGTGAAAATACATAAAACCTCGTAGAGGTAATATATAACTTACCCAAAGAGAAATGACAAATGCACTGCTTATTTTTAATCTTTTTATTTTCTTTTTAAAGGTACTATTAAGTTCTAATACAAAATTGAAGGAGTGAGTGATAAAGTGGTAAAAGATAATACACTTGTTGCCAATGCAAGTTGGCCCCAAGGAAGATAAGATTATACACTTTTTATGTGCATGGATTCAAGTTTCCGATAGAATAGTAGTCTTACTTGGTGGTCATTTCTCGATCTCATGTCACATGCGCTCATAGAAAAGTTGAGTAGCCTATTTTAAGGCAGAAAAAAAAAATACTTAGAGAGTCCTATATGAGAGGGCATCCATCTATCGCTTTGAGAAAATCCTTGTAGAACTCCTAGTGCACAAGGACTAGTTTAGTAGCCTCTTTTTAAGGCAGAAAAAATCATAGTAGGTAATTCTCTGTGTGGAAAAAATCCTAGTAGGTAATTCTCTGTGTGGAACTCCATTTACCCCTATGAGAAACTCCTGGAGGTTATCCTCTAAGAATGCTTATGTTTACTCCTTTGAGATATGGGTGTTTAAAATCCAATCTATCTTAATTACCTGTTTTGACCCAAATTGAATTTGGACATGTTCGGATTCTATGAATTAGAACCAGTATATTTTTAAGTTGGATTAGGGTCATATTTTTAGTTGTTCCAACCCAATTCGATATTATAAAATATTTTAAAATTTATAATTTTTTTAAACATTAGTTATAAATAATAAAACTTTCTAACTAAATTAATAATTTTTACATAATATTATAACATATTTATATTTATATGAACTATTTTGAAATATATATATATATATATATAATATATATATATATTATAAAACATCACATACTTTTAATTTCTTACTTTTAAAATCTTATAACTTAACTATATAAATTAATGTCTATATTTGTACAAGTCACTTTATTATCGAGTCAACCTAGTCTTGACTCAATCATTTGTTGGTCCATCATTGGACTGGGTCAGATCCAAAGAATTGACTTGATCAAAATATCGGGTTAAATTTAGGTTAAGATAAAATCTGTCCCATGAACATCCTTATTATGAGATACTAGGCATGATAATAGTTCCCTAACTGCTCTAGTTATTTTTCTTACCCCAAGGTTGTAAATGTGTCAAAACAGGTCGAGACGACCTATTCGAGTTGGCCCATTGCGGGCCAAGTAAAATTTAGGCCAAATTGAGCCAAAGTTGTTGTGGACTAGTGAATTGCTAGTCCATCTTATAGCCAAGTAAAGTATGAGGCTTAATTTTTCTTTTCTTTACAAAAAAAAATTAAATGAAAGTTTAGGTCACCTTTTCTATTTTTCTCCCTCTTTACTTCTCTTTTAAACATAGTCAAAATTAGAATTTATTAGGGCAAAAGAATTAGGAAGATAAAAAGGCGAGAGGAGGAACGAAATAAAGCAGCATGCCTTTATGAAAAATATAGAAAAGAGTATAGAGCCACCATAAACTTTTATTTTTTTGTAAATCACTATTATAAACTTAAAAATCTTTATAATTAATCTTTAAACTTTAACTAATGACTCAATAAATCCTTTCATCAATCGTTTGTTAAATCATTAATGAAAATGTCACATAGTATTATTATAACCATCCAAACTCATTAAATTTGGACTATTGATTATTTTATTCATTAAAATCTCATTTTTTAAATTATATTTTTCTCTTAACAAATTAAATAAAAAATCAATTGTCCAAATTTAATGAGTTTGAATGGGTAAGATAATATCATGTGACATTTTTGTTAATGATTTAATAAAAATAATTAATGGAAAGATTTATTAAGTCATCATTTAAAATTTAAGAATTAATTAAAAAATTAAGTTTATAGTAATAAATTATAAAATAATAAAAATTCAGGTGACTCAATACTTTTTCCTAAAAAATAAATAGATAAAACTCGCACTTTTAAGTCTTACGGAACTAGAAGTGGTAGAATTGGTCAAAAGCATTTTCAAATGACTTCTTTCAACACGAGCAAAATGATCGATTGGAATTTACCACGGCGAGTCCAGAATCTATGTATCTATCTAACTGGACATCACCAAAAACAACAACCCTATTATTGCACATGCTGAAAGAAAAGGAGGTCATTTTATGCGTTTATTATATATTAGTACATCCGCTCGTGAGTTTCTTGGAAATTTTTATTTTTATTTTATTTTTTATATTATGTTTATTTTTTTATATAATTATACATCATTTAATAGACTATCAATTGAATCAATAATTTTAAACTTTCCCCACTACTTATATCAAATTAATTATCAAACCCCTACAAATCATCCTGTGAATTTCACCTGACATTTTCTATTTTATTTTGGATTTTAAATTTCAAGTATTTTTTATATTGGCACTTCAAAATCCTCCTATAAAAATTACAAAAAAAAACTAGTTATATTTCTATTCCTAGTGTATACATTTAATGAAAAAAACCTAAAAAACTCAAAAAAAAAATCATGTATTTTTTATATTGGCACTTCAAAATCCTCCTATAAAAATTACAAAAAAAAAAACTAGTTATATTTCTATTCCTAGTGTATACATTTAATGAAAAAACCTAAAAAAACTCAAGGAAAAAAAAATATTTGTTCAACTTTTAATTGCCTTTAAAATAAATTTACGACTCTCAATCTTTTTTCTTATAATTTTTAAATTTTACATGTTGGTTGACTCGAGTAAATAATTTCTATCACTTTATTTCATTCAATAACAATTATAATTAAATTTAGATGAAATTTGTCAAAATTCTGAATATATTCTTTTTTCTAACTTTGTGTCATTATATTTAAGAGAATAACACTAATAAAAAAATTATATGAAACAAATGAGAACCGTAAAAGTAAAGTTTTGTACTAGCCTTAACTCTTTTGATTGTTTGTTTGGGAAAGTTACAAAAATTTGATTATGTTTAATAATTAATTATTGTATAAAAGTTTTTTTTATAATTGATTATAATTAATTATAATTAAATCATTTTTATGTTTAGATAAATTAGTTGAAAAATGATTTTAAGTTAATTTGATTAGTTTGAATATATAAAAAAGTTATTTTTATATATTAAATTATTAAAATAAGATATAAAATAATTAAAAAATTATTTAATTGAGGATAAAATAATATTTATATATAAAAATATAAAAATAATTTATAAGTTAAAATCATAAACTCAATTTTAGTATTATAAAAGTTAACTTTAAAAAAATTTTATTTTATATTAAATTTTATACAAAAATTAAAATTAATTTTACTAAATATATTATAATACTATATAAATAACTTTAAAAAAAACTATTTGTATAGTGAATTAATCATATCCAAACATGTACTTAGTGAGATACCTATTTTTTTTTTATCAAGTAGTGAGATACCTATTGAGTTTAACCAAGCATTTCTCATCACAACAAATGAAAAGTTATTCTCTATAATATTCATTTTTTTATTCTCATTTAATAACGTGTTTTCTATTTTTTTTAAAAGAATAAGAAGAATAAAAAATTATAACTTAGATGAAAAGGAAAGCCTTAGCCGCTTGGATCAAAAGAAAAGCACGTGGGCCCAAACAATATAACATAGTTAGATAGCACGTGAGGAAACGGGGAAAAATGACAGAAGGTATTTCTACATAATGTAAAATTATAATGAAAAAAAGCTTTTTAACACGCGCTCAATCGGTATGCTAGAGAATATGCAGGATAATAAATAACATAAAATTATAATATATTATATTAACATCTTATCGGCCTAATACAACACGTCAAACAAGGCCAGGAAGATATTTCTAGGCTAGGGAATAATTTTAGTTTAATTGAAAATAAATAATAACAAGTGGAAATTAGAGGTACTCAAATTAGTATCATTATTCTTCAGAGAATAACACTAAATAAAAAATTATTTCAAACAAATGAGAATCGTATGTAACGCCCTAATTGTAATTTTTCTATTTTAATTGGTTATCATTTAGATTTTAATGCGATTTATAACTAGATGTTACAAAATTATTACTGATATTGGCTTTTATGTATAATATTTTACATAATTTTAAAAAATACAAGTCCTTCTAAGTTAGTTTTTATACATACAATATTTTTAAGTTCGGCACCTATTTTACAAAAAATTAAGCTTAGAAATGCTTTTATATGATGTTACTATCTACATATTTACAAATATTATTTATTTTAACTATTTATTAAAAAGTAAGATTATCTTGAACAAGTCTCCCAATGTGACACTGAAAACATAATCCCATAACTCGAACATATAAACTTGTTGAACTAGAAAATCAACCAATACTTTAACTGTTGACATTATTTTAAATATCACGCAAAAATAAGTGACATAAAAATCTCAGTAAAAAAATAATAATAATAGGTTTGAACTAATGATATTTCAAGTGTCACCAGTACGGAAAATAGCTTATCACTCTTTGCAATTTTTTTTTCTTAAACCATATCAGAGAGTCTAACATAAAAATTATACCAAAAAATTCTTAGTAATTAAATAAATAAATAATTCAAAAGATAGAATAAGTAATTCCATAAATAAAAGAGTAAGTAATTCATAATAAATAACTCCATAAAAAATTAGTAACTGAATATTCTTTTCTCATCATTATTCAAAAGTTTTCTTTTCATCATCTCATCATCATCATCCCATCAGCATCATCATCATCATCATCTCTTTTTAAATCATTATCCTATTTCAATACTCTCAACCAAATGTGCATACTTCTCTTATGACAATGAGATGTCTCTCAAAATCTTTTGGATTATGACCACAATAATCTCTAATCAAAGCATCTCCCAATAATATCTAATCATTATCATAATAATAATCTCTAATAGAAGAATCCTCAATAATCTCTTGACAAAGAGACGTCCTTCAATGTCTTCTGATCTTGACCACAATAATCTCTAATCAAGACGTCCTCCAATAATCTCTAATCATGATAACGATATTTCTCTGCACATTGATTTATTTTTATCTATGAGATGACATTTCTTAAATACTTCCTCCATAAAAAAAATCAATTATCATTATAAATAATACAAAAACAAAAACAAGAGTAATTGATCCAACTAAAATGATAAATAAAAATTAAAAGAACAATTGACATAAAAAATGATAAAAGAATTATTCAGGTGAAATTTTCAATTTTTAACAATTTGAGATAAGTTTATTTGAATAGACAAAAGTTTATTCGAATAAATCTATTAAAATCTAAATTTTTAAGCTTTTTGTCCAATTTTATTCAAATAAAGAAAATTTTATTCGAATAAATGCTTTAGAAAATAACATTTGTAGTGCTTTTTTAACAAGGTTTATTTGAATAAGTTAATGATTATTCGAATAAATCATTCGAAATCATGTTGCAGAAACCAGAACAAAATCATTTCTTGTCATTCTTTCTTTCAAGCCAAATAGAGTAAGCGAAAATGAAGTCAAAAGGAATGGACAAAGAGATATAGTTGGAAGAAACAAAGAAGAAAGAGTGAGCTTTTGCTATTTCCTACCTATTTTGTAGAATTAAAATAGGTTAAGGGAAAGAGTTTGATTATGCATGGTTGGAATTGGAGAAGGTTTGGGTATGCTGCAAATGATTATTAGGGTTTGATGTGCCAACCTAGTTGGGATATCCTTCTCTATAGTGATGCCTCTGCATACCTTTCTTGCTTAAAAAAAAAAATTGGAGAAGTGAAGTTGCAGAAATAGAGCTACTGGTTTTTGTAATGTGGATGAGTATGTTGTGACGAGAATGGGAGGGGAAGGAGGTATTTATAGAGTTAAATTTGAGTTTCCTTACATATGAAAAGTGCTAGTTGTCATAAGAAGATTAAGTCTTCTTCAAAATCTTTCTCCTTAATCATTAATTCTAATCTCATTTCATTCATGATTTGCCATATGTTTTTGCTTACATCACAAGCTTATTTCACCTATTCTTAATATTGAACATTTGTCTCCCTCTTAGTCGTGGTTCATCACTTCTTATTCCATAATTTTCTTATGCAACGTCCATCTTTGTGCCACCTATGCCTTTTGGTAATCTTTGCTTTCAAATCTAAACTTGACACTTGTTCATTGCAATCATTATTTCCAGAATTTTCATGGTTTCAAGTAGGAGTGTAAATTAGTTCGGATAATCGACCAATCCGATTAATCCAAACCGAACCAATTAAATCGGTTCGGTTTGGTTTGGATATATTGATTGGTTCGGGTAAAATCCAAACCAATTAAAGTTTAATTGGTTCGGTTCTCGGATTTGAAATTTCAAAACCGAACTAACACGAACCAAACCAAACCATATATTTATATATTTTATTTTTAAAAAAAATTATCCTACAACATTTTTTGGCTACTACTTATTTTTCTTTATTTTTTGTAATATTTTCTCAGCTTTCAACTTCTAAAACGTCGTTTTCGTTCAACACAGAAGGCTAGAAAACTCCTCTGCTAAAATGTTCGGTTCTGCTCACCGGCACTGTAGTTCTGGCCAGGCATATGCTATCAGGTGCTATTCTAAAAACTCTTGGAAATGTGAGAGGCTTGAAAACTTTAGATCTTTCCTTCAACTAACTCTCTGGATCCATTCCTATTGAACTTCAAAATCTACATGTCATTCAACTTTTGAACTTCACTTATAATGATTTAGAAGGAACCATTCCTAATGGTGGAGTTTTCTAAACTCTTCCTGCTGTCCATTTAGAAGGCAATAAAAAACTTTGCTTGTATTTTGCATGTGAGCCTCATGGCCATGAAAGAAGGCATGTCAGACATTACATCATCATAACTATAGTGGTAACACTGATACTATGTCTAACAATTTGCTTGCTACTATACATAAAGAACAGAAAAGTAAAAGTAACAGCAACAACATCATCTAAACTTAGAAGCTTGGAAACGATGAATTGACTTTAAATGGTCTAGTATTGACTTTAAAAAAAATGAATTTCTGACTCTAATTTATGAGTACTTAAGTAATGGGAACTTGGAAGATTGAATTAAGGGAAAGAGAAAGTATGCAGATAAAAATGAGTTGAACCTTATGGAGAGACTGAATATAGATATTGATGCTGCTTGTGCATTGGATTACCTGCACAATAATAGTGAAGTTCCTATTGTGTATTGTAATTTGAAGCATAATAACATTCTCTTGGATGAAAATATGGCTGCAAAGGTTGGGGACTTTGGATTCGCTAGGTTGCTGATTCAAAGTTCAACTAATCAAGTCTTCATTAGCTTCACTCATGTCATTAGGGATTCAATTGATTACATATATACCTCCAAGTTAGTAGTCTTACAACTTTCTCTTAATTGAATAGTAGTAGTATACAACTTGTCAAGTTAAATCTCTCTTGAATAATTTTTTAACTTATTCAAATATAATTTCTTAATACAAATATCAATATGTTTCTTTGTTCTTCTTTATGAACCTTTTAATATACATTCTAAAACATGAAATAATTATTAGTTTTTAAATTAATAAGATTGATTCTATTTCTAAAATTTTTTTCATTAGTTTATTTTGTATTTTTTATGAAAAGTTGATTATTTAATTAATTTTTGTATTAAAAAATGGTCAACCCGATCACCCGAACCAAACCAATTCATAGATATTCGGTTTGGTTTGATTCGGATTTAACTATCAAAAAATATGAAAATCAAATCAAATCAAACCAATTGATTTTGATTGGTTTGGATTTATTTTTCCTCAAAAATCAAACTAAACCACCCACTTACACCCCTAGTTTCAAGAGTTTCTCTCTTGACACATGTCTTGCTTACCTCATATTGCTTACCTTATTCATCTTACTTCATCAAATTAATTCCTTTGGAACCAATTAAACTGAAGAACCATAAAGAAATGAAGGAAGAACTGATTTTGAATGAAAAATTGGTTTTCATTTTGTTAAATGTTTCCCATTTCTCTAATATTAGCTCTTTTGTTTGAATAATAAAAGTTCTATTCGAATAATATATATTCAGCAGTTCTTTTATTTAAATAGAATAAACTTTATTCAAATGACAGAGCATTTATTCGAATAGTAGAACTTTTTATTCATATTATTCAAAACTATATCTCATTTTATTTTATAGATATTTATATTTTTTTTTTTTTTTTTGCAGGATGTTACACCATAAAAATAAAGTTTTTGTACTGGCCTTAGCTCCTTTGAGTTAGTGAGATAACTATTAAGTTTAACCAAGCATTTCTCATCGACAACAATTGAAAAGTTCTTCTCTACAATGTTCATTTTTTTTATTCTCATTTAATAACGTGTTTTCTTATTTATTTTAAAAAAAAGATCAAATTTTTGTTTTTTAAATTAGAAGAATAAAAAAATATAACTTAGATGAAAAGGAAAGCCTTAGCCGCTTGGATCAATAATATTACTAGTATTACAATAATATAGGGATTCTTTATAACTAAATAATGAACATATCTTCTCTTACAACTATTATAGGAATGTATCTCTTTATCAAGAGAATATATCGATCTAACTTCTATAAATATCAAACTAAATCATCCTAATCAGGTACGATTTATCCAAAAAGTATAAACTCTATTGGTACACATCTTGACTTGAGCATTAGAGTCCCTTCACAGGTACTCACCCTCTGGTTCAATACGCTTGATTGCAATTGTGCAACAAAGGAATACACCTTCAATCATCAGTACGTGCCTATCTTAGGTACCATCTGAGTTTACTTCAGAACAGTTTACAATATGAATTAACTTATCTATCATAAAAAATTCATACACAATATTCACAAACTCAAAGTAACATCATTCACATAAGTTTAAGTATTTATAAGAACTCAATAACAAAATTGATCACAAATAAATTAAATAATATATGTTCCACAATATTTGATATTTAACTAATTTAAATTTTAAAAAATTAATGACTCTGCTAATCTACATATATTTAAATAAAAATAATCCAACAGATAATTCAAAGACTACTTTCCCTTTTATTTTAAATAATGAGTATGACGCTTAATTTTTCTTTTCTTTTCTAAAAAAAATTAAATGAAAGTTTAGGTCAACTTTTTTTTTATTTTTCTCCCTCTTTAGCTCTGCTTTAAACATAGTCAAAATTAAATTTTATTAGGTCAGAAGAATTAAGAAGATAAAAAGGGGAGAGGAGGAGCGAAATAAAGGAGCATGCCTTGATCAAATAAATAAAACGATAAAACTCGCACCTTTTAAATCTTACGGAACTACCGAACTAGAGGTGGTAGAAAACACGAGCAAAATGATCGATTGGAACTTACCACGCGGCAAGTCCAGCATCTAAGTATCTATCTATCTGGACATCACCAAATTACAGCAACCCTATTATCGCACATGCTGCAAGAAAAGGAGGTCATTATATGCATTTATTATATATCAGTACATCCGTTCGTGAGTTTCATGGAAATTTTTATTTTATTTTTTATATTATGTTTCTTTTTATATAATTATACATCATTTAATAGACTATCAATTGAATCAATAATTTTAAACTTTCCTCACTACTAATATCAAATTATCAAACCTCGATGGAAATTAATTACTAAAAACAGAATTAATCATACTTAAAATAAATAATATAACATATTCATACTAACAAGATCAAGATGAGATAGAACCTGGAGTTATGGTTGGATCCATGATCCTTCTCTTTGATGTTGCTTATCCCAAGAATTGAAGAATTGAAAGAGAGATAGAGAGATAGAGAGATGAGAGATGAGAGAATTGAAAGTAAACTTATCCTATTACTGATTGGGGGCACAAATTAGAAGAGAGGTTGTTACTTCTTATAGAAACCAATAATGGGACTTAGTTTCTATTCCCATTAACTAAGAGAAGAGACTTCTCAATGGGTTTTACTATTGAATAATCTAGCCCATCATAGATCATTCATATTAATTACCCAATTGCTATATCCATAAATTATAATGCTATAGATACATAATTGATATATTAATAATACATTAGAGTATAGTGAATAATTGATTAATGTTAATCCAATACTTAATTGTATTTAATAAATACAACATTCTTTCACTTGATAACATTAGTCAATATTAGAGAAAAGAAGTATTATTAAAACTATAATATCAATTATGACCCAAAGCACATATCATCCAATAATCTATGAAATATTAAGTTTTAGCACTGAAGAAAAAATAATAATATCCGATAGGGATATATATATTTATGTGCTTATATTTCATAGAAACTAAATATGGATAATGGAAAAGCATAATTAAATAAGACAAATATGCAATTTCAAAGGATAGTCTCAGTATTTTATTAATGCTTCAAGAGATATGATAATAAGAGTGACGTCATTTCATACATATCTCATAATAAAATACATAATATCAGACTCCCACTAACCCAAAACATCAAAAGACTTAATTAAACTCATATGAGTTACATGATTCTGAAAAACTCCAACTGTTAAGCCTTTGGTTAGTGGATCTGCTAACATGTTTTCTGTAGCAATATGCTCAATACGAGTCTGAAACTCTAGAATTTTCTCTCTAACAAACAAATATTTTATATCAAAATGCTTTGAATGAGAAGAACTTCTGTTGTTTTGAGAGAAATGCACAGCAGCAGTATTGTCGCAATATATCACAAGAGGTCTAGATATACTTTCAACAATATGAAAGTCAGAGATTAAATTTTTCACTCACCATATGGCTTGACAAGTGGCTTCATAGCTAGCGACATACTGCTGCTTCCATGGTAGAAGTAGTGTAAGAGTCCGTTTAACACTCTTCCAAGAAATAGCTCCTTCGCCATCATAAAGATAAAGCCTAACTAGATTTTCTGGTCGTCAGGGCAACCTGCATAATCAGAATCCGAATAACCAATGACCTGAAGTTGATTAGACTTCTTATAGGTCAGCATATAATCTTTAGTGCCCTGCAAATATCTGATGATCTTCTTTACGGCTTTCCAATGACCTAAACCTGGGTCGCTCAAGTATCTCCCTAAAGCATTAACAGCAAAAGCAATGTCGGGACGAGTACATACTTGAGCATACATTAAACTGCCAATAGTGGAAGCATATGGGACTTTCACCATTTCAATCTTTTCTGTATCATTTTGAGGACATTGAGATTTGGAAAGTTTATCACTCTTTTGAACAGGTGCAGCACATGAGGAGCAAGAATGCATGTTAAACCGTTTGAGAATCCTTTCAATATATCCTCTTTGAGACAATCCAAGAATACCACATGACCTATCTCGATAAATTTGAATGCCTAGAACAACAGAAGCATCACCTAGGTCTTTCATATCAAAGTGGCTACTCAACATCAATTTTGTCTCAGTTAAAAGTTTAACACTACTACTAGCAAGGAGAATATCATCAACATATAAAACAAGAATGATGAAATAGCTCCCACTAGTTTTCAAGTAAATGCACTGATCTGAAGCATTTTCCTTGAAGCCAAGTGAAGTGACCACCTGATCAAATTTCAAATACCAACGTCCAGAGGCCTGTTTTAGTCCATAAATGGATTTCTTCAGCTTGCAAACTAAGTGCTCTTTGCCCTTTTCAACAAAGCCATCAGGCTGAACCATGTAGACGTCCTCAACAAGATCTCCATTCAGAAAAGCTGTTTTAACATCCATTTAGTGAAGTTCTAAATCAAAATGAGCTACCAAAGTCATAACAACTCGAAAAGCATCTTTAGTAGAGACCGGTGAAAATGTCTCCTTATAATCAATGCCCTCTCTTTGACTATAGCCTTTTGCTACTAGTCTGGCTTTGTACCTCTCAACTTTACCATTTGGACTACGTTTGGTCTTGAAGACCCATTTATACCCAACTAGTTTGCAACCAACTGGTAATTCTTCAAGATCCCAAACAGCATTTTGAGACATGGAAACTAATTCATCATGCATAGCATCTAGCCAATTAGAAGCACATGAGCTAGACATAGCTTCCTTAAAGGAGGTAGGATCATCAACATCATTAAGGTCAAACTCATGTTCTTGAAGATACACAATATAATCATTAGAGATGGTAGGCCTGCGAACTCTCTGAGATCTCCTTAATGGAATTTCTTCAACAACATCATCATGTTCCTGTTGATCTGCCAGTGGTGCTACAATATCATCATGTTCTGGAAGAATATGATCATTATCACGAACATTAGGAAGAATGACATCTGCTGGAAAAGAAACAACTGGTGCAGGGACAACAACCCAATCTTCTCTAAGAATGACTGGTCGTGGTGTACTACTACTCCCATTATCCAAGTCATCCTCAAAGAATATAGCACGATCAGATTCGATAACTCGCATGGAGTGAGAAGGACAATAAAATCTGTTGCCTCGGGAACCCACACAGTAGCCAATAAAGAATCCGCTAACAATTTTAAGATCAAGCTTCTTCAACTGAGGGTTGTAAGGCCTAACTTCTGCCTTACAACCCCATACATGGAAATGTCTCAAGGTTAGTTTCTTTCCAGACATCAACTCATAGGGAGTTTTTGGCACAGATTTGCTAGGCACTTGATTTAGAATATACACAGCAGTCCTTAAAGCATCACCTCAAAGAAAATCTGGTAAGGTAGAATGACTCATCATACATCTCACCATATCCATAAGTGTACGATTTCTTCTTTCTGCAACACCATTCTGCTGAGGAGTACCTGGTATAGTATATTGAGCTTCAATCCCACATTCTTCTAGAAATTTAGCAAAAGGTCCTGGGTTTCTTCCAGACTCATTATACCTGCCATAATACTCACCTCCTCTGTCAGATCTCACACATTTGATCTTCTTACTTGTCTTCAATTCAATAGCAATTTTAAAGGATTAAAAGCATCCAAGGAACTAGATTTTTCATGGAGAAGATCTATCCAGCCGAATCTGGAAAAATCGTCTATGAAGGTGATAAAATACCTATATCCACCCATAGCAGTAGGTGTAATAGGTCCACACATATCAGTGTGAATCAGTTCCAACACTTCAACACATCTATCAGCTCCTTGATTTCTAACTTTGGCAGTAAGTTTTCCCTTAATACAATCAACACAAGTATCAAAATCAGAGAAATCTAGATCATGCAGAATACCTTGTTTAACTAACCTCTCAATTCGAGGTCTAGAGATATGCCCCAAACGCCTATGCCATAACATAGAAGAGTTCTCATCAATTCTACTATGCTTATATCCAACAGTAGAATTAACAGACATATCATTCGATTCAAACTTATATAGCCCATCACACAAAACTCCTGAACCAACTGCAATAGAATTAGAATAAACAACAAGTTTTCAATTGCCGAATTCAAAAGTGTAGCCATAATTATCTAAAGCTGAAACTGAAATCAAATCTCTTCTCATAGAAGGTACATAGACTACATCTTTCAACAACAAAACATGTCCAGAAGGTAAATATAAAGATACCACTCCTATTTCTTCTACAGATGCTCTAGCTCCATCTCCCATCACAATCTTGGATTCAAAATCACTTGGTTTCCTCAGGCTTGTGAATTCCTATAAAGAATTCACAACATGAATAGTTGCACCTGAATCTAACCACCAAGTATTGGAGGAACATCCACCACATTAGATTCAAAACAAGCTAGAGCTAGGAGCGTACCTTGTTTCTCATTCTTCTTCTTAAGGAAAAAACAAGTCTCCACTCTATGACCATACTTCTTGCAATACTTGCAGGTGCCCTTAAAGAATTTCCTTTTAGGCTCTAATTGCAATGGTGCTTTCCTTGTCTTTTCTTTTTCAAAATGAAGCTTGCCTTTGTTACTAAACTTCTTCTTATTTTTGAAACCAAAAGAAGAAGCAGCAAATTGAACACTGTGTAGTTTCCCCTTTTTAGTTGACTCCTCTTCTTGAGAAACAATTGCAATCATTTCATCAACTGTCCATTCCTCTTTCTGAGTATTATATGAGGTCTTCAACACATCAAACTGAGGAGGAAAAGATTCTAAGACTTGCCATATCAAGAAACTTTCACCAAGCTCGACCTTTAGAGACTTCAACTTGTTATAATAGTGTACCAGTTTATTATATGCTCACGAACTCCACCAACACCATCATATTTGGTTTTTCAAGTAAGGATAAATATTGACCCTTTTGTGCTTTATCAAAAGTTTTGAATTTTTGACGAACAGATGATAGAAAATCTTTGGCATTATTATTCTCTGGAATGCTCTGTCTAATGGACTTCTCCATGGTGTATTTTATCATCATTAGGCATACTCGGTTAGAGAGTTCCCATTTTTCATAAGAAGTCTTTTGAGCAAAGAAGTGGACTCAAGCGTAAGAGCTGGAGGCTCTTTCTCTCTCAAAGCTAGGTCCATGTTAGTTATTTCCGATATAAATCCAACGATTCTTTCCAAATCCTCATAATTTGTCCCATTAAGAGTTTTAACCGAAGTTGGCAGAGTTCGGCACCATAACAACAAGGAAACATTTAATACGCATAAAAATATAATTATCATGGTATTATAGAATTAAATGATTCCGTATGCTCAGCCAAACATGTCTTTTAAATAAATTTCTTAATTATTATGATTTCGCCTAGGGGTCCCAAATCATAACAAATAAGAAATATAATAATAATAATAATACAATGCACAAATCTCATGTCATTAGAAAATTTTTCATACCGATAGGATACTCGAAACATGATTGACATAATTCAAGAATTAATATTGCATTGTATCAGTAACTAATCACATTAGTAACAACATACCGATAGGGTATAATTATCATTAATGCTACATATATATATATATATATATATATATATATATATATATATATATATATATATATATATATATATATAAAACAATTTTTGTATAGTTGCACTTACGATAGGTAAGATCACAATTACACAAAAAACTTTACAGAATATGATAAAATCATATTATTCATAAAAGCATATGAAATTAAATAAGAATATATTTTGTTTAATTCATATAAAGACCTAAAAATTTTATTCGATAACCGCAACACCTTAATAGAGAGAGTAAGATGCATACAAGTGTTACAAGTAAAGTAATTAATGTGCATAAAATTTTTCAGGTCCATAAGCCGAGAGTACAGTATTGAAAAATACTGATTATTTTGAAAATAATTAATATAAAAATATAGCAGTATCCAAAAAAACCAAAAAAATTACCAAAAATAAAAAATATTAAAATAAAAATTTTTGAAAAAAAATGGAAAAAATGGCCTCGGAAAGTGGGCCCATCACGCGCCCCATGCAGACGCGGGCTTCTTCGTCACGAGCGGACCATCTTCTTCACCCGGTTTCCTGTAAACGGGTCGCGC
This sequence comes from Ormosia semicastrata, assembly GCA_029884595.1. Lineage (NCBI taxonomy): Eukaryota > Viridiplantae > Streptophyta > Magnoliopsida > Fabales > Fabaceae > Ormosia > Ormosia semicastrata. The sequence continues at coordinate 7,208,150 of JAQQTO010000021.1, read as the reverse complement.
AACCCGCGAGCTTGACCCGTTCTGATCTCCAACTTTACGCGATTTTGAGCCGCGATTTTCTGGCCATTGGGTCGTCGTACTACCGTGGTTAGAAGCCCCATGTCAATTTCTTGAATCATCCATCCAAGATCGTGGAGAAACAGATCTAAGAAATGGATGGGTTTCTTAAACGGGTTGAGCAACCCGTGACCCCAACCGGGCTAGATCTCCAATTTTACTCAACGAAACACAATGATTTTTCAGTATATTGATCATTGTGTTCCGATCTAGAGAAACCCTCAACAAATTTTGAGTTTCATCAAGTGAAAAGTAGAGATCAAGCAAGAACACGAAAACGGGTTTTTTTCTCCATGATTTGGTTCGGTTTTCTCCAAAAATCCGGTTCTGTACGATTTATTTCTTCCAATTAAGCTTACAAATAAGCTTTACAATAACATATGATCAATAACCCTCCATCAATTTGAAAGATAAAGGTCAAATTCAAAGATTTCAAAAAATTAGGGTTATTGAGTTAGTTTGTGTGAAAATAATTTTCAAAAAACAGTCATATTAATATCTTAAGAAGCTCTGATACCAATTGATGGAAATTAATTACTAAAAACAGAATTAATCATACTTAAGATAAATAATATAGCATGTTCATACTAACAAGATCAAGATGAGATAAAACCTGGAGTTATGGTTGGATCCATGATCTTTCTCTTTGATGTTGCTTATCCCAAGAATTGAATAATTAAAAGAGAGATAGCGAGATGAGAGAATTGAGAGTAAACTTCTCCTATTACTGATTGGGGCACAAATTAGAAGAGAGGTTGTTACCTCTTATAGAAACCAATAATGGGGCTTAGTTTCTATTCCCATCAGCTAAGAGAAGAGACTTCTCAATGGAGTTTATTATTGAATAACCTAACCCATCATAGGTCATTCATATTAATTACCCAATTGCTATATCCATAAATTATATAATGCTATAAATACATAATTGATATATTAATAATACATTAGAGTATAGTGAATAATTGATTAATGTTAATCTAATACTTAATTGTATTTAATAAATACAACATACAAATCATCCCGTGAATTTCACTTGACATTTTCTATTTTATTTTGGATTTTTAATTTCATGTATTATTTATATTGACACTTCAAAATTCTCCTATAAAAATTACAAAAAAAAAAAAAGCTAGTTATATTTCTATTCGTAGTGTATACATGTAATGAAAAAAACCTAAAAAAACTCAAGGATAAAAAAATATTTGTTCAACCTTTAATTACCTTTAAAATAAATTAACGACTAATCGAATCTCAATCATTTTTCTTATAATTTTTAAATTCTGCATATTTGTTGACTTGAATAAATAATTTTTACCACTTTATTTCATCCCATAACAATCATAATTAAATCTAGATGAATTTTGTCAAAATTGTGACACTATTCTTTTTTTTTTCTAACTTTGTATCATTATTCTTAAGAGAATAACACTAATAAAAAAATTATATGAAACAAATGAGAACCGTAAAAGTAAAGTTTTTATACTAGCCTTAGCTCCTTTGAGTTAATGAGTTAACTATTAAGTTTAACCAAGCATTTCTCATCGACAACAATTGAAAAGTTCTTCTCCACAAGAATCATTTTTTTATTCTCATTTCATAACGTGTTTTCTAATCTTTAAAAAAAAAAAAAGAAAGGTCAATCTTTTTAATAATAAAAAGAATAAAAAAAAATAACTTAGATGAAAAGGAAAGCCTTAGCCGCTTGGATCGAAAGAAAAGCATGTGGGCCCAAACAATATAACATAATTAGATAGCACGTGAGGAAACGGGGAAAAAAAATGACGGCAGGTATTTCTAGTAAGAGAACATGCGCCGGTATGCTTGAGAATATGCTGGATAATAACAAACTTTGCAAGGAATAATTTTAGTTTAATTGAAAATAAATAATAACAAGTGGAAATTAGAGGTACTCAAATTAGTGATATATAAAATATAGATGTTATTTTTATGTATATTTATTTATGTCTTGAATAATTTCATTTTAAAACACAATTATTTCTTTTATTTTATTATTTTATTATGTTCATGTATTGATAAAGAGAATGTGAATGATTCCTGAACTATAAACTTAAAATTCAATATTTCTCCATCTTATTTAGATTAGATTTTTAAGTTTATTATTAAAAGAAATTGATCAGAAGAAAAAAAAATTAAATTCTTTGAATTTCATTTTATCCAGCGTTTTAAATATTTTTCCTCACTAATATTTCTAACTGTCTAAATTATCAACCTTCTATAAATTATCAATAAGTCTTTCTAAAACAAAATAAAAAAGCATCAAACAGTAAAGTTGCTAATTTTATTTCCACCTAAGTTCATATTTACTATCATAAAAAATTGATAGATTAGATATTAAACCTAAAAAGTAAATTGAACATATGATTTTAAAAAAATAAACTTAAAAGAGGATGATTTTATATTGATTGTTTATATTTTATTTTATAATTAATAATTATTATAAATATTAAAATTAAGAGTATAAATAACATTGATTTAAAAATAATATGTTCAGTTAATAGTATTTTAAGTAAATTAGATTTATAGAAGTTAGAAAGAAATGTAAATAGATAATGAAAAATTACATGGAAGTTGAAAAGGGGTATCAAACAACAATTTGAAGTTTTAATTAATAAAAAAATAAAAACGGATAAAACGCAGGTAAAACGTTAAAATTGTGAAAAGTTAACACCACAGGGAAGTGGGAAGCATCTGGAACCTGGAACTCATGTGAGCCCAAGGAAAATGAAATGCCAGAGTAGGAAAATGCAGAACCGTGGAAACATCAGAAACAGAATGGCAAGAGCGTTAGAGGGATGAACGAATTTTTAGTGGTAGAGAGCGGGAATAATTGGGATTAAACTTTAATCAAAGGAGTGTCACGTCACAATTAAGGTAGTTTAATTAGTAATAAATAATAGATGTAGTAAACCAAATAAAATAAAATGTAAAATAAATATTAAAAATCATAATTATAATACTAAATAAAAAATAATATATTAATATGTTTTGAAAATAATTTCTCATTCTAACTAATGGCTTAACTCAAATTTTATCTACGTTGAATCTTGTTACAAATTTTTACATAATTAATCTCAAGTTAAAATAAAATAAAAAAATTATGTTAAACAGTCGACAACCTATATAAAACGTTGTCGGATATCTATGACAAGCTAATGGCCTACCCGTAATGATACTCATGTTGAACAAGCTAGTCTTTCTAAGTCAACATTGAAGCAAACTAGAAAATTAAAAGTCTAATCGGAGAAATTCAGTCCGTCAAAAATGTCTGGCTCCCTAACACTAAAATTAAAGAATGCCAAGTGAATAAGTTTTCGAAAGTAGCATCCAAATTGGAAAAGAATTCTGCAAGACATCTCATGCATTGCATGTATAATAATTAGAAGATAATTTTACTATGAGTAATGTTACATATCTAAAAAAAAATTCCAAAATTTTAACATTATGCAGCAAAATTCAATACTTGTTAGATAAAATAAAGTAACAGGAATTACTAATCCAATCAATAATCAAAAAATATGTGAACACATTTTGTCAAAATAATGACTAAAAAGTTTTAGCTATCTAACATTTTTTTTTACCATTCAACCAAGATAAATAATAATCTCGAAAAAAACAAAAACTGTTCTAAAAAACTTGTATCATTAATGATCTAATTTCTAATTCAAACTCAAACCTTTCCCTTTACAAATCTATTTATAATTTTATAATATATAAAAAGCAAAGCATAGACTGAGAAAGTGCCATGTCAGTTCTCCTACTTAAGAGCGTCCAGCGGGTCGGGTCGACCAATGAATTTGTGAGTTTCGACTCAACCAACTTATAAACTACGGGTTGGATTCACGGTTCGTTTAGATCAAAGTTGAAAAAATTCAATCCACTCACCTTTAAAAAAAAAATAGCACAAATAGAGTGTGTTTTGCTTGAAAAATGTCTCAAATATCTTGTGTATAGCTAAGAACAACAAGTCGACCATGTACGCTAACAAATAGGTTGGAACACTTCCATCCCAACCCAACTCAACCCACCCACCCACCTTTTTTTTAAAAAAAGTGGCACAGATAGAGTGCGTTTTGCTTGAAAAATGTCTTTAAGGTTTTTCAATTTTCTCGCACAGTAAATATCTTCTCTCTCTTTTCATGATATGGAACTAAGAACAACGGTAGACCATGTAAATACGCTAACAAATAGAGGTCAAAGTAGGAAAAGAAAAAGGCATCAAAACCCTAACTATCTACTCCCTCTCCAATTTTGTCCATAAAGACCCCAAATGAAAATCTGAAAAAAATAAAATGAAAAAATGAAGAAAGTAGCTAGTAGAAGTCTCTCTTCTCTCCTCCTTCTATATATAACTAGTTTTTCGTAGTGCAAAAAATTCTCCCAAAAGCTCTCGAGCTTTAGTATGGCTTGAGTCAGTGACCATTGCTTCTTCTCCCATCTAATCTCTCAGTCCCAACGATTTTTATACGCGCTTCCCTTTCGGTTTGTGAGTCTAAAAACATATAAAAAAGAGACCATATTAAAGCTTTTTCTTCCACCCGATCTCTCATGTTATTTTATTCTTTCTCATGGTATGACAATATGTTGTTGGTGTAACTAGTCACGCCACCACACAATCACGCGTCCAATGATGATGATTGAATAGCCTCTTCCCTCTTGCATAAGGCTTTTTCAATTTTTTGCACCACTTAGCCCCGTGCAAGAATGGATTTGTTTTCAAACAAAATTCCTTCTTCCTCTCTTTCTTTTAAAATCATTATAAATATGGAACATAAGAGGGAGTGTAAATTCATTTCTGTCAAACCAATACGCTTTTTTTACAATTTGGTTATTCATTTTCTTTCTTTTAAATAAGGAAGCTAAAGTCTTTTTCCAAAAAATGGTAAAAATAAATATATTTGGGGCAAACATTCTGAGCGAAAAGCTATAGGTATGAAAGCAGAGTGAGCAGAATCCAAACTCATTTTCAAAAGACCAGATGAATGTAATATCTCAATTTAAATAAACATTGAAGAAGAAGAAGAGCAAGCTTGGAGTGTAGGATTACACTTGCTAAAATGATTATCATTTATGAGCTTCCATTTAAATTTATTGAAAATGAAGGCTTTAAAAATTTTGCTCAAGTTATGCAACTTCTATTCCAAGTTCCTTCTAGAAAACTGTTAGTAGAAATATTATGCAATTGTATGTGTTTAAGACTAATTTGTTATTTGAGTTATGACTAACTTTATTTAATTTATTCAAGACTTAGTAAGACTTGTTAGTTGTTAGTTTGTCATAGACTTATTAACTTATGGTGTTTAGTTTATTTGAGATTAAGACTTATGGTATTAATTTGTTAGATTTTGTATTTTAACTTTTTTTTAGAAATTTTTTTTAAAAAAAAAACACATCAGATCCATGGATTCGACTCAACCAAACTCACTCTTGAGCGGATCAGGTTGGGTCGTGTTGAGCGAAAAAATCTCTTCAACCCAACCAATCCAACCCACTACTCTGGTGAACGGGTCGAGTCTAAAAATACTACTTAACCCACCCAACCCAACCCACGGATACCCTACTCCTACTTCAAGCCATGTTAGCATAAATTTGACATTCTAAGTTCCTTGTTAAGAGTCCTCTCCTCTTCTCTCCCTTTCCTCAAATCAACGTTTTCATTTTTATTCAATTTCTTGACGTCATTTTTATTCAATTTTATAACTGTTAGCGTGATTAATTATAATTGAGATTATAATTGATCACGGTTGATTTTAAGAATGATTATAATTAATTTAATATAGAATTAAATTGATTTAATACATAATTATATTTTATTATTTTTTCTTTTTTGTACAACAGTCTTTTTCTATAAATAGAGACTAATCCTTTTGTATACATTTATTCAGAAATATACACAAAATATCAATATTTGTCTTTCTATTTCTAACTTGGTATCAGAGACCCTAGGATGTCGGTCTAGACCATCGTTATCTGCTCTGTTCAAACTCCATTCTAGACTCAGATTTTCATCCTAGATTTCATACTCTGATCTGATGTCCGACTCTATTCCAGACTTTGTCCTAAATTCTAGACTTCGTTCTGATGCCAGACTCACTACAAGAAATAATCAAATTAGGGAGGGCAATTACCCTCGTTAGTCCATTTATACTCCATCGCAAACAAAATTTGCGAGGGAATAGCGACGTACTAGCGAAGGACTATTTAGTCACTTTTTTTCATTGCTAATTAGCCAAGGAACGTATGCCCTCACTGATCCGCCGCTAGTGAATTCATTTCCCGAGCTAACCTGTCTCTATTCCCTTGCTAATACGTTGCAAATATAAACCCTTATTCCCTCACAAATCAGCAAGGGAATTTGCGTTGCTATTCCATCGTTGTATATTAAAAATTCGTGCCAATTTTGGATTCATTTCAACTAACCCCCTCGCTAATCTGTCGCTAAAAATCCCCGGCTATTCCTTCCCTAACACGTCGCTAATATTCCCTCTTTAATCCGTCGCTAATCCCCTAGCTAAAAATCCATCGCTATTCCTTCGCTAAAACGTCGCTAATATTCCCTCTCTAATCTGTCGCTAATCCCCTCGCTAATCATTTGCTCGCTATTCCATCGCTATTCTCTCGCTGATTATTTATATGATTTACTCGCTATTCCATCTCTAATCCCTCACTAATCAATCTATTTTTTTTAATTACCTATATATTATTGACTTACCCAAAACCTGTATGTCAAACAGAAATCCAACACCAGCAATAACAACAAAATTGTCCAAAATAAACCTACTAGTCATGTAAATAGTTCATAAAATGTACAAAACAAGATAAAAAGAATATTGTGTTTATACAATGTACAAAACAAGATAAAAAAATGTCATAAAAAAGAATGTCATATAAAAAGAACAGACAATTAGTCTATAAGTTGGCTTCATCTTCGTCTTCGCCTTCGTCTCGACCCATGCCAATTGTTGCACCTTGCGATGGTGCTTGTGGAGCAACATTTGCTGATCCGAGTTGAGTTTGGACAAAAGAAGCCATCGTTGTTGCCACTGCTGCATTTACAGCTTCAGTTATGTCCTGTGTCAACGGTGTAGAGCGGGAATGACCCACAACCGAGGAGGATGAAGCTTGCACAGTGTTATAATGCCAATGTGCAAGTTGTTACCTATGCCATGCACCCGTCCCTTCTTGTTGGGACCCGCTGCATCTAACCAGACATCCGGGTCAACCATAGGATGAGAGGAAGAGTTTTCTTCATATTTTTCTGTGATCGCAGTGTCATTCGACTCCTAAAATAACAAAAAAAAATATTAACAAAAATCAATAATAACAAATATAAATGACAGTTGAATTTTAAAGACACCAACAATAAAATTCCTCGAGCACTCGGAAACATAGCTTCCGTCTTTCTTCTTGTGAACTTTGGCATATAGATCTCCGTAAGAAACCTGATGCTTTAACTCTGCATCCTGTAATCACATATGAAAGAATATATAATAAACACATATCCAGTAGGCAAATCCCTCTAAAATACCAATGCCTTTATGTCATACTCAAGATAGGCAAATAACTCAAATAATTACAACATGTTAATAAACGATTAATAAATCAAATTAAAACTCAAAAAATTCCAGATTAATAAACAGATTACCATCAAAACTTTAAATGAGGAAGTTATATTACCATCTTGCTCTTGTGTTGACTAAGGCTAATCGACCCATCTGTATGCTTCAAGGCATCAGGCATGGCTGCTCTATTCCTTCGGGCAGCTGCAGACCTAGTCATCCATTTATCTGTCAGCCAAATGTCGACCAGGCCATCCCACACTTCTGTCCTCATTCCTCTGGGCCCATGACCCTTAACATAAGCCAAGTTATTTGAATTTGCCTTACTAAAGGCCTTATCTCGTGCCTTGTTCAAATGGTCTGGCCATGCAAGTCCGTTCCCAGACAGTTCTCACCATGCCGCGATCAGAATCGGATGTGAACCGATGCTTATCCTACACAAATGTTATGTAAGTATATTTATTTTTTGATGAACATATAATATATAATTCTATAAACACAATTACTTACCATAAAGTCCTTAAATTGTATTTCTTTCATGTCAGCAGGATAATCTCTCCACGTACTAGCCGGAACAGGCATCCTTATCATGACATTATACATAATATCATATGTCACTCTCGGTGAGAGAAACCTCCTCCTGTAAGTGCAAAAAGATAATGTTGCTAATCTAAAAGTAAATAAATGTAATAAAAGATGACAATCACTATTACTTACGGTTCAAGGACATGCGCCACATATATAAGTTCCTTGCTATCAATTTCTATATTAGATTCTTCACTTGAAGGCACCACATTCGGGTTGGTAGTGGGTGGGTCAGTAGGGGGTGGCATAGAAAAGGTTGGGTCAGTAAGGGGTGAGACAGAAGGTGATGCGCCTCCAATGGTCAATGGGATAGATGCCGGTAGGCCTGCACTGGTCGATGGACCAGTAGCTGAAGTTGCACCTAACATAATTATAGATAAATAAAAAAATACAATATATTACATGTATATAAACCACGAGTTAACAATAATTAAAAAGATTATCATACAGATATACCTGGGGAGGGCAGAAAGCTGTAGTGGTGGACAATTATGGCAAGATGGAGAAGGCTGGCATGAAACATTACGGCCTCTCTCATGACTGCCTCTAACACCTCTACCTCGAATGGTCATGATGAATATCTGCATAAGGAAACATAATGAAACATGACGAGTTAAGAAACTATATGTAAATAAAAACTTCAAAATATAATAATGATATTTCAATGTAAATACCATTAATGAAATTTATTGAACAAAATTCAATTTTAACTACTTGAGTCTGAAGCAAAAGATTCCTCATCTTCATCTGAGAATTCATTAATTTCATTATCTTCGTTGTCATCAATGAACTCATCATCAACTGGAACGTCCATTAGAGAATGTATATCATGTATGTTCACTTATTCAATTTGGGCATGTGCATCAAACAAGGAACATGCTTCATCATCTATGACAATATTATGCGTTCTAAGGGATCCATCGTCTTGGTAATAATCAGTGACAGTTAGGTCATTCAATTCATCACCTTCGTCATTCAATGTCTCAGCCACGAAGAGTTTTGCTCTGACCTTGCAAGTTGCCCACCATTCACCATTAGCTCTATTCGTGCTTTGTGAGTATCTTGTATAATACACTTGTTGTGTTTATTCAGCTAAGATGAATGACTCATTTGAGTGAAGTCTTGATTTATGCTTGATGTTAACCAACCCATATCTCTCATCAATATTGACTCCATTAATCGGGTCAAACCAATGATATTGTAAAAGAAATACTCTGTTCTGGTTTTCTACATATGACAATTCTAATATATCTTCAATGATGCCATAATAGTCGAAGTCATTCTCATCATATATACTACCTCTAACACATATGTCACTATTTATGATAGCTTTATTTTGTCTATACTCCTTAGTATGAAATCTATACCCATTAACTATTAAGCCACAGTAAGAAGTCACGGACTTCGATGGATCATAACTTATCTCTCGTATCATTTGATCCTCAACTTGACCTATATTAACCTGTATCATTACATAGATGGTAGATAGTTGTAACATTTAGCATAATGAACATTGAATTTAATATGATAGTTATGCTTATGGATAAAAGGACTCACTAGATGTTTTAGCCATCTACTGAAGTCCTTACCTTGAGCTTCCAATATTTGATCATCAATAATATTGGGGTATGTTTCCCTTAATGAATTCTCGAATTGTCTAATCAATACAGTAGTTAATATTTAGCATAAATTTAGCGAAAAATAAACAAATTCATTAGATAGGGAGTAGACTTATTAGAGATAAGGTTCTACTTCTCCATAATTTACAAGCACATATGTCTCAACAATTTGAAGTTCCACATCCGTCAAGAATCTATTTCGACCTCTCCCGATAGGACGACATGGATGTTTAAAAACATACAACTGTTCATTAATTGTATCTTCCCCACCATCGTCATTCCGAGGAACTTAAGTACGCCTGGTCTGTAGGTGGGGATCAAAATACATGGAAGCAAAATTAGAAATTTTTTCTAAAATATACGCTTCACAAATAGATCCTTCAACTTTTGCCTTATTTTGGACCTTCCTTTTCAAGTACAACATACACCTCTCAAAGGGGTACATCCACCTGTAATGCACTAGTCCTCCAACCTTAGCTTCATAAGGAGATGCATGACTAGATGTTCCATCACGTCAAAGAATGTTGGAGGAAAAATCTTCTCTAACTTACAAATTGTTTCAATAATGGAAAGCTCTGCATTCTCCATGGTGGAAGCACGAATTTCAGTTGCACATACTTCTTTAAAGAACAAGTTGAGTTTTGTTAATGGTCCCTATATAGGTTTTGGCAATATATCACGAAATGCCAGAGGAATTAACCTTTGCATAAAAATATGACAATCTTGACTTTTCATTCCATATATCTTCCCGCCATCTCCTTTGATGCAACGTGCGATATTCAACGCATACCCATCAGGAAATTTTAACTGTTTTATCCACTCACACACCATCCTCCTTTGATTGGCATCCAAGACATATGTCGCCTTTAGTTTTTTACACTTGCCATTCTCAACTATTAGCTCTAAGGTGGGACGTTTGCATATTATCTTCAAATCTTCTCTTACATTTGCATTGTCTTTTGTCTTGCCCTTTATGTTCATGACAGTGTTGAAGATATTGTCAAACACGTTCTTCTCGACATGCATAACATCTAAATTATGTCGTATTAGATTAGTGGACTAATAAAACAATTCGCAGAATATGCTCTTCTTCACCCAATTGTGGTGTATACCAAAGCCATCTTATTTTTGTTTACCTAAATTCAAGCCAAAAGAGACTTCCTTAAGTTAAGTCACTCTATTCAAGACATCTGTCCCACTCAACCGTTGCGGTGGATTAGATTTTTCCACTGTTGATTTCTTAAAAGAGTTTCGATCACGGTGAAATGGATGATCAAAAGGCAGAAATTGACGATGACAATCAAACCAGCAGCATTTCCTACCGTGCTTCAATACAAATGACTTACTGTGAGACAAGAAAGTTTTTCATGAGTGCTCCACCCAGACAGCATTCCATAGGCTGAAAAGTCACTTATTCTCCACAACAAAGCCATTTTCATGTCGAAATTTTGCTTCTTCCAAGCATCATAAGTTTGCACCCCGTCGTCCCACAATATGTTTAGATCGTCAACTAGGGGTCTAAGATAGACATCTAAACTTTTACCTGGTGACTTTAGTCCAAGAATCACAAGAGTGAGGAATATGTATTCCCTTCTCATACACATACTTGGGGGTAGATTGTGCAGTGTGACAAAAAAAGGCTAACATGAATATGGTGTGGCTAAACTGCTAAATGGATTAAAACCATCCGTACAAAGGCCAAGCCTAACATTTTGAGAGTTTAGCGCAAATGTTGAATGGGTAGCGTCAAATCATTTCTAAGCCTCAGCATCAGTTGGATGCCTGATCAATGATTCATCTTGACGCATTCCATCCGCATGCCAACTCATATATTGTGCAGTGTTTTTGGACATAAACAGATGTTGGAGTCTTGGCATAATGGGAAAATATCGTAACACTGAGTGCAGCACATCCTTCTCATTCGATGAACGTCCTGCCTTCGGCTTGAATCGTGGGTGTCCACATACTAAGCAAACTGAGTAGAGTCTTTTGTCACTATATTCTTTGTAATACAACATGCACTAATTTAGACACGCATCTATCTTCTTATATCCTAATCCCAACTCACAAACCATTCTCTTTGATTTGTAAAAGTTTTCGGGTAACCTTTCAGGATTTGGAAGCATGCTCTTAATTATGACAATCATTCTATCATAACAACTTTCACTCATGTTAAACTGTGACTTCAAGTTCAATAGTTGAGTTACAGCTGACAATTTCGTGTGCTTATGGCAACCATCCCATAAAGGTTCGTTAGCATCTCTTAGCAAGTCATAAAACTTCGAAGCTGACGGATTTGGATCCTCTTCTAAATCTTGAACTTTTGGATTTAATCTATCACCTGCGGCATCCATAACCATATCCACGTATGGATTCCTAGGCTTCACTTCATCATCATGGACAATGGATGTTGAGCCGCTATCCCCCCATCTGTCCTCACCATGAATAGTCTAATTTACATAACCATCCACAAATCCGTACTTATACAGATGTTGTTCTACCCAAATACCTCCCTCCAAGCACAATTCTTACATCTAGCACATGGACAAAGGATGTGATTTAATGCATCAGTAACTGTCGGGTTTCCTTAAGTAACCCTAATGAAATCATTAACTACATCCTTGAATTCTTCACTTACATAACTAGTAGGATCATTTCTTTGTAACATCCAACTTCGATCGGGTCTCATGATTGCTAAAATTGGTTTAGTACATTAATACAAATCCTTATATCTCCATCTCCTTCTTAACATGGTATGACCCTATCCCATTCGATAAGAAACTTTTTCAACACTTAGTTAATAGTTATTTCTTAAATATCATATTTTATACTTGACGAAATTTCGGCAGCATTTCTCATTGGTCTCCAAGTGCATGACTAGAACGCAGTGAGATCTACCGCATCTAAGTATACACCCAGAGAACAAAAAGAAATGTAGCAGACCAAAATCTCAACAAGTATAAGATATGAGATTTAAAGAATAACTATTAACCAAGTAAAGGAAATTTTTCTTACTAAATTGTCCTACTTAGACAATTCAAGATTCAATACAATAAACAATACTTTGAATAGGTATGCATACTCATTAATATTGAATCTCAAACGGGAAACTAAGGTTTTGGATAAATTTTTACTCGAATAAGAAAATAAAACTTTAAACATATGTTAAAGTACAATCAAAAGTTAAATCAAAGCAAGATTCTTAACACATAATTCGTTAGAAATTCATAACTTTTATTTTTAACACCCAAGGTTTGATGTCATATTTAGAGAGTCCTAAATGTACTGGGATGTGAGAGAAAAGCAATTCTTAAAGGCAATTGGTTTTATAATTCCGTTGATGGAAGTCCTATATGTCAGTCATTATACTAAGGAAGCCATGATTATTCTGATTCGTGAATTTTAGTCGCCTAAGGAAGAAATGAAGAAAATTGTTCTGAAAGTGGTGAAGTAGTGTGTAATTACTTGAGGGTGTGGAAGTTGATTATATTAAAAATGATATTCTCCCTGACTTTTTCAAGAACGTCTGGGTTAGGAAGATGGCTTTGGATCGAAGAAACTATAAGCAACTTGTGGAGACTACTGTAGAGATAGCAAACAAAGTTGGCGTTGCACTTATTATCGGGAGAATTGTTGAGGATCTTAAACATGAGAGTGAACCTTACAGGCGAATGGTTATGAAAACTATTGAGAAGGTGGTCACTAACTTAAGAGCATCTGATATAGATGCCCGGTTAGAAGATCTTATGATTGATGGTATTCTTTTTGCCTTCCAAGCAGACCAGCGATGATGCTAATGTGATGCTTAACGGGTTTGGTGCAATTGTGGTACCATCAAGTGGCGGTTAAGCAACAAGAGTGCAAAGGTGAGACAGCAAGCAGTGGACCTTTTTTCAGGGATTGCTGTTGTCATGAAGCAGTGCCACGAGGAACAATTGATAGGCCATTTTGGTGTTGTCTTATATGAGTACTCCCTTCAATTTCTCTTAACCTTTTCCTCTCTTCTTCTTCCTATCTCATTGATACACACAAAGAAAGTCTATTTAACCTAACTTGTGGGTTAATCATTCCAAGTCCAATTTAAACTCAAAAGACTATTGTGAAATTAAGCTATTGAAATTAATTAAACTCAATATAAGAAAGAAGAGACAATACTTGAAGGCCACCTAATTGTTTGAAGGCAGTTGAGTTTCACAGAAAAGGTGCTTAAAAGGACAAAGACCTAGCCACTATTATGACATAAATCAAATAAGCTATATAATTTGTACCTTAATTTATGCTATATAAATTTTCTGAAGTTGGACCAGTATATATAATTGTAATACAACATTTCTAGATACATTTGTCCATAAGCAGTCACAAAGCATAAAGCAAGATAAAACATTCGAGGCTGTAACTCTACCTGGCAGAGTATAATCCGGTCCTTGCGACCCTGACTCAGATCCAGATGCTAAGGAACTGTCACTATCAGAAGCTGCACCAACACATACAAATCAGAAAGACAGAACATTTGGCTTCAACACATCTACTAACCAGTATGTATTAGTAAATGTCAAATTAAGAAAGCCAAATCAAATATGTTATTAATGCTTGTATAATTGTTTGATATGGTTGTTTACTATTAGTTGTTAAACTATTTCAACTGTTTAGTTAGTTAGTCAGTTACTGCTAACAGAGTTCTAAAACATACTCTAAACTCTCTTGTATAAGTACCAGAACCTAAGTTAGGTTCTATGGTTAATTCAGTTTACTCATATTCACTTTCTCTCTCTTCTATCGTCTCTCTCTCTACTTTCCCACACTTTTCTTCAGTTTCTATCACTTTCTCTGCTCACTGAATCCTAATAATAACCATAGCCAAGGTTCAAATATGGGAACCCTGAGATTGCATTACAATATTAACTATACCATGCTGAATTCTTAGTCATTCTATAATTACATTACAGATATAAGAAATTATATTATGTACATACTGTTAGAGAAAAACACTTCCCTATTTGATCACAAGCATCCATAATCCTGAAATAAAAGAGAATTCTACACACTTTTTTTTCTTAAAATGATTATGCACATTTAAACAAATATTGTCAAACATGTTCTAAAGAATTAAAAAGATTTTATGAAAAATAAATAAATAAAAGAAAACACAAATTGCCTTAAGAGCTTTAAGCATTAGCATCAAAATCCTAGCCACGTAAATAAAATCATGTAAAGATATAGAGACTATACATAAATGCAGTAAATCATGTTTTAGAGATGAGGAGTGTCCGATGTGCAGAAGTTTTAATCTATGATTTATATATCAAAACCAACTTGGTATTGGATGGCCAGAGACTTATACTCAATTAATGAAGTATGCTAGTTTTCCTTCTACTTGAATTTATTTCTCCTATAGGATTTCCAACTAGGCAAGTCAACTTTACATATAGCAATTTCAATTTTCCTAAACCAAAAAAGTCTGAGTTTGAAGTTAGGCTCTGTTTTCCTTTTTTTAATGTAAAGGATGCATTTGATCTCTATTCTGTTACTAGTATAAGCATTGCATTATATTTGCTTAGAGGGGGAAAAATTAATCAAAGGTAGGAACTTTTGGTTTATCAAGCTAAAAAAAATCACAAAATCACAAAGTTCGTTAATAGTCATAGGCTTTACCAAAGAACTAAATTCAACTTAGATAATTAGCTTCAAATTTCTTCCATTATTAATACATGTTAAAGATTGAAATTATTTTTTTTATCTTGTATCTAATAATTAAAACTTTTGAGTAAGTTGACATTTAATATAATATTAAAATCTCTTTAATCAAATCATCAAGAGCAAGATTTTTGTCACATCTTCACTATTTTCAATTAAACTTCAGTGTTTTATACATCATTTACATGAGTTTAGGCTTAGATGCAAATGCTATAAAGGGCACCTATTTTCGAAACTCTAGCTATCTGGTATTCACCAAGCTCCCCATGATGACCACATAATTTAGTATTTATGAGCACTTTGTTGTCATAATGAACTATAGTGTAACATATGGTAAGTGTTAACTACATTTTATGGAGGAAGCTTCACTAAGAAAGGACAAAGAAGTCATTTTAAGAACTAAGTTATCCATATTAAATTCATATTAAATAAAAACCATCTGGCATCAATCTACTATCTTGGCTAGAGAGGAATTGCAAACTTGAAACGCAAGCCTCTATCTATAAATACTTGATCTCTACTTCCCCACATTCATCTCCAATCTTATTCTTTTCCTCATTTTCAGAACACCAAGAAGGGAAGAAAAAAGAAAGTTACATGATGAACCTGCAAAAATTCATATTTTTACGGTTCAAAGTCTTGAGTTTTCATTCTCTTTTAATCTTTTTGATTGAATTTGTGCTCAAGTTTCTTATGTTTTTAGTTATTCTAGATTATGTTTTTATTAAGTGTTTTATGTGTTTTTATTAGGTATTTGCATATGAAAAAGATTGGACACCAGAATGATGAAGAAAAGCTGAAAAATCAAGTCAAGAGCTCGTTGAGCGCCTGAGCGCTAGACAGTGAGCACTTGAGCACTGGAGCGCCTAAGCGCTGGAGAATAAGCGCTTGAGCGCTGGATGCATAACAGCAGCGTGAATTTCTTATAAAAAAGAAAGTTTTGCCAAACTCTTCACACTTTTTACACTTTTGACAGACTTTTTACACTCTTAGACACTTGAACAGAACACAGCAGCCATCAAGAGGCACAAGCCCTAATATGGTGTGGGCGTAATTAGGATTGAAGATTTGGAATTTTCTTCAACCTTTCCACCTTTCTACAATGGAGTTTGTCATATTCTTTCCTTTGTGTTCTTCTTTTTTTTTGTGTAACTAATTTTTCATTGTTAGGGAGATGATGGATCTTGTTCTTAGATGATGTAACTTCTTTTATGGGTTTAATTTATGCTTCTATTTCATGATTTACGTGTTTATCTCTATTCTTAATATTTTTCTAAACTTGATCAATTTGGGAATGATCTTTTGGGTTTATGTATAATTTAGAAAAATTTGCATGAACCTAGAATTTGTTATAAACACCATAATTTCTACAATCGCTAGGAATAGACGTTGTGGGTTATGTGGTCTTTCTTTTAATTCCCTCGTTCTTGATAATGCCTTTCTAATTGGGGTTAGACTAAGGGATTAGTTAATTCAAATCAGCATAAGAGGATTAATATACCAAGGGATTATGTATTAATTAATTTTGAGAATTGACCATAAATCATTGAAATAGAACATAGTTAAACTAATATTTGAGTGTGCATCTAAAGAGTTTAAGTGAAATCTAAACCCTAACACTTTAACATCATTATTTTTCACCCCTTTGATTTATTGTTTGCTAATTTTTATTTTTTTTTAATTTAATTTTCAACAACTCTCTTTTCGTTAGCTTAAATAGTGTTAATTTAACGAATTTAGTAATTAATAACATAATCCTCGTGGGAATGATACTTTACTCACTTTTTATTACTTTTGTCGATTTGGTGCACTTGCCAATATCCACATCAAGTTTTTGGCGCCGTTACCAGAGATTATTGTTATTAATATTAAATAATAGTTGAAAAGACACTAATTTAAACATTTTTTCTTTGTTTAATTTTATTTTTAATTGTTTATTTTAATTTTTAGTTTTTAATTTTCTTTAAATTTTCCTTTTAATTTGTTTCTTTGTTTTCTTGGTTTAATTTTATTAGTCATTTATTTTTATTTTTAAATTTCTTTCTTTACTTCACTCTGATTTGCTTGTTTGTGTTTATACAAGGTTCTCTAGAATCAGAAGAATTACTTTTTGATCCAGAGATAGAGAGAACAGGTAGAGCAAATAGGAAAGCAGCTAGAGAAAGGAAGAAGTTTGAAGAAATAGAAGAAAATATGGCAGAAGTGGTTGTAACTGCAGAGCAAAGACGCACATTGGTTGACTATGCTACTCCATCTGCTGAGAATGTTTCTACCAGTATTGTGCGCCCTGCTATTTAGGCCAGTAATTTTGAGATTAAACTAGCACTTCTACAGCTAGTGCAACATAATCAGTTTGGGAGAAGTCAGGCAGAAGATCCAAATTTGCACATTGCCAATTTTTTGCAGCTCTACAATACTATTAAGTATAATGACATTATTGATGATGCCATTAGATTATGATTGTTTCCATTTTCCCTCAAAGACAAAGCAAAGAGCTGGCTACAAGCCCAGCCACAAGGGAGTATTTTTACTTGGGAGGACCTAGTTAGCAAAATTTTGACTCGATACTTTCCTCCATCAATGTTTGTGAAGATGAGGGGTGAAATAGCTTGTTTCACTCAAAATCAAGGAGAGTCGTTATATGAATCTTGGGAGAGATGCAAGGAGCTATTAAGGAGATAACCTCACCATGCATTTGAGGTTTGGCAGCAGGTGCAAATTTTTTATAATGGTTTAAATCATCCTACCAGGGCTATGATGGATGCATCTGCAGGCGGATCTCTGAATACTAAGACTCCTGAAGAGACTCAAGAATTGTTTGAGACCATGGCGACTAATGAATATCAATTGCCTAGTGGGAGAGCAGTAGTCAAATAAGGAGTGATGGAGCTTGGTATTCTCGATGCCTCACTTGCTCAAAATAAAAGTATTTCTCAGCAGTTGGCTAACCTGACTAAGCAAGTTGAGAGTATGTAAGTAAATTCTGTGAACCACCAAAGGTTAATTTGTGACTTCTGTGGAGGTAATCATGCTAATGGTGGATGTGAGGCAAGCAATTCTAGTCTTAGTTCTCATGAGTAGATAAATTATATGGGTAATCTTTCCAGACCTCAGGGTATTCTATTTTCAAATTCATATAATCCAGGGTGGAGGAATCATCCTAATTTTTCTTGGAGCAATCAAATAGTGCCATTGAATCCTCAACTAGAGAAGAAGTCTCCTCTTGATATTGCACTTGAGAAACTCTCTGTACATATATCTGCTTTTGTGCAATAGACTTCTGCTTTTATAGAGGAAACAAAAGCAAATTTTCAGAATCAAGGAGCTGCTATAAAAAATTTAGAGCATCAAGTAGGACAGATAACAAAACAGCTTCAAGAGAGACTTCTAAGTACCTTCCCGAGTGATACTGTTGCTAATCCAAAGGAGCAATGTCATGCAATTACACTGAGAAGTGGCAAAACTTTGGAAGGGCAAGTTAAAGAAGCATCTGATTTGTCAAAAGTTAAAAAAATTGATGTCCCTGTTGTAGATGTTTTAAATAAAGAGTACTGTAATGAAGAAGTTAAAGAGAAGCACCCAAAGTGGTAGAGAAAGAAGAAGGAGCATGAACAGAAAATAGTTGATCCTTCATTGTATGCTAAACTTCCATATCCTCAAAGATTCAGGAAGGAGATTCAAGAAAAGCAATTCTCCAAGTTCTTAGAAGTCTTTAAGAAGCTGCAGATAAACATCTCTTTTGCTGAAGCATTAGAGCAAATGCCCTCCTATGCAAAATTCATGAAAGATTTGCTATCTAATAAGAAAAAGTTAGAAGAAGATGAGACTGTAACACTTACTGAGGAGTGCAGTGCCATTATCTAGAGGAAGCTTCCACCAAAGTTAAGGGATCCAGGAAGTTTCAATATCCCTTATACAATTGGTAAGTTGAGCACTGATAAGGCCTTATGTGATTTAGGGGCTAGTATCAACTTGATACCATTGTCTATCTTACATAAGCTAGGAATTGATAAAGTTAAGCCTATAATGGTTTCTCTTCAATTAGTAGATCGATCAGTTAGATATCCGTATGGTATTGTGGAAGATTTGCTAGTGAAGGTTGGTAAATTTATTTTCCCAGTTGACTTTGTAGTCTTGGATATAGACGAAGATGCTGATATCTCGTTAATTCTGGGGAGACCATTCCTAGCAACATCAGAAGCGTTGATTGATGTCCCTAGAGGAGAGCTTATTTTGAGGGTAGATGTAGATCAAGTTACTATAAATGTTTTTAATAAGTCTGCCCCAATATTAGATCTTTATGCCCCTATTAATTGCATTCAAGGTAAATTTTGAAAAGAGTTTGATGGTAAGAACTCTTCTTTGCCCATTAATGCGGATCTGCTCACTCCTACGATTGTTGATGAAAAGGAGAAATGTACTCCTATATTTGAGATTGATAAGACAGAGAAAGAACCTCCCATTTTCCATGAACATCCTGTTTCAAGTCAAGTTCCTAACACTTGTGGGGATTCAAAAGGCAGTAACAGAGTGTGGAGGCAAAGAGCTGATAAGAGAAAAATGTCATCCTACTTCTTTTGCTTCAAGTCACCATGATTAATTGAGAAAATGCAATGTCGAGCTAATGACATTAAACAAATGCTTTTTGGGAGGCAACTCAAATTTTCTCTCTTTTTCTCTTTTGTTTTTATTTTATTTTTGTTTTTATTTTGTTATTTTCTTATTTTATTGACTAACATTTGTTTTTATTTTGTAGGTAATGTTGAGTCGACTTAGGTACCTCCCTGAATTCAGAGCCTTTGTAGGGGGTGTATATAGTTGTCGATCGCCAAAAAGAGTTTTTCTTTTCCTTTCTTGCATTTATTTCATTTAATTAATTATTTTAATTGGTTTTGGTTTTGTCATCATCACCCATTTGTGTTTTGAGTCTTTGTGTTGATATTGTGCATGTCAGTGTGTTGAATTGAATATCCAATGATTGCTTGAATTTTAGATTGATCTAATTTCTTGGGATATCATATGAGAATCTATGAGTTATGTTTATCTCTATTGTTTTAATTGTGTATAGATGTATTTCACATCTTTATGTTTGATAGACCTTGAAATTTAATTGCATGTCAGGCTTAGAGAAAGTTTATGAGATTGCATGTGTGTGGATGATTTGCATCTAGAAGTTGTTTGATTCTCTCTTGAGGCAAAATCCTAGGTAGTGCATGATTTAAGGAAATGATAAGGGTTTTCTTTGGATCATTTGAGCCTTTCAAGCCAACTTATATACACAGTATATCCTTAGGTCCCTTTTTGTAGCCTTGTTTATTGTTTGACCTTTATTTCTTTTCTTTTACCCACATTTTCCTGTCTCATACCCATAAAAAAAATTTCTCTTACATAACCTTTGTTGAGTGTTGTTGAATCCTTAGCACAAGTGAGTTTTTGATGTCAAAGTGGGCTTAGAATTAAAGAAATTTGGAATAAAATAGATAAGTTTTAATTATTTTTGAGCATGATTAGTTTGGGAGTTCACTACTTGATGAGTTCCAATTTTTGAATGAAACAGGTGTGGATTCAACTAAAAAAGAAGGAAGAAGCTGTTCTTTGTTTTGAACGTGCCATCGCCTTGCGAGGAACTTCCATCGCGAGGTGAGATTTCGTGCTTTCGCGAGGCGAAGATCATCCATCGCGAGGCAAGATGAGGAACACAAGGATCTAAGACTGCAATGGGTTTTCCATCATATGCGGGCCGTCGCGAGGCGAGCCTGGGCCATCACTAGGCAATGGCCGTTATCCTGCTAATTGTAAATAGCCTGAAAAACATTTGTTACGGATCTTTTGATAGTTTTCGTTTCTGAACTCAGAAATATTTGGGTTTTTACCCATAGCTCTACTAGGGTTCCTTTTTCTTCCATTTCCATTGATGATTCAAGCTTGGGAACAACACCTTGAAGAATCAATGGCTTTTTCCTCTCCCATTTGTTTGATTTCTCTCATCTCTTCTTTTTCCATTATGAGTAGCTAAATTTCTTATGGCTAAGGTCAGATGAACATTGTAAATACTCTTATGTGATCTGATTTGTTTTTCTTTACAAGTTAATTCATGGATTTAAACATTCTACTCATTGCTTAATGCTAATCAATACTTGATCATTATTGGTTTGAATGTGGGTATTACTTCAAATTGGAAAATTCGTTTTAATGCTGGACCTGAGTAGAGTTGACATAATTATGATTGAATATAGGGATATATCATTGTAATTATGTGTTCCATTAAATCACATTATTAATGCTTAACTTGAATTAACAATTACCTAAGGAATTGGGAGTTGTGATTGGGTTAAAGAGGTTTTGAATCAAGGAATTGATCTTGGCCTAATTTGTTGATTGGAACTTCAAATGCATGATTATTGCTTGTATTGAGAATTCATCAGTAGCATAAGAGGGTAAACAATGGGATTCGACCCCTAGTCGCTTTTCTCAATAGACTTTCTTCTCCTTAAAAATCCAAAAACATTCTTTAATTTGTCAATTACTCTATTTTTAGTTCATTTCTTTTACACTTGTTAAAAACCAATACAATTCAAAGTTATCAAATCATTTGCTCAGTTCAATTAGTGATTTTCAAGTTTACATTAATAATTGACACACAATCCTCGTGGGATCGACAACTTTATTTACTCTTTATTACTTGTACGATTTGGTACACTTGCTAAATTACTAACAAGTTTTTGGCGCCATTGTCGGGGATTGTTGAGTTGATTATCAACAAGGCAAAGGAGTTACTATTTTGGACATTTATTTTGTTTTTAGTTGTTTGTTTAGAAAATTTACTGCATTATTTTACTTCATTTTTACATATAGTTGACTTGTCCTTACCATTCTCCTAGTTGCTGTTTATGCGAGGGAAAAAGGCAGCTAAATTTTTGCTTGATCTTGAGATTGTGAAAATAGAAAAAGTAAATAGGAAGCAAGCAAAGAAAGCAAAGCAACAGAAAATAACTCAAGAAAAACAAGAATCTACTTCTTCTTCTTCTAATACTCTCACAGTAGAAGTCATGGCTGCATAACCACCACCTAGGCGGACTTTGGGAGATTTTGGCGAGGAACAACCGTCGAGGGTTGGCTATTGAGTATCAACCGGTGGAGGCGAATGCATTTGAGATCAAAACTTCTCTTTTGAATATTCTCAAGCAGAATCAATTTTCTGGAGTGGATAATGAAGATCCCAATCAGCACTTGGTAAATTTCTTTGAGATTTGTGGTACTTTGAAGCTGAATGGTGTTTCTGAAGAAGCTAAGAGGATGAGATTGTTCCCTTTTACTTTGAGAGACAGGGCAAAGGATTGGTTGCAAACACTTCCTCAATGGAGTATTATTACTTGGAATGAGTTGGAGGACAAATTTATGGATCGATTCTTCCCTACCTCCAAGTTCATCAAGAGAAGGGCTGAAATTACTAGTTTTGAGCAAAAAGATGGAGAATATCTTTATAAAGCATGGGAACGGTTCAAAGGACTTTTGAAAAGATGCCCCGACCATGGTTTTGATGACTTGACACAAATGCAAACATTTTGTCATGGATTGAGACCAAATACAAAGATGATGCTAGATGCTTCAACAGGGGGTACATTGAATAACAAGACAGCTAAAGAAGCAAGAGAGTTAGTGGAAGCGATGGCCTCAAATGAGTATCTTATTCAGCATGATAGAGGAGTGCAATCAAGGAGGGGTGTTCTAGAGCTAGATGCACATAATGCCCTATTAGCCCAAAACAAGTTAGTTTCTCAACAATTGGAGGTTCTTACCAAACAACTTCATGCCTTACAAGTAGGTTCTTCTTAATCTCATCATCCCAAGGCTGTGATGCAATGTATGAGGTGTGATTTTTGTGGGGGAAGACATGAGAATGGTGCTTGTGAAGCTCAAGGTGATTCTAATGAGCAAGCTAATTACATGGGAAATTTTCAAGGGCAAAGAGGGACTCCTTATTCCAACACCTATAATCCAGGGTGGAGGAATCATCCCAACTTTTCTTGGAAGCAACATGAAGCTCCTCAATCAAGCAAACCTCCTCCACTTCAGCAACCTAAAGAGAAGCCTACTGCCTTAGAAGAGGCATTGACTCAATTCATGCATATGACTCAAACTAATTTTCAGAATCATGAGGCTCATTTCAAAAATCAAGATGCATCCATCAAGAACCTTGAAAACCAAATCGGACAGCTCTCAAAGCAACTTGCTGAACAATCTAGGGGACAATTTTCTGGAAATACAGTGGATAATCCCAAGAATGAGTCTTGCAAAGCTGTAACTTTGAGGAGTGGAAAGATTGTTACACCATCCATGGTGGAGCCAGTAGTTCCAGGGTCTAATGGAACAGAGGAGCAGAAAACATTGGATGAAGAGCCACATGAAATGAGTGACATTGTGAATCTAGAAGAAAGTGAAGAAAAGAATGCAAGTCAGAAAAAGGATGATAAAAAGAGTTCTAACTTGGTAGATGAAGACTCCATCTTAAGGAGAACAAAGCATCAGATTTTGCAAGATGGGGATAAGCCTCAAGTGATACCCCTATATGTGAAGTTACCATATCCTCACTTGAGCAAGAAAAAGGAGAAAGAGGAGCAGTTTGCAAAGTTTTTGGATATTTTTAAACGTCTCCAAATCAACATTCCTTTTGCCAAGGCATTGGAACAAATGCCTACATATGCTAAATTTATGAAGGAATTGTTGACTAAGAAGAGGAAGTTCAAGGAGGATGAAACGGTCGCATTGATAGAAGAGTGTAGTGCAATACTTCAAAGGAAGCTTCCCCCACAATTGAAGGATCCGGGGAGTTTTACAATTCCATGCACTATTGGTAACATGACCATTAGAAAAGCTCTCTGTGACTTGGGAGCAAGCATAAATTTAATGCCATTGTCTATGCTTAAGAAGCTTGGGGGAAGTGAGGTCAAGCAAACAAGAATGGCTTTGCAACTGGCAGATAGGTCAATTAAACACTCGTATGGAGTCATAGAAGACGTGTTAGTAAGGGTTGATAAATTCATATTTTCAGTTGATTTTGTCATTAGACATGGAGGAGGACGTAGAAGTACCCTTGATTCTTGGAAGACCCTTCCTAGCTACCGGGAGAGCCCTCATTGATGTTCAGCAAGGGCAGTTAATGTTGCGAGTGAAGGATGAGAAAGTCACCTTTAATGTTTTTGAAGCGATGCAACATCTGGATGATAAAGAAACTTCTTATCGGTTAGATGTGATTGATACTACAGTTGAAGCATCCTTTCAGCAAAACACTCCAATTGCAGCTCTTGAGAGGGTGTTTTGTCATTCAATTGAAGAGCATGGAGAGATGGATGATGAAGTCATTCGGGAGTGTTTGCGATATCTGGAAGAACATCAAGCAGATAATGCTGTTAGTAACGACAAGGTGGAAGAAAAAGCAAAACAAGAGTTGAAACTTTTACTATCTCACTTGAAATATGTTTTTCTAGGCAATCTAGATGCAAATCCCGTAATCATCAGCAGTTTTTTATCAACACTTGAAGAAGAGAAGCTTGTAAGGGTACTCCAAGAGCATCGAACTGCAATTAGATGGACTATCTCTGACTTAAAAAGGATTAGTCCAGCTTTTTGTATACACAAGATCAAACTTGAGGAAGAATTCCAGCCAGTGGTCCAGCCACAGATAAGGTTGAATCCTACAATGAAGGAAGTAGTGAGAAAGAAAATGCTGAAACTCCTTGAAGCAGGAATGATTTACCCTATTTCTGATAGTGCTTGGGTGAGTTTGGTTCAGGTTGTTCCTAAGAAGGGAGGTATGACTGTGGTGAAAAATGAGAAAAATGAGTTAATTCCCACTAGAACAGTCACTGGTTGGCGTATGTGTATCGACTACTGGAAACTCAATCAAGCTACCCAGAAGGATCATTTCCCCCTCCCATTCATGGACCAGATGCTTGAGAGATTATCTGGACAAGATTTCTATTGTTTCCTTGATGGCCATTCTGGTTATAATCAGATTACAGTCGATCCGGAGGACCAAGAGAAGACAGCATTCACTTGTCCTTATGGAGTTTTCGCATATATACAGATACCTTTCGGTCTTTACAATGCTCACGCTACTTTTCAGATGTGCATGCTTTCTATCTTTGCTGATATGATTGAAAAAAATATAGAGGTGTTCATGGATGATTTCTCTGTCTTTGGTGCATCATTTGATTCTTGCTTGTCTAACCTCACTAATGTTCTTAAGAGGTGCATGGAAACCAATTTAGTCTTAAATTGGGAGAAATGTCATTTCATGGTGAAGGAAGGCATTGTACTGGGCCATAAGATTTCAGCTAGAGGTATAGAAGTGGATAAGGCCAAGATTGAAGTGATAGAGAAGCTGCCCTCACCTTTAAATATGAAAGGAGTGAGAAGTTTTCTAGGTCATGCTGGTTTTTACAGACGATTCATCAAAGACTTTTCAAAAATTGCAAAGCCATTGTGCAATCTGCTCATTAAAGATTCATCTTTTGATTTTAATCATGATTATCTGCATGCATTTGATCTGTTGAAGGAAAAATTGATTTCAGCTCCTGTTATTGTAGCCCCTGATTGGGGTGTTACCATTCGAACTTATGTGTGATGTGAGTGATTATGCCCTAGGAGCTGTATTGGGGCAAAGGAAGGATAAATTTTTCCATGCAATTTACTACGCAAGCAAAGTCCTTAATGAGAACCAAATTCATTATGCCACAACTGAAAAGGAATTACTTGCCATAGTATTTGCTTTGGAGAAATTTCGTCCTTACTTGATTGGATCAAAGATTACTGTGTTTACTGATCATGCAGCAATAAAATACTTGCTAACAAAGGGAGAATCAAAACCTAGACTGATTAGGTGGATATTGTTGTTATAAGAATTTGATCTTGAGATTAAAGATAAAAAGGGAAGTGAGAATGTGGTAGCGGAGACCATTTATCCAGGTTGGAAAATTCTCAGTTACTTGCTAAGGAGAGAGACATTATTGAAGAATTCCCAGATGAGAAGTTGTTTGCAATTGAAGAAAGGCCATGGTTTGCTGATATGGCTAACTTTAAAGCTGCAAAGGTTGTACCAGATGATTTCACATGGCAACAGAAAAAGAAATTCTTTTGGGATGCCCAATATTACATTTGGGGTGACCCATTTCTTTTCAAAATTGGCCCTGATGGACTTCTCAGGAGATGTGTGTCACAAGATGAGGGGCAGAAGATACTTTGGCATTGCCATGATTCCCCTTTTGGAGGGAATTTTAATGGTGAACGTACTACTGCTAAGGTACTTCAGTCGGGGTTCTATTGGCCATCCATCTTTAAAGATGCATACAACTATATGAAGGGTTGTGACAAATGCCAAAGGACCGGCAATATCTCAAAGAGAAGTGAAATGCCTTTGAATCCCATTCTGGAAGTTGAATCGTTTGATTGCTGGGGCATTGATTTTATGGGACCATTCCCTTCCTCTTATTTAAACCAGTACATATTAGTGGCTGTTGATTATGTCTCAAAATGGGTTGAAGTCATGGCCACTCCTGTAAATTATTCTCAAATAGTACTTAAATTCATCAAAACGAACATCTTCTCTAGATTTGGAGTTCCCAGAGTATTGATCAGTGATGGGGGCACTCATTTCTGTAATAACCAGTTGCAAAATGTTCTCTCCAAGTATGATGTCCGACACAAAGTGGCAACTCCCTACCACCCGCAATGCAATGGCCAAGTGGAGGTATCAAATAGGGAGATAAAAAGAATCTTGGAGAAGACAGTTGGTCATTCAAGGAAGGATTGGGCAAAGAAGTTGGATGATGCTCTTTGGGTATATAGGACAGCCTACAAAACTCCTTTAGGCTTGTCCCCATATCAGCTTGTTTATGGTAAGTCTTGCCATTTGCCAGTTGAGCTGGAGCATAAGGCATTTTGGGCCTTAAAATTCTTAAATTTTGATCCTACTTTGAGTGGAGAAAAAAGAGTTAATCAGCTGCATGAACTTGATGAAATGCATGTGCACGCATATGAGAATATGGGGATATACAAACAGAAGATGAAGGTTTACCATGACAAGTACATTTCACAGAGAAAATTTTATCCGGGACAGCAAGTGTTATTGTTTAATTCCAGGCTGAAGTTATTCCCGGGAAAATTGAAGTCTAAATGGTCAGGACCATTCATTGTGAAGGAGGTGACATCCTACGGAGCAATAGAAGTGGAGGATCTAGCTTCTAAAAGGGCTTTCAAGGTCAATGGACAGAGACTGAAATCGTATCTCGGTGGGAAAATAGAAAAAGCAAAGGTTGCTCTTGTTTTGCATGAGCCATAAAGTTCACAAGGCGTCGAGCTAACGACGTTAAACTAGCGCTTCTTGGGAGGCAACCCAAACATTTTTTCTTTTCTTGCATTAATTTTGCATACCAATTTTCCTTGTTTTGTAAAATAATAATAATAATAATAAATACATAAATCAATTTTCTTAAAGGGCTGATTTTGTGCTTGCTGTTGCAGAAATGAGGTTGCAATTTTGTTGATCTTAGAGAAAGGACTCAGGTGATGAGGGTTTGATTTGAAATCTGAAGAAGTTATGAATATCGCCAGGCGAAGGGATCAATCGCTCAGCGAAATCAGTATTTCAGCTATAATCACGAGGCGATATTTATTTATAGCGAGGCGATGTGAAGGATAAAAGGGTTCTATGTACCTTCAAGTGTTCCATCGCCAAGCGAGAAGTTTTAATCGCGAGGCGAATTTCCTTCAATTGCTTCTGACTTTTGTCGCGAGGCGATGGTTCTTCATCGCGAGGCGATATGTGAGTTGCAAATTCAAGGTTTTCTTCCCAGTGCTCATCGCCTGGCGGTAGATCTCCCATCGCGCGGTGAATTTATTCCCAAAGCTTCTGACTTATATCGCGAGGCGAGTATGAAGCCTTCGCGAGGCGAGTTGGGATGTGTAAATTCAGGTTTCTTTTCCAGTACCAATTGCCTTGCGATATTTCTTCATCCCAGGGCGAATTTCCTTCAATTTGATACTGACTTACATCGCCTCGCGGTAATCTTACCATCGCGAGGCGAATTTCCAAGCACCAGCTTCAGACTTCAATCGCGAGGCGATGATGGGTCATCGCAAGGCGATATGGGACGTGTAACTATTCAAGTTTTTCCCAGAGGCTCATCGCCTCGCGAAGACCTCTTCCATCGCGGGGCGAATTTTAAGCATGGACTCACTGACTTCCATCGCGAGGCGAATGGATGGTCTTCGCCAGGCGACTTCTCGTGAACCATTCCTTTTCTTTCCAATTGTATCTTTCGCGGCGCGACACTGTGTTATCGCATAGCGATGGGTCACATTTTATAAATAAATGGTTCATTTGAAGTTTTCCCACGCGCAAGTTTTACAGAGCTCTGTTAGGGTTTTCTCTCAAACCCTTAACTCCTTTCACTTTTATACATTTCTTTCCTCCATATTCTCTCTTTACACTTAACTCCTCCTCACTTCCTGCTCAGGTATGTCTTCTTTCCAAGCTTCATTCTAGGGCTCTTGGTAAATGTCATTATTGTGCTTGTCCTTCTCCCTTCATTTTCTCATCGTGTTACCATGTTGAGTACTACGAGTTGTGCTTGATTGTCAGTGATTTTCTTGTGTTGTGTGGCTGATTACAACTGTGGATTTGTGATTTTGGTTCATGCAAGTTCGGTATTATATGGGTATTATTAGTTTCAATTGAACCATTGCATGTTTTTCACACACCAGGTGTCTGTAAGAAAGTTCACAAGGATGTTTGTCTTTTTCTTCTTGTTATTACCATGCCATGTTTTTGATGTTGTGCATTCCCTTGTTTGTTCAACTACTTGATGAGTGTACCTGACGCATTACTTGCATGTGTGACAATAACATGATGTGGAAATAAGTTTGCCCCAAATGGTTTTATATGTTAAGTTTTGATGATGACAAATACAAGACAAATAGAATGATGCTTGTGCTTGATAAATGTGCTTATTGTGATATATTGTATCATGCATGATATGTACCTTATCTAGTTATATTTTACTTAATAATCATGCAATATGATATATGTAACATTCATCATATAGTATATCCAATAATGCTTTATATGAGTTATAAATGAATTAATATTGGATTTGACCTTTGTGCAATGTGTTCTGTTACATCCTACATAGAGCATATCTATCAATAATTGTTAAATGACTTATTTGGATATGTCTATGAAAGTCTTATATATATGTTAAACTAACTAAAGTTATATATTTATGAATCATGCATATGAAGATATTGAATTATGAATTTGGACTAACTATACTTGTTTAAGTGAGCAATACTTTGTAGGATAGTCCAAGTACCAAGAGTGAGCATTGCAACAAGAAAGCAAAAAGATCTCTATTAAGCTCAACACAAGGAGAATGTGAATGCCTATTTCATGAAGGTATTGATAAACATCAAAGTCATGTCAAAGGCCAAGTCCAAAGGAAGATTAAATGGTATAACTTATAGGACTTAGTGCCTTTATGTAAGAAGCCTTATGGATATCTCAAATATGTTTTTACAAATGGTTTTCCTATGCTAAAATACCCAACAAACAAGTTTTGAAAAGTTATTTATGGTGGTAGTTCAAATTTATGAAAAATAGCCAAGTTTGAGTTTTGTAAAATTGACCTTTGGTCACTCTTTTAATCATATCTTTCAAAATACTTTGAGTTTTGTTTTGAAACTTCTTTCATTTGAAAATAGACTTAAAGATCTTTCCAATGACTGGTCATTTGCTTTAAACAGATAAGAAATGAAGAAGTTATGACCATTTAAAGTCAGTTTTCAAAATCTGAGTGGTTTATTCGAATAAAGCAAGTGTTATTCGAATAACACACCACAAAAATCATACCAGAACGAGTTTTTAATGGTTTATTCGAATAACCAAAGGGTTATTCGAATAACATGACCCAGAAAACGTTACTGAACGTGTTTTTAACGTTTTATTCGAATAACTAAACATTTATTCGAATAAACAAATGTTTATTCGAATAAAAGGTTTCAGGAAACACTTCCTGATGTGTTATAAGTGATTTATTTGAATAGGACTTCGCTTATTCGAATAAACTCGATCCAGTTTTACGCAACGACTATTTTCAGAGGCTTTTAATGTGATATTAATTAATACCCAACGGCTCTTTTTCTTAGACCACTATAAATACATGTTTTTGAGACATCTTTTAGCAACACCCATTTATCTGAAATAATTTTTTCTTGCTTTATTTTGTGATACATATTTTACCAAATTTCTGTGCTCTTTTTTCGCCAAAATTTGATATATCCTTAGAGAGCTTCATAGAGCTTCAAATTGTATCATCTACTCTTTGTGAGAGTTTCTCTTTATCTATATTTTTATTCTACTATATTGAGGGTGAGGTATCCTTCAAGATTTGTATCAAGGGTGAGGCATCCCTCAAGGTTTGTATAAAGGGTGAGGTATCCCTGCATGCTGAGACTTTAGCACAAGGGTAGAGTTTCCCTGTGTGTGAAAAGTGCTCTCTTATGTAAAGGTTGTAAGCATCTATTGTAAGCTTGTATACATAGTGAAAAATCTCGAACTGTGTTTCGGGGACTGGACGTAGACCACAAGTGGTTGGTGGTCGAACTAGGATAAATATTGTGTCTGCTCTTCTTCTCTTTCTTTATTTTATGTAATTTTATTTTATTGCACATTTACTTTCCGCTGTTCTTAAAGTTTCTTTTCTTCATCACGTTCCTTCTGTGCTTTTATTTAAATAGCTTAAATATTTGTATTTATTTTAAGAGCATTTGTGAAAAAGTTTTTATACCCAATTCACCCCCCTCTTGGGTATTGGTTGTCATGACTAACAAGTGGTATCAGAGCTTCGTACTCTGGTGAAAGCTTAACCGCTTAGAGTTAAAGATCCTTGTTTATTAGCAACCTTGAAAGTTTTTCAAAATAGAAGGTTTTGAAATTGATAAACCACCATTCTTTGATGGTGTGAATTTTATTTATTGGAAAGTTAGGATAGAGTTTTATATGCAATCTGTTGATTTGGATTTGTAGGATGTTGTGCTAATTGGATTTATTTATAAACCAAAACAAACTTGGAATGCCTATGACAAGAAATGTTTTTCTTTAAACATTAGAGCTATGCAAATTTCGAGAAATAGTTTGAATAATTATGCTTATGCTAAAATTAAAAATTGCTCTAGTGCTAAAGGTATATGGGATGCTCTTGATGCTATCCATCTTGCTAACAATGATTTTGTGTATAAAGTTGTATATAGAAAGCAAGAAGAGCAAAAGTCATTGAAGGAAGCTTGTCATGAAAAATATCCTCAAAGAGATGCTCAAACTATTGAAGGGAGTCAAATGCCTCTTGGTGACGATGGTGCTCAATTTGAAGAAGAGGCAAAGCAAAATAAAATTGATAAGGAAGAAGGTGATTCCCTTAAAAAGCCAAGTATGCTAGAAATTGAAACTACTTCCTATATGGCTAAAAAGAACTTTGAGGTAAATAATTCTAAACTATATTATAGTCCTTCGTATAATGAGTTGCAAAGTGCATATAATGAATTATATGATGGTTTATTGAATTTAGAAAAGAAGAACTTATCGTGTTTGGAAAACATTTCCTTTATTGAAAATGAAATTGAAACTTTGAAAAATGAGTATGTCTTTCTTGATGAGGAAATGTCTTTAAAATGTAAAACCTCAACTTGTTGTGAAAACTGCATTGATTTAGAAAATCAAGTTGAGGACTTATATTCTGAATTTGCCAAAGCTAATGATTGTAATTGCTTAAATTCTATACTTGTTAATGAGAATAAAAATAGTGTTATTCCATGTGAAAATTCAAGCAAGACTTATGGCAAAATTAATTTAGAATATAATAACAATAAAATGCTTAAGTTTTTCAAAAATGATATTCAAATAATCAAGCCATCATTAAATTCAATTGTTTGTAATTTTTGTGGTCATCTAGGACATATTTCTCATTTATGCAATTATAGAAGAAATCATTATACGAGAAATTGTATGGTATGGGTTCCTAAAAATCCTAAAGGCCCTAATACTAACATTCAAGGACCCAAAATGAAGTGGGTACCAAAGTGTCCTCCTAGTGTTTCAATTATGTAGAATATTTCTCAAAAGGATGGACAAATTGGTCAAAAGAAAGAGGAATCATCAAGGAGAATGCTTCCAAAGCCTAATGATAGAAACTTTGGTCAAAGAAGGAAGATGGCTTCAACCAAAGCTTCTCAAGTACAAAATGTAGAACTTGCAAAATTCAAGACTCCAAAAGAGAAGCAATGGATAAAAAAAAGTATTTCCTCGATTACCAAGGCCAAGGTATCAAAAGCTTTTACCTCTTATGCACACTCACATGCAAAGTCAATAAATTTGAGGTATATTCTTTGTAGGCCTTAATTGATTGATAGAATCATGTGTACTTGATAAAATTTGAATATTATGTTTAACACATGATTATGTTCATTTTTTTATTGTACCATAGTTCATTAATTTGTTATATATCTTGGTACATAAAGTTCTATAATGCCTATGTATGCTTTATATGCTTTAAAATTGTCTATGTATCATAAAGCAAGCATGTTATCGGTTATATGCTTAATGGAAAATGATTATCTAAATTTATTGTGCTCAATTTACATATTATGGAAAAATTGATCTTTATGAGAGCATAATAGATTAATACTCAAAAACTAACACACAAGGACCCAATAAAATTTGGGTACCAAAAGTCAAAAATTGAAGTGTGTTGTAGGTGTGCTTGAAGGCCAAGAGCTGACTTTTGCATCTTGAAAGTGGCTACTCTAAGTACAAAGACCAGAAATAATTTCAAGCTCTCTTCCTTGTCCACATGAAGTTTGGATTTACAATTTTCGGATAAGTGAAAACTTTTATTATGCTTTTCTAGCCTTATAATTTGAAAATATTTCTACATGTTAATATGCTAGATAAAGTATAATTCTAGTTTGAAATGATATGTCGAATGATAATATCATTTAGCTTAAGTTTTATCTCTCTTGAATCTTTAAATCATATGAATATATGCTTTGTCTTGAATTCTGAACGTATGTTTTATTGTGCTTCTTGATAATTTTTTTTAAATATAAGCTCATTCGAATAAAGTTCTTTAAAGCTGATCAAAGTTTGTGTTGAATATCATCTTTATTCGAATAACATGAAGTTTATTCGAATAAACTGACTCCTATGTCAGTTTTGTTTTCGTTGTTATCTCTGTCTATTCGAATAAATCTATTTCTATTCGAATAACCAGAGCTTTGGTTTATCAATCTTGATTGATTTCTCTCTGTTTATTCGAATAACCCTTAGGTTATTCGAATAAATCCTGTTAAATGACCAAAATGTTTGGCCGTCGCAGATCCTCTATTCGAATAGGATCTTCCTCTTATTCGAATAAACTCTTTTTTAAACAAAAGGTTCTACTACGTTTTGTTAATATATGCTAAATTCTTTAGATTGAATATACAAATGCTTAATCAAAAGTAATTGACTATTCTTTTGATGATTATATGTACTTGGCTAAATTGATCAATGAAATGAAATACCTTTTGCCTTTGTGAACTCATTTGTTGTTTTATTATTTTGAATGCTTATTTGCTTATGAGTTTGACATAATGACTAACCTCTATGTATCCAAATTTGATGGATACCAAAGAAAGTACTTTGAATTGTATTGTA
The DNA here is from genome assembly GCA_029884595.1 of Ormosia semicastrata. Classification (NCBI taxonomy): domain Eukaryota; kingdom Viridiplantae; phylum Streptophyta; class Magnoliopsida; order Fabales; family Fabaceae; genus Ormosia; species Ormosia semicastrata. The sequence continues at coordinate 7,173,870 of JAQQTO010000021.1, read as the reverse complement.
GGGTGATAACTACCTCAAGCAAGCATTTAAAAGGAATAAATTCATTCAACTTGAGGATAGTAAAGTTGAAAAGGATCCAACTTTTAAAGGGGTGCAAAGAATTTCTATTCTCTCATGAAAGCTTGAAGCTTGGAAGTTGGTGGAAGTGAAAGTCATCTACAAAAACTCAAAGAGTACACTTTTGGTGATATCAATCTATTATCCTTATTTATACTTTATATTTGATATCACATGATATATTGAAAAGTAGAGAGTTATGTTATATCTTTGCATGCCTTACATGATAATTATTTGCCTAAAAATGCCTAAATAAGTTTTGATGATGATCATATGTTTCTTGATAAACTTGAATCATGCCTTAAAATGCTTAAACTTTTTTTTTTCATTTATTCAAGTTCATATGTACTTCATACACTCTTGTTAAAGCTAACATTGCATGGTTGATAATGTGATACATGCTTTAAATTATATTTCAATCAAAATTATGCTTATAAATGGGCTTACATAATATTTGATACTAATCTATGTTTTAGAGGACTTTAAAGTTAGCTTTGCAAGTCTCTCTATGTGTTTCAAATATAGCCATCAGATTTTTTTTACATACAAGTATATGTGGATAAATGAGAAAAGCTGAATGGAACTCAAATGAAGAGGGAGATAAAAAAGACTTTTTTCTAGTGCAATGGAATGGAGAATTCAAAGGAAGAAAGCTCAAAGTCAAAGGACAAATAAACAAAGAATATTCTAAAGAAGCATCACTCTTTATCTAACTCAATAAGTATCTCTATCCCTTAGCTTTTATGGTATTCTATATGATATGAATCATATGATACTTGTTGAAAAATTGATCTTAAATATGCTTTCTTTACATGAGAAGTATGCTTAGCATTGACAAAGTGCCTAATTGGATATTAACTTGATATTTGTGTCATTGCATTTAGGGTGAATGATATTAGTTCTATACATGCTTTGATCCCTATAGCATATTTCATCAATGAGATGTACTTATGATATTTTGACTTGGATTGATATGTCTTAATGAATATATTTTTTAAATATAAAATATTTCTACCCTTCTAAAATGCTTTTGAAAATATAATGTGCTCTTATAAAATTCTTTTTGAAAGGGGGAGAAGTTTTAAAATGGTTTTTGTTTGAGGAATTAAGAAAATGTATATTTGCCTTACTTTTCTTTAAGGTAATGTGCTTACATTGTCTTCGTATACATATTTTCTTTATCTATTATTTTGATAATATGCATATTTTGAGGGGGAGCCCAACCCTTAAATCGTTGTTTATATCTTTTGGCTTACATCCTTGTTTAATTACATAAAGTGTTTTAATATTGTCATATGCTAAATGTTGATATACAAATATATGATAAGCACTGCATGAATAATCTTCTATATCTTGAAAGCATGATCGTTTCATCTCTCTATTCTTGAATCATATGTAGAATGAATAAATGGGAGAAAATATTATTTTCTTTCCTTCCTAAGCCTTTTTGTTGATGTCAAATAGGGGGAGTGAAAATTGGAAAGAAAAATATGTTCTTGTACTTATTGTTTGATATGCTTACATGAATATCCATTCTTGTATATTACTCAACATATTTTTCTTTGGTGATTTGTCATCATCAAAAAGGGGAAGATTGTGGAAATAAGTTTGCCCCAAATGGTTTTATATGTTAAGTTTTGATGATGACAAATACAAGACAAATAGAATGATGTTTGTGCTTGATAAATATGCTTATTGTGATATATTGTATCATGCATGATATGTATCTTATCTAGTTATATTTTACTTAATAATCATGCAATATGATATATGTAACATTCATCATATAGTATATCCAATAATGCTTTATATGAATTATAAATGAATTAATATTGGATTTGACCTTTGTGTAATGTGTTCTGTTACATCCTACATAGAGCATATCTATCAATAATTGTTAAATGACTTATTTGGATATGTCTATGAAAGTCTTATATGCATGTTAAACTAACTAAAGTTATATATTTATGAATCATGCATATGAAGATATTGAATTATGAATTTGGACTAACTATGCTTGTTTAAGTGAGCAATACTTTGTAGGATAGTCCAAGTACCAAGAGTGAGCATTGCAACAAGAAAGCAAAAAGATCTCTATTAAGCTCAACACAAGGAGAATGTGAATGTCTATTTCATGAAAGTATTGATAAACATCAAAGTCATGTCAAAGACCAAGTCCAAAGGAAGATTAAATGGTATAGCTTATAGGACTTAGTATCTTTATGTAAGAAGCCTTATGGATATCTCAAATATGTTTTTACAAATGGTTTTCCTATGCTAAAATACCCAACAAACAAGTTTTGAAAAGTTATTTATGGTGGTAGTTCAAATTTATGAAAAATAGCCAAGTTTGAGTTTTACAAAATTGACTTTTGGTCACTCTTTTAATCATATCTTTCAAAATACTTTGAGTTTTGTTTTGAAACTTCTTTCATTTGCATATAGACTTAAAGATCTTTCCAATGACTGGTCATTTGCTTTAAACGGATAAGAAATGAAGAAGTTATGACCATTTAAAGTCAGTTTTTGAAATCTGAGTGGTTTATTCGAATAAAGCAAGTGTTATTCGAAAACACACCACAAAAATCATACCAGAACGAGTTTTTAATGGTTTATTCGAATAACCAAAGGGTTATTCGAATAACATGACCCAGAAAACGTTACTGAACGTGTTTTTAACGTTTTATTCGAATAACTAAACGTTTATTCGAATAAATAAATGTTTATTCGAATAAAAGGTTTCAGGAAACACTTCCTGATGTGTTATAAGTGATTTATTTGAATAGGACTTCGCTTATTCGAATAAACTCGATCCAATTTTACGCAACGACTATTTTCAGAGGTTTTTAATGTGATATTAATTAATACCTAACGGCTCTTTTTCTTAGACCACTATAAATACATGTTTTTGGGACATCTTTTAGCAACACCCATTTATCTGAAATAATTCTTTCTTGCTTTATTTTGTGATACATATTTTACCAAATTTCTGTGCTCTTTTTCGCCAAAATTTGAGATATCCTTAGAGAGCTTCATAGAGCTTCAAATTGTATCATCTACTCTTTGTGAGAGTTTCTCTTCATCTATATTTCTATTCTACTATATTGAGGGTGAGGTATATTGAGGGTAAGGTATCCTTCAAGATTTGTATCGAGGGTGAGGCATCCCTCAAGGTTTGTATAAAGGGTGAGGTATCCCTGCATGCTGAGACTTTAGCACAATGGTAGAGTTTCCTTGTGTGTGAAAAGTGCTCTCTTATGTAAAGGTTGCAAGCACCTATTGGAAGCTTGTATACATAGTGAAAAATCTCAAACTGTGTTTCGGGGACTGGACGTAGACCACAAGTGGTTGGTGGTCGAACCAGGGATAAATATTGTGCACCTTTCTTCTTCTCTTTATCTCTTTATTTTATGTAATTTTATTTTATTGCACATTTACTTTTCGCTGTTCTTAAAGTTTCTTTTCTTCATCACGTTCCTTCTGTGCTTTAATTTAAATAGCTTAAATATTTGTATTTATTATAAGAGCATTTGTGAAAAAGTTTTTATACTCAATTCACCTCCCCTCTTGGGTAATGGTTGCCATGACTAACACATGATACCAAACTGCTTCCAAAGTGCTTGTTGAATACTCTGACTTAAGTTTAGGAGTCACTTGCGTGATTATTGGTAATGCATGAGCCTAAGGTTGATGAATGCTATATTTTCCTATTTCTGGATCATGGTCTCTGCCTCAAAACAAGGAAAGCAGAAGAAAAGAAAGCAAGCTGTGGAGGAAGACCCTGCTTTTGCAGCACATCTGTACCATTCCCTTGAACACCAAGAATGGTTCAAGTCCATAATCAGCAAGAAAAAGATCATTGCTGACAGGACTTTTGATTTCCTCTCTGAGACTATACCTAAGATACAAGCTGAGATTGCCCGAAGGAAATGGGCAAAGTTGACTCGATATGTCAGTGATCATTGCCCGAAAATTGTACGTGAATTCTATGCCAATGCCTATCGAGTTCCGGGCACAAATCGAGTCTTTGTCAGTTATGTCAGAGGTAAAACAATCAGTTTTACCGGGGAGAGAATTAATGAGGTTTTAAGTCTTCCTATCCCGCGGGGGTGTGCTTACAAGACCAGGACGAACGGGGAGATTGACTACAACGAGTTGATCGAGTACCTTTGCAGGCCAGGGGCTGAATGGTTCAAAACCCGGGACAATATTCCCCGGAGATTCAGAAGTATTGATATGAAGCCACTTGCCAAGGCTTGGTCTGCATTTGTTCATCAGACCGTCCTTCCATGCTCTAATACCTCTGACATCATTGTTCACAGGGCCCAGCTCATCATTGCAATCATGAAAGGTGAATCTATTAATGTGGAGGACATCATTGCTAAAGAGATGCTACATATTGCGAATGATGATACCAGCACATTAGCTTACTCATCCCTGATTTGCTTGTTGTGTGCTAAGGAGGGTGTCAAGCCTTCAGATACTGACACTATTGGGAAACCCAAAGCACCCATTACAGCGCAGTGGATTAGAAAGCAACCATACGGGCCCCGGATGCTTGCTCCCGCACTGCACCGAGAATCGATTCTTTGCTCCCGCACCGAGTCACAGCGAAGAGCCGTGGCATGGAGCTAGTTTCTGAGTCACCATCTTTGGCAACTATTCAGCATCAGCTTGTTGCTATTCAGAATGCGCAGGCTTTTCATAGTCAAACCATTCACTCTCTTGGCAGGCTGACCGCCTTGTGTTTCCAGTCCATGCGCAACATGGAGCTGATCTTAGGATCTCGGGCCCCGGAATGGGGATTTGATTTATCCTTGCTGACTGATGTCTCTCTTGACCCTTCTACAGATCAGTATTTTCAGAGTATGATGCACTCGTCCGGGGCACACGGCCAGTCTTTGGGGATTACAGAGTGGCTGCAATGACTCTTGAGGAGGAACCGGTAGGCCAACCTATTCAGGTGGATCAGGTTGCTGATGATGAGGAGTTGTTAGTTGATGAACACCTTGTTAATGCGGAGGAAGGAGTTAGTGAGCACCAAGATGACCACTTGCTAATGAGGATGAGGAGAGTCTTGGGGTGGTCTTTGCAGAGCATGATGATGACATTTAGTTGTTTAGTTAACCAAGGATGTTTTAGTTTTTATTTTGCTATGCTTGGTTAAACTCTTTTGATTGATTTTTGATATTGAACACAATTTAGTTGTGCATGTCTGATTTGATTTGTTTGATGTTTTAGTTTTGCTTTTTGATTTTTGATGATGATTTGAGTTTTGATATTTTTGAAAACAATTTCGAACTTGACACTTAAGTTGTGCATGAGTTGTATAATTTTGGAGCTGAAATTTTGCTTGAGTGTGTCCTTTTTCAGCAACTCATGGTAATTTTAATCAAAGTGAAATTGACTGTAGCATGTTTTTCCTCACTCTCAATCGCTTGTGAGCATTTGGGCCTAAACACTGTCATTTCTTCATGTGTGCTTCCATTGCATGTGGCATTTTTCAGAACTTGCCTTTGTTCTTAGTTGTTTTTGCTTGCTTGTTCAAACACACTGAGGCACTTTTCTTGTTCTTCACTAGAGCCTAATTAACCCACCTGCATACTTTGATCCTTTGCTACCCCCTTGAGCCTTTAGCTTTTTCTTTGATTTTCACCCTCATTACAAGCCCAAAAACTGGAAAACCATTGTCCCTACTTACTTAGAGTTAGGTACTGGTCATTTCATGGCATGTCTTGGCACATTCTTAAGTTTGGGGTTGCTTGAGGGCAAGCAATGTTTTAAGTTTGGGGTAGTTGTGGACTTTTTCTGGTCCAATGTTTAAAAAAAAACAAAACAAAACAAAACAAAAACAAAAACAAATTTGATTAAAAAAATGATAAAAAATATGAGAATAAAAAAAAATTGCATCTTATTCTGTTTTTTCTTTTCTTTTATTCTAAAGAATTGTTTTGGGGAATTTGGTTCTGAATAAATTGAAGGATGGCTCAAGAGTGTCATGAAATGACTTGTGTCTATTTCCAAGTACAAAAAGCCTCTTGTCCAAATAATTTTCTACCTTTAACTAAGCCCCATTACAACCCAAAAAGACCTCTTTTTGTGTATGTGTGCATTGCATTGCATTTACTTCTCTAGAACTTTGTCAAGCTTATGGTAAGGTGCTGCTTGTGATGTGAATTGAGTGTAATTTACACCTCTAAACACTTGAGTTGAGTGAAACATTTTTTTTCTGGAGAGGAGTAGTGAGGATTGATATGTTACTCTTGGTGGATCATTGGTTTTGATTACCTAAAATTGTGATGAATGGGAAGCATGAATGCAAAAGATTAGGTGAATTGATTGTGCAATGATTATTGCAATTTGTGTGGAATGTTCAATTTTGGGATTTTGTTGAAAGGGTTGTTTGAACAATGAATAAAAATGTAGTTTTATCCCTTTTGATCCTTGTTTCAAATTGGTTGTTTGCTTGGGGACAAGCAAAACTTTAAGTTTGGGGTTGTGTTGAATCCTTAGCACAAGTGAGTTTTTTATGTCAAAGTGGGCTTAGAATTAAAGAAATTTGGAAGAAAATAGATAAGTTTTAATTATTTTTGAGCATGATTAGTTTGGGAGTTCACTACTTGATGAGTTCTAATTTTTGAATGAAACAGGTGTGGATTCAACTAAAAAAGAAGGAAGAAGCTGTTCTTTGTTTTGAACGTGCCATCGCCTTGAGAGGAACTTCCTTCGCGAGGCGAGATTTCGTGCTTTCGCGAGGCGAAGATCATCCATCGCGAGGTGAGATGAGGAACGCAAGGATCTGAGACTGCAATGGGCTTTCCATCATACGCGGGCCGTCGCGAGGCGAGCCTGGGCCATCGCTAGGCAATGGCCGTTATCCTGCTAATTGTAAATAGCCTGAAAAACATTTGTTATGGATCTTTTGATAGTTTTCGTTTCTGAACTCATAAATATTTGGGTTTTTACCCATAGCTCTACTAGGGTTCCTTTTTCTTCCATTTCCATTGATGATTCAAGCTTGGGAACAACACCTTGAAGAATCAATGGCTTTTTCCTCTCCCATTTGTTTGATTTCTCTTATCTCTTCTTTTTCCATTATGAGTAGCTAAATTTCTTATAGCTAGAGTCAGATGAACATTGTAAATACTCTTATGTGATCTGATTTGTTTTTCTTTACAAGTTAATTCATGGATTTAAACATTCTACTCATTGCTTAATGCTAATCAATACTTGATCATTATTGGTTTGAATGTGGGTATTACTTCAAATTGGAAAATTCGTTTTAATCTTTGGACTGAGTAGAGTTGACATAATTATGATTGAATATAGGGATATATCATTGTAATTATGTGTTCCATTAAATCACTGTTATTAATGCTTAACTTGAATTAACAATTACCTAAGGAATTGGGAGTTGTGATTGGGTTAAAGAGATTTTGAATCAAGGAATTGATCTTGGCCTAATTTGTTGATTGGAACTTCAAATGCATGATTATTGCTTGTATTGAGAATTCATCAGTAGCATAAGAGGGTAAACAATGGGATTCGACCCCTAGCCGCTTTTCTCAATAGACTTTCTTCTCCTTAAAAATCCAAAAATATTCTTTAATTTGTCAATTGCTCTGTTTTTAGTTCATTTCTTTTACACTTGTTAAAAACCAATACAATTCAAAGTTATCAAATTATTTTCTCAGTTCAATTAGTGATTTTCAAGTTTACATTGATAATTGACACACAATCCTCGTGGGATCGATAACTTTATTCACTCTTTATTACTTGTACGATTTGGTACACTTGACAAATTACTAACAAGTGTATATCCTGTTTTATTTTATTATTCAAGTCTTCATTATTTTTGTGCATGAAGTTTTGTGGAGCTGAAAAAAATTGAAAAAAAAATTCAAAAGGCAAAAAAAGAAGAAGAGAAGTTTCACCCAAAGTATTGGAAAGAAATAAGTTTGGGGGTGAAGGTTGATAAAAAGAAAAAAAGAAAGAAAGAAAGAAAAAAGTAAATGTTGTGTTAATTCTTTTGCTCCATTTTGAACTTGTTCAGTGTTTTGAGGTTTGAATTATGAAATTTGCATGATTTTGTATCTCAACTTTTGCTTTCATTATCCTACCACTTCTTTCTTAACCCATACCCTTGGCCTTACGTTACAAGCTTTGAAAAGTCCCTTTTGATCCTTGGTTATGTGTTGTTTACATTAGTGAAGAGAGAGATGAAGAACAACTCTATGGATGTGGGTTTGATGTGCATTTGCAGTTTTATTAACCTATCTAAGTTTGTACTTTTTGAGGAGATTGAGTCTTTCATTCATGTTTTTGGGAAGTCATTTGTGCATGAGAGTTGCATGTGAGAGACGATGTGGCAATTGGATTGTTCATGTGTGACACTTTGAAATTAGATTGTGAAGCAATTTCTAAGGATATGAATAATTTTTAATACCCAGTATTGTCATGTTTAAGTCTGTTTTGAGTTTTAGATTCTTTTATTTTGTTTTGTTTTTTCTTTACTTGAGGACAAGCAAAAGCTTAAGTTTGGGGGAGTGATGAACTTACAAAAATTCATATTTTTATAGTTCAAAGTCTTGGATTTTTATTTTCTTTTAATCTTTTTGATTGAGTTTGTGCTTAAGTTTCTTGTGTTTTTAGTTATTCTAGATTATGTTTTTATTAAGTATTTTGTGTGTTTTTGTTAGGTATTTGCATATGAAAAAGACTGGACACTTGAATGGTGAAGAAAAACTAAAAAATCAAGTCAATAGCTCGTTAAGTGCCTGAGCTCAGGAATCCCACCGCCTGAGTGCTAGACAGTGAGCGCTTGAGCACTGAATGAGTAACAGCAGCATGAATTTCTTATAAAAAAGAAAGTTTTGCCAAACTCTTTACACTTTTTACACTTTTGACAGACTTTTTACACTCTTAGACACTTGGACAGAACGCACTAACCGTCAAGAGGCACAAACCCTAATGTGGTGTGGGCGCAATTAGGATTGAAGATTAGGAATTTTCTTCAACCTTTCCACTTTTCTACAATGGAGTTTGTCATATTCTTTCCTTTGTGTTCTTCTTTTTCCATGTGTAACTAATTTCCTATTGTTAGGGAGATGATGGATCTTTTTCTTGGATGATGTAACTTCTTTTATGGGTTTAATTTATGCTTCTATTTCATAATTTACGTGTTTATCTCTATTCTTAATGCTTTTTTGAACCTGATCAATTTGGGAATGATCTTTTGGGTTTATGTATGATTTGAAAAAATTTGCATGAACCTAGAACTTGTGATAAACACTATAATTTCTACAATCGCTAGGAATAGACGTTGTGGGTGATGTGGTCTTTCTTTTAATTCCCTCGTTTTTGATAATGCCTTTCTAATTGGGGTTAGACTGAGGGATTAGTTAATTCCAATCAGCGTAAGAGGATTAATATACCAAGGGATTGGATATTAATTAATTTTAAGAATTGACCATAAATCATTGAAATAGAACACAATTAAACTAATATTTGAGTGTGCATCTAAAGAGTTCAAGTGAAATCTGAATCCTAACGCTTTAACATCATTGTTTTTCACTCCTTTGATTTATTGTTTGCTGATTTTTATTTTTTTTAATTTAATTTTCAACAACTCTCTTTTCGTTAGCTTGAATAGTGTTGATTTGATGAATTTAGTAATTAATAACATAATCCTCGTGGGAAAGATACTTTACTCACTCTTTATTACTTTTGTCGATTTGGTGCACTTGCCAATATTCACATCATTACACAATAAAAAAAGCAAAGGAAAGACCTCTTGAACACATTTTCTACCTCAAAAAACTATTCTTCAACCATTTTTAGTTCACTGAAGAGGATCTTTGTAGTTGCAGCTCTCTATCATGGTTAAGAAAGAGCACAAGATCCACCACACAGAGCCATCAAAACCAATGCCATCGTTATCCTCATCAGATATGAAGAAGAAGAAGTACAAGGGAGTTAGAATGAGGAGCTGGGGATCATGGGTATCAGAGATTAGAGCTGCAAAATAGAAAACAAGAATATGGTTAGGCTTTTATTCAATCGCAGAGGCAGCAGCTAGAGCCTATGAAGCTGCACTTCTATGCCTTAAAAGCTCCTCAGCAAATCTCAATTTCCCTTCAAGTTCTTCATGGTACATTCCTCAAGATACTGTCATGTCCCCCAAATCAATCCAAAGAGTTGCTGCAGCTCCTGCTAATAGTTTCATTGACAATGTCAGCACTCCACCTTCCCCTCCTCCTGCCTCAACCTCATCATCATCAGTTTCCTCCCCATCAATGGCTTCCTCTCCCTCAGATCAAATCAATGATGATGTCTAACTAATGTCATCTTTTAGGGCCTACACTAGCTGTGATCAAGCAAATGAGTCAATGGCTATGATGGAACCTTGATACAGCTTTGATGGTGTACAATCCCTAACAACATGTGAACTCTAGCTATTATTCATCAAAACATTACTTCACACAAGAAACAAACAAAATAAAAATATATATCTATTTTCTACTCAACATAATACCATTATATCCGTTTAGACTTTAGAAGGGAACAGTTGAATAAAAATAAACAGAAAAGAAGAAGACTTTAGGCTCAAACAAGCAACAACAGATATAATTAACCCATTATATCCCAACCACAGACGGTTCTTTCTACATCAACCTGTGAGTTTATATTATGTATCATCCTTTAAGCATACTTTATATTGTTTCTCTTTCTTTCTTTGTTTAGATTTGCTTGCATTCTCTTATACGAGTTCAAAACTCAAAATAATAATAATAATAAATCAAAAAATAGCAAAAGGCACAAAACCTTGTCAAATGCGAAGGTTGTTGGCTATAGTCTGCACTCTCGTACCTTCTCCTATCTTCCCTCATTACACGAAATCACAATGGGCATATGCAACCTGATTTCATCTGCTCAATGGCCTACAAAAGCACACACGACACTAATCACCAAATTTTTCAAGTCGTAAAACAAAATCAACTCAACTCAACACCGAGTTAAACCGAGTTAGACTCACCTGATTTCTTTGGGGCTTACCCATGGACTTGGAGTAGAGGCTGAGGCTGAGCAGATCTGGAATTGCGAGCTCGTGTTGGTGTGACGGTGGCGTGAGATTCACAGCTTTGGGCAGAGGCAGAGGCTAAGCAGAGAATAGAGGCTACGACTTTGAGTGAGAGAGAATGAGAGTGAGAGAGAGAATGAGAGTGAGAGTGAGAGCACGAGAGAGAGAGAGAGAGTGAGGGTGAGGGTGAGGGTGAGAGGGAGAGGGAGAGGGAGAGCATGAGAGAGAGAGGGAGAGCACGGCTGTGAGGGATTTAGAATTCTTTAGGGTTCAGAATGCTTTAAGGTTTTGCAAGGGATTTGCGACGGAAATTTCTCTCGCTAACATTTTATTAGTTAGCGAGAAAAACATTCTCTCTCAAGTCCCTCGCTAAAATTAGTGAGGGAACATATCCCTCACCATTCCCTCATTAATTTGACTAAATTTTAACTATGCTTTTAGCGGGGAAACGTTCCCTCGTAATTCCCTCGATAATTTTAGCAAGGGAAAAAATCTCTCGCAATTCCCTTGCTAATTTTAGCGAGGGATATTTTCCCTCGCAACTCCCTCGCTATTAACTTGCTATTTCCCCCCTCAAATTTGTTTTTGAAATTAAGTGAGGGCCCAAACTTCCCTCGTTAATCCCTAGCAATTCCCTCGCAAATTAGAGAGAGAATTGCGAGGAAAATTTTCCTTGGAAAAATTCCCTCTCAAAATCGCAAATTTCTTGTAATGACACAGTCCTAGATTTCAGATTCCGTTTTGATGGCAGACTCTGTTTCAAACTTCAGACTCAAGACTTCGTCTTAGATTCCAGAATCTAGACTTTGTCCTATATTCTAGACTCCAAACTCCAGACTCAATCATCATCCTAGCATATTCCGCACTCTGGTTTCCAAAACTCAAGTTGGTTTCTTCTATACTCACTTGAGTTTGATGAGGGATGTTAGCGTGATTAATTATAATTGAGATTATGATTGATCACGATTGATTTTAGGGATAATTATAATTGTTATTTTTTCTTTTTTGTACAATAACTTTCTTCTATAAATAGAGATTAATCATCTTATATACATTTATTTAGAAATATACACAAATTACCAATATTTGTCTTTATATTTCTATTTCTAACTCTAACATCTAACTAGGTTACCAATTTAAACCCACTTTAGTGTAGTCTCACAATCAAAATCATCTTCTCTATCGTTGTCATTGCTCGTGGTCCCTATTTTGTGGGGATATTTTTTCCAAAGGTATCACACACTATACCACCAAACCGAACCAGTGACTTTGATATCATTTGTTAGAAAGAGGGGAATCCAAAATATCGAAGAGATATAAAATTAATGGTCTTAATTAAAGAGAAACATCAAAGTGGGTTAGATGACACGTCTTAATCCAAAACATTAAGGTAGTAGGTGTATGAATCCAACTACTTATAAAATCATCATTTTGTCCATTCTTAAATAATACATGGCTTGAAACTTACACTTCAATTCTCAACAAGTTCTAAACTCCGTTACTTCACCCTACCTCACCTAGAATAAGGTTAATTAAGATGAATATTCATATTATTGGTACTGGTTTTCTTTTACTTAAACTATTGTGTTGCCTATTGTGTGAAGCTTTTCAATTTATTACGGGGATTAATCAATTAAACTTAGTACGAATTACCATTCAATTAATCTGCACTCTTATTTTATTAACCTTTTGGCAATTACTAGGAGATAACTTACAATCTGAACTCTTTGTGATCCTTAGCCAGTGTCATGCTAAACTATAGCAAGAACATTCTTTGCTACTCCTTTTCAGTCAGGGGCGAAGTCAGAAATTTAGTATAAAGGAGGTCATACGAAACATATATAACATGAAAAAAAAAATTTCTTTTCTTTTTATTTTTTTTAAATTTTTTTTTAATTTGTATAAGTAAATCTTGTATGATTACAAAGATTATATCATTTGCACAAAAGTTTTAAATAATTAAAGAAATTAGGTGTAAACTTAACTCACTTTATAGAGGCCATAAACTAAATACATAAAAGAGTATACAAAGACAATGATAAAGTTGAGGGAGACTATGGCATACCCAAGTCCCCCCTCCCTCCACCTCCGTTTTCAGTGTCATATCTATCGTTCCTATAACTGCTACTCCTCTATATGTGAGCAGGTTTCTCAAATTTCATCATCATTGTTATTCTTAATGTTTCTACATTTTTACATATTGCTTTTATTCTGAACTGTTCCAGAAATTCAAAAAGGAAGGCATGCAATTCTCAGGAACATAGGCATATATGCAAAGATCTAATTCTTTGCGAAGAGTAAGTTCATGTCCACTATTATATAGGCCCATTATCTTAATTTATTAATACTATAGGAGATCTTCTCTAAAGACTCACTGAAACAATTTTATGAATTCATTATTTTGAAATGTTTGTATTTTCGTAGAAATACCCATTTGTCATGTTCTCATAGCTAGGTTTTATTATGCAACATGTATAAATTAAAAAATGGGACTTCATTGTTAATATTAATTAATCATAGGGGCATAGAATACATTTATATTTTCTTAAGCCAACCATTTGCATTGATAGCCACATCATATTATTTAAGTGTGATCATATGTAAATCAGTTTTCTGAAACAATGCATTCTTTTTATGATTCTCTTTATTTCCGTGGATATGCATGAGATTAATATGTTATGAGATGGTGCAGTTTGCCATCCTCATTTTTTGGCCCAATTATTGTTTACCTCCTATTCCTTATAAAATATCATGTTGCATCCTAAACTTACAACCTTTATATATCTAATTTTTCTTTCTTTCTACTATTTTGAATTTTAACCACTGTTTTGCCCCTTTTATTCTAACTTCAGTGGAGTTCTAACCATACCAAATGCTCCTATAATGAATAAAAATAAGTCTCCACTTCTTTGTCAAACGTGTAAATAATCTTATTAATCATAATAATATATCTACAATTTAATTTAATCACTTAAACAGAAGCCAACAAATCAATCATGTAAAATATACACATAATTATTTATTTCATATTCATTGATCAGTCCGCGCAACACGTAGGTCTATATCAAGTGTTAAATAATTCTTGGACCATCTTAGCCTTTCTAGAAACCGAAGAGACTGGTTGATCAATCGCAGAAGCTTAAACTTTGAGGTGTTTAGTTGGGCCGAAGAAACGAACGTAGAGATTTTATTGTCATGTATTTGGGCTTCAAACTTGATCATCTATATTCTGATCCAGAAAACAATAATAGATGTATTAATATAAATAAACTTCAGATATCGTTGTCGCAGCAAGAGTCACTGTTATGTTAGACAGCTCTAGCTCCATGTCTCGATCATGTTCTTGAATCATATCATATCATATCATATATACCTCTTTCTTTTCTCTATCCTTGGCCCTAAGATAAAGAATATGGTTAGAGAAGCAAAGCATACAAGGAAATTAAGGTAACTCACTTTCCTACGCAGGTTTTGTTGATGTTCAATCATGTAGCAATATTTTATAGGGATGTAAGAGAGTCTTGGAGAATAATCAGCCATTCTTTTGAATAGAAGATGATACCAAGGGCCGGCTATTGCAATATCTGTTGTGGTAATTAAATTCCCTTATCTCACATGAACATGCATGCATGCATGCAACTTCTCTTGCACTCACAGACAACACACACAGCTTAATTTCATGGAATTCCTAATCCCAGATAAGTTGTATAACAGGAATGGAAGTGCCATTTGAACTTCAGATTACTACATATAAGGCTATCGAGGCATTAAGGTAGATTACCAATAATTATTGTAAATGACCTCTAATTAATTACTTCTGATTCTGCAATGCTGTCATGCATGTATGCATGTATATATATATATATATATAGTTGCACTCTTCAGACCGCTGATCATGAAGATATCCACATACCTATGCTTTAATTGCATGGTGCATGGTTCGCTTAGTCAGCATCGTGTATCATCTATTATGTGCAGACATAAACCCATTATATGCTTAATCTTGATTCCATGAACGTATTATTTCTTTACCACCATTTTACCCTGGTTTATGCACCAAAGCCAAGAGTTACTAGCAGCAATCCAAAACAAGAGCTCCTAAGAACATAGCATTCTTCATATAACTTGGTAACGTTCGCTTCAACAAAAACTAATACACCAAAATACTGATAATTCAGAAAGCTATGGAACAGGGACCACCAACCTAAAAAGTGTCATGAGAAACTCCGAGAATGGAACCTAAAGGTGGTATTTTCGTTCCCAGGTGTAATACATAGTTTGACTTGGGGAGATTACATGACACCAACATGACATAATAACAATGTACCATTATAAGCAAAACATAATAACAATGTAGTATAGATATAAATGTCTATAGTATATAATTTCAGTTCTACCTGGCTCCATTCTTTGTCGCGCGTGTACAAATTAAGGATCAGTGCAGTAACATATGTGCCACACTCAAGATGTTTGTTTTATTTTACTTTTTAAATTTAATACAAATTAAGACCAAAATTCTAGTCAGATATAACCCACTATTTTTACCCTTTTCTTTTTCATAAAATCCATTATGTCGCGACAAGTTCATAATGTCTGCTAGAATATCTGATAAAGACCAAAAAAAAAAAAATCCAATATAAGTAGGAAATGACAACTGAAAGCTCGGTTCTGTATTGGAGACTTAAAGACATGTTTTCACATTAGACTTATAAGATAAGTTAATACAATAATTATGATGCACAAATTTTTTTATTATATAAATTTATTCATTAAATTTTTTATACATTAAAATAATAAATAATTTAATTAAACTTTTAAAGATAAAAATAAACCTAATTAAATTTTGATATATAAATTTATATAATTTTTTTTTATTATAATTCTAAATATCTCAAAATTTCTAACTACTATACATATTAAACATTATATTATCAAATATTATAATATTAAATTTTATATTTTAGATATAATATTATCAAATCTTATCTTATTTTTTATATCAAACTAACCCTTAATGTACATGTAAATGATTGGATGAACATCCAAACACGGGAGGAAAAATTACTGGAATGATTGGCACTTGATAGTTGATATAACATCCAATTTCCCATCATAATATATAGAAGCTGAAGCATATTATACCAATTTACTAAATACATCAATTATATTGGAGCTTTACATCATCCGAAAGTGTAAATTAAATGAAATAACCCGCCAGCCTACAAAACGAGGCTCAATAATTTCAGACGACTAGCTCATTGCATTGCACCTTAATTTTAAGTTCATTTTCCGGTGCAGCATCTCCTTTGTCCTTTTCTGTTTCTTGGTATGTACACAAGAAAACTATAGACTGAAAACAACAGTAACAAGTGGCAAGTGCCTCATATTCCATAAAGAAGAAAAGAAAAATACTGAAAATAGTACAATGACAAAGATGACTTGGTTTCTCTAATGAACAGAAGGGGGGCACCAAATCCGCAAGATTGTCTGTAGGGATATTTAAAATGTCTATAGGGCACTGGAAGATGGCGTATATGGGTGACAGGATAAGATTAGCTCTCCACAATCTTTGGACCGTTGTACATTTTTCCAACTACTTCCACGTCATCAGGTTTCTCCCTCTCTTGTAGCCATTCATAAGCTTTCCTTTCCTCTTTTGGTATGGATATTCCATCTACTGAAATTTCAAAAAAAGAGAGTCAGTCCATTAGTTAATAGAAATGAACCAAATTATATATATACCATTTCAGGGTGATAAAACAGTTTTGCATACCAATTGTGCACACTAAAGTAGTATGTAAAATTAAACCAAAAAAAAAGGTCGTATGTAAAATTTGAGCAGCACAGAAAAAAAAGGATAAATAGGAGAAATTCTAAATTAATCTTGAGTAATACTTTGAAAAGATTTGTAACCGTTCAGAGTTGATTTAATAATACTTTATATTTGATCCAAAAGCATGTATGATTATACAATGTCATGTGTAGTGAAATAGTGTAATACTCTTGGAATATAATAAGAAAGTGGGTCCAGTGCAAAATCAGATGAATTCAAAGATTGACATGTGTGGAGATGTCTAAAGGGTATTCATAAAATGTCATGCAAAGAGAATATATAAAGTTGAGTAGTACGGGAATGATTTTAGTGGCAAGATACCTGAAAAGTTGGAAAAGGGGTAATTAAGGTAGTATGCGCAGTGCCTGCCATCAGGATCAGAATATGGAGGACCAAGCACATCTAGAACTGCACACCCTGTCACTGCTGTGAAGCAATGCATGTTGCCCCCGTCCGCAGGATAAAGGATAGAGGCGTTGCAAGGAAAAGTAAAATCAGCATCAACCTTAACTTCAGCTAACCGCATCTCAGGAGTCTGGCCTGCATAATTAGAATATGAAAATTATTTTCTTTATGTTCTTATTTTTAATAGCAAAGGGTATTGGAAATTTAAACTTAATACATGCATTTAAATAATTAATATTCATGTATTGGCATATTCATGTATTAGCACATTCATGATTTGTAGGTTCTACGTATTTAGTTATAAATATACTTAGTTAATAGAAGCATTTAATATTTTGGGGTTAAGTACATTGTAAGGGTAGTCATTAAGAGATACCATGTATGCCTATAAATACTCTTGTAATTGTGATTTCATGTAAGACAAGTGAGAGCCAAGAAAAGCCAAGTCAAGAGAGCCAAAAGAGTAATATCAAATAAAGTGAATTTCTTAAGAGTGTGAGTATTTCCCTTCTCTACCATCTTCTTCTTCTTCAAAGGGAGCCTAGGAAAAAGAAATTTAAAATAAAAGGAGAATTACTATAAATGGACCAACCAGTGCTAGCTCCATCAATCTTCACACAAAGAAAATTTGTTTTGAAATGCCAATGTAAAAGTGTATAATAAGAGAAGTTTAAAGATAGTTCCCAAATACAACACGGCAGGTAATAAACACATTTTACTTAGCATCTTGAACTTAGCTACAACAAAGAAAACAAAGACATGGCCACTGATTTTATCCATCTTTCCAAAAAAAAAAATGATGAGTGGCCCAAGCAATTGATTTTCACAAGGAAAATATTTCACATTATTATATGAATTAAAATAAACGGCGTGAGGGATTTTTGCAACTGGAGAAGCCTGTCTAGTGTTTGGGAGTTCTGGTGGTATTACTTAAGGAAGTTGCTACTAGTTGACAATGGCATTCCTTCTACATTTCCCCCATAACAAAAACAGTTTCTTAAACATACAAGGGTATCAAAACAGCTTCTTTTTCTATTTTATGGCTTTTTTTTAAATTTAATATTTCTTGCTTCTCTATCCAAATATGTATTAAATGGAAAAACAGGATACCTTAAAGCATGACTAAATATTTTTTCCTCTCTTTACCTAATGATAAATAGTGAGTGTACGAAACCATCATAAATAAGACATAGTGGATAGTACAATAAGGAAAGAATATAAAATAGGGAAGGCTATACTCACTTTCAGATGGCTTGACAATGGTGGGAGAGTCAGTAGGCAAGTCAACGACCCAATCATATGATTTGATGTGCATAGTTCCAAAAAGAAGCTTACTAAAAACCGTCATTCCAGGGTGATTATGAAGAGGAATAACCCCTGAAGGTGGCAAACAAAATATTCCCATCTGCAATACATAATATAAAATAAAGTTAACATTCACAAAACAGCACTCCTCTCAGCGTTATGCATTATGAAAGCAGTTCAGGTTAGCTTAAATACCGAGAATTTTTCACACTCATAAATGTGCAGGTATGTAATTTTTGGCACTCTTTGAGCAGCGTTTGTCCGGACATATGGCATGTCAGGTTTCAAGCCAACATCTTCTGGTTGTATACCATCTGCAAAAAGAGAGGCAATAGTTGCATGCTTTGCATGGCACATAAAACTCAGAAAAACAAATGAATACTGTAAATGACAATTGGTTAAATAATTCTTGGCATTACTGCACAGGTAACCACGTGGTCCAAACAACTGTTAGTGATTTGATTCCAAAGGAATATTATACAAAAATTCACTACATATATTCATCTTCAGACATATAAAACCAGCACAAAGCAACTTCCTTTTGACATCCATATGCATAACAACTCCCACTAAACAAAGTGTTTTTTGTCCTAGGCCTTCAGCCACTGACCAATTATTCCAACCCCCCCCTCCTCTTTTGACAATCATCAACATTAAAAAAATATTTTACCAAAAGAGTTATGTTATATCCTTCTCATTAGGAATGTATTAAATGAAAAAATAGATACATTTAATATTTGAGAACATTAAAGACATAAAATATTAAGTAATTTTTTCATTTAGTAATTTAGGAGTATATAGAATCATTTTACCAAAAACATTCAGCATGCTATCAAGCCCACTGATTAACTGTCTCCCAGCAAATAATACGGATAAAGCAATTATCTTGGCCCATTGTCACCAACAGAGCCCAAATATAGGGCATAGTAAATCCAAATTAACCACATAAGCTGTCCAATGGACAGTTGGGACACAAGGAGAGGTGAGATAAGCAAAGCTCTTTCACTTAACTACTCAGACAATACTTGATAGTTGATAGAACGTGATTAAACTGAGTAATACGCTATCTAGATGATGTCTCAATTCATATTAGAACACGGAATTGAAATCACATGGTAAACTGAAAACTTCCATGTAAATATATCTCGTGGGGAACAATAAGCACATGATAACAAGCATTTTTTTTATTTGATATCCAAAAACCTTAGAATACATAAAATACAGGCATGCATGTTAAGACACAAATGCATATCCCAACATGAGGAGAGGAAACATAATTAGCATATAAAAGAGAACAAACTCCTCCACCCAAACAATCTAAAGAATATGCAGGGTGATAAATAACATCAGACTTGTGAAATTGGAGCAATACAAAATAAAATAAAATAAAAAACATTATTTGATTAAATAAAACATAAAATAAAAGTATAAAACAAGTAAAGTATCTAGCTAAAGCCCTCCAAGAATACAAAGCCCAATGAGCAAACCAAAAGATTAATAATTCCAAGAAAAAAAAAGGGAAAAACATCAATCCAATTCACATGCTGTCAGCTAGAATTGGAGAAATTTTTATATTCTCCGCGATTTTATTAGTTAATATTTTAAATTTAATCCGACAGCGTATATGATTTGGTAGTACTTTAGGATGGTACATAAGAATTATTCCTAGAATTGACTATGTTACAAGATGAAAACCACAAAGATCTGGTACTTTCACATGAAAACCACCTAATAACAACACACAACACAATCAGAAACCAAGAGAGAAGCTTGTACCTAGAACAGACCGCAGCTTCTCAATATCTTGAGGGGGAGGAACCCCACCAGAGGCAAAAACATCCTTGCAGGTCTCATACAGCTTCTGAACCGGCGACGTCATCTTCTTGTGACGTCGCCGGTTCTTCCTTGACTTGCTGTTGGTAATCGTTTCTCTTGGCAATTCACAAAAGTCTCTCCCTTTTCTATCAGCCAAGGTCCTCTCAATCCCCATTCAAAACCAAAACCAGAAGAGAGAAAATTGAAATTAAAAAAAAAAAAGGCCTCAACTTTGTAGAGCTATTGAGTTGAACAAGGACAGAGAACCCTACAGAACCCAATTTCAGCAAATGAGTACCCCAGAAAACACTGAA
The DNA here is from genome assembly GCA_029884595.1 of Ormosia semicastrata. NCBI lineage: Eukaryota > Viridiplantae > Streptophyta > Magnoliopsida > Fabales > Fabaceae > Ormosia > Ormosia semicastrata. The sequence continues at coordinate 7,153,061 of JAQQTO010000021.1, read as the reverse complement.
AAACGCAATAGATTTCAATCCCAGAAACTCAATTTCACCAAATGGGTATCCAAAAAAACACTTAAAAATGAAAAATTTAGAGACCCCAGAAACAGTAAGGTAATAGGGAGAACACAGAACAGAGGAAACAGGGGGTAGAGGGTAGAATAAGGTAAATAACAACAATGATGAGGGTAGAGTTTCTTTTGTACTTTTTAAGAAGGTTTTGCAAAGGTTGTTTTTGCTGTTGGTGATGTTGTTGCTGTTGAGGGATAAAAGGAGGAGGCGATGGATGTGAAATTTGGCATTGAAAAATGTGATGGTGGGTGAGGGTTGGGGATTAGTATTGATATAAAAGAGGTAGAAGAAGCAGTAGCAAGGTTAGCTGAGAGAGAAAAACAGTTGGTTTTTAAAAGAGAAAACCAGGGGCCATCCTTGCCATTCCAGTGGGCTTGTTTCAACAGCGGATTTTTAAACTTTGTTTATGTGATTTAATTTAATATCATATATTTATTATTTTGATATCAATATCTATTTATTATATACACTTTTTGATTTGGTGGTTTGTTTTTGTTTTTATTTGTTATTTTCCTTTCTTTAGAATTTTTACACAAATCTAAAGCACGTTGAACTTTGAGTAGATTTCTAGAATACTCGTGTTTTTTTTTTAGAATTTAATATTTAAGGTGAGATGTGAAGTATTTTATTAATTATTAATTATTTTTATATTTATTATAAATATAATATTTAATAAATATTTAGCAATTCATCATAAATATTAAAGATATTATAATTTTTTTCAATTTTAAGTCGGATCTCTTCGCATCACCTTATGTGATGGAATCAGAATAAAGTTGTCTAAACAACGAAATGGGATACAATGGCGGAGCCACATTACCACTAGGGAGGAGTACGTGCTCCACCTGAAATTTATTAAAAAAACAATTAACTACTATTAGGAATAAGTTTAAGACTTAGCTCCTAAAAAATAACATTATCTCCTTTTATTTTTTGAACAAATGAACTTATTAACCTAATGTATTTTTTTTCATTTTTTTAATAAGCAAATCACATATGTTGTAAATCTCAATCTCAATTAAGCAATTTAGTTTCACTTTGATCCTTTACTTTTAGAGTTTAGATGTTGACAAGTCACGAGTAGACTTGTGAGAAATGGTAACAGTACTAAAAGATTGTTCTTTACCATAAGTATTTATCAATTCTTTTACTCATTTTGAAATTTTTAAAAGTTTGAAGCTTATGTTTTTACTTTAAAAAAGTGTTTGAGCTTTTTTATTCATTGTGTAATTTTTTTTATTATTTTCATTCACTTTATGCAACAAATTTATTTTTTTAATACTCTATTTTTCCTTCTATTATCTCTTTTGTAAAATTAATATTTAAAAATTTCTATTTATTAGTCTTTTTGTATGCCTTTAGTTGTAGAAGTAACATATTGAATACTAGACTCCTCCTAACATTTAGGGCTTGGCTCCGCTAATGGTATGATGAGATATAATCATGTGGTAAAAGTAGTATAAATGTAAGATAATGTGAGTATAAATATGTGTGATTAACATTATTCTTAAGATAATTATGTTGTTAATTATTCATTCTGTTTTATAATATCTATTATTTTAGAAAAAAATTGTTTCATTTTATTTGTCACTTTAGAAAATTAAAAATATATTAATTATTTTTTATTTTATTTTTACATCTCTTGATATTTTTACCAAATAGAATAAGACAACATTAATAAATAATTTAATAAAATATAGTTATATTTTTTAAAAATTAAGAGTATTTATCAGATTTTTTAATTTTTGTACCAAAAACTTAAACGATAAATATTATAAAATAAAAGGAATAATAAATAATTATTATAATTAATTAATAATTATATATAATAATCTTATAATTGAAGATGTAATTTGTTTGATACACTTATCTTGTAAGTAATCTATATTTACGAAGGAATTTCTCTTTGAACCCTCTTTCATTCATGCCATTTTGACACTTTCACGTGACCCTGAATAAAAATATGCAATATATATGGATTTCAATTTTGAATATTCTCTTCAAAAAGTGGGACACCCTCAAAGATTAATAATTTATTAGTTGCCTAATAAGTCTTGCTTTTCGTACTTATATATATATATATTAATTAATCAGTATACATGGCTCCGTAGTGCGTGCCATCTGTTCAGAGACGCTTCCTTATTAAATATGGAATTTTAGATAGATAACTCATAACACTGAATAATTTATGTCACATACTAAGGAAAATATTAGGAAATTTAATAGTAATAGTTTTTTAATAATTTAAATTTGATTCAGATCAAAAAATAGTTGAAATTTGATTTAAATTTTATTATATAATACTAAATAATGAAGATTTTATTTATGTTTTATTATATAATATTTTAAATTTTAATTTAATGATATATATTTATATTCTAATGAAATAATATAATATTCTCGTAACACATAAAATTTTCTCTAATATGAAAAAGTAGCATTAAAATAACATTTGTGCCAATATGGATTGTCTTAATGGAAAGATTGAAAAGTCTCAACGAAAAAAATTTTAGATTTGATTTTAATTAGTGAATTTTAATTGACAGGTCATTTGTAACTATTATTGTAAACCCTCTCATAAACTAGTGACCAGGAATGGAGCCAAGAATTTTACGTTGGAAGGGACAAATATTGATTTTATTTTTGGTGAAGAGGCCAAATATCAAATTTATAAAGTAAAATTTTAAAACTTTTTAAACAATTAAAAAGATTTCAAGAATTGTCAAATGTGCTTTGAGCCTTAAGGGACTATGCCCCTACCATCGCGATTTATTGTGCCCCTATTTGTGGCATGCAATATTGATTTTGAAATGTAACAACGTTTCCTCTCCTAAGCTTTTATATCAAATAAATTAAAGCAATGCAATAATATGTCAACAGAACTTATATATCTTCTTTATGCATAAATAAAATTTAATACAAACTTGGGCGGAAGGCATTAGCTTTAGAAGCTAAGCAAACGCCATAACTAACCCAACCAATCCGTTGTTGTTTTGCGAGTTGGGTTCAATGATTAACTTCATATTTCTTTTTCCAACTGCGCATAACTTAAGCGAAATGGAAGGCAAATAATAATAAGCTATAAATGAAAAACTCTTTGATATTATATAATTTATGTTTGAATATTTAATTAGACTTATTTTAAAAATTATATTTTAGATATGTGATTTGAAATTTTTTACATTATGATATTGATTTTTTATATTTATTTTTTTTATTTTTTAGTAGGGTTTTTTATTTTATCTATTTGATCAAAGTTAAAGAAAAATAGCGGGGACAAGTTTCCAACCATTTTATAATGGGTTTCCTCCAAATGGAGATCAAAGTTAAAGGGAAAAAGGAGACAAGCAAACATGATATAATGGGTTTTTTTGTGTGGCAAAGATGGAGAAAATATCATGTAAAAATAAATATTATATATATATATATATATATAGTGTGAGAGAGAGAAATATGAATTATATTAAAGTGGGCACATTGTTGACCAAAGATCTTTGTTCTAAGGATGTCATATGCTTATTTTTAAAATATTCATGACTTATTAATAAAAGAAAATAAAACCTCATATCCGAAAAAAATAATTATTGAAAGAACATTTTAGTAGTGGGAATACGTAAAGGTTAGTACGAATATTTGGTCAAAGGCCAAATGAAAGAAAATCAACATTATTAACAACAATTATAACATTATAAAATTCAAAAAGATAACAAAAAGCAAAAAGCCCTATTAAATCAATGGAAGCCACTGGACGAAAAATAATTTTTTGGAGCCAACCAATATATATTCACCACGCATCATTTTTATTTTTTGGTTAATATTTGGGGAAAAGAATACATTCTCTTTACGAACTTCCAAATTCCCAAACGAACTCCCCCTATATTTTTAAACAAATTATATATTATAATATTTTGGAGATTTTAAACCACATGCGAAAATAGATTTTTATATGTACCCTTTTAGTTTTTACTATTGAAAATTTACCTGTCTAACTTTAAAAGCAGATTTATGGTAATTTTGATAATTATTTCATAGTTATGATATTTTTAAGTGGCATGCAAGTTTCTCATAGTGAAATTTTCGTAGAAAATGTAGAAAATATAATATACTCCGTCTGAAAAAACAATAAAAAAGTGTCAGCTAAAAAAAAGAAAAAATAATAAAAAGTGTAATGATTATAATAATGATATATGTACCAGAACAAAAAGCATAAAAAAATATTTATATTTGGTTCGATCTAATGTCTATCTGTACTTTTAACATCTTTTTAGTTTAACTTTAATTCTTTGTTAATGTAAAAATTTTATAATATAATAAATGACATGTTATCATTAAAAAATATAAATTTTTAAACGATAATTATGATAATTAAATTCTTTTAATAATTTAATTATATATAATTGGATAATAATATAAAAAATTTAAAAATATTCTTATTTTTCAAAACATAGGAGCTTTGTATCCTTTAGATGAAATTTAATTTTTGAGACGAATGAATTTTAAATTAAAATGAAAAAAAAAATTAACTTAAATATGTTTTTAGTATTTCTAAATATAAATAATTTTAGTTTTGGTCTCTATAAAATTTTTGTTACGGTTTTGATTTTTCTAAATTTCAGGATGAGTAAAGTTAGTCTATGATGTTATATCAACTTTGTTAAGTGCTGATGTGACAAACGATACTCTAACTCAATGTTACCACTTCTCTCTCTTTTTTCTCTCTCTAACACTTCTTTTTGATCCTCCCTTCGAATCTCTAAACAACAAAAAATAGAACAAATAATGCTGGGAATGGATGACACCTCCAACAAAACCCCTCAAATCTCTAAAATGTTCCAAAAGTTTGCCCTCGCATTTAAGACCAAAACCTTTGAATTCTTTGTCGACAAAAACACCGCCCTCGCCGATGAATCCTATGATGGCTACTCCCTCCTCGACTCTGCCGAAGAAACCATCTCCGACCAGAAGGTCGTTGTCATTAAACTTAACCCAAACCCATCTCACAATTTCTCCCCCGGCACACCACCTTAGCAATCCCCGTTGCAATTACTGCCACTGTCCCCATTGGCCCAGACCAACCAAATCACGAACACAATCCAAACTCCTGAACCACCCAAAATGACGCCATTAACATCAACCCAGATTAGAGAAATTAACAACCAGCTAACCCACGCTCTGATCTCTTCGATTTTCACCACCATTTCGTCCTTTGAAGCTTCCTACGCCACCACGACTTCTCTCTCTTCCAGACCCATGGCGACCATCTCCGTCCACAACCATGTCATTGATAGGTGGTTGTGCACCGCAGATCTGGGCTCGTGGTGGCCCAATCTGGTGCGACGAGGGGGCGATGATTCTGCAACAGGAAGGCATATTCGATGGTTCGTGTGTTGGTGGCTAGTGAGGCACGGTGGTCGTGGATCTGTGCGGCTCTAGGGTCGTGGCTGGTTTGGGCGACGAATTTGGAGTGGGTTGCAACTTGTTTGGTTTAGTGTGGGTTCGATGGGGTTCTAGGTGTTTTCCGGTGGCTCTTAATTTTATAGGGCAGTTGGGACGGTAGCTCAAGGTGCTTGGTACGGTGGTGGTTGTTGGTGTTCGGCCAGGGGCTGTAAGTTTGTGATTTTGGGCTTCCGGTGAGATGGTTTAACAGCAAACTTTAGTCTATGAAATTAGAGCTCGAATGTTTATGCACATTAGGGAAGAAAAAGAGGAAGAAGAAGTGATGTGGGGGGCGGGACTCAGGTTGATGACTTGTCATCCATATGGCCCAATGGAATATGAGATAAAGGCAAGTGGCAATGCTGACATGAAGCGTTATTTGTCACTTCATCACTTAACAGAGATAAGATAATGGCAAGAACTAACTTCACATGTCTCGAAATTTAAAGGGATCAAAACAAAAAATGACTATATTTAGAGGGACTAAAAACATATTAAAGCCAAACTAATTTTATGGAGTAGAGTCTCAAGCGCTTAAGCGCCAGTAGAGTCTCAAGCGCTTAAGCGCCTCAAGTTCTGTGTAGTACAATCCAAAAAATTTACACTAAAAGTGGATGAAAATTAATTTTTTTCCCTATCTCCCATTGGCCTACTCAGTATATGGCAACACTTGGTAATTTTCTAATTCACATTGACAATAAAAGCGTTAGTTGAGATAATCGATTTACTAATTTTGAAAATCTTGTAAACTTATTGAGATTTTCAGAAATATAATTATCAGGGTTTCTGATTTCTATATCTTAAAATTGAAAAAGAAAATTGTTTTTTGACCTATGTGTGTATGTGTAACTTTTTTCTTTAATGTTTCTTTTTTTTAAGATATAACCCAGATTGGTATGTATGGTTTAATTCATTAAGTAATATTTGTTTTTCCTTCTAACTTGGCGCTCGGCAAGTGGTCTTCCTTTGCACATAGTATATAAGTGGCAATATATATATCACCATTTTATGGAGAACTTTATTAAATCACCTCTCCTGATTTGAAATTACATGAGCAGTTGATCAAAAACAATAAAAAAACCCATAATTAGCATGTCATAGTTAGAAAAAAAAATGTGACAATATTTTTTGAAATATGACAACTTTTTTGTTCTAAATGAGTTTCAGAGAATTACCTGAATAAGGTTGATGAATATAGTTTCCTCCGATGCACGGTGGTTGCGATGGTGTGCAAGGGGTGGGTACCTGCAAAAGGTACTCTGATGCTCAAGTTAAACTACGCACAAGGTGGGTAGTGTTTAAAATTAGATACATACTTTTGCTACCTTGTGTGGTATTTATAGGAGAATCTTGATAAATAAGAATTATGTTTAAATCTACATTGAATATTGTTAATTAGGATAAGAATCCAATAAAATTGTTATCTCTTATAATTATCTCCTCTATTTATGATAGATATAATTGATTTTTTTATTTATGAGGGATTCTATTAGAGACTTACTCCTCATAAATGAGCATATTTACTTATCCAATAACACTCATAAATATCCAAGGTCCAACTATAGTGGGTCGGTTTGCTCCTAAATTACTAACTCGAAACCTAGTTTAGAATAGTTATCCTCACCTTAGCGCTTAGATGTGATAGCTGAGTGTCAAGATATTCGAGATTATTAGGAGCAAACGACATGCATGGGACAAAGAGATCCAAGTCATAATATAGATGTTGGATCTTGCGATATCTCTAGCGAATGGTCGAAGTCCGCGATGAAAAAGAAAAATCGGGATGCCTCTAAATATTGTTGCCTTATCTCGGGCATCAGTAAGATACTCTTAACCTCTTTAAACTTACTTTAAGTATATAGGTTAAGGTCAAGCTCATTAGGACAGGGTTAAAACCCTTGAACTCACTTCTTGAACACAGAAATCGATCAAGTGGATTCCCTTTTTTGACCTTCATTCACACATTAGAATATCTGATCTTAATTGGACTTTGTATTCCTCGGACCACTCCAAGGTATGATCACCTTATGGGTTATAATAATTATAGGTAAATAAAATAACTAAGTGTTAGAAAAATAATGATTGATTTATTCATGTCAAAACTCCACTTACATGATAAAAATAACAATTAGAGGCGTCTAACTATAGTATTTTCTTAGTTTATTAGCATTCCAGACATTCTTGATGATTTTTCCAGAGAGGGTTTCCAGAGTATAGGCTCCAATAGTGTTTGTCTTGGACATGATCATGTATGGTCTTTCCTAATTAGGAGCTAACTTTTCGTCTTTCGCATTTTTACCTCCGATATCCACCTTACGAAGTACAAGGTCACCAGGAATGAATCTTCGTCGTATCACTTTGGAATTATATCATGCTACAATCCTCTGTTTAAGGATGGCTTCACGGACATGGGCAATATGGCATTATTCCTCCAGCAAGTCTAAGTTTTGATGGATGAGGTCTGGGTTAGCCTCCTCAGAAAAGTTATGTCTTCTCCAATTTGGTTCTCTTATTTCTACCGGGATCATAACCTCGCAACCATAGGTCAATTTGAAGGGAGTCTATCCTATGGAGGAATGAGATGTGGTCCGATAAGCCCATAAGACTTGATCGAACTACTCCACCTAATTCCCCTTAGCGTCATAGAGCCTTTTTTTTTTATTCCTCAAAGTAAAACCTGGTTGGCATCTTCAGCTTACCCATTGGTCTTTGGGTGTTCCACCGAGATGAAATGTTGTTTGATCTTGAGACCGGCTAAGATATCCTTGAACTTTTGATCAGTGAATTGGGTTCTGTTATCCATGATAATAGACTCTAGGATACCAAACCTGCTGATAATATTCTTATAAGTAAATTTCTAGATCCTAGCTAAGGTGATGGTGGATAATGATTCAACCTTAATCCACTTAGTGAAATAATCAATAATCACCGCTAAGTACTTGATCTGCCATGGTGCTTGGGGGAAAGGAACTAGGATATTCATCTCTCATTAGTAAAAAGGCCATGAGACTGTCATCATAGATAGTTATTCTAGCGGGGCAGTGTAGATATCTAAGAACTGTTGACATTGTTCATATTTTTGGACATGTTCCATGTTATTAGCCTCCATACTAAGCCAATAGTATCCAACCCTTAGTGCTTTCCATGCTAAGTACTTTCCACCGAGGTGATGGCCTGAACTCCCTTCATAGATTTCGGCCAAGATGTACTCTACTTCTTTAGGATCGAGACACTTAAAAAGGGGAGAAGAAAACCTGCGATGGTACAATTGATTATTAAGGATGGTATACCAAGTTGTTGCCCATACTATTTTTTGGGTTTCTTTCTAGTCTTCAGGTAATAAGTCATTGCAAAGGTAGGCAACTATGGGCATCATCCAAGTTTTTTCATCTTTCACTAAAAGGACATCATTGTCTGTAATACTATAAATGAGTAATGTATCCTGGATTATGGACTTGTTGTTGCTAGGGCTCTTGGTGCTGGCAAGCTTTAACAAGATGTCAACACTAGAATTCTACTCTCTTGGAATATGTTCTACCTTTACACTATCAAGACTTTCCATTAACTTCTTTACTTTGGCTAAGTATTTCTGCAACAAGGGCTCCTTAGCCTAGCATTCACCTTGGATTTGGGATGTTGTCAGTTGCGAATTGCTACATAAAATCATATCAGTAGCCTCCCCATCTATTTTGCTATATTGATGCCCATAATGCATGCTTCATATTCAGTTTAGTAATTTGAAGTCGAAAACTCAAACCTCAAAGAGTGTTCTAATACAAGTCCGACTTCATTTTCTGACATTACACTGGAACCACTTCCTTTGAGATTAGAAGATTCATCAATGTAGATAGTCCAGAAATTCACTCTAGGATGGCTAGAATCTGGTGTAAGCTCAACCAAAAAATTGGATAAGACTTGAGCCTTTGTGACTTGTCTTGACTCATAAGTGATACCGAATTTGGAGAGGTCCACTAACTGAGCAATCATTTTCCCAGCGAGATCTGACTTGTGCAGCACTTGCTAGATCGGTTGATTTGTTCTCGCTATCACAGGGTGACGCTGAAAGTATTGTCATAATCTTCTCGCCATAATTAGCAACGCCAATGCTAGCTTCTCAATCTTCTGATAACAGAGTTCGGGGCCTTGTAGGACTTTACTAACAAAATAAACCAGACTTTGTACTTCCTTGGTTTCTTGTATCAAGACTGAACTGATTGCTTTGTTATTGACTGAAAGGTAGGCATATAGTACTTCGTCGGAATCCAATCTCGTCAGAATCAAAGGTGTGGATAGTATCTTCTTTAATTCTTAAAATGTAGCCTCACACTCTAGGATCCATTCAAAATTTCTTCCTTTTTTTAAGGTTTTGAAAAGGGAAGATATTTTTTAGCGGCCTTAGCTAGAAAGTGAGTAAAGGCTGCTATTTGTCTTCTCAGTTGTTGTACCTCCTTCACAGACTGCAGACTACGCATGTTGAGGATGACTTGACATTTCTCTGGATTGACTTCAATACCTCGATTTGTTAATAAAAATCCTATAAATTTATTTTCCTGTACTCCAAATACGTATTTTTTCGGGTTCAACCTTATATTATGCTTCCGTATTTGGGTGAATATTATTTCCAAATCTTTCACATGGTCACTGGTCCCATTGTCTTGATTATCACGTTGTCTATATAGACTTCTAGCATCTTACCAATTTGTTTTTCGAAGACTTTATTCATCATTCATTGAAAAGTTATTCTTACATTTTTTAATCCAAATAGCATGACATGATAACAATAACTTTCCATCTTGGTTATGAACGCAGTCTTGTCTTTCTCTTCTGGGTTCATGGAAATCTGATTATATCCGAAATAGGCGTTCATGAACGAGAGTAGCCGAGATTCGGATGAATTGTCCACCATTTTGTCTATGTTGGGAAGTGGATAGGGGTCTTTTAGGTAAGCTTTATTCAAGTTTGTATAATCAAAGCATATATGCCACTTCTCATTAGCCTTTTTAACCAGGACCACGTTAGAGAGTCAGGTGGTATAAGAAACTTCTATGATAAATCCAGCTTCTAGGAGCTCTTTTACCTACTTTTGAATTACTTCTTGTCTCTTAGATCTGACTTTCCTCTTTTGTTATGTCACCAGCTTCACATCCTTCATGATAGAAAGTCAGTGGCAAATAAATTTGGGATCTAGTCCTGGTATATCGCCGACATCTAAGCAAAGAGATCTTTTTTTTTCTCAAGAAATTCAATTAACATAGATTTTTCTTCTAGGCTCAAATGTCCTCCAACCTTTGATACTTGGTCAGGCTTGGCATTGAGTTAAAAAAACTGAAGTTCTCCTTTAGGTTGAGGGCACGTACCATGAATCTCTTTATGAATATCTAGCTCAGTCAGGAGGACATTGATGTGGTCTGTAATGATTGGAATTAGGTTGTTACATTGGTCCATGGTCTGTGGCTTCTTAATAATCTTCAGACTTTCATTATAGTATTTCCTTACTGTAGCCTAGTCTCCTTTAACTGTAACGACCCTGTCATGCTGGTTGAAAAACCTCATGGCCTAGTGGGGTGTAGAGATAACAACCCCGAAAGTGTTGAGTGAGGGGCAACCTTAAGTGTCTTGAAAAGAGAATCATTCCCCAAAGTCATATAAGTCTCGATGTATCCCATGATGGTGATCTTGTCTCCAGTGAATCCGATTAACTCTCTAGTATATTAGATCAATTCCTTCTTTGATAGTCTCAACTTTCCAAATAGATCTAAGAACATAATGTTAGTCGAGCTCTTTTGGTCAACAAATATGCGACGGACTTCAGCATTGGTTATTATTCCCAAGATCATCATAGGATCGTCATGATCTGGGATAGTGCATCCATAATCCTTATTAGTAAATGAAATCGACAAGGTCTTTCTTGCTCCGTTATTTGACTTTGATCCTGAGAGAGATGCTATGCTCAATACAACTCGGAGTGCTTTTTTCCTTGCATTTCATAATTCACTGCCACCCGCGAAGCCCCTCAAAATGGTGTTGATTTTCCAGGTTACTTCCATGTGGCAGTGTTCGTTGTCTAGATTAGGATTATCCAGGGGTTGTGTCCTTTCTTGGTTTTGGGTGTTATCTTGGGATTGGCCTGTGCCAAGATTTTCATTCCTCGCAAGTGAGCATCTTCTTTGGTATGGTGGAGATGGGCTTCTTCAAGGACTGTAGCTTCATTTTTTGTAATTTTGTCCTCCTCTCTAATTATTATTCTGAGATTGACGCATATATTGGCCTAGACGACCATCCCGAGATAAAAAGATTTAATAATATCTTGAAGGTTGATGCAGTCTTCAGTATTATGCCCATGACCTTAATGCACAATGTTTATATTTTTCCTTCTGTGCATGTTTTCTCAAGGGGGAGGTCTTTGCACGTCCCTGAATTCCATATTCATCACCTCTTGGAAAATCTGAGTATAAGGTGTGTTGAGGGGGGGTGTAACTCTCATACTTTCCTTTCAAAGGTGGCCTCGAGTTTCAACCTTGTTGGGAGGGTAGTCCGGACTTAGGTTGACATCTTCTCCTTTCTCTAGGTGCTTCCTAGTCCAGAAAACGTCCTCCACATTAATGTATTTATCAACTCTAGCACGGAACTTATCCATAGTCTTGGGTTCCTTTTTGGTAAGAAGTCCTTCCCTCATGTAATGTGTAACACCCTAAAAATTCTGACTTTAGGGTAAATGACAATTATGTCCCCAATGTCCTCATGTCACGTATAAAATGTTATTTTTGTTTTGTTTTTTTAGAGCGCTTTCTCATCCCAGACACTGTTCAATGTTTTAATTTTTAGAATTTAATCTATTAAAATAATTTTCGAGTATTATTTTATTACTCAAGATAAAACTTGACAAGGACCCGATACTATATGTGTGGGACCCACGTATAAATAAAGTAAACAATAAGGAAATTAGGAATTTTGGACCAATGGGAACAAGACACCTAGAAGTCAAATTAATAAAGCTAAGTCAACAAAAATGGCTAAGCTAGTTAGATTAGAACTAGAATATTTAATTTAGTTAGTATAGTTACCTTAGAATCTAACTAAATTAATTACTACAACCTTAGTGTAACTAAATAGTGATAACTAGATAGTAATCTAGTTAGGCCTAACTAACTAGAATCCTAAACTAATTAAGTTAATCTAATGTAACTTGAAGTAACTAATTAATTTAATATGTAACTAAACCTACACTTAAATATATAACTAACTAGTTGGAAGAAACAAATTTAGTTGGCTTTTTAAGTGGAGATTTCGGCCAAGCAAGGAGAGCAACCGAGAAGGCTCTAGACAAATGCTTATTCATGTCATGACTCATCACCATGCAACCAATAGGAATTAAGCTTATCAAGTAAGACAAAATCCTAGCCTTTGAACCATTGGATGGCCTAGATTTGTTCTTGAATTTTAACACATGCATTAAGACCATTTTCTATTCACTTCTACGGCCAACACTTCAAATAATTATCCAACTAATTCCTTCATTCTCTCCTTCGTTTTCACCGTCCACCATTGGAGACCCAAAGAGACTATTCGGTCAAAGCTTCATTCTCTATCATCCTTTCACTCAAAATTTCTCTTTTCTTATTTTTCTACTCCTAAACATCACTATAAGACTATCACTAGTTGAAAGCTTCTTATATTTCTTCCATTTTCAAGCTTGAAGATCACTTTGGAGATTCTTCTTCAAAGGTAAAATCTCTTGTTTTTCAATTCTATTTTTTATTTCTAAGCTTCCAAGCCATGATTGAACCATGGTATGGTTCTATTTTCTTGCATTAACCTTTAGAAAATTTTATTTATTTTCCTAGAATTCTAAAGAGCAAAACCGAAATCACAAGGGTGTTACATAATGTAGTCCGAGTCTTTCATCTCAGTCACGAATATTTACTATTTCTTTATTGAACCAGTATATAAAGTCTTAGAGAGATTCTTCCTTTCCTTGTTTAATATGATAGAGACATAAAATAGATTTCAGATGTGCCTTGCTAGTGGTAATGTACGGCAAAAATCTCGAGGATAAGTCTTCTCAGTTAACAACGGATTTAGGATTCAAAGTGGTGAACTATCTTAGGGTAGTTTTTTTTAAAGAAAAAGGAAAAACGCAGAACATGAGTTGATCATCTCCTCCAGCAAATAGGAGAGCAGAAACATAAGCATCTAAGTACTCTTGAGGGTTCGTGGTCTTATCATAGGCTTCAATATTTGTTGGATATTTGAAACGTCTAGGGATCTCATAAGCCATCAGTTCGTCGGAGAAAGGTTGGCGTTGTTTAACCGAGTTCCTTGATCCTGCTCTTTGTTTCGCCGAACCGGGATTTCAGCTCTCTGACTAGGTTTCGTGATCTTGGAATAATCTGGATAACATACCATGTCGTGGGTTAGGTCCCTTCAGTTTTCTTGATTCCTATATGTAATTTGATTCTCGCCTTCTTTCTCCTAGTTGATAGCTCTCTCCAAGTTATGAATACGTTCGTCTTGGAGTCTAACAAGAGAGATGAGTTCTTCTCTGGTTAGCTCTGGGAGATTGGATTCTCCTTGGTGCGACCGAACTTCATCATTGTTCTCCCATGCTCCTAGCGCTGTAGCGCTGATACCCGCTGTCTGGTATCTCCAAAAAGTACTCCTTGTGGGCCAAATCGTTGCTTCACTAGAACTCGCCGCGGTAGAGGAGAGAGATTTTGCCAATATGTGAAGTCTCTACCCCTTCCTTCCTGGGTTCCGATTAGGGTGCGACCAGCTCTTGGATTAGCTCATGTATAGGGGCGGATGGTGGATAGTGGCTAGAAGAAAGTTGATTCTGAGTGGCAGAAACGTGTTTTTGCCTTATAGTAATCATGATGGTGGTAATGGGAATTGAAATTAGGATAGGGATTCATTGAGATTCTACAATTTAAACGATACTTATTTCAGATGAGCCAAGCCCATAGGATGAACTGAAAACGTTCTGCATCATGAACTGTGTAATGTGCACATCAACATCAATTATATGACTGCTAAAAAGAAAATGTAACATTAAAAGAGATGAAGAAAATGGAAATATTAAAGAAAATACAAAGAAATGGGTCAGATTCCATTTATAATGTATCTAACATGAATTTTGACTATTCCCATTCCTGAACTTCCCTAGACTAGACTTTTTGGTCATTCAAACTACTAATTTAACCATTCAAATATTGTTGAAGTATTAACATTCTTTTTTGGAGCGCAGAAATAAAAAGAAAGAAACAAACTCGAATAATTCATTTTTTACATACTTTATATAAAAAGAATATACCTAGAACATACATCTATTCTTTACTCATCTAGAAAGAGTATATCTCCAAACATCTAGATGGATATATATGTATGATGATCTATTGCTCGAATCCGTAGTAAATCCTATTTTCGATAGGAGCAGTTGACAATTGAATCCAATTTTTCCTATTATTTTCATATCTGTAATAGTGTGAAAAGAAAAGAAGGTCTGACTCCAAGTTGTTCAAGAATAGTGGCTTTGAGTTTCTCGACCCTTTGCCTTAGAATTAGCTAGTTCTATTTTTCGATAGGGGCAAGGGAAGGGGTATAATTCAGCAGTAGAGTGTCACCTTGACATGGTGGAAGTCATTAGTTTGAGCCTGATTATCCCTAAACCCAATGTGAGTTTTTCTATTTTGATGCCGCGATCGAATAAGAATCGAGAATAGATAAAAGGCTCGAGGGATTGATATGAGGGGGTAGGGCTATATTTCTAGGAGCGAACTCTAGGAGAATATGAAGCATATGGATACAAGTTATGCCTTGGAATGAAAGAGAATTCTGAATCAACTTTGCCTACAAACGAAGAAGCTATAAATAATGCAACTAGGAACCTCATGGAGAGTTCGATCCTGGCTCAGGATGAACGCTGGCCGCATGCCTTAGATATGCAAGTCAGACAGTGCCAATGTTCTAAATGTGTTTCATAGAATCACCTGAATAAGGTTGATGAATATGGTTTTCTTCGATGAACGGTGGTTGTGACAGTGTGCGAGGGATGGGTACCTGCTAAGGCACTTCGATGCTTAAGTTAGACTGTGCACAAGATGGGTAATGTTTGGAATTAGGTGCATATATTTCCTACCTTGTGTGGTATTTATAAGAGCATCTTGGTAGATAAGAATTATGTTTATATCTGCATTAAATGCTGTTAATTAGGATAATAATCTAATAAGATTGTTATCTCTTATAACTGTCTCCTCAATTTATGAGGGATTCTATAAGAGATTTACTCTTCATAAACGGACTTATTTACTTATCCAATAGCACTCATAAAAATTCGAGATCCCAACTCTAGTGGGTTGGGTTGCTCCTAAATCACTAATCCGGAACTTGGTCCATAACAGTAATCGAAATTTATTGTTTCCCATAGATGACACCAATGTTCATAATGAGTTTTAGAGAATCACTTGAATAAGGTTAACGAATGTGGTTTCCTCCCATGCATGGTGATTGCAATGGTGTGCAAGGGGTAGGTACCTGCAAAACACACTTCAAAGCTCAAGTTAGATTATGCACAAATTAGATAGTGTTTGGAATTAATTAGATCCATATATTTGCTACCTTATGTGATATTTATAGGAGCGTCTAAGTAGATGAGAATTATGTTTAAATATGTATTAAACGTTGTTAATTAGGATAAGAATCCAATAAAATTGTTATCTCTTATAATTGTATTCTCTATTTATGAAGGATATAATTGATTTCTTTATTTATGATGAATTCTATTAGAGATTTACTTTTCATAAATGGACATATTTATTTATCCAATAGGGCTCATAAATATTCAAGATTCAATTCTAACGGGTTAAGTTGTTCCTAAACTACTAACCTGAAACACCAATCTAGAACAGTTTCCTCTCCTAAACTTTTTTATCAAAAAATTAAAGCAATGCTATAATATGTCAATAGAACTTATATATGCTTTTTATGTATAAATAAATATTTAATACAAACTTAGGCGGAATTCATTAGCTTGCACAATGATATATATGTATATGTATATATATATATATATATTTATCTATTTGATCAATGTTAAAAGGGAAAAAGGAGGCAAACAAACATGATACAGTGGGTTCTTTTATTTTTTCAAAGATGACGAAAATATCATTTATAAATAAATATGTGTAACCAATATATATATATGTTAAATATGAATTATATGGAAGTGGGCACATAGTTGACCAAAGATATTTGTTCCAAGGATGTCATACGCTTATATTAAAAACATTCATGACTTATCAATAAAAGAAAATCAACAATATTAACGTCAATACTAAGGTTATAAAATTTAAAAAGATAACAAAAAGTCCTATTAAATCAATTAGTTATGATATTTTTAGTATTAACAGTCCATATATTTTTTTAATATTTTTTAATATTATTTATTATTATTTTTATTATTTTCTCATTAAATTTGATATTTTTAAAAAAATATCAATAATACATATATTCGTAAAAGAGGTACTGATGATATTTTTCCTAAATCAATGGAAGCCATTGGATGAAAAAATTTTTTTACTTGTAGCCAACCAATGTATATTAACCACGCATCATTTTTATTTTTTGGTTAATATTTGGGGAAAAGAATGCATGCTCTTTACGAACTTCCAAATTCCCACGCGAACTCCCCCCATATTTTTAAAACAAATTATATATTTTAATATTTTGGAGATTTTAAACAATCAGCGAAAATAGATTTTTGTATGTACCCTTTTAGTTTTTACTATTGAAATTTTACCTATCTAAGTTTAAAAGCAGATTTATGGTAATTTTGATAATTATTTCATGGTTATGATATTTTTAAGTGGCGTGCAAGTTTCTCATAGTGAAATCTTCGTAGAAAACGTATAAAAAAATATGATATACTCCGTCTGAAAAAATAATAAAAAAGTGTCAGCTCAAAAAAATAATAATAATAAAAAGTGTAATGATTATAATAATGATATATGTACCAAAACAAAAAACATCATAAAAATCTTTATATTTTGTTCGATCTAATGTCTATATGTACTTTTAACATTTTTTTAGTTTAAATTTAATTAATTGAAAATGTAAATTTTTTTACAATATAATGAATGATATGTTATCATTAAAAAATGTAAATTTTTAGTAGTGATTGTGATAATTAAATTCTTTTAATAATTTAATTATGCACGATAATATAAATTTTTTTAAAATTATTGTAAATAAAAAAGAAAAAATATAAAAATATCAAGATAAGAATAGAATAGAGAAGAGAATATAAAGAAATCGATATAAGACAACATAGATTCAAAATTTAGTTCTTAAGAAATTAGTTATATTCTATCTTTTTCTTATTTCTTTATATAGAATCATGTTTTTATATAATACTTTAAATATAAAGAATGATAGAGTAATTATACTTCTCAATCCAATGCACAATTATATGCAAATGTTACAAAGTAAGTGTAATGTTAAAAAGTAATTAAACACACCAAAAGTTATAACCACCAACTCTTACTAATAGTATCATTTAAATCAAATTAAGATAGTCATCCACTACATACAAAATATGCATGATTTACAATAAAAATATTAATATTTTATTGAGCACCGAAACGCTAGAGCCTTGTTGATAGAAATTTATCGGATCTATTAATTCTAAAATTTATGATATATCAAAATATATAAAAAAATTTAGGGATACCTTAAAAAACGTCGATGAGAAATTCATTGTTGAAACCCTTAAAAGTAATCTCGATGAGAGAGATATATTATTCCTATTCCACAGTAGTCGCTTACGCGTCAATATCAATGGAGTAACTGTGTGCACTAGAATGGTTACGAATAAAGATCTCTCCCTGTATATATATAAAATAACTAAAATGGGTTAAACCTACCTATTATGGCAAACCCATATATAGGACCCATAAAACAAAACTCACTTATGAGTAGTGCTTTAACAACAATATGTCTATTAACAATACTGATCACAATTTGTGCTAAACAAAATGTTCTAATAATTTTGACACCCAATTAATCTGGGTTTTATAAAATTATAATATGATTTATGCTTATCTATAAAAAAAAATCTAACATTCTCCCACTTGGACAACATAAGTCACATTACATTATTTCAATAAGAAAATAATTCTATAGATTAATCAAACAATATATGGCCACAACATGATATCAAAATTGAGCCAGGACTCTCAACAACTAGTCCAAAATGAGAGCACAAACATCTGAACAATGCAAAAAATCATACTTGAAGGAGTACTGATATCATACATGTAAGATACTCATATCTCGGTGACCCAACAAAATGTGGTACATGGGTAATGAGAAAGTACATCCAAAATTGCATGTCAATATGTAATCAAAGTGCATTTCCCAACAAAATGGCCCCAAGCATCCACTCAAGATGCTTTCTAAGATTTAACAAATATCTCAGCACAGTAACAAAATGAGACGGGATCCAAAATATCTCCACAATATGCCATATCATAAACAAACAAAACTACACAGATAATAATAATAACAACAATATTATATGGCAATAAAAATAATAACAATATAATTATTGATAACTCTAGGGAATAAAGTTAATTCACTTGAATTGGAATGATCATGTGCATGATATTCTTAAGTTTTTAAGTCCAAAGGTTCAATTCATGCATAATTTTGATAATTAAAGCTTCATGTCTCAAATGATTAAGAATTGAATATTTAATGACTTTATTTGAGAAATTTGGATGGATCCTAGTTTCACGAACTTTATCATTGTTTTGATGCAGGTATTTAAGATGAGAAGGTCTTGAAAGAGATAAGGGAAGAGAACAGAAGCTTAAAATGGAAGAAAACTTGAAAGGAGGATAAGTTGAAAAGCCACGTCTAGGCATGAAAAAATCACGCCTAGGCGTGCCACTCTCGTGTTTACAAGAAAATTAGACAGAGATACCCACACTTAGGCGTGGACAACAAGTGGACAGTACGTGTCTTGTTTTCACGCCTAGGCATGGAAAATGTGCGTCTAGGCATGGAAAAAGCTCAAGTTCGCGAAATTAGCCTTTTTATCTGACTTTGGAGAGCATTGGAGGGACTTTTGGTTTTTTCTACAAACAGAGTTTGAAAGAGAAAGTGAAAGGAGGAGATGTTTGCTTGGAAAGGAGGAGAATCAAGTGAAGAATCAAGATCAAGGGAGGAAGATCAAGCTTGGATTCTCTCCAATTTGTTCACTTTTTCCCTTTTCTTTCTTGCTTTATAATTTGATGGATTCCATGATTGTATTTGTTGTTTCTTCTCTTATGATGTGTAACTAAACTCTAATCTAGGGGCTCTCTAGGATCTTGCTATGAATGTGAATATTTTGTAATTCCTTTGGGTTTTTATCAATGAATTTGGTTTTGTTTTTCCATACTATGCTTAATATTTGTTCTTGATTGGCCATCAATTGCATGATTATAGTATTCTCAATTGAACTAGACATAGGGAATTGGGAATATGTACATAGTATGGTAGATGTATATTCAATTACATTCAAGTTATTTGGGTGTGGTTATTAGCTAATGGGATGGACACATACCCTTTGGTCATGCATAGTAAGTGTTTGAAACTTAGTCTTAATGAGTTATTCTTATGCTATTTCACATGGACACATAGTGGTTTGAGTAAGTTTTATATAGATAATTAACCTAGACATAGGCTTTTTATCTATAATCAGTTTCTATTAGCAAAATCAATTCTTTGGTAGATGTTCTTGAATTGTCAAAATTCATTGAAATAGCAAGTGATTAGGGACCCCTAGGCTTTATTCATACTTATCTATCTCTTGCGAACTTGGTTTTTGGTGCATCTTATTTTATTTATTTTAAGCTGTTATTTTCATTTAAAACCACCTTCATGATCTGATTGCTTGGATAAGATTTTTGTGAAAAGTGATTAGGTTTTAGCACATTCTGATAGCAATATATTTTATTCATTTTTATAATCCTTTCACTAGGCTTCTTAAGGTTCAATTAGGCTTAATTAAGTTGGTTTTGTTACATTTTATGATATTGAGCTTAATTGGATCATTGAAGGAATTATTACTTGAATTGGCTTTAATTTGTCTATTTGGCAATGTTTAGTAAACTAGCTATAATTTGAGTTTCAAATATCTGATTGATGTGATTCTTATCTTGTAGGAAAGTTAAGAAATTCTCTACAACTTTCATGAAGACCTCAAGAGTTACATCACACGTTTGGATAATTTAAATTGGAGTTGAAGCAAGATCCAGAGTGTTGATCCTAATAGCTTGACCTCTGCACACTCATCAGCCCATATCTTAAGCTGTAGGGGTGACATTGGGGTGAACTAATGGCATTGGAAAGTTAAGATCCAAATTTACAACTTTCATGAAGAACACAAGATCTATTTCAGATAGCTTGGAAGTCAAATTAGGCTTAGAAGTCAAAATAGAAAAGTTGTAACTAAGCCTGAATAATGTGCAAAGATTGGGTCATATCTTAAGTTGTAGGAGTGATATTGAGCTGAAACCAGTGGCATTGAAAAGTTAAGACAAAAGCTTACGACTTTCATGAGACCATGTTTCTAAATTCTGACGACAGCCATAAGTTCAGCACCAAATCATTTGGAAGACAAGCATCTCAATAATTTTTCACTCATTCACAATTATCAAACAACTCCCTTGCCATTTTCCACTCATTATCAAACAACTCCATTGTCATTTTGTTTTCCTCAAGCTCTATAAAAGGGAGCATTGGCTGATCATTTTTGACATCTTAGCTTAGAGATCAAGATCATGCTATTGTGTTATTTGTTTCTCTTGTGGTAGTTTTCTTTTGTTCTAAATAAAAGTTATGTTCATCTTTTTCTTCTTTTCTCTTTCTTTCTTCTTGTTCATGAGTAATTAATTTTTATTTTGTTTAGGTGAAAGGGTGAAGCTTTTAGTAATAAATTAAGGTTATATTAATTTTTTTCTTATGCTTGAATGATATATTATCAAGTGGTCATTATATGTGTTGTATTTTGTTTCAATTAATTTAAAAACTCTCATTGTAAAGTGGAGATTCTATTGTAGACAAGAGGTTGACACAATGAATGTTTGAGCTCATTTATAAGTGTTGGCATTAGTGAATAATTAATGGAACCATAATATAATTATATATATAATCTTAATTGAACTTTGAATGTTATATTTTTTAATTGGAACCTCCGTTATATGTGGATTTCAATTGAGTTATAAAAAGAAATAATGTTATCTTTAATTTATTACCAAGAGTGGATCTTCTACCCCAAGCAAATCCTTTTTCATTTGTGAACAACTTTTATCACCTTTATTGTTGTGACAAATCTTTTCCTTACCTCAAAAATTTTTCTTCATCAATTCCCTGTAGATCGACCTCGGACTCCCGAGAATTTATTACTTGAAACAACCTGTACTTAGGTTTGCAACTTATAATTGGCAATAAGTTTTTGACGCCGTTGCCAAGGACTTGATTTGAAGAACAAATTTATTGAGGTCTTCTTTCTCTAAGTAAACTTCACCATCTAGTATATTGTTTTTCTATTCTTTTAATTTTTTTACTTTCTAACTTACTAATTTACTAACTTTCTAACTTAATACTAACTTTCTAACTTTCTAACTTATTAATTTATTAACTTACTAATTTACTAACTATGATATTTAATGGCAGGTTTATACCGCCTACTTCTATATTTTCTTTTCTATTTTAAGTCACTTATTTATGCTTAATTGGTATCGTGATTCAAATTCTGGTCGTTTGGTTAAAATGAATCATGGTACTTTATATATTGATTTGTTTGAATCACAATCACACACATTAAACACAATGGCTGAAAATGAAAGTATACATGATGAACATGAAAATCAACTGTTGCGAATCATGCATGAATATTTGTAACCACCTCGAAATTGTAGTCCCTCATGTTTTATCTTTCCACTCAATGCTAACAATTTTAGATTTAAGTCGGGTATGATTTCATTACTTCCTAATTTCTATGGTTTAGAATCTGAAAGCTTATATTTATATCTAAATGAATTTGAGGAAGTATGTATCGCTTTTAATGACCAAACTTGCATTGAAGAGATTGTTAAACATAAATTGTTTCCTTTTTCTTTGAAAGATAGAACAAAAACTTGGCTTAACGCTTTGAAACCAAGATCAATTGGCACATGACAAGAAATGCAATGAGTTTTTAAAAAAAAATTTCCAACACATAAAACCCATGTTTTGAAAAGACAAATTCAAATTTTTTTTCAAAATTCAAATGGAGCATATTTTTAATATTGGGAACATTTTAAAGATTTTTTAAATTCTTGCCCACATCATGATTTTGAAAAATGGTGCACTATAAGCTTCTTTTATGAAAGTTTAACACTTGAAACCAAACAATTTGTGAAAATAATGTACAATGACGAGTTTCTTGACAAAGAACCTGAAGAAGCTTTAGAATATTTAAACCATTTAGCTGAAAATTCTCAATCTTGACATGGTACTAATCCTTCTGAAAATTCAATTAGATATAACCTTGCAAATGCTAGTAAAAGAAAATATCATCTTAGTCAAGAAGAAGATCTAAATGCTAGGTTCGCCAGTTTGGCTAGAAAGGTTGAAGCCATGGAATTAGGGAAAGTGAAAGAAGTCAAATCACTGCAAAATGAAGAAATTTGTGACATTTGTGATGACTTAGGACACTCAACAAATGAATGTCCAAAGATTCCTATTTTTAAAGAAGTTGTGCATGAGCAAGTAAATGCAATGAACAATTTTAAAAAGTCATTCACCTCTTCTTTTTCAGATTCATATAATTCGAGGTGGAGAAATCACATGAACTTCAGCTGGAGGAATAATAATTATGCATAATTTATGCAACCACCGCCTACTAAGAACAATAAGGCTCTCAAAATTCTCAATGATATGCACCTTATGTCTCATAATATAGGAAAAACCTTGAAGAAATACTGCATGCATTCATGGAAAAGTAAGAGGTCATTAATAAACAAAACACTCAAGTCATGATTGACATAAAAGACACTCTTGTCAAATTTGCTTCTGCACTCGCCGTTCATGAGAAAAGAAAGTTTCCTTCTCAACCTCAACCGAATCCCAAGGGTCAGTACAGTCTAAATGAAGGTAGTTCAGAAAACTAACAAATAGATCAAGTCAAGTTAGTGATAATTCTTAGGAGTGAAAAAGTTATTGAAAAAGAAATTTCCTGAACCTTGTGAGAGAGATGATGAATCAATCCCTCAAGATAAAGAAGAGGTTGATAAGCCATCTGGCCAAAATAAGACCAAACTCTTGCCTCCACCCCCATTTCCTCATGCATTAAATAGTTCAAGGAAATTGAATCACCACACTGAAATTTTTGAAATTTTTAAACAAGTGAAGGTCAATATTTCGTTGTTAGATGTTATCAAACAAGGTCCTTCTTATGCCAAAATTTTGAAAGACTTATGCACTGTTAAAAGAAAATTAAATGTGAAAAAGAAGGCCTTTTTGAATGAACAGGTAAGCTTCATTATTCAGATTAATGATGTTTTGAAATATAAATACCCTAGTTGTCCTACGGTTTCATGCATTATTGGAGAACATAAAATTGAACAAGTTTTACTTGATCTTGGTGCTAGTGTTAATTTGCTTCTATATTCAGTTTATCAATAACTTAACCTAGGTGAGTTAAAACCAACTACTTGCCGATAGATCAATTAAAATTTCAAAAGGAATAATGGAAGATGTGTTGGTACAAGTTGATAAATTCATATATCCTGTAGATTTTATTGTCTTGAAAACTGAACCTATGGTCAATAGTTGCAAGTCAATTCCTGTTATTTTAGGTTACTTATTTTTAGCAACATCTAATACTTTGATAAAATTACAAAAATGGAGTGATGAAGTTAACATTTGGAAATATGACACTGGAGCTTAATGTTTTCAACATATGCAAGCAACCACGGGAAGTCCATGACAAAAACGAGGAAGCTGATGGGATTGAGGCCATTGTAGATGATCATCTTCAAAAAAGGAGTCATTCTGACCCATTAGAAATTTGTTTAATTAATTCATTTAATTCAGGTATGCAATTAGATGATGATATTTCTGAAATATGCTCTTTGCTTGATTGTACACATGTAATGGAATATAAAGGATAGAAACTGAGATTCGAAAGGCTAAAACCCATGAATGATAATACCCATGAAGAAGTACTCACACTGGAACTAAAGTCATTACCTGCTAGGTTGAAGTACATATTTTTGGAAGAAGAACATAGCTTTCTAGTGGTAATTTCCTCATCCTTTACTAGAGAACAAGAATATATGTTGATAGAAGTACTTAAAAGGCATAAAAGTGCAATTAGATGGACATTAAAGGACATAAAAGACATTAATTCATTAATTTGTACACATAGAATATATTTAGAGGATAATGCTAAAACATCTCAACAACTTCAAAGAAAATTAAATCCACACATGAAAGAGGTAGTTAGAGCTGAAGTTCTCAAATTACTTGATGTTGAAATTATCTACCCTATCTCTGATAGCCAGTGGGTAAGCCCTACACAAGTTATGCCTAAGAAATCTGGAATAATAGTGGTTGAAAATGAAAAAAGTGAATTAATACCTACGCGAGTCTCATCCAGTTAGCATATGTGTATTGATTTTACAAAATTAAATGTAGTCACTAAGAAAAATTGTTTCCCTTTGCCATTTCTTGATCAAATTCTGGAAAGAGTAGCAGGACATCCTTACTACTATTTTCTTTATGGTTATTCAGGGTATAATCAAATACCAATTGCATTAGAGGATTAAGAAAAGACTACTTTTACATGCCCCTTTGGCACTTTTGCATATAGAAGAATGTCTTTTGGCCTTTGTAATGCTCCGATAACTTTTCAAAGATATATGCTAAGTATTTTTAATGACATGATTGAGCATTATTTAGAGGTTTTCATGGATGACCTGATAGTTTTTGGAAATTCTTTAATTGATTCTTCTACTGTTGTTTTCACCGTTCATGTTGCTGTTAGATATTTAATGTCTAAGCAGGATGTCAAACCTAGGTTGATACAGTGGATCTTGTTGCTTCAAGAATTCAACATCATAATAAAAGATAAGAAAGGAGCCAAAAATGTTATTGCAGATCATTTTTCCAGACTTATAACAGACTCACCTTTTGATAACACACCTATCAATGATTCTTTTCTTGATGAATTTTTATTTTCTATCAATTCCATGCCTTGGTTTGCTAACATAGTCAATTTTCTTATAACAGGAAAGATGCCGCCTCGGTGGACACACTAAAATAGAAAGAAGTTTTTGACTGAGGTAAAAAATCTTTATTGGGATGATCCATATTTGTTCAAATATTCCTGATAAAATCTTTCGGAGAAGTGTACCGACAGTGAGGTAGGTAGTGTCATTAAATTTTGTCACTCAGAAGCATATGGAGTTCATTTTTCTTCAAAGAAAATAGCTGCGAAAATCTTGTAGTGTGAATTTTGTTGGCCCACTTTATTTAAGGAAATCTATACCTTTTTCAAAAATTGTGAAAATTATCAGAAATTGGGTTCTATTTCTAAATGAAACATGATACCTCTGAACCCTATCCTTGCCATTGAAATTTTTTATTGTTGGGGAATTGATTTCATGGGTCCATTTACATCATCATTTGGATTTGTGTATATTTTGGTTGCATTTGATTATGTCTCAAAATGGATTGAAGTGATTCTATGTCGACACAATGATTATAAAACTGTTCTTAAATTTTTAAAGAAAATGTTTTAAGTCGATTTGGAATCCCTCGAGCTATCATCAGTGATGGGGGAACACATTTTTGTAATAAATCATTTGAATCATTAATGAAGAAATATAGCATTGCCCACACAATTTTCACCCCTTATCATCCTCAGACAAGTGGACAAGTAGAATTAGCAAATAGGGAGATTAAACAAATTTAAAAAAAATGATTAACCCAAATCATAAAGATTGGTCTTTAAGACTAAACGATGCACTTTAAGCTTATCGTATTGCTTTCAAAACATCTTTAGGCATGTCACCCTATCGATTAGTTTATGAAAAATCTTGTCACTTACCTGTAGAACTGGAGCATAAAGCATTTTGGGTCATTAAAACTTTCAACTTAAATCTTGATGATGCTTACAATTTACCAAATTGTAATTAAATGAACTTGAAGAATTGAGAAATGATGCATATGAAAACTCAGAAATTTATAAAGTTAGAACAAAAGCTTTTCTTGAAAAATCAATTTTGAGAAAATCTTTTGAAATTGGTCAAAAAGTTCTGCATTATAATTTTCATCTTCACCTATTCCTTAGAAAATTGAGATCTGAGTGGATTGGCCCTTTTATTATCAAACATGTATATCCTCATGAGATCATAGACATTGAGAACCCTAGGAATAGTAGTGTGTTTAAGGTCAATGGACAAAGACTCAAACTATTTATGGAAAACTAAGTTGTTGAGGTAGAATTCATCTTTCTTTCTAATCCTTATTATGAGAACAATTTATTTTAATTTTGTGGCTTTCTTTTTGTAGTTCTTTGTGACCCCGGTTAAGTGGTGAATAACGGTACTCTGTGGCTCTTAAGTCGGTTTATTTTTTAGTTTTCCATAATAATTGATTTCTTCTCCTTTAAAATATATGTCATTTTTTTGAATTTAAGAAAACATTTTCCTTCTCTTTCTCAAAATGTTCTAACAAAAATCTATAAAGCTATGTGTAAAAGACTGAGAATGTTAATGCACAAGGGTATCCCAGAAGATATACGCTGGATAATCGAAGCAAAAGTCTGTTTAGCAGGTGAATCCTCAAATTCATTTGTCTTATACATGCCAAGTCTCGGTAAAAGTTCATATTCTAAAAGGAAAAGAGCAAAAAAAATGCAAGTTTGTCACAAATGTGCACGATGGAATTGTAACAAGCGATGTCATTCTTTGGGGATGGTTTTCGTAAATCGAGAAGATAAAATATACTTTATTAAGAATGGACTGAGTAAGGAGTCATTAGATGATATCTTATTGACTCTTGAGATGTATTCTTATGGAGTTGTGCATTGTGAACTTCTTAATTTGTGGAATCTCTTCAGGGACGATCATAAACATTACATTCTTAAGAATCTGACTCTAAAAGACCCTGTTTGCCAATTTATAAGAAAATTGGATGGGAAGTTTATCCTCGACTCATAGAAGGCGTTTAAGTCATTACTGGATGTAAAACTAAAGGAAGATGAGAGCCACAATCACAACAACATGTATGTTATTATCTTGTTCATTTTTTTTCTTCAAAAAATAGGGGAGGACAAAACTTTGATTATACCTGATCTTTAATTAGATCAAGACCTCCGGGTGGATGCCCGTCCTATCATAGACTCAGGAGGAGATCTTTGCACGCCAGTCTGTAAATAAAGTTTGTATGCCATGCTCTATAGAGAGTCATGTGCTACATTCCCAGTAACCTAGGCTCTGTAGCGCTGTTGGACCCAAAGTGGAGTCTTTTCTTTACTGTGAAACATAAACAGCTACTGAGCATTATCTTGTACTTAACTATATGAGCTCTGATGCGCCAGGTCATGTCACTGCGTGTCGAGCACTCACGAATGCCAGATTTTGTGCTCTAATGAGTACACGGCTTCCTGGGGTGGAATTCTAGCTTAAGCAGAGATCTGAAGCCATGCCTTGTGAGGATGGACTGCATTCATGACGTGTAATATAAAGATACGCCATGACAACTGCACTGATGACATGCAGTATAAAGATATGTCATTTTATTGAATAAACGGGCGTGAGAGCCCAACCTCCAGTCTTGGACTGGTTCTAACTCTCGTTTTCTTTCAAAGAAATAAACAAATAAAAATATAAATAATAAAATATAAAAAATAATAAAAATATGTGTTTCAAACTTTTCTAACAACAGCCAACCTACCTATATAGGTGCTATCATTATATTTTCCATTTACCTATTTAAACACTCTATTTTCTTCACTTTTCTCTAACTCATAATCATTCAAAGGGAGTGTGAGTATAGAAATGGAGGGAGCTTCTGTTCGTAAACTTACCAATATCTGCTATTTTATGGGTTAAGTTATGGGAAGGGTTTAGAGTTTGTAAACGCAGCAAGTATTGTTGGTCGAACACTTGCTGCGAGGAACATTCATGTAGTATACGGGGGAGGTAACATTAAGTTAATGGGGGTTGTATCACTTTCTACACATCTAAGAGGCAGTCAAGTTTTAGGTATCATTCCTGGACCTTTAACTTAAAAGAACATCATTGGAAAGACAATTGGGCAGGAACTTCAAGTATCATCATTGCATGGACGAATGAGGATAATGCTTGAAAACTCTAATGCATTCATTACCTTATTAGGTGATTTTGGTACTTTGGAAGAAGTTTTTCAAATTATCTCTTGAGCCCAACTGACTATCCACCATAAACCCATAGGTTTATTGAATGTTAATAATTTATTTGATAATTTGTTATCTTTTTTTGACCATGATATGGAACAGAACTTTATCACACATTCGACAAGATGACTTTTTATCTCTACTTCCACTGTTGATGAATTAATTGATAAATTACAAACTTTTATTTATGAACCTGGTCCAGTAATAGCTTAGATAAATTAGTCAGAAAGAAGCAGTAAGGGAAGTAGCAAGGAACGTGGGTTTGGTCTGACACTTCATCTATAACTTTCCTTTACCTTTGGTTTTATTCATCGTACTTTGTTTCTGTTTAAATTTGTGTAAGATTTCTCTTTTTAGTAATTGTCACAACAGGTAATATCTTCTATCATTTACCTATCTATATTTTGACATTGAAGACAATGTTGTGATCTGGTTATGGGGGAAGGATAGTTAAAAAAAATAAAAAAATTAGGGAAGTATGTTTATTGATATGTTTGTTAGCAACTTACCAACAGTAAAACTAATTAAGGATGACAGAGTAAGGAGTAAATTATGCCCTTGAGGTAAATTTACTCTTGCGACGCATCTAAATTAGTGGCAAAGTAAGGAGTAATTAGGTAAATAACTATTTTGTGTTAAGGTAGCAAATGGATTCATGGATCATAGCATAAATTGTCTTCTTTCTTAAAAATCACATGCTTGGTTATGAATGTTGAATTGGTGGATTGAGAATGATAGAAATATGCCTTGTGAGATTTTGAGCCTATTGATGAATGGATTGAACATTTGTACCATTCTCTTCTTTCTTGTGTGATTTTCACTCATGGAATTATTACTCTAAAACTTACTTTGATTCTTTTTTAGGCTACATTTTCACATACATGCATACATAAACATGATTGAGACATTTTTCTTGAAATAGCTATTTTAACCAAATAGTCAACCGTGCATACTTTCCCTTACTTAACCACTTTGATCTTATTTGACTATTCCTTGTTTGTAGCTCATTACGTGCCTTAAATGAAAAATCATGTTCTTATTCAACTTTAGAAATAAGAAAGCATTAGCTTTGTTATTGGATAAGTTCTTGAACAAGTGAATGGTTAGTGAAAAATGAAAGAGTGACCAATTAAAAAAATAAAAAATAAAAAATAAAAAATATAATAAATATATTTATAAAAAAAATGTATAAAGAAAGGCCAACAAGGCAAAAAGAGAAGGAAAAAGAATATGCAAAGGGAATTTACGTTACGTTGGGATGAACTTTTCATGTTTGTTATTTTAGCTCAACCCTAATGCTCTTTTATTCTCTTTGGTATTTAACTTGTCATATCCATATTACCCCCTTCCTTTACCTTAGCCATATTACAACCTTGAATAAAGTCCTCTTGATTTTTGTGTGCATATATTTTGAGTAGTGGAGAAGTAGAAGATAAGCAAGCTTATGGTAGTGTAATTTTTCATGGGTTTAATTGAGTGAAATACTTACGTTTCAAACACATGGGGGATTAATAGTGAATATTATGAGGATCTATCATTTTTGACTCATGCTTTTCAATTGAAATTTCTTTGCTTGTTGGTTTGAGATGTAAAGAAACGTTGCCTCATAAATGTTTTGATCCCTTAAATCTTTGGTTGCTCTTCTTGCTTATAAACTTTTGCATTCTTGAATATTATTAGAAATTGAGTTTTTTAAAATTTTTAGCTTTTGAGTTTGTGTTATTTTTCCTTATTCCCTAACTTTGGTCTTATGTGTTTTGCCCGGGAATGCAAAAATTAAGTGTGGGAGAATTTGATAGCAATATATTTTATTCATTTTTATAATCATTTCACTAGGCTTCTTAAGGTTCAATTAGGCTTAATTAAGTTGACTTTATAATATTTTATGATATTGAGCTTAATTGGAATATTGAAGGAATTATTGCTTGAATTGACTTTAATTTATCTATTTGGAATTGTTCAATAAGCTGGCTATAATTTGAGTTACAAATATCTAGTTGATGTGATTCTTATCTTGTAGCAAAGCTAAGACAATTCTCTACAACTTTCATGAAGACCTCAAGAGCTAAATCACACGTTTGGATAATTTAAATTGGAGTTGAAGCAAGATCTAAAGTGCTGATCCTAACAGCTTGACCTCTATGCACTCTTCAGCTTATATCTTGAGCTGTAGGAGTGATATTAGGGTGAAACTAGTGGCATTGGAAATTTAATACCCAAATCTACAATTTTATGAAGAACACAAAAGCTAATTTGGATAGCTTGGAAGTCAGATTGGGCTTGGAAGTCAAAACAAAAAAATTGTAGCTGAGCCTGAACAATGTGCAAAGATTGGGTCATATATTGAGCTGTAGGAGTGATATTGGCCTAAAACCAGTGGCATTGGAAAGCTAAGACAAAAACTACAACTTTTATGAAGACCACTTTTCCAAATTCTGATGGAAACCATGAGTTCAGCATCGAATCATTTGGGAGACAAGCATCTCAATAATTTTTTAGTCATTCATAATTATCAAACAACTCCCTTGGCATTTTCTACTCATTACCAAACAATTACATTGTCATTTTGTTTTTCTCAAGCTCTATAAAAGGGAGCATTGGCTGCTCATTTTTGGCATCTTAGCTTAGAGATCAAGATCGTGCTATTTTGTTATTTGTTTCTCTTGTGGTAGTTTTCTTTTGTTCTGAATAGAAGTTATGTTCATCTTTTTCTTATTTTCTCTTTCTTTCTTCTTATTCATGAGTAATTAAATTTCATTTTGCTTAGGTGAAAGGGTGAAGCTTTTGGTAATAATTAATGTTAGATTAATTTCTTTCTTGTGCTTGAATGATGTATTATCAAGTGGTCATTATATATACTGTATTTTGTTTTCAATTAATTTAGAAACTCTCCTTGTAGAGTAGAGATCTTAATATATTGTAGACAAGAGGTTGACACAGTGAACGCTTGAGCCCATTTACAAGTGTTGGAATTAGTGAATAATTAAAGGAACTATAATATAATTACATATATAATCTTAATTAAACTTTGAATGTTGTATTTTTCGATTGGAACCTCCATTATGTGTGGATTTCAATTGAGTTATAAAAAGAAATAATCTTGTCTTTAATTTATTACTAAGAGTGGATCTTTTAGTTCAAGTGAATCCTTTTTCATTTGTGAATAACTTTTATCACCTTTATTATTATGACAAATTTTTTCCTTACCTCAAAGGATTTTTCTTCATCAATTCCCTGTAGATCTACCTCAGACTCTTGATAATTTATTTGTTGAAACAACCTGCACTTGGGTTTGTAACTTATAATTCGTATCACCTTCCTAGTTATCAATCTATTGGGACATGATACCTAACTCTCATTATATTACTTGTCAACCCGTGCACTTGCAGATCCCAAACAATTGTTTATGGTCTTGAGACAGAATAACAAAATAAGGTCATAATAAAATTACAAAACAAACTTTCATTAACTCAAAACATCAAAAGACCTCACTATATCCATATGGGTCACATGAACAACAAAACTTTAACAGCTAAACCTTTGGTTAGGAGATCTGTAATCATAAGTTATGTAAGGATATACTCGATATGAGTTTGAAACTCCAGAATCTTCTCTCTAACAAACATATATTTTGTGTCAAAAGATTTAAGAGCTTAAAGCTCTTATTGATTTAAGGGAAGCACACTATGGCAGAGTTATCACAAAAGATAGTAAGAGGCTTGGAAACCACAATAGAAAATTCAGTAATCGAAATTTTCAACCATACTGCTTGACGCATAGCCTCTTAACAAGTTATATATACTTTAACTCCATAGTGGAAGTAACTGTAAGTATCTGTTTAACACTTTTCCAAGAAACAGCTCCTCCAGCCAATAAAAAGATATACCTTGATGTGGACTTGTGGTCATATGGACAACCACTATAATCAGAATTAGAATAGCCTATTACTTCAAGGTGATCTGATCTCCTATATGTAAGCATATAAGCTTTGATACCCTATAGATACCTCATAACTCGTTTTACAACCTACCAATAAGCCACACTAGGTTTGCTTAAGTATCTCCCAAGTATACTAACAACAAAAGCAATATCAGGACGTGTACAAAGTTGAGCATACATAAGGCTGCCAACAGTGGAAGCATGTGAGACCTTCTCCATTTCAACAACATCTTTATCATTTTGAGGACACTGGGTTTGAGAGAGTCTTTCACCCTTTTGAATAGGTGTAGCATAAGGATTACAAGATTTCATATTAAATCTATTCAGAATCCTTTTAATATAAATTTTCTAAGACAAGCCAAGAATACCACAAGATTTATCATGGTGAATCTCAATACCCAGTACAAAAGAAGTATCACCAAGATCTTTTGTATCAAAATGCGCTGTTAACATCTGCTTAGTTTTATACATAAAATCAACATTATTACTAGCCAACAATATATTATCAACATAGAAAATAAGAATGATAAATTTACTCTCACTAAACTTCAGATAAATGCATTGGTCAACAATATTTTCTTTAAAAATAAGAGAGCCAACAATATAATCAAATTTCAAGCACCAATGCCTGGAAGTATATTTTAATCCATAAATAGATTTTCTCAATTTACAGACCATATGATCTTTACCATCTTCAATAAAACCATCAGGTTGATCTATATATACATCTTCATACAAATCATCATTTAAGAATGCAGTCTTAACATTCATTTGATGAAGTTTCAAATCAAAATGAGCTACCAATACCATTATAACAGGAAAAGAGTCTTTAGTGGAAACCGGTGAGAAAGTCTCCTTATAATCAATGTTTTCTCTCTAGTTATATCCCTTAGCGACAAGTTTGGCCTTATACCTCTCAATTTCACCTCTAGCATCAGATTTGGTATTAAAGACCTATTTGCAACCAATAGTTTTACAACTAGTAGGCAACTCCACCAATTCCCAAACATTGTTCTTTCTCATAGAAGCTAACTCATCCTCCATAGCCACTAGTCATTGTGCACTATCAGGACTAACCATGGCCTCTTAAAAGGAAATAGGATCAAAATCCTCAAATGAATTAAATTCATGCTCCTGCAGATATACAACATAATTCCTGAATCTAGTAGATTCAGTGGATATAGGAACTCACTTAGATCTTCTCAGTGGAGTCACAACAATATCTGGAATCTATACATTATTTTTGACTTATTGAGGAATATCAACATTATCAACATGATCAACAACATCATCATTATGGATCAAAGAAGGTGATATTATCCCTGGAAAGGGAACAATAGGAATAACAACAACAACATGTTCCTCTCTAAAATCAACAATACACGGCTCTTGAATTCCACCATGCTCTAAGTCCCTTTAAAAAAAGACAGCCTGATTGGATTCAATAACTCTAGTAGTATGAGATGGATAATAGAACTTAGAACCCCTTGAGCCAATACAATAACCAATGAAGAAACCACTAATGGTTTTGGGATCAAGCTTCTTTAAATGTGGGTTATAAGGTCTCACCTCTGCCCTACAACCCTAAACACGAAAATGTCTCAAGTAGGCAGTTTGCCTGTCATAAGCTTATATAGAGTCTTTAGCACAGATTTACTTGGCACATGATTCAATATATAAGTAACAGTCTTCAAGGCATCTCCCCATAAGAATTCTGGAAGAGTAGAATGACTAAGCATATATCCCACCATATCCATAAGAGTACGATTTTGCCTTTCTGCAACTCTATTTTGTTGTAGAGTGTCAGACATGATGTACTATGCCTTAATACCATAGTCTTGTATGAATCTAGCAAAAGGTCCAAGATTTCTACCAGTTTCATCATACCTATTATAGTATTCACCACCCCTATCATACCTTACACATTTGGTTTGCTTACTAAATTTCAATTCAGCAATGACTTTGAATGTTTTAAAGGCATCTAAAGAGTCAGATTTCTCACACAAAAAATTAACTCACTCGTATGTAGAGAAGTTATCAATAAAGGTGATAGAGTACCTAAAATTGCCCATGGCAATAAGAGTAATGGGCCCACAAATATCTGTATAAACTAACTGTAGTATTCCTTCATTCCTGGTAACCTCACTCCTTCTGGTTCCAACTGTAAGTTTTCCTTTTATACAATTAACATAAGTATCAAAGTCAGATAAGTCCAGATCATGAAGAATATTCTCCTTAATCAACCTCTTCATTCTCTCTCCAAAGATGTGTCATAAACATTTGTGCCACAACATAGAAGAGTTTTCAACAACTCTATCATGCTTGTTCCCAATAATATTATTGATATCTAAACGTCATTAGATCAACATAAGGGGTCAATATTTAACATATAAAAGTCATTAGATGAAACTCCATAAATACCAGAAATAATCAGAATAGAATCATAAGATAAGGAAACTCTCTTATCACTAAATAGATATGATAGTGCAACTATCTAAAATAGAAACCGAAAACAAGTTGCTTCTTATAGAGAACACATAGATGGTGCCTTTTAAACCTAAAGTACGATTTTGCCTTTCTGCAACTCCATTTTGTTGTACAGTGTCAGACATGATGTACTATGCCTTAATACCATAGTCTTGTATGAATCTAGCAAAAGGTCCAGGATTTCTACCAGTTTCATCATACCTATTATAGTATTCACCACCCCTATCATACCTTACACATTTGGTTTGCTTACTAAATTTCAATTCAACAATGACTTTGAATGTTTTAAAGGCATCTAAAGAGTCAGATTTCTCACACAAAAAATTAACTCACTCGTATGTAGAGAAGTTATCAATAAAGGTGATAGAGTACCTAAAATTGCCCATGGCAATAAGAGTAATGGGCCCACAAATATCTGTATAAACTAACTGTAGTATTCCTTCATTCCTGGTAACCTCACTCCTTCTGGTTCCAACTGTAAGTTTTCCTTTTATACAATTAACATAAGTATCAAAGTCAGATAAGTCCAGATCATGAAGAATATTCTCCTTAATCAACCTCTTCATTCTCTCTCCAAAGATGTGTCATAAACATTTGTGCCACAACATAGAAGAGTTTTCAACAACTCTATCATGCTTGTTCCCAATAATATTATTGATATCTAAACGTCATTAGATCAACATAAGGGGTCAATATTTAACATATAAAAGTCATTAGATGAAACTCCAAAAATACCAGAAATAATCAGAATAGAATCATAAGATAAGGAAACTCTTTTATCACTAAATAGATATGATAGTGCAACTATCCAAAATAGAAACCGAAAACAAGTTGCTTCTTATAGAGAACACATAGATGGTGCCTTTTAAACCTAAAGAATACCCAATACACACCTTTAAGGAAATAACACCTATATACTCTACTTTAACACTAACTATATTTCCTATGTGATCAGCAACTTTCCTTCACTTGGCTTTCGCCTATTTTGAACTCCAGTATTGAGCTTGTAACGTGAGTAGTTGCACTAATATCTAACCAACAAGTGCTAGAAGGAACATTAACAAGATTGAATTCATAACACATTAGAGCCAGGGGTTTAACTTCCTTATCCTTAATCTAATTATTAAAGTCTATATAATTAGCTCGTTTGAGTCAAATCGCAAATTTCGTGGCACGTTCACAATCACCATTCACACCATCATGCTTAGTCTTGGTTAACACAGAGAGGTCACAGGCCCTTCTAGATCTATCAAAAGCTTTACAAAATTGGTTGACATTATCCGCTTCATGAAAACTCTCCTTAATGGCTTTGTCCATGTTATACTTTATTGTCATGAGATGAACTTTATTTAAATGATCTCACCTTTCATATTTCACCCTAATCACAGCGCAAAACATATCTATGGGCTTTGAGGCTCATCCATAGCGAGAGCAATATCAATAATAGAGATGGCTAGAAATAAACTCATTGACTCAACTCAATCCTCATAATTGGTCCCACACAACTTTGTCAAAACATTTATTTTCATAAGCAAAACTGAATTAATATTTTAAATGGAGATTTTCTTGTTGAGTATTTCAATAAACAAGATGAGTAATAACCACAATGGAGTTCTTCCATGCAATTGTAATCCCGTCTAAGGGTCCCGAATTACAACACATGAGTAGACTCCCACAGACATTAAAATCATGTCCCTAAAGCTAGTACCGAGAGGATACTGAAAACTCTAAAGACATAACCTCAATGCCCTTAACAAATCAATATGAATTATATTAATAAAGGCAAACCGATAGGGTAAGCCCATTATCAACAAAATAGCACCTTGCCACGATTAGTCTCGCAAAGACGAGCTCACAAATCATGCAAAGTGCCCCAAAATAATATTACTTAACAAATCATCAGGAATTACATTAATAAAGGCAAACTGATTGGATAAGCACATTATCAATAAAATCGCCAATGCAACATTATTAACAAAATATAAACAAAATGACACCTCAACATAATTGGTCCCGCGAAAGTAAGCTCACAATCATGAAAGGTGCCCAAAAATTCCACAACATTTTAAATAATTACTCTCAAAACAAAATTCCATAAAAAATAACAAGAAATAATAATATATAATATTTTACATAGCATTTTATGTATAAAATAACGCTGAAATTATTTCAATGATTAAACAATATCAAGTTTAAGAGTACAAATTGTACAACACTCTCAGTAGTGTCACAATCATGCTGAAAAAATTTCAGATAAAATTTGGAGAGTATACAATAATTTTTAACATTATGCATTATTATATATACAACATAATATCAAAATTATTTAAATAATCAAATAACACAAAATCTGAGAGTGTACAATATATATGATATCCAATAGCATCACAATTATGCAAAGTGCTTCAATACAGTACCACAATACTTTAAATAGTAACTCTCATAATTGCATAAATAACAACAAAATAAATAGTTTTTAAAATATTATATATTAATTTATGCACAAAATAACACCAAAAGTAATTTTAGTATCCAAATAACATCAATTCTAAGAGTGCACGATATATATCATGTCCAGTAACATCACAATAATACACAAAAAATTTCTAGAGGTAAAAGAGGAAAGTATCATATATTTTTAATCATTTTAATCTCTAGAAATTTTGGAATAAATAATAAATCATAAATAAGCATGAAAAATAAATAAATAAAATTCTTTGTGAATATACAACATTATAATTCAATAGACATATTTTTAGACTTAAGATAATCTGAATAAAATTATTTCATTAAAATTTTACATTACATATAACTTCAAAATAAACAGGATTTTGAAGTCCATTACTGTGCATGATAATTTTCCATTACACAAAGAAGAAAATACACAAAGAAAATAATCAAAGAAAGAGGAGGAGTGTTGCACGAAAAACAAGAAGAAGAAGAAAAAAAGATTGGATGCGCCATGCCTAATGTCGTGTTAGAAAACAAATTGGACATTGCGACAAAGTACGTTGCTCGAGACACAGCACATCAAGGACGTGATCATCCAATTTTTTTTTAAAGAAAATTTTAAATTGAAGATCACATACTTTAATATTTCTTATTTGTATAATTTTAAACCTCATATATTTTGTAAATAAAATAAAAATTGATAGTCATAATTAGAATTAAAAAAACAATCTATGATACAAATTGATAGAAATTTATCGAATCTATTAATTCCAAAATTTATGACATATCAAAATATATAAAGAGTTTTAGAGTTACTTTGAAAAATGCCAATGAGGAAATAATTGTTGAAACCCTTAAAAGCAATCTTGATGAGGGAGAGATAATATTCCTATCCCACAGTAGTTGCTCACGCGTTAGTATTAATAAGACAACTGTATGCACTAGAGTAACTAAGAATAGGAACCTCTCCCTGTATATATATAGAATAACTAAAATGGATTAAACCTACCCATTATGGTAAACTCATATACAAGACCCATAAAATAAAACTAACATATGAACAGTATTTTAACAACAATAGGTTTATTAACAATATTGATCACAATTTGGAGTAAACAAAATACTCTAATAATTTTGACATCTAATTAATCTGAGTTTTATAAAATTATAATATATTTTATTCTAATTTATAAAAAAATCTAACACTTGTATCCTTTAGATGAAATTTAATTTTTGAGATGAATGAGTTTTAAATTAAAAAGAAAAAAAAACTAATTTTATGGAGTAGAGTCTCGAGTGCTTTTGCGCTTATGCGCCTCAAGTTCTGTATAGTAAAACCCAAAAAATTCACTAAAAGTGGATGATAATTCACCCCCCCCCCCCCCCCCCCAATAATCATCCATTGGTCTACTAGGTATATGGCAGCATTTGGTAATTTTCTAATTCACATTGACAATAAAAGCATTAGTTGAGATAATCGAGCTACTGATTTTGAAAATCTTGTAAACTTATTGAAATTTTCAGAAATATAATTATCAGGGTTTCTGATTTAGATATCTTAAAATTGAAAAAGAAAATTGCTTTTTGACCTATGTGTGTATGTGTAACTTTTTTAAAGTTTCTTTTTTTTGAAAATATAAGCCAGATTGGTGTGTATGGTTCAATTCATCAAGCAATGCTTTTTTTCCATCTAACTTGGCGCTAGGCAGGTGGTCTTCCTTTGCACAAAGTACACGAGTGGCAAAAAAAAAATTGTTATCACTTTACAGAAGATTTTATTCAATTACTTCTCTCGATTTAACATTATGTAAGCAGCTAATTAAAGACTAAAAAAAAATTCATAAGTAGCACATCACAGTTAGCAGGAAAAAAAATATATAAAAGGAGAAAGGCTAGTCCTACACTCAAAAAGTGTGACTAGAGCTCATAGAAATTAAAACCAAAAAACTATACCAAGGAAAGAAAAAAGAAATAAGAGTTTAATTTTGAAGTATTGTCAATATAAATTTTTTTATATTATCAATTAATCATGTGTCACCATATATGTAATTTTTAATATAATTATTATAAAATTCAAATATTTTTAATAATGTAATAACACATAATTAGTTGATAATATAAAAAATTATTACACTGACATTATATCACAATTAAATCTAAAAAATAAAGATAAATCAGTAATTAAATGCATAAACATGCATGGGTTGATCTTGCTTGAGAAGTGACAAAATGAGTGCACCATACCATACACGCTTTAACTTTTGAAAAAAAAAATCTTTTAAAATGAGTTTTTATCTAAAATGAATAAATAAAGGTGTATTTATTTTTAAATTATTTAATGAGTTAATATTTTAATACAATTTATCAAATTAAAAATGAATATACCCTAATTTATTCATTTTAAAGATAAATTCATTTTGAATGAACCTTATCCTAAGCTTTTAAAGCTAAATAAAGGGACTAGCATGCGATGCCAAATCCGTTTTAATGTATAAAAATTAATAAAACACGTTCATCAAGTTCAAACACTACATACTTGCTAGTGGCAAAAGTATTAGTAATTTGAATAAAATTATAAGTTTAGACTTCATTATCACCATTATAACCATGAAAAAAAAAAGCACCACATACCCCATATAGCGCAAAGTAAAATAAATTTAAAATATGTAATTATCCATTTTTAAATTTGAACCTCTAACCTTAAAAGTAGCTACAAGGCCATGAACACATTCTCTTAATCTAAAGATAATAACAATAAGGTTGATGCCCATCTAACTTTAAGAAATAATTGCACTGCCCTAAGGGACGGACCAGGTGCAGCCATATGGGAACATATGCCTCCGTTGAGTTAAACTTTTTTTAAACTGTATATATAATCTTTATCATTTATGACTTTACAGTTCTATAATTTATAGGTTTTTGCTCCCATATTAAAATAAAGAGTTGATTTGGTATTTCACAGATGTTTTAATTATAACTTTCAATCATGTGACACATAAATTTTTAAATTATTCTTTGATTACGTATGTAGAAAAAGAAACATATGATAATATTAATTATAAAAAATTATTCATTGTTCTAAAAATATTAAAAAATCACAATGAACAATTAGAAGTTTATTTTTCATAGTTTTTATTATATTTTATTTGTAAATATAAATATTTTTCAAAATATATATATAGAATGTTCATAACTTTGCCTCATCATTCCAAATTTCTGAGTCCGTTTAATAAAAAAGGTTAATCTATTTAGATATTTTAAAATTTTAATAATCTTTAAAATATCCGTACGTGTAAAGTGGGTAAAAACAGGTTAGTATGTAACTTTGTAAGAAGGAAATAGGGAAAAGCAGAATCTAATTGTGATAACATTCCTTTTCTTTACTTTTTTAAATTTCAAAGCTATGTGAGAATTATAAGAGATGTAGTTTTTTGTTTGTATAGATTTAGATTAGATGCCAACTCACTCAAAACAGGAAACCAAGCTGTTTCTAGCTATACAATAGAGTGGACAAGGGAGAGGCAAGCATATATGAATAAAAGGGTAATAATATGTTTGGATAATAGATAATGAGGAGAAGGAAAAAAAATGATGAAAAATAATAATTTTTTTTGAGAGTTTTAAAATATATAAAAAATAGAAGGAATATATTAAAAATTATTTCTCATCTCTTCTTCTCAAAAGCTCAACTTTTATTCTTTTAAAATTGAGATAAAATTATTTCCATTTTATTTTTTATTAATCTTTTAAATAAAAAAAAAGTAATTATATTTCATTCTTTCACTTCTCTTTTTTATCTATTTCCATTTATTTTATTCTGTTATATTCATAAAAAAAATCTAAATATAATGTAAGGTTTGTTTATGCATCTATATTAGACTGTGACACAACCTACTTAATTAAACACTTTGTCGTCTTTTCCAGGACAAATTGTAAAAGATTTTGGAGTTCCCCTGTATAAGATATCGTGTTTATTTCTTTCAATAAATAATATGATCATGCTAAGAAGATTCAAATTGTTTGTACTTCCTCGTTGGACACTTGCTAGTTGTGAAGTGAATAATAATTTTTGCTAACTTGTAACGAAAAGTTGGTGAATGTGATTATATTTTGTTGTTATCACAAAGGATGTTAAACGAAGCGTAACACACTGCATTATTCGCGTTGCGGTTCTTCTGCAAAATATTAAAGTAATCAGAAAACAATGAAGGCGAATATTATGAACACTGTAGACATGTTTAAAAAGAACACAGTTTTGGTTCAAATCCATGGTTTTAATTAGCACGTCCCTTAGTGTTACTTTATTATATTTTTAGGTAATATGATAAGATATTTTAATATTAAGTTTTATGGCAATGGAATGTTATCTTAATTTAAATGAATAATTGCGTGGGATGGAGTCCCGATGTTCAAGGGATAGGTTGGGATGACTTTACTTTGACTCAAGCTTGGTTGAGATGGATTTAGTTTGACCCAAACTTAACATGATATATTGATGAGGTCAGCTCTTTGTATTTGGATCCAACTTAGTCATAATTTGACTAATGATTGAGTAGAAATTAAGTTGACTAGATATTTATATAAAAAATACATAATATTAAATGTTATATATAATTAATTACATCAAAATTTTAAAAATATGAAATTAAAATTAAAGAATATTTTATAATAAATTATAAAATAAATTATATTAATACAAAATTATTATTATGTTATATAAAAAATATTATTTTATGACTAAAAATTTTATGATTTATTATTAATTTAAAAAATATATAAATTTTAAAACATTATGTTATATTAAGTTAGGTTGAGTTAACTTAGAGTATGAATTCAATCCAATCCTAAACCACATTGCATCAAATTTTAAGAATTCAAACCTAACCTAATTAGTTTTGAATTGGGGCGGGTCATGAACATCTCTAGAATGGAGCTCGTTTATCTAGCTGGTGGAATTTTTTTATTTCTTTTACTGAATCTATGTGCTTGTAACTAAGAAGGATAAAATAATTATTAGGTGGACCTCATGGTTAGTCGTTACAGCACTTCAAAAATTAGCCTCATAATAATCCTATGAAAATACTTGGTCAAATAAAAAAAACAATGTGCATGTTACTAATTAGAAAGAATGAAAAGCCAAGGATGATATATATTAGTTAAAAATAAAAAAGGAAGTAGGATTTCTTTATTATTTTTTAGTTCTTCTAGGTGGTGATCTCTAATTTACTTTTGTCATGGTTTAATGTATAATTAAAGCCACTCTCCAAAATTTAATATTTTTGTCATGGTTTAATGTTTTCCAAGAATTTTACTTTCTGTTAACAGAAAAAGAAAATAGTGATGCAATTTCGAATAGAGTCTAAGAATTTGGTGAATGCAAATTGTTTTCTCCAGTTGCAAAAGATGGTAGTAGGTTTGGACAGAAAGTTTCTCACTGCAACAGCTTCCTTTGAGTATTGGAGTAGGAGGGTTAAGTACCTGCAAGACATTTCAATACTCAAGTAAGCAGTTAGGGTATAAGTTGGTAGAGAGTGAGGAAAAAAATCTTTATCCTAAAAGTTACTATAACTATTTATAAGAGTGAGAGTGTCTTAGAAATCAAGTCGATGTAAGGGCAGATTGGTCACATTAGATACCTATACTAAAGTTCCTAGCATCTTCTTTGTCTTGTGTGTTGGCCAATGATTGATTCCCTTTGAGGAACATTCCCTTTGTAATGTATGAGTAGTCTTAACTCATGGGTAGTTGGGTTTGGCCTTGAGGCCCAAAATCCAATATGTATCACAAATGTTTGAGACATTCTCGTTATTCTTTAGGTTTTATAGTTTATCTAACAAAATATTCTTATATGCTTTTGGAATAAGAGAAATCTCTTATTCTATAACATTTAAAGTGTCACATCAACTGTAACATTAAAAATATAGTTAAAGAGGAAGACAATGATAACCTATAAAATTAATGTGACATACATTAAATGATGCAAAGTAAGAGAAATCTCTTGTTCTAAGGGCACTTAAGGATTTCTATCATTTAATTATTTTGTTGTGCCATTGAATATAAATTATTAAGATTATAATATTTTATATCATTTTTTTTGGGAAGATAGGTAATTATTATTGAAAATGAATGGAATATAAGTTCAAAAGAAGAAAACTATGGACGACTACCCAAGTTCACTTCTAAGAAGATTGGATGAAATTATTGCATGCTTCTATAATAGAATAAATGTATACTCTAAGATAGATCTCTACCATTAATTTTAAATTGGTGACTTAAAATTTATGTAAATTTGTTTAAAATCAATTGTGGAGATTCTTCTTGATTGGAAGGAAAGCAAAACCAATGCCTAGACAACTCCACAACCCTAAACAAGAAACTAAGTTATTTCAGAGATCCTTATTAAGCAGGTGCTATTTTGATCTTGCTATATACATATTCGTTTCCTTTCATCATTTTGCACAAACCCTATTTCCCTTTTATTTTCCCCTAATTCTCTACCCCATCTTCTGGATTGGTGTGATTTAGAACCT
Organism: Ormosia semicastrata; assembly: GCA_029884595.1. Taxonomy (NCBI): domain Eukaryota; kingdom Viridiplantae; phylum Streptophyta; class Magnoliopsida; order Fabales; family Fabaceae; genus Ormosia; species Ormosia semicastrata. The sequence goes on along the minus strand of JAQQTO010000021.1, from coordinate 7,108,694 downwards.
GTGGGGCTGATTGGTGTGGAACCTTAACTTTGCTATTCTTTTTGTAATGTGTTTTAGGCTTCTGTTATGTCAAATCCCCATGTCGGTTTGCAAAGAAATGCCTAATAAAAAGAGGTGGCACCACGGGATTTTCAAAGGGAAGTAGCTCTGAGTTAGAAGTCGCATGTTCCAAGACCTTATTAATTAAAGATCTCGCCTTTGAAGAATAAACATCCAACCATTGTTTTTCCATGCCTCCTACTTTGATTCATACTTCTTGCTTACTATGGTTATTGAAGGTTATTATCATGTCAATGGCATCTAGATCCTTGAGTAATAAGAATTCTTTGTCCACAACAAGCGCACCCAAGGTCATGTTAGCCATTGTTGGAAGGTTAATGGCTAAGGCTAGAGAAGAACTGGGCATCAATATATTCTCTATTACCTTGTTACCTATGAACCCCTAATTTTGTCTGGGACATTTTGTTAAAAAAAGAAAAAAAAAAGGGGAAATAAAGAAAAAACCAAAATTTCACCCATTGGCCCATTTAACCACCCATGACCCATTAACCCATAACCTGACCATTTGACCCATTATCCATTTCATAACCCGTATGCCATAAAATTTATCCTGAACAAAGACAACCTAAAACAAACTCATCTATTAAACTTATCTTGAATAAACCTACCCTAAAACAAACTCATCTTAAATCAACTCATCCTAAACAAAGCTCAGCAGTAATCAAACTATTCCTAAACAAACTTATCACCATCACTCTCCAAGCCCTATAAATACCCATCATTACACACACTTTCGTACACACACACACAGACTTCAGCCTAAAAAACTAATACCTAGCCATAGTTTTTGTTCCTTTTCATCACGTAGCCAAATCCTTACAGCAATCTCGGTCAAATACCATTCTCTAACCTTCACCCACACCATCAGAGCCACTTTATCTTCTTCATTCTTTACCAAATAACACCACTGTGTCACCCTCAAGCATCATCACATAGCACCCCACCATCACTACTTCGTCTTCACCATCAACAACCCAAAAACCACCTTCATCTCCAACCCTCTAACACCATCACCTTCACCCATACCACCCTCACCAACTCACTCACATCCAAGCATCCACACAGCCCCTTCACCATCCTCATCCAAACCATCACAAACACCACCCATCCACCACAACCTCCCTAAAGTGTGACTTACCTTTCTTCATCAAACATAGCCACCACTCATCCACCATTACTACCCCACAAACACCATCATTCACGTACGTACCTCTAACCTTCACAGTGAACTAGTAGACTACGTCACTTGTGGCTTCACCGTTCAGCCACCTTCCCTTGTTTCGTGTTATCAAAACAGAGTAGCGTGACTCACCACAACCTCTCCAAGCTGTCACCTTCCACCATCAAGCTCCGTCCTCCACGCCGTACCAGATTGTCCATCACCACGATCCACCGTAACCAAGCACCCAGCCCGTCGACCCAGTGTCCATCGTGAAGGTCCCTGTTGTGACCCATGTCGCAGTCCTCCGTGCAAGCACCCAACCAGCCGTTTCGTCCTTCACCATACCACTCGACACAGCCGCGCTACCTAGACCAGTCACGCCTGAATCACCATACGCCGTTGCTCCCCTTCCCTAACTCTCCTTCCTCACCTACAACCATTTTAAAAAGAAGCAGAATCATCCCCTTCTTTTTCCTTCTTTTTTCGTAAGTGTTGCATTATTTTTTTTTAGTAATGGTTTAGATAAATTGATTTATTGGTTTAAAAAAATAAGTAAAAAATATAAAAAAGGGTATTTAAAATAAATGATAAATAAAAGTATAAAATAACCGAATCCTTTTTTAAGAAGAATAAAACAGGGTTATTTGAATTGTGACAGTTCACTAATCCTGTAACCATTATAATCATTTGAGTTATGACAACTTGATGATTTAATTTTTTTTTATTTTGTCTTCAAATTTTTATTTTTTTTAAATAAAATAAATCACTAATCCATAAGAATTCAAAAAAAAAATTTCCTTAAAAATTTTGCAACAAACTTAATAATCAATGAGTGACGTTTCTAGCTTGACATCAAGCTTCACCTATTCAAACCTTAATAGGATTAATTGAGTCGCGACGATTTGTTAATTCAAATTTTGAAAATAAAAAAATAAAGTAAATGGTAAATAAAAAATATAATAATAATCAAACTTTTTTTTAGAATAAAACAGAATTATCCGAGTTATGATAACTTATTAATCCGATAACTTTTATAATCATTTTAGTTCTGATAGCTTGATGATTTAAATTTATTTTTTTTTCTTTAAACTTTTTATAAAATAAATCACTAATCAATAAAGGCTCAAAACCTTATTTTTGAATAAAAATTTTGCAACAAACATGATGAGTAATGGGTGACGTCTCTAGCATGACGCCGAACTTCACTTATTTGAATTTTAACAAAATTAACTGAGTCGTGAGGACTTGTTAATTCAAATTTTCAAATTTAAAAAATTAATTTTTTTAATTAAAATCGACCAATCCACACTTATTTTCTAAAGAATTACGTGACTTTGATTTCCTCATTGCAGCCGAGGATACGTAGGAGCAGAATCTCTATTCTGTTAAGCTAAAAATTAAATTTTCACAAATTATTTATGTTTTAGTATTTTTAATAAAAAAGGGATAAAACAAATATATTTTGAGATTATCAATTTTTGCACAACTGATTTAAGGTATCATCTCAGGACAGGTGTGTTAGGGGTGCTATCGGATTAAGTTTCCACTCTTCCCTATACATAACTAACTCCTGAATTCGATCTGGTTTCAAAGACCATTTTTCATAGATTTTTCAATTTTTGCTAATAAAAAATAAAATTGGTGGCGACTCCTAATTAATTTTTTTAAATTTAAGTTGCTATTCCATCGCGATCTTTGTCACGACAGATGGTGACTCCACTAGGAATACTTGAGAGTCAAGCCTATAAAAGTTAGTTATGCAAAATTTTTGGTGATCTTTATGTGTTTGTTTTACCTTTTTTTTTTTTTTTTATTTTTTATTATTTGATGATTTTATTATTATTATTTTTAGTGTTTATTGTTTTATTATCTAAACCTTAGGGTAGAAAACTTTTGGAGTTTGTTTTCTATTTTTTGCTTTGTTTTGCAGGATATGGGTAGTCTTTAGGATTGTAAATGTTTGTATGCTCCCTACACCCACCGCACCTGCATGTTTATCACACACGTTTGAGTGGGGCCTATACCTAGGTCTGAGTGAAGCCTAAGTTAGGTAGAGGTTATGTAGTGGTAGCCATTTTGGATATACATCCTATTTGATTATTGCGAAAATATCATCTAGAGTGTGCCTTTTTTTCACGAATGTCCCACACATAGTGGTTTACCCACTGTTTGTGATCAACATTCTAAAATGGAACTTAGCTCTAGAGGCATTTAGAATAAAAGATCCACCCAATGAAAGTTCTCATAAGTCAGAAGAACTCATAAATCCTTAGGATGAAAATCCTCAGATTTAAAGCAATCCCATTAGGACACGAAGGGAGCGTACTTCTTCTTTCCTCATGCCATTCATTCTTGTATTTAAAAAAAAGCTTAAAAAAAGAAAAGCTAAAAAAAATCATCTTGCATTTTCATGGCATTCCTAGCATTCTTCAAAAAAAAAAAACATCATCTTGCATTTTCATGGCATTCCTAGCATTTTTTTTCAAAAAAAAGAAAGAAAAAAGAGAAAATATTTTTATCACAAAGTTCATTCATTTCATCTTATGCATCTCATTTTTGTTTGATGTTATTCTGTTTTGATAAATCAAACAAAAGGAACCATTGCGCGGCCAAGGAAAGAAGAGACCAATCAAACCCGGATTCATAATATCAAATCTCAAACTAGAATGATTGCTAGTAATCTTGAGGCAGGGAGAAATTTGAGTAAGGAAGTTGATGAAATAACAGGGCAGATGAATGAGATGTCTGAGACCCAAGCAAAATTAGAAGCAATACTATAAGATGTGAGGGAGTCTCTCAGCTTAATTAGTGGAAATAGGGGTACAAATGGGGTTGATGCATATGTAAATGTGCCACTGATCCCCTCCATGATAACAACATTGACATTCTCGACTGTAACCTCAGGCAATACTGTGGGGATTCATGAGCAACCACATCAAACAACATCGATAGTCATGCCTATAAGAGAAGGGTATCATTCATTAGAAAGTACTCGAAATGAGATTCATGGTAACATTAAGTTCACATGGGAACAACCGCATGCATCCATCCTAGTGTCAACAGGATTTCTTGCCGGGACTGGTCATGTAGCCATTCAAAATGATAAGATGAAGGAAGAATGGATGGAAAATATGGAAGAACAAATTAAAGTAATCAATGGTCCTAGCACCTATAGTCCCCTTAGGATAGAAGAGTTGTGTCATGCTGCTAACATTATCATCCCAAAGGACTTTAAGGTTCCAGAATTTGACAACTATGATGGGAGCACCAACCCCTTTTTCCACCTAAAAACATACATGACCAAAATGTCAATTTGGTCAAAAGACTTGAAGTTCCTTGTCAGCTTCTTTCATGAAAGCTTGACTGGGCCTGCTTTGGAATGGTGTATCCAACAAGACTTCTCCAAAATCTCTTATTGTGATGATTAGGCAAACTTGTTTATGGGACAATATCGATTCAATCTGGATATAGCCCCAACTCGGGAGCAATCGGGAATATTGAAGAAAAAAATACGGAAACCTTCAAGTAGTATACCCAGAGATGGAGAACTCTCGCAGTATAAATGCAACCACCGTTGACGTTGACAAAAATGTGCTCATATTTTTGGAGGACTTTAGGAGCTCCTTATATTGGGACAATGGCAGGTGCTGCCTAATGAGATTTTCCTGAATTAATTGCTATTAAAGATAGGATTAAAATTCTGGCAAAGGCTGGAAAATTGCTAGTTGGCAATAATGAAAGTAGTTTCAAGAAGGAATTTCCCCCTAAGAAAAATGAGCTGGAAGTGAGCTATGTGCAAAACCAACAACCTTCATAACCCCGCTATCCACCGTCTTACCCTGCCTACCAAGCCCCTCTATATAACCCAAACCACTACCCTTCTTATCAGACATTTGCACCTTCTCATCTACCTGGCCTAACCGCTCCACCTACAAATACAACTCAAATCCCATAATTCCACATCAACAATGTTCCCACACCACGACCATATGTAACAACTCGCCTAACCTATACCCAATATCCACCTGCACTTTCACAAAATTTCCAAAATCACCCACAACTTCGGTTAAACTTCCAAAATCAAGGCCGCTACTGTTCCCAAAACCTACCCTTTCCTAAGATTTTCTATTTCAAATGTAGACTTATTCCAAAGACTGTTTGATGCTCACATCATCTCTAGAAATCCTGTACGTCCCTTAGAACCACCATTCCCAATGTGATATAACCCAAATTTAACTTGAAAATATCACATGGACATCTTAGGGCACTCAATTGAGGACTATGAATCTTTCAAGACTGTAGTAAGAAAGTTAATTGCTTATGGGAAGTTAGACAATCAAAAGGAGGCTGGACCAAGTATTGTTAACAACCCGATTCCTAATCATGGTGGGAGTAATGTGATAAATGCTTTAGATATGGAAGTACCACTAATAAGGAAGGTCATGAGCTTGCATACGCCTATGGCAAAAATATTTGAGGGGTTGAAGAAAGCAGGTTATGATATCACTACACCAGCTGCAATGATGAAAGAAGAGGAGAAGCAGGATGAAGAGTCAAGTTGTGCCTATCATTGTAGGGGAATAGGGCATAATATTGAGAATTATTGGGACTTTAAGGTTTGAATATAGAGATTGCCCACTTTAGGAGTAATACAAGCTAGAAAAGGGGTAGATTCCTCTGAAGAAGTCATTCGCCCTCCAGCAACCCGAAACCTATGAATCATTGGAGATTTGAGGCGTTTGATTGAATTAATTGCCATAAAATAATTAGTGATGTTGAACTCATGTTAACTTTCTTGAAACATTAATGTAATGAATTTGCATGGGTACCTTGTTTCCTTTCATTTTCATCACATTTATTCTCTTTCATTTATTCAAACTGTCTTCCTTGTATTTGAATCTCATTGGACTCCAATTCTTGGCAATTATCAATTTGGTAGATGTCAATAAAGTCTACGTGTGCAGGTGTCTTAAAAAAATAAAAAAAAATGAATCAAAGAGAAAAAAAGGAACAAAGAAGTAATCACTTGGTGTGCATTATCTTTTGGTCTCAAATTAAATTTTTGAAAATAAACAATCATGATTTGAAAATGAAGACTAGCCATTTTTCTCTATCTTTTACAAAATTTCATCATCTTTATCCCTTGCTACCCCTTTTGAGCTTGAAAATTTCTTTAATAAACCTTGGATAAGGATCACCCCAACACTAGGGGATAACACAAAATAAAGATTGATTGTCATGATGACTATTTTGAAGCATAATGGAAAAGGAAGAAAAGGTGAAAGAGGCAAGAAGTAAAAAAAATGATGGAAAACTAAAAAAAACAAAAGAAAAAAGATAAGGGAAAGAAAGAAGAAAAAAATGAAATGAAATGGGTCATGACGAAGGAGAATGAAAGAAAATAAAATGAAATGGGGAAGAAATGGAGAATAACAAGAGAAAAGTGTGATTGAAAGTACAAAAGGAGTTGACGAAGTTTAGTTTTGAACAACGATCCTTGATCCCATTCAACCCTTAAACACTTGTTTGAACCTTATATCTTTCCTTTCATAACCCCTAGCCTTGGCCACGTTACAAGCCTCAAAAAGTCCATTCTGATCAATGAAGGGTTGTTGTCATTTTCGTTAACTTTAATTTTGAGATAATGGTTATGCTCATCTAAGTATCTAGTTCATTGCTCCTAAAAAAAAAGAAGGAAAAGAGGAGGAGGAGGTATTTACTAGTCTTATACCGGGGGCAAATCTTTTAGTCACTAGAGCAAGTTTTTGCTCTATTCAATTCAGTCCTAAACTAGGGCAAATTTCTCTTTGGCTCAATTTAGCCTTACACTAGGATAAGTTTCTACCCTACTCGATTTGACTCTAAACTGGGGTAATTTTTCTTTTCCTTAGTTCAATTTGACCTACACAGGGGCAACTCTTTTGGTCACTAGGGTGAGTTCCTACCCTATTCAATTCAGTCCTAGAATTAGACAAATTTCTCTTTGGTTCTGTTTGGCCTTACATTAAGACGAGTTGTTGCCCTATTCTGTTCAGTCCTAGATTAAGGTAAATTTATCTTTGGTTCGATTTAGCTTGATATAGATATTCAGAAGAAGAAAATCCTTGACCATAATGTCTAGTGGGCAACTAAAGATTGTTTTTGAATCTCATACCATCGTTTGTGTCTTTTTCCATATATACCCTTTTATGTAGTCAAACTTCCAAGACTAATATGGTAGTTATTCACTTAGTAAATTCCCTTTCCATTGTATTTATGAATCTATGTTTTTTTGCTACGTAATACTTAAAGTAAGGTGAACATGAGTACAACATTATGATTTGATCATCTGATGACAATCCCTTGATGAACAATTCAAATCGAAAAGAACTTAGTAGTTCCAATTAAAGGAAAAAATGATATCCCAAGGGATAATCCAGAAACAAGAAGTAAAATGAAAAAGAGCTCGTTAGATTGAAAACTCGAAAGGACGGTTTAAACAAAAGTTAGAGTCAATGAATTAGAATTGCTTAAACTGACGTAATTTTTCTTTTAGCAACTTTGTTTGCATTCAATTGGCCACATTGGGGCAAAATTTCTAAAGGACTGAGGAGAATATATGTAGCAACAAAGACAGTGGTTGAGTTATCAAGCAGTTGTAAGGAATCGACTAAATGAGAGACAAAGTTAAATAATGAGGCAAAATTTTCTCGCAATGACTTAGTAGCTCCAAGCAAGGGTTCACAATAAGAGATGATCATCCCACTTCTCAAAAGGAGATTTAAGAGTAGAAAATAAGAAAATAAGATGAAAAAAAGGAAAAAGAAAGAAGAAGAAGAAAGAAATGATAAGTAAGAAGGATCGAGGTTATCGGTCCAACAGGCAAAAGTATATGAATAAGGGTTTGATTGGTCAAAGTTTTCCCAAGTTGTCGTTGGTTCAAAAGATTTTTAATAAATCTTTTTTAAAAAAAAAAAAAGAAAGAAAAAGAAAAAGAGAAAAAAAAAAAAAGAGAGAGAGAGAGAGATAGAAAGAAAAAAAAAGAAAGAAAAGTGAGAGAAGAAAAAGATTTTAAGTCCATGTCTTACTGACACAAATAGTTTCATGTCAGTTTGAGCACATTGGCTCCATGTCATTTTGCATGTCATTTTAAGCGCATAGGCTCTATGCATCATTTTTGAGCACATCGACTCCATGCATTTTTTAGTGCATCGGCTCCATGTCATTTTGAGCACATCTACTCCATACTTTTTAGCGCATTGACTCTTGTCATTTACTTTTAAGCGCATCGGCTCCTGTCTTTTACTTTTGAGTGCATCGGCTCTTGTCATTTACTTTTGAGTGCATCAGCTCCTGTCATTTATTTTTGAGCGCATCGACTATTATCTTTTATTTTTGAGCGCATCGGCTCCTGTCATTTACTTTTAAGTGCATCAGCTCCTATCTTTTACTTTTGAGCGCATCGGCTCTTGTCTTTTACTTTTGAGTGTATTGACTCCTATCTTTTACTTTTGAGCGCATTGGCTCCTGTCATTTACTTTTGAGTGTATCAGCTCTTGTCTTTTACTTTTGAGCGCATCGGCTCCTGTCTTTTACTTTTGAGTGCATCGGCTCCTGCCATGTCATTTTGCGCACATCTACTCCATACTTTTGAGCGCAACAACTCCTGTCATTTACTTTTGAGCGTCTCGGCTCCTGTCTTTTACTTTTGAGCGCATCGACTCCTATCATTTAAATTTTTATCTTTTGCTTTCTAGCGCATCGACTTCTGTCATTTAAATTCTTATCATTTACTTTTGAGTGCATCGGCTCCTGTTTTTTACTTTTGAGCGCATCGGCTCCTGTCATTTAAATTTTAGTCATTTACCTTTGAGCGCATCGCTCTTCGTATTTTTGTTCTTGAATTGTTTTGTTTTTCTTGCTCCTAAATAAAATTCAAGTTCATGTCTTTACTTGTTCCTTACAATGATAATATAAAAAAAACTACGATTATTCATTTTATCTAGTAAGAAACAGGTAAAGAGGGGAAACTGTGAACAACCAATTTTGTCTAAGACATTTTGTTTAAAAAAAAAAGAAAATGGGAAATAAAGACAAAACCAAATTTTCACTCCTTGGCCCATTTAACCATCCATGACCTATTAACCCATAACCTGACCCTTTGACCCATTATCCATTTCATAACCCGTATGCCATAAAACTTATCCTGAACAAACTCAACCTAAAACAAACTCATCCATAAAACTTATCCTGAACAAACTCATCCTAAAACAAACTCATCCATTAAACTTATCTTGAATAAACCTACCCTAAAACAAACTCATCCTAAACTAACTCATCCTAAACAAAACTCAGCAGTGTTCAAACTTTTCCTAAACAAACTTATCACCATCACTCTCCAAGCCCTACAAATACCCATCACTACACATGCTTTCGTACACACACACAGAGATTTCATCCTAAAAAACTAATACCTAGCCGCAGTTTTTGTTCCTTTTCATCACGTAGCCAAATCTTTACAGCAATTTCTGTCAAATACCATTCTCTAACCTTCACCCACACCATCAGAACTACTTCATCTTCTTCATTCTTTACCAAATAACACCACTGTGTCACCTTTAAGCATTATCACATAGCACCTCAGCATCACTACTTCGTTTTCACCATCAACAACCCATAAACCACCTTCATCTCCAACCCTCTAACACCATCACCTTCACCCATACCACCCTCATCGACTCACTCACGTCCAAGCCTCCACACAAATTTCCCCCCTTCACCATCCTCATCCAAACCATCACAAACACCACCCATCCACCACAACCTCCCTAAACAGTGACTCACCTTTCTTCATCAAACAAAGCCACCACTCATCCACCATTACTACCCCACAAATACCATCATTCACGTACGTATCTCCAACCTTCACCATGAACCAGTAGACTGCGTCACTCATGACTTCACCGTTCAGCCACCTTCCCCTGTTTCGCGTTATCAGAACAGAGTAGCGTGACTCACCACAACCTCTCCAAGCCGTCACCTTCCACGATCAAGCTCTGTCCTCCACGTCGTATCTGATTGTCCTTCACCACGATCCACCGTAACCAAGCACCAAACCCGTCGACCCAGCATCCACCGTGAAGGTCTCTGTTGTGACCCACATCGCAGTCCTCCGTGCCAGTGCCCAACCTGCCATTTCATCCTTCACTATACCACCGGACATAGCCGCGCTACCCAGACTAGTCATGCCTGAATCGCCATGCACCATCGCTCCCCTTCCCTGACTCTCCTTCCTCACCTAAAACCATTTAAAAAAGAAGAGAATCCTCCCTTATTTTTCCTTCTTTTTTTGTAAGTGCTTCATTATATTTTTTCTGCTAGTTTTTTTTTAGTAATGGTTTAGATTAATTGATTTATTGGTTTTAAAAAAAAGTAAAAAATATAAAAAAGGATATTTAAAATAAATGATAAATAAAAATATAAAATAACTGAATCCTTTTTTTTAGAAGAATAAAATAGAGTTATTTAAGTTGTGACAGTTCGCTAATCTTGTAACCCTTATAATCATCTGAGTTGTGACAACTTAATGATTCAAATATTTTTTTTATTTTTTTGTCTTCAATTTTTTTTTTGAAATAAAATAAATCACTAATCCATAAGGATTCAGAACTTTTTTTCCTTAAAAATTTTGCAACAAACTTAATAATCAATGAGTAACGTCTCTAGCGTGATGTCGAGTTTCACCTATTCAAACTTTAACGGGATTAATTGAGTCGCGATGACTTGTTAATTCAAATTTTAAAATAAAAAATTAAATTAAATGGTAAATATAAAAAAATAAAAAATAACAAATAATCAAACTTTTTTTTAGAATTAAACAAGATTATCTGAGTTGTGACAACTTGTTAATCCTATAACTTTATAATCGTTTGAGTTGTGACATTTCGATAATTTAAATTTAAATTTATTATTATTATTATTATTATTATTATTATTATTATATTATTATTATTATTATTATTATTATTATTGTCTTCAAATTTTTTATAAAATAAATCACTAATCAATAAAGGCTCAAAACCCTTTTTTTTAAATAAAAAATTTCACAATAAACATGATGAGCAATGGGTGACGTTTTTAGCGTGACGCTAAGCTTTATCTATTTGAATCTTAACAAGATTAACTGAGTCATAACAACTTGTTAATTCAAATTTTTAAAATTAAAAAATTAATTAAAATCGATCAATCCACACTTATTTTCTAAAGAACTACATGATTTTGATTTTCTCATTGCAGCCGGGGATATATAGGAGTAGAATTTTTATTCTATCAAGCTAAAAATTAAATTTTCACAAATTATTTATTTTTTAGTATTTTTAATAAAAAGGGGTGAAACAAATATATTTTGAGATTATCAATTTTTGCACAACTAATTTAAGGTATCGTCTCAGGACTAGTGTGCTAGGGGTGCTGTGAGATTAAGTTTTCACCCTTCCCTATACATAACTAACTCCCGAATTTGATCTGTTTTCAAAGACTATTTTTCATGGGTTTTTCAATTTTTCCTAATAAAAAATAAAATTGGTAGTGACTTCTAATTAATTTTTTTAAATTTAAGTTGCTATTCCACCGTGATCTCTGTCGCGACACTACCAATTTCCATTGGTTGATAGAAGGGAAGACACATGCCATATTGCTTTCTGGCTACTTTTATTGTTAAAACCAAAGTTTTGTCTAGTCTAAATTTTTTTTCTTTTACAACACTATTAAGTTCATCCTCAATTAGCAGTGAGCAGTTTCGCTCCTCATGACCTATTATACCACAATAATAGTAATATGAAGGAAGCTTTTTGTACCTAAAATTGATCCAATTTTTACCTTTGTGTTTTGAAGAAAATTAGATTTCCCTTTTAATAGGTTACCCACGTCCATCGTAACCAAGGCTTTTGGGATGAAGCCTTAAGATCCTCTTATGGCAAAGAGTCTAGAATTCATAAGGGGTTCAATCCTTTCATAAAATTTCTTTCTAATCTCCTTGATGCAGTATTCCCATGGAAGTTCCCAACATTGAACCCATAATAGCACAAGATGGAAATCATACAATACAGCGTCTGGCCTTGTTCCCATTGATTTAGTACCAAAAGTTTATTTTTATACATCCATAGTTGTGTACATCCATACTAGTTTCCTTAGGACCCAATACATCTCAATCTTATCATCTATGTAGTAGTGATAAAAGTTTTGAACCAATTTCTTCACATTTGAACCCTTTGAGATTGTTCTAAATCATTGATAGAACACTAAGCATGGTGGCATGAACTTGGTGGCAATCAAAGTAAAGCTTGCCTATCAAACTCCATTTGGAGGTCGCGTTTTGTGAATAGAGTTCATTATCGATGAAGGTCACAACCTCTTCTTCTTCTTATGGCACACTATTTCTGCTTGGTGAAGCCATATCCTTATTGATGGAGCTTGAGATGCACGCGCAGGGCCTAGAGTGCCAACGAGGGAGGCGATACAACAACAAAGGCTGAAAATCGAGTGGTGACACAATCTTAGTATTCCACAAAGAGCTAGGGTTTTTTAGGACAATTCAAAAAACTTTTTTATTTTTAATATTTTATATCATTTTATCATTGATTAGAGAATTATAACAAATTACACAAAAAATGAATTATAACAGAAGAATACACAACATTTATATTTAATATATGGTATATATAAATGAAGATATAATATAAATAAAAGAAAATAAACTAAGTGGACTCTAGCCCTTTACCTTTACCAATAAATAAATAATAAATAAACTAAGTAAAATTTAATATGTGCTTTTTTTGTCATATATAGTTGATCTGGGAAAGCCTTAAGATTAGAGCAGTCAAAACAGACCAACCTGACTCATTCGAGTTGGCCCACTACTGGTTGCTCGCAAAGTGAGCCGGACCAAGTTAGCTTACTTTAGTGGTGAGCTGAAAATTGATCAACTTGGCTCAGTCCACCAAGGTTGGTGGGTTAAACAGGTTAGCCCACCAAAAAAAGATTTTAAAAAATTAGAAAAAAAACAAAAAAAATGATAATTTGTGTTATCTTTAACTTTTTGCAAAGGAAAAAAAATAGATGGTATTCAATAGCAACAACAAATAAAAAAAAAGTTAAAGCTTTGGTCTTTAGATCTAATTGTAATCATTCATTGTCTTCAATGACGTGGATTTGGGCTTTGGCCTCTAGTTCCTGATTGTAATTTATGGCGGACTTTGCGACTCTGCCCTCTGGTGCCATCAACAATGGCTGGTAACATGAGCTCTCTGGTTCCATCGATGATAGTTGGTTGCGAAGCCATCTATTCACATCAACAATGGCTAGTTCGCATTCGATTTTATGCTTCGTCATGGGGCGTTCAAGTTTGATAGATGAGTGACTATCATTTGCACGCAGCTCTAGTTGGTGACTGTTGACTGACAATGGCCGATAGCGGTGCTCACTGGTGACGATGGTGACTGTGGAGATCAGAGAGTGAGAGAGAAAGTGAAGGAGGGGTTTCAATTTGTGTTGTGACCAATTTTGAGTTTTCGGTTTCACCCATAACCCACTTTGCCATTGAGTCTTGAGTCATTATCTCTAGTTTTTTTTAATTGTAAAAATATGGGTCAACCTGTATCTAACTTGGCTCAAACTCGCTTAACCCATGAGTTAAGTGAGCCGGCAACCTGGGGTCTTGGTGAACTATATTTTTAGTAATTGATGAACCGTCAACATGTCATATTTTTATAGTTCAATTCCTTGGTTTTTCATATTTTTTTATTTTTTTATTGATTTTTTTTTGTAAGTTCTGTTATATTTTAATATTGTTTAATTGTGTTTTTATTAAGTGTTTTGTGTGTTTTTGTTAATTAATTACACTTGGAGAAGACTGGACGTTCAAAGGAGCAAGAAAAAGAAGAATTTTACAGTAGTGTCCAACGCTCAAACACTGAGAGTGGAGCGCTTGACCGCTCAAAGCGTATGCAACAACGTTAATTTAGTGACCTAGCGCTTGAGTGCTGGGTGAGGAGCACTTGAGCGCGCAACGCATAGCAGCACGCATTTGGACTTAAGTGGTTGAGTGCCCAAGCGCTCAGAACTGAGCGCCTAGGAACTGGTTGCATAACAAAGCATGTGATTTTCTTTAAATAGGAAAAGTTACGCCAAATTCAAAACAGACACAGATAGACAGACATTGAGCACATTACACAGAAAATCTCTAATCATGCGAGAGTTGTTTTGCGGTAACAAACCTTGGAGGACAGCTTAAAAGAGGATTCGATTCTTGAAGGCTTAGAGATCATAATCTCCATTAAAGGGGTTTTGATTTCTCTTTCTTTCTAATTTCCCCTTTTCTTTGGGTTTTCTTTCTATGGGTTTGTTTTTATTGAACATGAGTAGCTAAACTCATAACTAGGGCTATGGGGGATCTTGTTTTCCTTATTATTTGAGTTTGATTTCTAATTTAATAAAGGTAATTTGTTTAGGGTTTATCATATTGCTTGCATTCTTGTCATAACTTGATCACTTTTGGCATGTGTTAATTCATTGTTTGACCGGTGACCATCCGCATTTAATGAGTGGATCTATATGGTAAGCGTAGGATTAGATTGGTGAATGACCAAACATCAATTTTTCTTACTAATGGAATTGATAGGTATGTTGATTATCTCTCGAATTGAAGCTTAATGCATTCCTAATTACTTCAACTAAATGACCAAATAAGTGATTTAATTTAGGAATAGAATATTGTTTCATCCATGACCATTGGGATTCAATAACAGGTAAGAGAATATTGATAAAAGAATTACCTTACATCATAAATGAAAGAAAATATGAATAATTGGATTCAAGTGAATCTTGCGCCATAGTCTCTCTCTCTTATTGGTTATCTATTCTCTATTTGATTGTTCATTATTTTTCTTTATTTATTTATTTTGATTTTATCTTAAATTTCTTCATACTCTTTTGATTGTCTAGATAACAAAGAGTTTTGTGAATCTAATAATTACCATTTATTCCTTGTGGGATCGATAACTGAGACTCAAGTCCTATATTACTTAGCGATAGAGTGCACTTGCTCTTAGTATATTTTACGCGTACCAAGTTTTTGGTGCTGTTGCCGGGGAATAAGTTTGGTAATATTAGAAGCGAAAAGCTCTAGTTAATTTAGACGTCCTTTTATTATTTATTTTATTTTTATTTTTATTTCTTATTCTTATTTTATTTTATTAATTTCTTTTTCTTTTTCTTTTTCTTTTTCTTATTTATGCTTACTCGATCTCAGTTTCTTGATTTAGCATTTGATTTAGAAATTGAGAAAATAGCTCGCAGGTTAAGGAAGCAGTTTTTTATTGTAGCTGTGCAGAAGACATAAGCAGGATGGAGAGACAACCAGTTGTTGAGGCAAACTGTGAAGAAAGAGTTACCCTAGCAACGTGAACCATGCTTGAGTACTCTATGCCCACTGCTGAAGGGTATGGAGGGAGTATTATAAGACCAGCTGTGGCGGCTAATAATTTTGAGATCAAACCAGCATTGATCTCCATGATTCAAAATTTAGTTCAGTTTAGTGGATTATCTTCGGATGATCCTAATTAGCATTTGACTAGGTTCTCGCAATTATGTGATACTATCAAGTACAATGGTGTGACAGATAATGCAATCCGATTGCGACTCTTCCCTTTCTCTCTTAGGGATAGAGCGAGTCAATTGTTAACTTCACTTTCGAGGGGTTCTATCACTACATGGGAATAGTTGACACAACAATTTCTGGCTAAGTATTTTTCTCCTTCTAAATCTGCTAAGTTAAGCAATGATATATATTCTTTTGTGCAGTTTGAAATGGACAATCTTTATGAAACTTGGAAGCGCTTTCAAGAGTTGTTGAGGAGATGTTCACATCATGGATTCCCCGTATGGCAGCAGGTTCAAACGTTTACAATGGTTTGTTGCCTGCAAACCATTCACTCATTGATGTTGCTGCGGGAGGTACAATATAGAGGAAAACACCTACTGAGAGCCAAGCATTAATTGAAGAAATAGCGTTGAATAGTTACCAATGGCAGAATGAGTGCCAGGTTCCTAAGAAACAAGCAGATGTACATGCTGTTGATTCTTCAACAGCCATTCTGAGTCAATTAGAAGCTTTGACAAAGAAGGTTGAAACTCTGATGGTGACAAATAATGCAGTCCCACCAACCATTTGTGAGGCATATGGAGGACAGGGCCATACAAGTGCAAACTGTCAAGTTGGTAGTCCATTTGCTCCCGATCCTGAAGGAGTAAATTTTGTTGGTAATTCCAACCGGCAATAGTACAATCCATATTCAAATACGTATAATCCCAATTGGAAGGACCACCCAAATTTCAAATGGGGAAATCAGTAAGGCTATCAGCAGAGAGCACCACAACCACCTCCAGGTTTCCAATCACCTACAAAGAAGCCAAGCTTTGAAGACCTGGTAATGAAATATATGCAAAATTCTGATGCTAAAATGAAGAACATGGAGACTCAGATTAGTCAGTTAACTACATTAATGACAGCAAAGGCACCAGGGGCATTGCCTAGCACTACTGAGACTAATCCAAAGGAACAAGTCCTTGCGATTACCCTGAGAAGTGGTAAGGAACTTGGAGAGTTCTCCCAGAAGAAGGAAATGCCAAAGCTTAGAGCTACTCTTGTTCAGTCAGTGCATGAAGATGAGAAGGCAATTGAAGCACCTAGTCCGTTAGGAATTGAGACAAAGAAAAATGATGTATTTTTTTAAATATGTTTTAATTCAAGATGTCAATAAAGAAAGAGAGGTTGAGAAGAAAGAACCAAAGTGGCAGAGAACGAAGAAGGATCATGAGCAGAGCACAGTTTATGAACTATCACCATATGCCAAGATCTCATTTCCTCAGAGGCTCAAGAACAATAAGTCAGATCAACAATTTGCCAAATTCTTGGAGATATTCAAGAAATTACAAATTAACATTCCGTTTGTTGAGGCCATCTCTCAAATGCCCAAATATGCAAAGTTTTTGAAGGAAATACTTACAAAGAAACGCAAGCTTGAGGAGTTTAAGATGATATGTCTAAATGAGGAATGTTTTGCCATTCTTTTGAAGAAGTTACCTCTGAAATTAAAGGATCCAGGGAGTTTTACTATTCCTTACTCTATTGGTAATTCTTATTTTGAGAAGATATTATATGATTTGGGTGCTAGTATTAATTTAATGCATTTTTCTGTGTTTGAGAAATTGAAAATGCAGGAACCGAAGCCCACCAACATTTCACTTCAGTTGGCTGATAGATCTATCACTTATCCGCGTAATGTGGTGGAGGATGTTTTGATGAATGTGGACAGATTCATTTTTCCAGTTGAGTTTGTGGTACTGGATATGGAAGAGGATGTTGATATTCCTCTCATTCTTGGAAGACCATTTTTGGTCACTTAAGGAGCTGTGATTGATGTTCCTTGGGGTGAGCTCATTTTGAGAGTGGATGGAGATTATATGACCATCAATGTCTTTAGAGAGGCTAAATCTTCCCTAATGTCAAATCTCCATGCCCCTATTAATTTTGTTTAAGCTATAAAGTAGGAAACCTTAGCTATCAAAGACCCTTCTCTATCATACAATGTTGATGTTGATCTTCCAGAAAGTCAAGCTGCTGAAACAGATAAAGGTCATCATATATTCTCTGCTTCTTCACGAATTGGTCATTCATTTGTTAATCGAGTGCGACCACCATGGCCTAGCGGAGTTAAGGTGCAATTGGGACAACTAAGCTCTTGTCAAGTTCAAAATGATGATGAAAGCAATCCCAAGGTCATAGATGAAGGAAGGAGGCACTGCTTTGAAAAGAAGAAGGTTCCCTCCTATTTCTCTTGCTTTAAGCCACCTTGATTTATCTGAAAAAGGCAACGTCGAGCTAATAACGTTAAACAAGCGCTTCACAGGAGGCAACCTGTGTTTCTTCTTTATTTATTTTATTTTTGTTATTTTTGTTTTTCTTTTAGATGCTACTCATATGTTTTGAAATTTTATTTTTCAGATTCTGTTGCTGTGCTTACTCTTGTGCTTCTCTTTTGCCTGACATTGTTTCACTGTTTATCAGGTTATGTTATTTTTTTCTTTACTCCCTTTATTTCTTTTTTTTCACATTGAGGACAATGTTTATCTTAAGTATGGGGGGGATACTTTTACAATTTTTGTGCACAAAAAAAATTGAGCACTTAAGTATTACTGGTAATTAAGCTAGAATTGTGTGTTGATGTCTTGATTTATTCTGAGCTGATAGAGATATGTTTTAACGGGAATTCTATTTATCATGAGCTGATAATGTGTGAAGCAATATTTTTCAATGAAGTAAAGTGAATTTAGCATCTTATTTAGAAATTAGTCATGTCTGCTTGCTTTTGTTCTCTATATTAACTCTAGCCAGAAAGTGAGTTTTTGAGCCTTAATGATTGGATTTTTTATAAAATCTTATTTTTCTTCTAGAGTGAGTTTTCTCATAATTGATGTGCGCTAGAACTTGCTTTGATATCTTGTTGAGGCTTTAATGATTCATATGCATACTTGAATATGATTAAGGCAATTAGGCTTAATTCTTTCTTGACTTCCAGAGTTGCATTGATTAAATAACCATTTAGTTGTCTCATTTGAGCCTGAAATTGATTTCTTTGAATACCCAATTGAATAATCATGTTGAATTATTTGGAGCAATTGATGTGTTAATTGAAAAGTCATTAAAGGTTGCTTTTGTCTTCAAGGGTTAAAAAAAATGAAAAAAAAGAGAAGTTTGAAAAAAAAAGGAAAAAAAATAAAGAAAAGAATTGTTTGTGAAGAATAATGAGAATATTGGATTGAAATTGAGAATTTGTTATATTCTTGTGCATTATGCTCTGTTTATCATCGTTTCAGCTTGATGTTGCTTTATATTGATTTATCCATGAGCATTCTTTGCCTTTATTTATCTTTTTCCTACCTTTCATTATACCATTGGTCCCGTTACAACTAAAGGAAAGTCCTTTTGATTCTTGTGTTGTATGTGAACTTGAAAGTGGAGATGAGATTGATAAGCAAGTTTATGGTATGACATTTTTCAAGAGAAATTTTAGTGGTCTCTTAGTCCTTTAAACACTTGAGCGATGAAAAGATGAGTGATCTTAGATGTTTGGTGAAGAGAACAGTTGCAAGCTAGACTCAAGCCTCTAGTTGTTTAAGTATTAAATGATCTTACTTAATTGGATTTGATTGCTAACTCTTTTTTTTAAATTGTGGAATTTTCTTTGATTCATGTTTCTTGATGTTGAGTTTGATCTTGTTGTTAATTTCTATTCTTTGCTTGAGGACAAGCAAAGTTCAAGTGTGGGGGAGTTGATGAACCGTCAACATGTCATATTTTTACAGTTCAATTCCTTGGTTTTTCATATTCTTTTTATTTATTTTTATTAAATTTTGTTCTTAAGTTCTATTACATTTCTAGTATTGTTTAATTGTATTTTTATTAAGTGTTTTATGTGTTTTTGTCAAGTAATTACACTTAGAGAAGATTGGACGTTCAAAGGAGTAAGAAAAAGAAGAATTTTGTAGTAGTGTCCAGCGCTCAAGCGCTGAAAGTGGAGCTCCTGAGCACTCAAAGCGTATACAACAGCGTTGATTTAGTGACCCGGCGCCTGAGCGCTGGGTGAGGAGCGCCTGAGCGCACAACGCGTAGTAGCGTGCATTTGGACTTAAGTGGCTGAGTACCCAAGCACTCAGAACTAAGCGCCTAGGCGCTGGTTGCATAACAGAGCATGTGATTTTCTTTAAATAGGAAAAGTTATGCCAAATTCAAAACAGACACAGACAGACAGACATTGAGCCCATTACACAGAAAATCCCTAATCCTGCGAGAGTTGTTTTGCGGTAACAGACCTTGGAGGACAGCTTGAAGGAGGATTTGATTCTTGAAGGCTTAGAGATCATAATCTCCATTAAAGGGGTTTTGATTTCTCTTTCTTTCTAGTTTCTCCTTTTCTTTGGGTTTTCTTTCTATAGGTTTGTATTCTAATATGAGTTTATTTTTATTGAACATGAGTAGATAAACCCATAGTTAGGGCTATAGGGGATCTTGTTTTCCTTATTATTTGGGTTTGATTTCTAATTTGATTAAGGTAATTTATTTAGAGTTTATCATATTACTTGCATTCTTGTCATAACTCGATCACTTTTGGCATGTGTTAATTCATTGTTTAACCGGTGACCATTTGTATTCAATGAGTGGATCTATATGGTAAGTCTAGGATTAGATTGGTGAATGACTAAACATCAATTTTTCCTACTAATGGAATTAATAGGTATGTTGATTCATCTCTCGAATTGAAGTTTAATGCATTCCTAATTACTTCAACTAAATGACCAAATAGGTGATTAAATTTAGGAATAGAATATTATTTCATCCACCATTGGGATTCAATAGCAGGTAAGAGAATATTGGCAAAAGAATTACCTTACATCATAAATGAAAGAAAATCTGAATATTTGGATTCAAGTGAACTTTGCGCCCTAGTTTCTCTCTCATTGATTATCTATTCTCTGTTTGATTGTTCATTATTTTTCTTTATTTATTTATTTTGATTTTATCTTGAATTTCATCATACTCTTTTGATTGTCTGGATAATAAAGGGTTTTGCGAATCTAGTAATTACCATTTATTTCTCGTGGGATCGATAACTCAGACTCAAGTCCTATATTACTTGATGATAGAGTGCACTTGCTCTTAGTGTATTTTTAACGTACCTGTAATCCAACCCACCAATTTGGTGGGTTGAGCCAGGTTGGCTCACGGGCCAAAACTCATTTTGACAGTTTTACTTAAAATTTCAACTGGTAAGTAATTTTTTTTTTACACACACGTTGAGGGAGGAGGAAGGGTGAATGTAGGATTTGATCTCGGGATCTTGTAATCAACTACAAAAGTTTTTACTATTTGAATTAGTTAGCACTTTAAAAAACACATCAAAGTTAGGATGTGAGAATAAAAAGGAAAAATTAATAAAAATGGATTATTCCATATCTTCAGAGATGAAAATGAAGTAAATATGTAAGATAAATACACGTTACTTTAGGGGGGGAATTAATGGGAATTACCAAGTAGTTATGAAAACGAGATAAATGAAAATGGCCACCGAGAATTAATAGAAAAATTAGAAGAAGCAATGAAATGGACTAGTGACCAACATTTTTTATTTGGGAAATTACTTTATAATGAGATTATAAATCTAACATGTATTTATTACAGGTAAGAATTAAATTACCAATTAATGAAGTTATTTAATTTAATTTAATTTAAAACTAAATTTAATAGTTATTTGATCTCTAATTAATGCGTTATATTAATCTTTTATTAATGAAAGTTTTCCTTTTCATTTTTGTTGCAAAATTGAAATGAAAATAATTTCAATATTCAACATACAACTAGGGATGGCAACGGGGCGGGGCGGGGACGGGTAGTAGCCCCCCGTCTCTCACCTCCGCGAATAATATCCGCCCCCGCCCCCGCCCCCGCTTCCATATCCGTATGCGAATACCGTTTATCTTTCTCCCGCAAATAAATGGGTATCCACGGATATCCGCTATTGTAAAAAAAATTCAAAAAAATAAAATAAAAAAATAAAAAATGAAAAAAAAGTATAATACTATAATTTTTCAAAATTTTTCCAATACAATTTAATCTAAAAATAATGTCAAATACCTAAAATACTTTTAATTTATATAACTTTATAATATTTAAATTTATATAATTAAGTTTTTTAATAATTTTATATAAAATATTTATATAAAACTTTTGCGTACAAGTAGTACGGAGGGAACTACCTGCCCCTTTATTATTAAACGGGGATAACACTAAACGAGTATTTATATCCGCGGGGGGAATTTGACGGGTATTACCCGTCCCCGTCACGGGTATTACCCGCGGGTATCCGCGGGAGCTGGTAAAATTGTCATCCCTACATACAACTATACATGGATGGTCAAGATTAAAAGTTAATTAAAGGTCATGTGACCACTTAAAAAAGTCACATGTATTTATGTTTTAATCTTGACCATTCATGTAAGATTCAATAGTTAAGATTCACTCATCTCACATTTTATAATATATACTCTTCTCACCAGATACATTCCCTATATATATTAGTTCTCCATTCGTTGTGGTTAGGATTTAGGATAATACAATATTATGAATTCAAATTTTCTATCTCTTTTTTTCTCTTTTTCTATCCCTCTAATTAAATATAAACAACTCATTAAAAAAATTGACAACTAAAAAAAAGTTATTGTTATTTTTCAATTGTTCTCATTTTCTACCTTTACTAATAGGAATAGACTTGTAAACATTATAATATTTCTATCCATATCCATTCTCACTCCACATGTAACTCATAGACTAAGTGAAAATTAGAATCTTTTTAGCCATATCTATCTCACTCACTTTTGTTTCAAGATCACTTTCTTATAACTTCTTGTTTTGAACCAAGTTTTGGGATAGCGGTTTATGAGCAACTTGGTCCATTAGAATTGGACCCCAAATATTTATGTGCACCATTAGATAAGTAAATTTACCTATTTATAAGGAGTATATATCTCATAAGGTCCCTCATAGATAAGGACATCAATTATATCCCTCATAAATAGAGGAGTTAGTTATACAAGATAACAATCTCATTAAATTCTTATCATAATTAACAGGATTTAATTCAGATTTAACTACAATTCTTATCAATCAAGACGTTCCTATAAATACCTATGAAGGCCGCAAAGGTATGCATCTAATTCCAAACACTACCCACCTTGTGCACAGTTTAACTTAAGCATCAGAGTGTCTTTTATAGGTACCCACCCCTCGCACCACCGTCGCAGTTAGCGTGCCTTTGAAGAATCCACCTTTGTCAACCTTATTCAAGTATTCATCTGAACCTCGTTCAGAACATTGGCGCTATCTGTGGGAATAATAAACTTCAATTCACATCATTAACACCATGGTCACTACCAGGTGTTCTGGACCGTAGTCTGGGATCTCGTAAGATAAGGCTAACCCTACACGGGAACTACGGGACTCCGCCGTGACCACCCCGATTAGGCCTTCCAACCTGGTCGTACCCCATAACTGCACTCCTTAGGTCTGCCCAGGTCCTGACACCTGTCATTTATGACCCTTAGGGTGTGAGGACTATAGCTGTCTGCTACAGCAGGTGGCCATTAATGCGACATTCCTAAACTTTAGGGATCTGTCTGAACAATCGTGGGAGGGAGGCACCCACCATCAGGGCTCTGCCTAAACGAACGTGGAGCAGAGGCACCTCCCCATCAGGCCACGATCTTAATGTACCTATACCTCTCTCTGATCATGAAGGGACTATGCGTATGCTCTATAAATATCAGGCTAAGTAATTCTATCTAAGAGTATGAGAATATAGTGGAAACCCCTCTTATTCCTGGCCTGACTTAAGCGTTGGATTCCCTTTGCAGGTACCCAACCCCCCTTGGATCACCTGACGGTCGCTGTAGGAGGAGGAAACCACCATATATGTGTCTTCTCAGGCACTCTCTAAATCTACATCAGAACCTTGGAACTGTCTGTGGGAAAAATAAACTTCTAATCCCACTCCATCATGGTAAACACAAAACAAAATTCAAAGAGAGACATTGCACAAACCTCTGCTAACCAGTGACAGAGAATCCCACCACTTGATTTGGAAACCTCTGCCATGAGGAACCAGCCACTCGATGCGGAGCACCCGCATGAGGGGCACTCCACTTCAATCTCCGATGAGAGTCCCAACCCATCACGCAAGGTCTCTGTGAGAGACAGACTGGGAATCCCAGGCCAAGGAGACAACCCAAACATCCAAAAACGTAGAATCCTAGCAACTCAGCGTCTAGGAATGCCGCATGATAAACTTGGTGACCGAGCAGCTCATTCTGAACGTGAAAGTCAATCCCACATGTCCCAACGGCAGTTCCAAGACATACTACAACAACACATGGACATGCTAAATGAGCAATACCAAAGGCTGAAAAACATGCAACGGGCTATACAAGAAAATTGGCCTAAGCCAAACCATCACGACAGGGGACGCAGCATGGATGATAATCACAGGAGGGCCCACGTTAATGCCACGGTGTCCAATGTCAGAAACAACAATCTGAATTGCGGCATCCAAGAACACCCCTTCTCAGACCAGCTCATGGAGTACCGCGTGACCAGAAACTTTAAGTTCCCAGCGAACCTAGAGATCTATGACGGAACCACGGACTCCCAGGAGCACGTGAATGCATTTGAACAATCCATGTGCTTTCACAGAGGATCCATGGAGTTGTTATGTCTTGCCTTCCCCCTATCTCTCAAAAAAGGAGACCATAAGTAGTTTTCCTGCTTACCACAGAGTTCTGTTGTAGACTGGACAGATCTAAAGCAACGTTTCCTACTCTAATACACTACCAGCAAGGAGCAACCCAAGTCCATCGAGTCTCTTGCCAAGGTCTGGCAGGGATAGGATGAGCCCCTCCGTGATTACGTAAGGCAGTTCATGGCGGCATATACCAACGTGAAAAACTTCGATGACAGAATAGCCCTTCATTACGCCAGAAGTGGCCTCCGCGTAGGTTCTGAGTTTTTTGCGTCCCTGGTAAAGAAGATACGAAAAATCATGCAAGTTATACGAAAAGTTGTTAGTTTTTCTATAAAAGGGGAAAAATGAGTTTAGCAAAGGAGTTCTCTTTTGGTTTAGAAAATATACAAAAAAATATAGAGTTTTGAGAGGCTTAAAGGCAGCGAGGGGATGAGCCCTAGGAGAAGAGGAGGAGCCGTTATGGAGCTCTCATGGAGTTGGAGATCGAATCACCATTGGAGGCATTTTGGTTTCTTTTCTACGATTCTATCATGATGAATTATCTTTCCTATTTCTATCTCTTCTTCTCTTTTATCATGTGTATCTAAATTTGTGTGTTTCTAGGATGAAGATGTAACTTGATTCAATCGACATGTATCAAGATTGGATTTTTAATTAATTTTTTTTCTATTTAATTTGAGTGCTTATTATGGTTCTTAATGCTTTTATGAATTGGCCACTCATAAATTGATCTAGTGAGATGTGTATAGAATCAGAAGGTTTACATATGACTTAGACTATAAATAATAAGTATCACGATTTATAATCATCTAGGAATAAAGGTTATAGGTTGTGTGGGAGAATTGTGATATTTTCCATGAGAATCCATAGAGTTAAGGTCATGCCTTTAAGAGTTGGGGTTTAGATCAAGGAATTGACTAGGCTTTGATAATTAAAGAGAATTAACTCGCCAAGAAATTGAGTTTTAATTAATTAAGGGATTCTTTCCATCAATTAAATGACTAGAAATTAATTAGAATGAAAGTCCAAAGCTACTCTATTGTTAATGATAGATTGTTGAATTAAGTGATGTCAGATCCCTAGTATTTTAATTTCATATGTTTACATCCTTAATGTGTTTTGCATTCGTGTGCTTTGTTATCTTTTTTCCTCTTAATTTCATGCTTTCTTGTGTGTTTTTGTCTTTTAAAATTTTGTATCTTTAATTACTGTGAATCAGTCTTAATTATTGGTTGCCCAGATAGTATCAATATTAGAAAAGTGATACTTGGTAAACTAATTCCTCGTGGGAATAATATTTTACTCATCATTTATTACTTTTACGATTGGTGCACTTGCTAATATCATATTAGGGAATGGCACCAGAATAATGTTAGAAAATGAAGTTGGGCTCATATTAGAACATTCTCTAAGGTTTGAGTTTGTAACTTCAAATAACCAAGCCGAGTATGAAGCATGCATTGCAGGCATCAACTTAGCAAAAGAGATAGGGGCTATGGATATAATTCTGTGCAGTGATTCGCGGTTGGCGACGTCCTAGATCCGAGGTGAATACCAGGCTAAGGTGCCCCTGTTGCAAAAATACTTGGCCAAAGTGAAGAAGTTAATAGAAAATTTTGATAATGTGAAGGTAGAATATATTTCAAGAGAGCAGAATTCAAGAGCTAACATCCTGTCAAAGCTAGCTAGTACCAAAAGCCCTGGAAACAACAGGTCTGTAATCCAGGATACCATACTCACTCCCAGTATTATGGATAATTAAGTCCTCCTACTGGAAGATGACAAAACCTAGATGACTCCCATTGTTGCACACCTCCACAACGGTTTATTACTTAAAGATTAGAAAGAAGCCTATAAAATTGTACAAACAGTGGCTTGGTATACCATCCTTGACAATCAATTATACCGTCGTAGGTTTTCTTCTCCCCTCCTTAAGTGCCTCAAGCCTAAGGAAGCAGAACACGTATTGGCCGAATTTCACGAAGAGAACTTTTACCATCACCTTGGCAGAAAGTCCCTAGCACAAAAAGTGCTAAAGGCGAGATATTCTTGGCCTACTATGGAAGCTGATAGCATGGAATATGTTCATAAATACGATTAATGTCAATGGTTCTCAGGCATCTACGTAGCCCCACTAGAAAAACTCTTTATGATGTCTGTCTCTTGGCCTTTTTATCGATGAGGGATGGATATCATAAGCCCTTTCCTCCAAGCACCAAGGCATATCAAGTACTTAGTGGTGGCTATTGATTATTTCACTAAGTGGATTGAGGCTGAACCATTATCCACCATCACCTTTGCCATGATTTAGAAATTTACTTATAAGAATATTATCAGTAGGTTTGGTATCCCAGAGTCTATTGTCACGGATAACAAAATCCAATTCACTGATTAAAAGTTCAAGGATCTCTTAGCTATCCTCAAGATCAAACAATATTTCACCTCGGTGGAACACCCAAAGACCAACGGGTAAGCTGAAGTCGCTAACCGGGTCATACTTCGAGGAATCAAAAGAAGGCTTGATGAAGCTAAGGGGCATTGGGTGGAGTAGCTCGATCATGTCTTTTGGGTTATCGAACCATACCCTATTACTCAACAGGAGAGACTCCCTTTAAATTGACCTATGGTTGCGCGGCTATGATCCTAGTAAAAATAGGAGAACCGACCTAGAAAAGATAGAACTTTTCAGAAGAAGCCAACTCGATCGAACATCATCCTTCTTGACTTAGACTTGTTGGAAGAATAACATTGCTCATGTCTAAGAAGCCACCCTTAAACAAAGGATTGTAGCATGTTATAATTCTAAAGTGATACCACAAAGATTTATTCCTGGACCTCGTGCTTTGTAGAGCAGATATCAAAGGAAAAAATGTGAAAGATGGAAAGTTAGCTCCTAATTGGGAAGGGCCATATATGATTATGTCTAAAACAAACACAGGAGCCTATACTTTAGAAACTCTCTCTGGAAAAACTATCAAGAATTTCTAGAATGTTGATCAGCTAAGGAAATATTATAATTAGATGCCTTTAGTCGTTATTTTTCTCATGTAAATGACGAGTTCCGACATGAATGAATCAATTATTATTTTTCAAATACTTGGTTATTTTATTCATCTACATCCATTGCAACCCACAAGGTTATCCCACCTTGGAGAAGTCCAAGGAATACAAGGTCCAATTAAGATTAGATATTTTGATGCATAAAGGAAGGTCAAATAAGGGAATTTACTTGATCGTTATCTATGTTCAAGGAGTTAATTCAAGGGTTTTAACCAGTACCCTAATGATCCTGACCTTAATCCATAAGCCTAAAAAAGGTTTAAAGAGGTTAAGAGTAGCATACAGTTACCCGAGATAGTAGACGTCATTCCAAGAGGCTTTCATGTCAAAATCATACTTTAAAGTTTTGGCATTGAGCCTGACTTTAACCCATAAGCCTAAAAAAGGTTTAAAGTAGTTAAGAGTATTAGACCGTTTCCCGGGATATGTGGACGCAACGCCAAGAGGCTTTTATGTCAAAATCATACTTCATAATTTCACACTTAAAAATTATACTAAGTGTAAACAAAAGTGGAGAAACATTTCTGATAAATAAACTAAGCATTCACTAAGTGTAAAAGAACCATCGAGATCGAGCATTGGACCCATCTCAGTTAGAAAAAATGCAAGTGTTCACTAAGTGTAAAAAAGAACCACTGGGATCGAGCGTTGGACCTATCTCGATTGGGTAAAACATGAGAATTCACTAAGTGTAGAAAAATCACTGAGATCGAGCGTTAGACCTATCTCGGTTGGGAAAAATAAATGTTCACAAAATAAAAATGAAATACCGAGATTGAGTGTTGGACCCATCTCGGTCGAATAAAGACAAAATATACGCTAAGCATAAATAAAGCCATTGAGATTGAGCATTGAACCCATCTTGGTTGAATAAAAGCGAGAATATATGCTAAGTATAAAGGGAATCATCGAGATCGAGTGTTGGACCCATCTTGGTGAGAAAAGAGAAAAGGTAACATCCATATGAAGAAAATATTCTAAGTGCTCAAATTAAATAAATGCCCAAAGTCGAGACTTGTTTATTTACAGATAAAATAAAAACACCACGCATGGGGCAAAGTTAAAAGACAGAAGGAAGTATTAGGTTTCTGGGGTAGGCTCCTCTAGGGCAAGCTCCTCTTCTGCCTTGGCCTCCTTTGTTAGGCCACTCTCTGAACTCTTATCTCCCTCCTCCTTGCCGACATCCACTGTGGCAGGAACTTGATTCACGGGAATGGCTTCAGGAATGACATCCACAATGCAACCATCCCAAACCACATTCCTCGAACTGGTTCCTTCCTCAATAAGGTACAGGTTCAACAGGCAAAGTTGAGCAAGAGCATTAGAGAAGGATTCATCCATGTTGTTAGCCTATTCATTTTCAAGATATATAATGTCATTTTTTAGCTTGGCCTCAGACTGGCAGAGAATCTCATTCTCAACCCAGAAGGCAGTTTGGGTGGACTAGACAGATGATATTTGATATTTTAAAAGGTTCTCCTAAGCAGCTCCCTCAGCAACTCAGGCCCGGAGCCCAGCTACCTTAATAACCCCTTCAGCAACTTTGGTCTAGAGCACGAAGATCTCAGCTTTGCGTAAATTGAGCTCTTCAGTGATTTGAGCAAGCTGCCCATCTTTCTACGATCTACCAGCTCGAGCCCCTGCTTTTCACCTGGGAGGGCATCTAACTCTTTCTCTAACTCTCGAGTCTGACAAACAGACTCAAAAGAACCTTTTAGAAACTAAAAGACGAAAGCATTGCATAGAGCCTGCACTTAGGCATCATAGGGAAGCTCTATCAAGTCCTGCTTGATCAGGACGTCCTAATCAGCCAGGGATAGAAGGGCGTTGTCAATTATCCGCCCAAGATCAACCCCTTTCTCCAAATCAACCTCCCAAAAAAGTGCAATGGTGTGCCCTCTGGGATTTCAGTCTCCTAGCCAACTGTAAGGTCAAGGGGAGGTTAAGGACAAAGAAGCTGTGCTGGAGATCTGGGATTTGCCTCCTATATGGGAGGTTGAGGAGAAGGAACAACAACTATGAGTTGAGGAAGAACAACAACCATAGGCTGGGATCATGACCCTGAGACCCCAACCTTTCTTGCTGCCAGACGTAGGGCGAGGGCTTCAAGACCACCAGAAGGTGTCATACTCTCTGCACAAAAGAAATAGATATGTTATAACACTTAGAAAAAATTTAGAAATACAAGTTTACTAAACATATGCATGGTAGCTAATAACGGTTTTATCAAGTTGGAGGGCTCATCTACAACGTCTTTGCAATAAATGGCCCCACCCTTATCGTCCTACTCAATTAGGAAGTTGAGGATGTCGACCTCATCTTCAAACAATATGGACATAAGAGTTTCTATTTCTTCCAAGCTCTGGTCCTACACCGCCTAAGTCCAATATAAGTACATTCGTTGTTCACTCTTTGGGGTAACAAAAAAGGTGTTAACCCTGGAGCTCTTTTAACTCGGAAGAAATCCTTCTTGAAGTTCTTGAAGGACTCTTGGTATAGTTTGAACACTTTCAGCCTTGCTTGTGTGCGTAAAGTGACCCACTCATTTTGAAAACTGTTCCCGAAAAGTGAAAATTGAGTAAAAGGAAAGAAGAATGACCTAACGGAGTACGACCATTCAAAGGTCCTACAAATAAGCTCGAAAGTCCTAATAAAGCCCCATGCGTTCAGATGTAGTTGAGTTGGAGCTACCCACTGGTGGTTTAGGACTCCAATCTTGAAGTTGGATAAAGGAAGTCAAACTCCGATGCGGGTAAATAACGCATCATACATATAAATGAAGTGGTCACCCTCCATCCTTGTTAAGCAGACCTTTTCTTGGTCTGACGGGGCCCGAATTATATATTCTCCATCACAAAGTCAGTTTTTGGTTAGGTGCAAGTATTCTTGTTTAGCATAGGCATCCTTCGTGTTCTTTACACTTGAAGGAGTGCCTAAGACTTCTCGGTCGACCCATTGGTATAGGCCAACGTCTCTTGGGAAAATGTGATTCCTTGGTTCTGAAGGAGCCACTCTCTGACGTGCCATAATCAAGTTAGAAGCATTACCTACAAAGGCCACACTCATGTTAGAATCAGAAGAAGACTCATTAAGGTTCTCTAACTCTACCATGAGCACGGAGAACGGACGTGTTAGTCTTTGTCTTGCAAGTTCTTTTGCATGATCCACACTCCATAATGTCTCCAGGATATCTATCGTGGTTATTGGTCTCAGACCTCTATTAAAGTCTCCACCATGAGAAGAACATCTCTGTCGTGCCTAAATCGGTGGAAATGGTGGAGCACTAAGGATTTCTAAGGAAATACTCTCCTCATCACTATTTTATGACATTTTCTCTCTCACAATGAAAGATTGTGGAAGAAAAATAAAGTTGAAAAATGAAAACCTTATTTTTGAAGAAGGAAAATGTGTTGAAAGGTTGAAATTGCAAGAAAATGGTCATTGGAGTCTCTCCAAAGAGTCGTCGAAAATTGCCTAAATTCGTCGAATTGAAAAGGGAAGTAAAAATGTGATGAAGATAGAAGAGTGAAGGGAAAACCCCTCACTCCTTATTTATAGGTGAGGGAAAACCTCCTTCAATCATTACCAAAAGGAGGGGCAAAACTGGAAGTCTGCACGAGTTTTGAAATATAAATCATAGCGGTACGAATCCCAAATGGAAGCTTCTAATATCTTTCGACCACATGGCATACTATACTTGTGATTGATACCGCAAGTGCACGGATCGCTCAAGTAATACAGATACAGAGTAAAAGTTCGTTCCCACGATGATATTCGATTATACAGCTAAGTACCAACCAATAGCTTAATCAATTTTACTCAAGGACATAAAAATAGGAAAACAATACACTAAACTAAACCTAATCTATAAAAGCAATAAACATAAACACGGTTAGGTTTCAGGAAATCATCATTCACCCCTACATCTACCAACAACATGCAATCTCCCTCATAAACACAAATGCGTTGATTAGGTTAGCTTGAGAATCTGATGTAGTCAAAAGCCTTGTTGGGAATTGCAGATACATCACGCAGCGGAAAACAGGGATTCCCACCAAGGATCCATGCGAAAAAGTCATAATCTGAGTTTTTAAATGATTTACCTCTTAAAGCGTGAATCACGAACACCGTAATAGAAACGATGTCTCTGCGGTATCCACACGAATAGACTCATGAACGTCCAACGTCCGCAAGAGGAGCTTCACGTCTTTCACACAGTGTTAGCTGCGAAAAGAAGAGAAGAAACCTGTCACTCTCTCGCTCACTTTTTTGTAGGTGCAGCTAGGGTTCTGAAATTATCTATCTTAGCAGCCCCTTAGCAGTACTATTTATAATAGTGACTGCCTTAAGTGAGTGTGAGTAGCAGCAAGGTAAGCTATGCAATCCTAGACCCATCTCGTTATGAGTCTGGCCCATATTTGAATCCGAGTCCAACTTGATCCATTGCTCTAATTTTAGTCTCTTTATGTGTGTGACCCTGCAGGTTCTTATTACGTTGGCAGTAATATTAAAATCCCATTTTAATATTACAAGCAATGAGCAGTATCTAGCAACACATCGCTGCTACCCAAGTAATAAGAATATCAGTGATTTGACATAACCTTTCTGTGACCAATGTTTCCGTGTCGTTTAGTCCCTTTGTCAAGATATCTAGATTGAACACAAGACATGGAATGCATCACCTTTGTATAGTCCAATCATTTGTTTCTTGATACTCGAGTAGACTTTGTAACAACAAATGAGATCAATATCTCATATTGACTCATTTGAGCATGGCCATGCATTTCGCAGTCTCACTCAATCAGGGAGCCCGAAGATATTGCTCCTATTATGTAGGAGTGACAAATCCCATCTAGGTCACTCACATCCCTCTGCATGATTCACGGTATGTCCAATAACTAACTTTATAATCACCTTGTTACAGATGACGTTTGATGACATTAAAACACACAACTCCTCATGTAGGAATCGTAGTGAGTTCAGGTCAAAGGACCACAGACACCATTGTCACTATGAGAATCACTTATGACACTCACGTAACGATCCATGTAGTGTTCTCATGGTGGGTCAGTCTAGTACATCATTACTCTAATATGTACCCATGTGAAGACTTGATATCTCATATCCATGACCCGTGAGATGTGGTCATCAGTCTATGCACATACTAGTCTCAATGTATTATTGTTGTCCTAATTAACAATAATACTTGACTAGGGACATTTAAGAATAGTGTTGTAACTAAAAGGATCTCACGATCAAGTCATCCACTTGATGTCTTATGGCATCAAACTTACTATTCTAATGACTTTATTATGTTTATCAAAAAAGAACACAATAAATGAAATGCCTCATATATAAAATAGCATAACAGAATGTATGTAAATACAGAAAATGTATTGGCCTCTAGGGCATACACCAAAAAGCCTATATCTAGGTCAATTAACCCTGGTTTCAATTGCCAACTCACTAAGTTTCCTTGAGAGCCAGCTCAACTTCCACTCATGAACGATCTATTCCCAATCACACACTATACATGGCCAATAAGTATATTTCTATCCTATTAATGAATCATCTCATCCAAGCTAATTGAACTCGCCGAACATGCATTAACCATACCATATCCATATCAACAAATCCCTATGTCTAGTTCATTTGCCAATATTAGGATCATGCAATCAAGGCCAACCAACAACAAGCATTAAACTCAGATAATGATTGAACCATAATCAAACATCCACACAAACTTAGAGAAAAACACATCATTAATATAAATAAAAGGATCCAAAATATTCCTAAAACATAACTCAGCTATACAACATATAAGGAAGAGAAGAGAGAAAGGGAAAAGAAAGAAAGAAGCTCATTGATTTGTTTCTGAAGTTTAATCCTCCTTCACCCTTGTTCCTGGCCTCCAATCCACCATCAATGGGGATCTAGTTAAACTAAACTAACCTAAAACTAAGAAACTACAAAGGGAGAAAATGGAAATGGCCCAAAAATGGCCAGCACACAGAGAAAAATGCATAAAAACTATTTATAGGCTCAGCTGCCGCCTCAGCACCGCGACCCCCACATACGCGCGCCGCGGCGCCCAATGGGTCGGTCTACGTATGCCGCGGTGCCCACTTCATCTGGGCCGCGGCGCTTTTGCCTCGGGTCCAAATATGGAATTTCTAATGATGCTCTTTGCGCCGCGGCGCACAACACCTTGCGCCGCGACGTTGACCACTGAATTGCAGAATTTGGCTTCCTCTTCCTCTTTAAACTCAATTGCTCCATATTTAACCTTGTTTGGAGCCCTTCCTATCATAGAGAATACCCCAAATTAGTAACATATATAAATCTACCTAATCAATGACCATTTAAGCACAATTTGCTATAAAACATACAAGAAAGGCTTAGAATCAGAATATATCAAATACAAGCAATAAACCTCCAAATATACATTATAAACAAGGACTTAGCAATCATTTTAGCATAAAGATAGGGCACGAATAACTGCATTCTATGTAATTATCACACCCGCAAAACTACATTTTGCCAGTCCTCGAGCAAAATAAAATAGAACTAAGTAAATCACTTAAACATTCAAAACAAACTTCATTCAGCAAATATATTTCAACTTTCTTTTTCATTTAAAAACAAATACTAGTGTGTAATGACTGCATCAATCCTCAAAAAGTGCAAATGCCCCGTAAACAATTTCACACAAACATAATCCTTAACATGCTATCAATCCAAACACTCTTCATGCAATTCACATTTATCGCAAACATGCAAGATAAACTTCTCATAATCAAGTCATACACATTCAGATAAGTTTATAAGCATACATGCATATGATTCACAGAATCCACGAGATTGTAAATCAACTCTCTCTCCACTAATGTAAATCACACAAGATTGAGGATCAAAAGGGACTTAATCAGCTTATAATGTTAGGCCAATGGTATGGGCGAAAGAAATGAACAGAAAAGGATACACAACAAACATTGAGAAACATAAACATGATATTCCAAGAAATGAGCCACTACATGATATTAGCAGGGTATTCAAAAGTGAGTGCAGAAAACTTGTCAGAACCATTTTCGATGCTTTTCAAACTTTTCTTTTCTTAAGCTTTGCTTTTCTTTTCTATTTTCATTTTTCTTTTTATTTTCTCTTTCTTCCTTTTCTATTTTTTTGCAAAGCAATGCTTTTTCTTTTCTTTAAACTGCATCTGGTTCCTTAAGGCTCATTTTGAATTGAATATTTCATACCCCTAACTAATAGACTTATTTCAAGAAATAACATCAATGGTAATGAAAAACAAATAAGGCCAAATAGTTTAAGGCTTCAAAATGGGACCTAGGGATATCATCATATCAGGGTAAGCTTTTTAAGGCTCAAACGGTCCAAACAATGCCCTAATCATCTCTTCAATCATGCACAACCTAGGATTTCACCTCAAGAGAGTTCAAAAGCAATCTCTAGGATAATCAAAACTCTACATGTACATCCATAAACATTCTCAAAACATGCACTCTTATCATTTTCAAAGTTACACTTGCATCTAAGTGAGATGTAAATCATGCATCAAAAGCAATTAAATTGTTTCACATGCATCAAGATCACATAAGGTTTCACTGAAAAGGGGGCAAATAGCAACCTTTCACATCATGAACAACAAAAAACAACACCAGTATTCTTGCAACATGTCATGCATTCAAAAGAATTTCAACTTTCTTAATTCAAACATGCACAACATCTTTTGCATAAAGTGAAAATTGAAATTCTTGTTATCAGCACATCAGTGATAGTCAAAATAAGATATAATCATGAAAATATAATGACTAAAATCACAGCATACTCAGAATATCAATACATGTTAACATTAAGCATAAAAGTAACAGAACATATAAAGATACTCTCCCAAACCTAAAATGAAATGTATCATTAAAGAACATGGTCCATAGGGAACCTGAGATTAGTATTGAGCATTACTAAATACTAAAAAACAGAGAAATAACAAAAAAAAACAAAAACAAAAATAAGGGGTCAGTACGGCGCCCCATGCCACAAACAAAAAGCTACAGAATTCTCGCAAAAACGCCCCTCTGCGCCGCGACGCGCAACACCCTACATCGCGTGGCGTGACTACCTAAACTGCTAAATTTAGCAGCAAACACAGTTTTGTTACTGGGTTTAGCTCTTATGGATCTCTAGCTGCAACAAAACTTGTTCAAAAAGCTAAATTACAAAAATGTACAACCTAAACATATTAAAACTAAAAAAAACAACATATTAACCTATTTACAAACTAAAACAAACTAAAAACTTTAAAACAAACAAAAATCAATAAACTAACCTAATTAACATATTAACCTATATACAAACTAACATAAGCAACACCTAAAACATAAACAAATAAGAACTAACACAACTAACACATATATATACTAAAATACTAACAAAAACATATTAACAAAACACAACATACTAATATGCTAACATATTTAACATAAACACATTAACATACTACCTATTTATGCACAAAGTAAAGACAGGAATGAAACATAAACATGGGGTTCCCTCCCACGAAGGGCCTGAGTTATACTCCCAGCAGGACTTTGTCACCAAAATTGAAGTGTTTCAGATGAGTAGTTCTCAAGAACTTGATCCAAGGATATCCTTTCCAGGAGTCGCGAATTCCTTCAAGGTCCTCGTATGATTGAAATCACCCGGCTTCTTATTTGAAACTAAAACCAAAACATAAATGAAACATAGATTATATACAACTTATATACAACTTGAATTAGAACTAATCAAACTCATTGTTGATATTAGCAATGTAAAAACTATCCCCGGCAACGGCGCCAAAAACTTGATTGATACCGCAAGTGCACAGATCGCTCAAGTAATACAGACACAGAGTAAAAGTTCGTTCCCACGAGGATATTCGATTATAAAGCTAAGTACCAACCAATATCTTAATCAATTCTAGTCAAGGACATAAAAATAGGAAAGTAATAGACTAAACTAAACCTAATCTATAAAAGCAATAAACATAAACACGGTTAGGTTTCAGGAAATCATCCTTCACCTCCTACATCTACCAATAACATGCAATCCCCCTCATAAACACAAATGCATTGATTAGGTTAGCTTGAGAATCTGATGTAGTCAAAAGCCTATGTCTAGGTCAATCAACCCTGGTTTCAATTGCCCAACTCACTAAGTTTCCTTGAAAGCCAGCTCAATTTCCACTCATGAACGATCTATTCCTAATCACACACTATACATGGCCAATAGGTATATTTCTATCCTATTAACGAATCATCTCATTCTAGCCAATTGAACTCACCGAACATGCATCAACCATACCATATCCATATCAACAAATCCCTATGTCTAGTTCATTTGCCAATATTAGGATCATGCAATCGAGGCGAACAAACAACAAGCATTAAACTCAGATAATGATTGAACCATAATCAAACATCCACACAAACTCAGAGAAAAACACATCATTAATATAAATAAAAGGATCCAAAATATTTCTAAAACATAGCTCAGCTATACAACATATAAGGAAGAGAATAGAGAAAGGGAAAAGAGAGAAAGAAGCTTATTGATTTGTCTCTAAAGCTTGAATCCTCCTTCAACCTTGTTCCTGGCCTCCAATCCACCATCAATGGAGATCTAGTCAAACTAAACTAACCTAAACTAACCTAAAACTAAGAAACTACAAAGGGAGAAAATGGAAATGGCCCAAAAATGGCTAGCACCCAAAGAAAAAAGCATAAAAACTATTTATAGGCTCAGCTGCCGCCGCGGCGCCCAATGGGTCGGTCTACGTACACCGCAGCGCCCACTTCATCTGGGCTGCGACGCTCTTGCCTCAGGTCCAAGTATGGAATTTCTGATGATGCTCTCTGTGCCGCGGCGCGCAACACCTTGCGCCATAGCGTTGACCACTGAATTGCAGAATTTGGCTTCTTCTTCCTCTTTAAGCTCAATTGCTCCATATTTACCCTTGTTTGGAGCTCTTCCTATCATAGAGAATACACCAAATCAGTAACATATATAAATCTACCTAATCAATGATCATTTAAGCACAATTTGCTATAAAACATACAAGAAAGGCTTAGAATCAGAATATATCAAATATAAGCAATAAACCTCCAAATATGCATTATAAACAAGGACTTAGCATTCATTTTAGCACAAAGATAGGGCACAAATAACTGCATTCTATGTAGTTATCACAGAACATGACAACTGAAAGGACAATGCTCAGAATTGAAGCGACACATAACATTGCGAGGAGATATTTAAATCAAATCACAGACTTATACCATGATATAATGAGATGCATGAAGTACAAACCTCAGTTCAAAATCAAATTACTTACTTGGATGGGCCCCATAAATAAAATATGTATGGAGATAACCTATTATAAATCTTGAATGACGATGTATTGACTTTATGTAGAGTGATCCATTCCAGATTCTAACATTATTCATTAACACAAGGGACATTCTACCATATATCACTGATATCGGCCCTTTGGTAAAAACATCGCAAGATCCAATATTTATATCATGACTTAGCTCCCTTTGTCCCATGCATGCCATTTACTTTTATTGAACTTAGATATCTTGATACTCAACTGTCACATCGAAGCGCCAAGTTGGGGGTAACTATTCTGGACTAAGTATCGAGTTAGCAGTTCATGAGCAACTTGACTTGCTAGAATTAGACTCAGATATTTATGCGCACTATTAGATAAGTAAATATATCTATTTGTAAGAAGTAAATCTCTCCTAGGATCCCTCAGGTTGTGTTTGGAATGAATTAAAATGGGAAATGATTTGATTTGATTTGAATTGAATTGATTTAGAAATCAAATTTTATGTTTGGAACTTTTAAAAAAAAATAGGAATTGAATTGATTTAGAAATTAAATTTTGTGTTTGGAATTCATTAAAATGAGAATTGATTTGATTTGGTTTTATTATTTTACATTTTAACCCTTATGAGATGTGATTAGAGATAATTATTAAGGATAAAATAGTCTAATCATTTCAAATCAAATCAAATCCTACCAAATTCTATCAAATTTGATGGAATTTCTAAAACAAAAGGATTGAAATTCATAGGATTTTAAAAATCAAATCATTTCTTATTTTTTAATATTTCAAACACAAAATTTAATTAAATTTGATTTACAAATCAAATCATTTCTTATTATTTTACATTCCAAACACATTCTCATAGATAAGGACATCAATTATATCCCTTATAAATAGATAAGTAAGTTATAAGAGATAACAATCTCATTGGATTATTATCCTAATTAATAAGATTTAATTCAGATTTAATTACAATTTTTATTAATCAAAATGCCTCTATAAAATATCACGTAAGGCAACAAATATATGTATCTAATTCTAAATATTACTCATCTTATGTATGGTCTAATTTAGACATTAGAGTATCTTTTATAAGTACCCATCATCTCATACCACTGTCATAACTATCGTACATCAGAAGAATTTACCTTTATCATCCTTATTCATATATTCATTTGAACCCGTTCAAAATACTTCCAATATAAACACAATTTCAAATTAAGTACATAGTTATCTTATTCTTTATTAGTTATTAATTCATTAATAATTTCATTTTGCTTAAATGGATTCCTCAACTCTCTTTAAAGAAAAATGAGTCTTCATTCAAATTCACAAAGAAAGAAAAAAAAAAAAGGAGTTCATTAAAAAAAAAAACGTCGTTTCCACTCACGACGCTCGACGTCATAAATTCTAAAGTCTAGTACAGGGTAACCTACAATCTTTCACTAAATAACCCTGCATTTAATAATATGCGTACTCTTTGCTCATCTAATATCCTATTAATACATACAATAAAGCTTCTATATATCTCGAACCAAACAAAAAAAAAACTTCTATAAATCATTTTAGTGATACAACAATACAAAAGAAAAATAAAAAGGGATTATTACAATAATGTGTCTGAACTAATTAGGAGTGTCCAACGGGTGAGTTTTATAACAATGTTGCACTCAACCGACTCATCAAATTGGAGAATTGGGTTGGGTTAAATTTATGAATTTGATATAGATTAAAAAAATCTCTTACTAAAATAAATGTCAAAATATGAAATTAAAAATTCATCACGCATATCACATCTTAGTTAAAAATAATCAATGTCCCAAATAAATTAAAAAAAATGTAATTAGTTTTACACAAATATAATAAGTTTCAAATAAGATAAATAAATATAACAAATTTTACAAAGTTAATATAAGTTTAAATAAATTAAAGTAAGCTAACAAGTCTTGAAAGTCATAATCAACAAATCACATTAATGAATTGAACTCAATGTCATCAATATTCTTAAAAGGTTTAAGAGAATAATAATAATTCTTATATGATTAATTTATCAAGGACGATATTTATATACAATGATTTGTAAGCCTATGTTGAATTCTTTCCATAATTATAGAAAAAAATATGGAAAGAATTAATTGTACATATATGATTTATATTATATAGGCTTATGTCAATAACTAATTGTCTAGAATAGAACTAAATTATAGTAAATAAATTTATCTTAATACAAGAATAAATCTATCCTAATAACGAAAATAAGAAAATAAATCAAATTTGTCTTAAGAGATCACCTATGATATTCTAAAATATTTCAAGATATAATAAAGATATTTTGAGTTTTTTTTTAAATATTC
Source organism: Ormosia semicastrata (assembly GCA_029884595.1). Classification (NCBI taxonomy): domain Eukaryota; kingdom Viridiplantae; phylum Streptophyta; class Magnoliopsida; order Fabales; family Fabaceae; genus Ormosia; species Ormosia semicastrata. Next base: position 7,068,278 of record JAQQTO010000021.1, on the reverse strand, counting down.
TAATACTCCCCCTCAAGTTAAAGCTTCATAAACTTGAGCTTATAACAATTAAATAATTTAATAGTGTGATAGTGGTTGGGATGAATAGAGATGAGACTAGTGCATCTGGGACAAAGAGTTGTGGTAGGCAGTTCCTTCCATCAAGCCTAGAATGGTATTGAATTGTTTGCGTACTTCCTCAACCATCTTCAAAGCAGCACTTCCCACACTCTTCATCTTTATGGCAGAAAACCAGTAAGGAAGCATTACACCCACAATTAAACCAATAAAAACCTTTGGAGTCAGCACCTTAACTGTTGAAATAGCAACCCAGCTCACAAAGGCACCAAAGAGGGCCAAAGACACAAGGGCAACAGAACCAATAGCAAATCCCTTCCCAATAGCAGTCAACTCATGTTTCACCCCAAAAAAAGAGATGGAAGCAACAACATCAGCAGTCTTAATATAAATACCTCCACTAACTCTTCCAAACAGAGCCATAAAAGACCCACCAAGACCATAACCAATGATGGTCTCAAAAAAAGACCACCCCAACCATCACCATAGTAAATCTTAAACAAGTTGATGGTAATGTAAAGAACCAAAAGACTATTTGCAGCAAGGAGAAATCCCATAAATGCACCAGATCTAAATGCAGTGATAAAAGCATTCCCAACACCCTTTCTTGCCTCCAGCGTGGTTTTTGCATTAGCATAAGTTGTAATTTTCACTCCAAGGAAACCAGAAATAACTGACATAATGCCAGTAAGCAAGAATGTTATGGTGTTGAAAAGGACAGTGGTAAGAGTTGGCTTACACATCTTATTTTGATCATAGGTACAAGGCTGGTGACTTGTGCTGAATCCTTCCACGGAGCCAAGGAAAAAGAATACCAAAATAGCGAAAATCGCCATGAAGATTCTCACATACTTATATTTAGTGAAAAAAAAACAGCATGACAAACACCGCCAATATAGCAAAAACAGCCATGAAGATTCCCACATACTTATATTCAGTGGAAAAAGAACAGCATGACAAACACTAGCAGTGAAGTATATGTAGAGATGGATTTATTTTCATTCTCCCCCTTGATAAGGGGCAGAGGTAGCGATGAAAGGTGATTGAAACCAAACAATGAAGGTTGGTGTGATCAGCAATGAAGGCTAATTGTAGTGGAAACAATAGAGGCTCCGAGATTGGGAGCACAATCAATAATTCGAGACTTGAAGAGAACACATCAAGACTAAAAAGGAGAATTTGGGAGAAAACAAAGATAATGAAAACAATAAAACTAGATCTGAGTTTAAAGGTCGTGAATAAATATTCTTATGAGTTCCATGAACTCTACACAGTATAAAAAGAAACTCTTTTCAAGATGGATACCATGGTTCGGATACCATCTTAAAAGGTTTCAAAGAATAATAATAATTCTGATATGATTAATTCATCACTCAAGGACGTATATTTATATACAAGGATTTGTAAGCCTATACTGAATTCTTTCCATAATTACAGGGGAAAAATATGAAAAGAATAATTGTACAAATATGATTTACATTATATAGGCTTATGTCAATAACTACTTGCCTAGAATATAGCTAAATTACAGGACATAAATTTGTTCTAATACAAGAATAAATTTGTCCTAATAACAGAAATAAAGAAATAAATCAAATATGTCCTAAGAGATCATTTATGATACTCTAAAATATAATAAAGATATTTTGAGATATTTTTCAAATATTCTAACACATATATTATGTGGATTGACATAATCATTTACTTCATTCTAAATTTTTTCAACATACTATTTGTCATCCAAGCGATCTATTAGATTTTCATCACAATAATCTATTAAATGTTTTATGAGTTTCTCATCTCTATTTTCTTAGTTGGTCATATCTTCATTGTGACCAAGATACCTACCTACACATAAAATCAATTGCTACTATAAAAAAATCAAAGAAAAACAATTTGAAATGCCACAATGACTAAAGGATTTTTTTTAAAATAAAAAAAAGTTACTTAGGTGAGTTGAGTTTGTGCAAGTTGACACTTTTCAAATTCGCTACCCAACCCGTACCTTATGAGTTGGAATGGTTTCAAACCCGACCTAACCCACGGACTTAATCCAACCCGCATTTTATGGGATAGGTTGAGTAAAAAACCATGAGTTTGTGGGTTAATTTTTAAGAAACATGGATACAAATACGGGACACTGATACAATACAACACTGATACATTAATACAACAAAAAACTAAAAATTAATTGAAAAATATATAAACAAAAAGCATCTAAAAGTATTGAAGTATTTGATACGATACATATCAGATACCGATACGGTAACAATTTTGAAGTATCAGTGCTACATAGGTTAATTTAACCCACTGGACACCCCTAGAACTAGCTATATAACCAACTGTACAATTGTTGTGAGAAATCTTCAGAATAGGAGAGAAACTAAGGAGATGGAATGTTGCACCACTATGTGTAGGATAGTAATTTCACCACTATCACTAGTATGTTGCAGGCTCTTTGGAAATTTTATGGTTAGGATACAATGTCTGTTGAAGAACAAAGAGTCTACAAACTTCAATGCTCTTACAACCAGAACCAACCTGATAAGAATAGGATTTGAAGGAGATAAAGAACATGCCTTTATAGAAAAGATGAAGAAAGAAAGAAGAAGATCATAACAACGATGACATTTTAAATGCTCCTAAATTTTTTTGGAGCATGGATGGTCCATAGGTTTACACCATTGATGTTGTGTAAAATTTGATCAATGACTCATATTTGTCACTTGAAACTTAGATTACAGGTAACTATCATCGAGCCTTTTAGTCTCAGATTTTTTTTTAAAACTTTTGACATCCCATGTAAGTTGAATAAAAAAAGAGACTAGAGATATCAATAGTGACTCCATGATCCCAACCACCACCACCACTTCACCGCCACAATCTCCCCGCTATTCATGGTGACCACCACCGTCACCTCTGCCGCCTCCTCTTGGCTGCACAACCAGTGGATCCGCTACTTCTTCTTCCTTCTCTTCTTCTTGCTCTTCCTCATCCTTTTCTGCGTCGCCCTCCCGTTCCTTTGCACTGTCGAGCTTTGCCTCCGCCATTACCTCTGGCAGAAGCTTGTCTGTGGTTTCACTGATGGAGACGATGGCGATGATCGTCACCGACGTTGATGCTTGATTTCTTTTTTTTAATAGGAAAAGAAAATTGTATTGAGGTTCTAGTTATCAGTTGGAGAAAGTTGCAAACTAGTTCTTAACCTTTTTTTTAATAGAGTTCTTAACCATTTTTTGTGTGGTATTATATTAACTTTTTTTCTTTTATTTCGCTGAATGTATCTTTTTCTTTTGGTTTGCCCTAAATGTATCTGTTCTTTTGAAGTTACAGTATTTGGACCTTAGAGAGGTTTTGTGAGACACATTTTGCTTATGATAATCTCGGCAAAATTAACATCAATACTATTTTCATATATGGCAATAGAGTTCGTTTTAGCCGTGGCAGAAACAATGGTGATTGTTGGACAGTGGCTCACAGCTTGGGTCTATGGTGGTCCATGGAACATGATGACTTAGGAGCTTGGTGGTGGGGCTGAAAAAGAAGAATGAAGGAAGAAGGGAGAAAAGGTGAAGTGAGGTGAAAGAAAAGTTAAGAAGAACGAAGGAAGATGGGAAAGTGAACGGTTGTTGAATGAAGATTGTAGATAGAAAGTATAATATGAAATAAACTGAGACTCGTGTCAAATTTAAAATAAAAAAAACTTGAAGTAATTGACTTTTACCTATTATCATAGATAAATTACTTGGAGCATTGATACTCAAAATCTTTTCAGGTATACTAGAAATGTCTCATAGAACAACATATAAACATATGTTCTACAGAAAGAGAACAAGTATTTGTAGTAAAATATTTAAGTGAAACTATAACTTTTTCTAATAGGTACAAGATAACTGTAAATAATAAAATACAATTCAAATTCAAATATAATTATATTAATAAATAAATATTTATCTTATTTATTCATCTATTTATTAGATAATATATATATATATATATATATATATATATATATATATATAATCTTCTACTTATTATCTAACAAAAACACACAAGACAACATAGATTTTAGAATTTTGAACATTCGGTTATTTACATAATGTATATCCAAAGGTGGCCAAGGCTTGAACCTTTGGACTGAATGTAATATATAAAGAAACGCATTCACATTATACAATGGTTATTGGCTCTGCAATGGCAGCGCATTATGGACCTTGCGCTTATCCTGGCTTAGCAAGCACTTCTTAGATTGTTCTAGTCAATACTCAAGAAGCGGCCTCCCACTTCTATACTTGCAAAGGTAGACTTATTAAAAATGCCCACAACCGCTCTAAACACTCCACATAGGCTATAAGTCTGTCAAGAACTACATTAGTTCAACCTTTCTCGTTGTGGAAAAAACCATGCATCTGCCAGATGTGAGACTTTAATAGAAATAGTTTTACCTACATTACTCCTAAAAAATATAATGCAGTAAAAATGTAACCTCTTATTAACATTTTTACAATAATTTTTAATTGAATTGCCTTTGAATTCTCATGCCTAAGATTTTCAAATTATAAAATATTTTATAATTAACATCGCTGTGATAGAATAGGATTCAACTAAAATTATCTCATTTAACCGGTAATAATCGCATACCTCTCATGGCTTTATTAATCTTTCCCCAGTAGATATGCTAGCATTTGATCCATAGGTCGCATTATAAATTTACCTTACCTTTTTCACAACACATAATGTGATTAATTACTCCTCGTAGCAATTTGTTTCCTACTATTAGACATTCTATTATTCGGTGTATTATGAATAGCAGTTTGTTTATCACAATACAAAAATACCCATCAATAAATGGAATGCATCTGGTCATAACTCATAAAACTCCTTATCCACAAAATCTCTTTACTCGCTTGAGATATAGCAATACATTCTTTAGATTTCATGAAAGATAATGAAACACAAGATTTTTTACAACTATGCAACAATAACACAACCCAAAGTAAATAACCAATCACTTATAGATTTATGATTTATTCTCAAATTTGCATCATATGTCATTCAACTATGTAACCCAAAAATCAATTTAGTAACAACCCAAAATTACACTATTTATATTTACAACTAATATGTAAGACTTCACCTAATAACTAATTAATTGGTATTCTTTTTCTCTATCTTGTTGAATACACTGCAGATAATTCTATAACGATTTCAAACTTATAAAACAAAAGATAGTTCAGTAAATTAAGAATTTTCTCTCTATCTTAAGTTTTAAACTGTTGAAATGGCTTATCGTTTTAATATATTTTATAAACTATTTTAGAGAGAGAATAAATTTTTTTAGAGAGAAAACATTTTTTTAAATGAGTGGTTTGGATATCCATCTATCATCCATTAAAATGGCTTATCTTCTCCATTAGTATATAATATTAAATACAAATAGTATATATTTTAAATCTATCCATTACAATCCGTTAAAATCAAACAAATTCATCCATTTGTATCTTTTTTATGTATTTTTTTAATTGTTTAATGTAAATATAATGTGCTAACTGGTTGAGCGGGTAAAGAACTTTGATGATCTGCTATCTAATGGTTAAAAAAAATAAAAAATAAAAAATAAAACAAACAAATTAAAAAATTGCTAGTCGACCTCATACGCGTCTCCTTCAAGGCGGCATGAATATCATCTCTCAACGACAAATTCTTGATACCGCTTCATGCGCAAATGACGCTTTCACTCTTTGCGCTAACGCAAGCGCTTAAACAAATCAAATCACTTCCTTTGAGAAAGAGACCCACGTACGTCTCGTTAGATTCATATTGAGCCATCAAGACTTTCTTCCTATTAATTATATATGATTTCTTCCTTTTGTTCTTTATGGAAGATACTTCCAGTAACTTTCCTTCCATCACGGAGTGACCCTTTTATGAAATATTTGGTCATGCAACTGTTTCGTTATTAATGAAACAGATCCAAATCTGCAATCTCAAACTTCTTTTATAAAAGAAATTCATCAACTTTTCAATTACATTTCATAACAAGTGCAGCAAGCATCAATTAAACATTAATCTTTTTTTTTTTTGACATCATGAAATATCCTTACAAGTTTGACTCATTTAAATTGTTCATGAGACTGATTCTAATTTGCCGCAGGAGCACAACGGTTATACAGTTTCTTTACAAGAGTTGCTTCTATAAGATTTAAACTCGCATCTTCGTCATAATTAGTCGAAGTTGTTTACCACATTGGCCTACTCTTTGTGAGTATCATCAATCTTGATATGGAAACACTGGCTTCTTTGGCAGCAAACTCTCATACCACATAGAAATAATTAGCATAAATACATTAATCACATAATTAATTTAAAAATTTGTATTTATGTTAAAAAAAACTTTGTATTTTTCATATGAAGAGCGTAATCATAATTGAAGAAAACAAACTATTATTATTATTACTCCCTCTATCCCCTTTATTTGTCGTTTACGAAAATGATACTGGTATTAAGAAAATAATTTAATAGTCTTAATTCTAGAAAGAAGTAACCCTAAAAGACAATATTACCTTTTGATCCATTGGCCAATAAAAGAGGTGATAAGAGAATGATAGAAATTAAATGAGTAAATATCGAAAGATCCTAAAGTTAAATAATTAATAAAGTAAGAAAAAATAAGGATAAAATTCATATAAAATAATTAATTATGTGTTAAAATTCTAAAACGACATCTAAAATGAAATATAAATTTTTTTCTAAATGATAAATAAAAAAGAATGGATGGAATATATAATATAATAAAATTGTCGTGAGAGGTAACTAATGCTTAATATTACTTTAATAAGTAATTAATTATTATTAATTACATCATATATTATTAAATATTTAGAATTAATGCAGATAAAAAATATTTTAATTAATGACATTATATATTATTAAGTATTTTCTTGAGATTTGTGACATAATGAATTATTATTAATTGATGATAACGGTGCTTTATTTGTTTGCAGGACTTCAACTATGAATGGCATTGGCGTATCGTGGTGTCCAATTAAAGACAACAAAATATATTGTTTACATGATGATTGTAGCAAATTAGTTACTTTCATAATTAAATATTCTCTTAATGTCTTAGATTATTTTCACTTATAAAATATCATGGATCTAGGAATTATTTGCATTTGATATTGTGCGTCAAATCATATCATTTTGCTGTAAAAACACATGCTTCTCAATATGTAAGTCAACTTGAGGAAGAAAAAAATTCACCTTCAGCGCTAGTGTTTGGGACAAAGGTATCTATATTAACATAATTAAATTATTGTTTTTCAATTCAAATATTTTTTAATGAATGTTTTCTTTAAAATCTATATTACATTGACTTTTGTTATTCTTGTTATTTTGGCCTAGGTTCTAGGTCCATGAATCTGGAGCAATTTGATCTGACACCCTAAGGTTATTGTGCGCGTGAAGTAGCTTAGGTGTAAGGCGTGACTCCCTCAATAGAAAGGAATATTCACCACAACCCCATAAAAGTAGGTGAAAATTATAAGGAATAACGGTTTCCACCACTAAAGGGGACAACATTCAATACGCATCGAATGCAAAGATTCTTCATACCCAAAAAACACTCATATATAAAGGTACTTAACAAGAGAACAAAAGTATGACCTAATCGCCAATTAGACACATTTTCTTCTTGATACACCTATTGACTTGAGCGTCAAAGTGTTTTTTACAGGTATCCACCTCCTCATTCCAACATTGTTGCTGCTGCGCCATGGAGGAAACCACTATCTCTTACATTCTCAAGTAACTCTCATAAACCAGTTTTGAACATTGGCGTTATCTGTGAGAAACAATAAATATCTACTCTCAACACCACCATCAACGCTTCTATCTTAGCCGTCAACATAGTTAACACAAAGGGGAAGCAAACATCAACCGGCCAAAATTGTGCTCCTGTTGCACACTACCCATTGCTTACGAGTCACTGCCTAGCATCTCCCCCTGTTGCTCATGAACCACTCTTGGAACCATTCGTTGCCTATCTAGAACCCAAGCTGGACGAACATGAGACTTCCTCTACTGGAGAGAACCTCCCTCTCTTCCCAAGAGAGTTTCAGAGAGAGAACGCTTTGGTTCACAAAGGGTACCTTTTAAGGATGCTAAATGACGGTCATCGGCAATGCAAAGCCCTGGAAATCGGGTGGAAGACAATTGTCTTCATGCTAAAATAACCCTAACAGTAAACACCATTGTGGGGGACTTCGCATGTAGCTGCGAGTCAGGAAACATCAGGAAGAGGGCCCTCCGAGCAGTGATGATTGTGACATCCCTCACAGAATCCAAATTAGGAAGACGGTTAAGAAAAACCCCTCGAGTCTCTTTTTCTGATGAGGATTATGGAAACACTATCCTACATCACTATGACCCTATGGTCATTACTAAAATAATTACAAACACCAATGTCCGAAGAATGTTTATGGATCTGGGAAGCTCGACTGACATAATGTTCCTAGACTTATTCAACAAGCTAAGATTGTCGAAGGAAGAGCTCATTCCACATACTGACGAGCTGGTCGAGTTCACAATGGACAAGATCACCTTGGTTGGGTACATTGAGACTCACCTTACTTTGGGGAAAGACCTCCTCTTTAAAACTGTTAAGGTCAAGTTTCTGGTAGTTGATTGCCCTTTTGCCTACAACGTTATCCTAGGCTTCCCTTCACTCAACACCTTTGCGACTGTGATTTCTACACCCCACTTGACCATGAAGTTTTTGGACCACCAAGACATGGTTGTGACAGTTAAATGAGACCAAGTCATGGCAAGGAGATGTTACAACGAAAGCCTAAAAATTACCAAAAGAACACGGATAGCGGTCTGGCGCAAATATTTGAATCTAGTCACTCCGGACTCCATCGACGTCCTCTTGACCGAGTTGGACATACGCAAAGAGATCTACAATACACGTCCCTGGCCAAATGTAGAACTCCAACCCCTTCAACTTAGCATCAAGTCGAGACAGGTAACCAAGATTGGGGGACAACTCAGTTTGGAAGAAAGATCACGGTTGACAAAGGTCCTACAAAGAAAAAAAGATTTGTTTGCCTGAACTTCAACAGATATGATGGGTTTGGACCTAGACTTCATTTGCCACTGACTTTCTGTTATGGAGAACATAAAGCCAGTGGCTTAACATAAAAGGAAGGTTAGACTGGAAAGACAATAGGTCATCTAGAAACAAGTGAATAAGCTCATGGACGCCGAATTTATTAAAGAAGTCTCCTACACCACGTGACTTTTTAATGTGGTCTTAGTCAAAAAAAGCTAATGAGAAGTGGCATATGTGTATCGACTACACCAATCTCAATAAGGCATGTCCAAAAAACCCCTACCCACTTCCCAACATTGACAAGTTAGTAGACAACTCATTCGGTTTCAGGTTACTTTCCTTTATGGATATTTACTCTAACTATAACCACATCCCCATGCATAGGGCTACACAACCTGATCCGGTGACCAGTGAACTCGATCAACCCGACCCTACCCGATATAAAATATTCAGGTTGGTTTGAGTGATCGGGTCAGTTCAAGTTGAACCCGAGCAACCCATCCTTTCATTGGTTTGGATGATGGGGTGAGAAAACCAACCCAATGACTCGAGGGACAACATCGTTTTTCTTTTCTTCATTTCTTTACTTCTCCTTACCCACTCGAGCCCTCATTTTCGTTCCTTTCTCATTTTCTCATTTTCTCTCTCAAATTCAAACCCTAAGCGCACCTCTTTGCTCGTTGTCGCAACCTAATCTCAGGCTCTCGGCCATTTCTCACTAGAATCCTCCTTTCTTCTACTCTCAGCATAGCCACCACCGGCGACGACGAGTTTATGACTAGACCACCGTTGCTGCTCTTATTTCGTGCTCACACAGCCACGACGCGACGTTAGAGGTTAGCCATTACTGTTTCTCACATTCCTTTCTTCTTATTCGTCTTTTTCAGTTCCTACTCCTCTTTCCTTTCATGTGTTTCTCTTAATTTTTTTTATTTCATTCTCATTTGTTCAGCTGTTCCCATTCTCTAATTTCTTTCTTAAATGAAGGGATAGTTTGCTAATTTCTATTTCTGGTTCTAAAATTTTTTATTTTGTTAAACAAGAGTTTTATTTTCTGGAGCTAATTTTAAAATTAAAGAGTTGACATGGTGTTCTTATGTTTGGGATTGGGAGAATGATGATTGAAGTTTTAGATTATGTCTTCTTTGTGGTAGGCTTTGCAAAAACTATGCTAAGTTTACTTCTAGGATCAATGTGGGTGCTGCTATGACAGGGATTATCTTGAATCTTGATAGTCAACAATAACTTACAATTATGTCTATTTACAAGTGATGATTTCTTTATCTTTGATCCTAGTTGTGTAACTTAAATATCATAATAATTGTTGTGTTTGAGTTTCATAATCATCAATGGTATTTTGAAGTTATCTCCTGCATTTTTAGATTCTAGTGGGAGTGACTCAAAGGAAACTTATAAGGGATTTCTTTAGTATGGTATGGGCGACTAGAGAAAGGATCATTTACTCAATTGGTAGGTTAATATCCTGTTTAGCTTTATCTTGTGACTTACCTTGATAGCTAGTGAAACTGTTGAATTTCCATTTTGTTATCATTATAATCTACTGAATAATAGTGGTGGATGGCTGTGTTTTCATTTTGCTAAACTTTATTTTAAAGTGCATTATTATGTGTTGGTAGTGTATTGTTATTTTTCCATTTCTATAAGCTTTATGTTGGTAATTTCTATTTTTTTCTACATCTTATTATCTTATTTTATATTGGTGATTAACCCATGCTGGGTTATATAATTTGGCTTATTTTGATATGGTTACTTGTTAGTCTTAAATTCTGCTTCAGAAATCCCTAAAGTAAACATAATTGTAACAACTGAATTTCCTAGACATGTATAGCACTTGTTAAACTAGGGCAATTATATAGAAACGGGTAGCCATCATCATGATTTCTGATGTTGAGCTTGTGGGTTAACTGCAATACGTATCACTTGGCAATCCCAGTTAAAACAGATCATCTTGAATTGAGCAACTCGACTACCCAACCCGAACTAACCCGATTACAATTGGGTTGGTTTAGTTCAGGTTACTTGGAAAATTTTTCCCAAAATCGACCCAACCCAACCCAATCCAACCTCGACTAATTGGTTTGCATTTTTTCCCCTGAACCTGAACCAACCTGACCCGTGTGCAACCCTTCCCATGAATCCATATGACAAGGACAAGACAGTCTTCATAACATATGGGAAGTTACTGCTACCAGTTCATGCCGTTTGGGCTCCAAAATGCAAGAGCCACTTACCAGTGTATGATGAACTAGGTCTTTAAAGGAAAAATTGGTAAGATACTGGAAGTATATATTGATCACATGACAGTTAAGACGACAGACCCCGGTGACCACATTAAGGATTTAGAGGAGGTATTCGCCAAGGTTCGGAAGCATAATATGCGTCTGAATCCGAAGAAGTGCGTCTTCAGGGTACAGACTGTCAAATTTCTAGGGTTTTTGCTAACAAACTCTGGTATTGAGGCTAACCTAGAGAAATTCCAAGCCGTACTCAACATGCGTAGTCCCCAATCCATCAAAGAAATACAGCACCTGACAGGCCAAATTGCGGCCTTCACGTACTTCCTGGCCAAGGCTGCTCAAAAGTCTCTTTCCCTTTTCCAAACTTTAAAAAAGGGGAAGAACTTCAAATAGACCTCGAAATGTGAGGCTACTTTCTAAAAGACGAAGACGATGCTATCAACACCACTTATTCTGACAAGATTAGACCCCGACGAGATTCTCTACATCTACCTTTTTATCAGCAATGAGGCGATTAGCTCAGTTTTGATAAGAGAGACAGATAAGGGTTAGAGGCTGGTTTACTTCGTCAGCAAAGTCTTGCAAGGCCTCGAGTTCTATTACCAAAAAATTGAGAAGTTAGCTGTGGTGCTGGTAATCACTGTGAGAAGGTTGAGAAAATACTTCGAAGGTCACCCTGTAGTAGTGAGGACAAACCAACCAATCAGGAAAGTACTACATAAACTGGATATCGTGGGGAGAATGATAGCTTGGTCAGTAGAACTCTTCGAGTTCAGAATCACCTACTAGTTAAGACCAACTATAAAGGCTCAGGTATTGTCCAAATTCCTGGTTAAACTCACACCAGACTTCAGCCATCCTAGAGTGCATTCTTGGGCCATCTATGTTGACGGATCCTTGAATCCCAAAGGGAGTGGAGCTGGAGTCATGTTGGAAAATGAAGTCAGCCTCCTATTAGAACATTCCTTGAGGTTCGAGTTCTCCACATCCAATAACCAAGCCAAATATGAAGCATGCATAGCGGGCATTAACATGGCCAATGAGATAGGATCCAAAAACATAGTCCTATGTAGTGACTTGGAGCTGGCAACATCCCAGATAAAAGGGGAATACTAGGCTAAAGAACCCTTACTGTAGAAGTATATAGCCAAAGTTAGAAAGCTAATGAAAAATTTTGACAGCGTTAGAGTGGAACATATCCCAAGGGAACAAAACTTCAGGGCTGACATCTTGTCAAAACTAAGTAGTACAAAAAGCTCGGGCAATAATAGGTTTGTGATCCAGGATACCCTACTCACTCCCAATATCACGGATAATGAAGTCCTCCATCTGGATGATGATGAGACTTAGGTAACACCTATACTTGCTTACCTCCATAATGGCTCACTATCCAAGGACTAGAAAGAAGCCCTGAAGGTGGTACAGGTGGCAACCTTGTAACTATTTTTTACAACCAATTGTATCATCGGGGAATCTTCTCCCCCCTCCTCAAGTATCTCGGTCCTAAAGAAGCAGATTATGTCTTAGACGAGATTCATGAAGAAAGCTCAAGGCATCACCTCAGAGGTAAGTCCTTGGGGTGGAAGGTGTTGAGGGCCAAATATTATTAGCCCACCATGGAAGCCAAAGGCAAAGAACATGCGCAGAAGTGCAATCGATGTCAGCGTTACTCAAATGTTTACGCAGCACCACTAGAGGAATTGTTAACGATATTCGTCCCCCTAGCCGTTCTACTGATAGGGAATAGACATCTTAGGTCCTTTTCCTCAAGCACCAGGACAAGTCAAATACTTGGTGGTAGCTATTGATTATTTCCCCAAGTGGATTGAGGCAGAACCGTTAGCCACAATTACCTCCATGCAAATTGATAAGCCTATATTTTATAGTCTTATACTGGATAAATTATGGTGATTTGCTTATGTTTATTAACGAATTTTAAATGGATCCTTATCATTGTCTTCATTTTACAGATTGAATGGGATTTGTCACATTTAGAGTGAAAACAAGTGAAGACATCGCATTTTCGAAGCAAAAGAAGATTATTTTGGCTTTGACAGAATCCTATGAGCGATTGAGGAGTTAGACAGAGTCGTGTCTAACTTGGAAATGATTTTTTTAAGAGACATGGTTGTATCTCTATGTCATACGTCTATGTCTCCCCTCTACATCAAAGTTACACTATTTTTTAAGCTCACATGGCCATGTCAAGCTTAGACACGACTGTGTGAGGTCTCCTGTGCTTAAAAACGGTAATTTTTCACTCCAAACATTACAAATAGAAGCGAATCCCTAAACCTGAAGTACACTTTTGCAACAGCAGACTTTGAAAGACAGATCAGAAGAGAGAATTGCCATGAATCCTTAAAGGATGGCTTCGAAGGAAGGATTCAATTCTTGAAGGCTTGAAGATCATAATTACCGTAAAAAGGAGTTTTGATTTCTCTTTCCCTCTAGTTTTTTCTTTTTTTGGGTTTTCTTTCTATGGATTTGTATTGTGATTTGAGATTATTTGTATTGAACATGAGTAGCTAATCTCATAGCTAGGGCTATGGAAGATCTTGTTTTCCTATTTAATTGATTTCCATCTCGAATTACCTTACATGATAAATGAGTGAAAATCTGATTAATTTGATTTAAGTGAACATTGCACCCTAATTTTTCTCTAATTGATTTATCTCTGCATTGTTTAAGTGTCCATTGTTCTTCTTTATTTATTTTCTAATTTTATTTTGAGTTTCTTGTACACTTACAATTGTCTAAATAATCAAGAGTTTAGTGAATCTAGTAATTACTTCTTATTCCTCGTGGAATCGACAACTGGGACTCAAGTCTTATATTACTGTATGATAGAGTGCACTTGCTCTTAGTATATTTTACACGTATCACGAATCTAGAAGTTTACTTATAAGAATATCATTAGCAGGTTTGGAGTCCTGAAGTCAATTATCACAGACAACAGAAACCAGTTCATTGACAAAAATTTCAAGGACCTCTTGGTTGGACTCAAAATCAAATAGCACTTTACCTCGGTGGAACATACGAAAACCAACGGACAAACTTAGGCTGCCAATTGAGTTATACAAAATGGGATAAAGAAAAGACTTAATGACGCTAAGGGAAACTGGGTGGAATAACTAGATCATGTCCTATGGGCATATCAAACCACATCACATTCCTCTACGGGAGAAAGCCCCTTTAAGTTGACTTACAGTTGCGAGGCCATGATCCAAATGGAAACAGGGGAGCCGAGCTAGAGAAAACAAAGTTTCTATAAAGAAACCAATTCGAGCCTTATCCACCATGAACTTGACTTGCTAGAAGAACAGCGTCGTATTGCCCATGTTTATGATGCAGTCCTCAAGTAGAAGATTGTCGCACGATACAACTCCAAGGTGATTCCACGACTATTCCACCCTAGTTATCTCGTGTTGCGTAGGGCAGACATCGGAGGGAAAATGGGAAGGATGAAAAGCTAGCTCTTGACTGGGAAGGACCATACAAAATTACGTCCACCACCGATACGAGAACCTATACACTAGAAACCCTCTCAGGCAAGGCAATCAAAAACTTTGAAAACACGAACAAATTAAGGAAATACTATAGTTGAATACCTTGTAATTGCTACCTCAACTATGTAAGAAACTTTTGTTATCAATAAATTACTTTTTCCAACTGTTATCGTCTACAGTGAGTACTTCGACCTAACAAAACCCGCAAGGTCATGTCACCTCAGTGAGATTTATAGAATACAAGGTCAGAAAAGGATCAGGTATTCCGACATCAACACAACGGCCAAATTAGGGAGTCCACTTGACCATCCACTGGGGGCAAGTAGGGCATTCAAGGGTTTTCATCCATACCCATTTGAGCTTGACCTTAACCCATAAACTGATCAGGTTTACAGCGGTTGAGCGTATTCCTACATAAGATGACCAAACTGAGTAATCCACTTGAACACCCTCTAGGGTCAAGCAGCGAATTCAAGGGTTTTCACTCGTGCCCTTTTGAGTCGCACCTTAACCCATAAACCTACCATAGTTTACAAAGGTTAAGCGTAATTGACTGTAGCTTGGGATAGTGGACCCCACACCACGAGGCTACCGTGTTATCTTAAACAAACCCAACCACCGAGATCGAGTTTCGTACTCATCTTGGTTAAGCAAACAAGTGTTCATCAAATGAAGTGAACCCGACCACTGGGATCGGGTTTCACACTCATCTCAGTTGGGCACACGAGTGTTCGTCAAGCTAAATAGACCTGACCCCTGAGATCGAACTTTGGACTCATCTCAGTAAAGAAAAATGAGTGTTCATCAAGCAAGCAAGTACCGAGATCCAACGTTGGACCCATCTCAGAACTACAAAAATAACTGCACAAGACAATAGAAAGCAAAACACTCAAAAAGGGGGAAGGCTTCACCATCCCCTAGATGCGTGCACCCATCCCTTCCTTCTTAGCCAACATAAGGAGAAGGCTTCACGATCCCACGACTCCATAACACTTTTGCATATCCGACTGCACACCCAAGGTGCCAAGGTGTCAAAAGCACTATGGAAGATATTCAGGGGAGCAGAGAAGGGATATCAGTGTAACCTTTCCATGCCTCACAGAAGCTACAACAGAAACCATGGACCCTCCCGGCAAGAGTAGGAACTTTTTTTGCTCTTGCATACGCCAGGAAAGAAAGGCTTCTATCGTCAGAGGCGCGTTGACCAAGCCATGTAGAACAGTTACTTGGCCCTCACCAAACCATTACGCCTAGAAAGAAAGGCCTCCCCAAGAAAAATATGCAGGGGAAAAAGGAAACACCTTCGAGAATTTAGGAAAGTACGACCCTCCAGACACTCACAAGAAGTTGAACAGAGACCATTCTCTAGATAAGACCCATTCTCAAGCACAACCAAAAAATGAGAGAAACAGGTGATAACCCCACTATAAACACTCCCTATTTATAGAGGAAATAAACTGGTTGCACGTTTGAAGCCACATTTAATTGCTCCTCCCCTGTGATTGGCCATAAGGGCAGTAGGCAGTTGGGAAATAACATAAAACTGTTATCATCATTAAAGCAACTTAATTCCCAATAAATGCAAGGCAATGGTTCCCAAGCAAACACAAACTGTTACAAACCGCTGAATAAAGGCAACCGAAAGGACAATGCTCATATTGTTCGAAATTGAAATGAAGCGTGGCGTTCAAAGACACCCCAGCCCAGATCACAGACCCTTGACGAGATACCATGATACAACAACATCACAGATCTCAGTCCTAATCAGGGGTACGTTCACAGACCCCACAAGTTATACATGGGGGCAACTTACGACCTACCTCGGACAACGATATGATGGCGTAAGCAGAGCAATCCAACCCAGATCCTGGCCTTAGCCATGTACCTCGGGAGTTTACTATGATACATCACAAACCTTAACCCTTTGAGAAAACATCACGAGATCCGACGTTAACACTATGACTCGGATCCCTTTATCCATTGCGCGTCATATGCTTCAGTAGGACTTGTATCTTAACACTTAACCGTCACATCCAAGTGCCAAGCTAGGGGCAACTGTTCTGGATCGAGTTCCGAGTCCATAAATATGGAGTAACCTGACACACTAGGATGGCACCTAATTAACATTACTGTGCGTATGAAGCAACCTAGGTACAAGGAGTAACTCCCTCAACAGAAAAGGATATTCACCACAACCCCACAAAAGTAGGGTAAAATCATAAGGAATAATGGTTTTCACCACTCAAGGAGACAATATTCAATACGCACTGAATGCAAAGATTCCTCACACACAAAAAATGTTCATATATAAAAGTACTTAACAAGAGGATAAATGTATGACCTAATTGCCAATTAGACTCACTTTCCTCCTGGTGCACCTACTGACTTAAGCGTTGAAGTGACTTTTTTAGGTACCCACCCCTCGCTCTAACGTTGCTACTACTGTGCCACGGAAGAAACCACTATTTATTACTTTTTTAATAACTCTCATAACTTAATTCTAAACAATTGTCCAAAAATAACCTACCTGAAAGTTTTTCTAAAAGGAAAAAATATTTTTATTTGTAATAATTTGTTTGAATATGTGTAGTGTATTGTGCCAGTGACATATTAATATATAAAATCATTGATAGTAATATCTTACATTTTCGGTCACACTATTTGTCCATCTAAAAGACGTTCAACTATTGTCCACCGTATGCCAATATTTTCATTTCAAATTTCTCATTTCCCGCTTCTTGGATTCTCCAGAAACTGATATAGATTAACCACTTATTTCTAATGTATTAACTAGTTATTTTAGCTTTCACCAATTAATGAGATTCATCACATATTACATAAAAATGGTTAATCACTATAGGTTTTTGGTAAATCTCATTAATTAATAAATCTAAATTAACTGGTTAATACATTAGAAATAACTGATTAATCTATATCAGTTTCTGATGAATTAAAGAAAGAGTTCCCAATAATGAATAAATGGTTAATACATTACGTAAAAGTGGTTAATCACTATAGGTTTCTGGTGAATCTCATTAATTGGTGAATTCAAATTAATTGGTTAATACATTAGAAATAAGTGGTTAATCTATATCAGTTTCTGGTGAATCCAAGAAAGAGTTCCTAATAATAAATAATTGGTTAATACATTACGTAAAAGTGGTTAATCACTATAGGTTTCTAGTGAATTTCATTAATTGGTGAATCCAAATTAACTGGTTAATACATTAGAAATAAGTGATTAATCTATATCAGTTTCTGGTGAATCCAAGAACCAAGAAATAAGAAGTAGGAAATTAATTGGTTAATACATTAGAAATAAGTGGTTAATTTATATTAATTTCTGGTGAATCTAATAAGCGGGAAATGAGAAGCGAAGAATTAACTAGTTAATACATTAGAAATAAGTAGTTAATCTATATCAATTTCTGGTGAATCCAATAAGTAAAAAATGAGAAGCAAGAAATTAACTGGTTAATACATTAGAAATAAGTAATTAATCTATATCAGTTTCTAATGAATTCAAGAAACGAGAAATGAGAAATTTGAAATAAAAATATTAGTATACAAAAAAGTCAACAAATATATGTACAAAAATATATGATAGATAAAAGTTAAAATATTTAATTGGACGAGAAGTATTTTCCTTACATTTTTGAAGTGGTCAGGGGAAATTCCGCCAATCTTTTATGATGTTTTACTGTTAAGTAATGTTGCCATGACCCGAATTTACATAAGCTATAACGAACTGTAACACGTGGCTGTTGGAAATCAATATGGTGCAGCGAATATGAGGTCTTGCTTCACCAGATCAATTTCTTTTTTTTTTTTTTTATAATCCGCAAATCAAGTTCTTTTAAATCTATTTTATATTTTATATCCTAATATTTTCTAACAGTTGACCAACCATAAAAAGGGAAAACAGATACTCTTCATGATTTTATAATCAATAAAATAGGTATTTTGATCACGTTTTTATATATATTTTTAATTTAATCTCTTATCTTTTATTTTTTTTAATTTAGTCTATTATCTTACAAATTATTTATCAATGTAATTTTCATAAAACTATCTTTAGAATAATAATTTCACCGCTATGTTACAAATAGCTTCTTGAAAATTCTACCTCAGGACAATGACTGACGAAGAACAAAGAGTTTGCAATCTTTTATACATGTTCTTGTAATCAGAACCAACCCAATAAGAGTAGGATGAAGATAGAGAACATACCTTTATAGATGGAAAAAGAAAGAAGAACCAAACAACACGTAAAGATATGTTTCTTAAAAAGAAGAATAAAGATATTTTAAAGTGAAAATTTTTGTGAAATAAATAAATAAAGTCACATTAATCATTCACATTAATCATTAATAGTTAATGTGAGTTCATCTATCAATAATTAATGTAAATTTATTTATTCATTTTATAAGAATACTCACATTAAAAGATCATTATCTTAGAAAAAGAACAAATATTTAAGTGAAACAACATGATTTTATTCAACAGGTGCAAGACTACTGTAAATAATAAAATAATAAAATACAATTCAAATATAAATATAATTATATTAATAAATATTTATATCTTATTTATATATTTATTTGTATCATTTCCCTTTAAAGTAGAGTTGCTACCATAGACATCTTTTTTTTTTTTTTAACTCTAATTGTTATCTTGTCTTTATTATTTGTTTTATGTCCCTACACTCTCACCACTCTTCCTCCACGATTAATTAGCTGCCAATGTAGCCTTGTTGGAAAAAGTTAGGAAAAAAAAGTTGCTGAATAAGTTACGTGAACAGTTATTCGTTGCATGACGTGAGCAACGATAGGTGTTGAGTGTTGATAAGACTACTGTTTGAGACAAATAAGATTGAGAGTCATGATTTTAAAACACAAATGAATCGTTTTTTTTAAAGAATTATTTGGCTCCACACAAAATTTGCTAAAGGTAATTATTTATGAAATCAATAGACTCAAATAAGATATACTTTCATAAAAAGATATGTTTTTACAAAAGATAACTTTACCCATAAAAACTCTTGTTTTTAAATTCACTAAAAAGTACAATTAACTAACTACTCCAAAAAATGTATACCTTAACTCATGGAATGAAAATTTATAAATTATCATTATTTTCAACAGCTACGAAGTTCAAGGAAGTTGAAGAAGTCCACATCCTTCTAGAAATTACACCATGGCATGCTACCTTTTCAATATCACCATTTCCACCAACAACTCTTGGATTTCTTGCTTCTTATGAAAGGGAAATAGAGGAACCCGCTAATGTTACTAAGTTCACAATTAGAGGTAGGTATATGGATCAACTAGGCTCGACGCGATGGTATGTGACAGAGTTGCTTTCTTTGAGTCAAATTGGGTTAGCCCTTTTAATGAAATGGTAGGAATTTTTGCTAGTCCTGTAAATTTAATTGTCAATGGGCTGATATTATAGGATTCAAATTTTCTGTTCCCATTACCTATTCCATTTCCAATTTTCTGTTTTATTCCTTATTTTTCAAATTTAAAGGTCACAAGTTAGAAGATTTCATTATGATATTTTAACCCATTGACAATTTTTTTATATAAAAAACAAACTAAAAAGAAGCCTCCATCAACCACCTTCCACATTCCATCTCTAAAGGTGGATCGGAAACGGAAACACAACGCCATTATCTACACCAAACCGGCCAAATTTGGTTTTAGATGAGATGTGCAAGTATCTTGTTAGAAAAGGAGAAAAGGTGACTTCGTGAAAAATTAAACTTCAGATGTCAACATCTTATCCAATTTAGGCTTGGACTAGTGCTAATTAAGTTATAACTTCATTTCCTTATATTTTTTCATTACCATTTAACCCGCTTTCTACAATTGCGACACCACATACACACACAACATAGTTAGTTGGCTCTATTCTCAATAAAGGAGGAGGACGAGAGTTCGACTCTTCCTCCTAAAAGAAAAACCTGTCTGCTAAACTACCTACTAGCAGCTGCCAAACTATTTAGAAAAAACAAAATTTGCGACACCATATATATATTAAAAAAACAAGTGTTATTAACATTTTTTAATAATATTTTTAAGTATATAAAATAAATTAATAAGAAAATAAACATTTTAAAAATGCTAAAAATATACATATTACTCACGTTCCTCTATATATTAACTGGGAACACAAGAATACGACACCCCATCTCAAGGTACCATAATTGGCGCAAGACATGAAAGTTTATGGATCCAGCTGGTTCCTGGAAAACGTATATATGGACAGGAAACTGGTTCCTTTGACCGCAAAGGGGCTTTGTTCAAACACTACAAAAATAATCTTCTTTGGAGGCCCTCGAAGATCCCCATGAATCATGATCATATTATTGTCTCGTCCATTAGTGTACTTTGATTCAAACAATATTTTAAAAATAAAAATAAATTCACAGATTAAATCAGTTAAATTATGAATTGATCATATCTTTGATTTAAATATTTTTTAATTTAATTACTGTTTAATAATAAATTTGATTGATTAAATTAATTAATTATAATTTAAAAATTTTGTCAATTTAATTTCTAATTTAATTTTTAAGACATTGAATTCAACTATAACCAAAAAAAGATAGAAAACCTTTTGCAAAGAGAAGCCTACCTAGCTTTAGCGCCACATGTGAAAGCAAGTAATTGGATTTTAAATATGATATAGGGATTTATTAATAAATGTCTTATGATACTTGTTAAGAATATTAAAATAAAAAAAATTAAATAAAAATTAATTTTTTTTTAATTTTCAATACATTAATTGTTTTATTTTTATTTATTTTAATATTTTTAACAAGTATCCTTATGATACTTATTAATAAAATCGAATGATATATTTCTTAGCTCCTAGTTATATGTTTATGCTTATTTTAAGGAGACACTAACGGCGTTTCCTTACAAATATCTATTATTATTTATTCAAAGATTCGATTCTGTCGACGATTTGGTTATTGCACTATATCTATAATATGTTGTTGAAGATATATCTTAGGGCATATTTTAATGTAATTGGGGTGTAGTATGATAAATATAAATATATCCAGTAAAAATGATAAATATATAAATATAAGAGCAAATATTCACCTTGATGCTTTAAAGATATAAGTAAAATCAATTTAGTCATTAATAATAAATATGTTAAAATGATTTTTCAATATCAAATTTTGATATTAAATTTGTTCTTTTGGACAACTAATTTGATGTAAAAAAAGAGTAATGATATACAATAAGAAAAGAATTTGATATAATTCAGCTAGAATTTACTAAAATTCAAGGGTTGTTGTTAAATAGGTCAAAGTGATGAACACTTTTCATATATTCAAGAATTAATAACAATGTCAACTCATCCGATGTCAAAAAACAATGTCAACTCATTTTAATAATAATTTGGACAAAAAAATTATGGTTGTTTAGCATTTTTAGTTAAAAAATGGCATTGAAGAGAACCAATTTGATCTAAAAAGTGATATTGAATAACTATTTTGATATATTTATTTTTAGAAGACCAAACTTATGACACTTGTGTATTTAGATTACTAAAATAAATATTTACTTTAAATATAAATAATAAATACCAATGTGTATAAGAGAAATGATATATCTTTCTAGCATATTCTCCAAACATTCTCTTATAATTACTTAAAATAGAAAATAAAAAATAAAAATGTTTAATACTAAGTAATTAGGAAGAGAAAAGTATGGAACCTGAGTTGGTTTGCCCGGAAATTGCTTGACTCATGAAAGGGACACATTTTCCTTCATTCAAGGACCACTTTTCTAAAAGTTTAAGCCTTAGCTTATTTTTGTTAAACATACCTTTTTATATATATATATATTAAAAAGATACAAAAGTTTTCTTTGTTTAAATCCTGTGGCAATTTTTTAGTAAGAAGATTATTATCGAAGTTTGAATCCTCTAACATAACCATCTTGTTGGAGAGAAATATGCACAAATGTTATAATGCAAAGACTTACAATAATTAATTATAGAATCCACTAATTATATTCAAAACAAATTATGTTTTTACCTCTCTAATAGGACCCTTATCTTATTATTTAACAAGAGAGAATTTAAATCTTTATTATCTAGTACCAATAGTACTACTAAAATAAAATATAATTCCTAATACAACATTATTATCAATTCTCTTTCTCTTTCTTTCTTTTTTCTTGGAGCATTAATCTACTTATAATATATAAAAGTAAGTTCCAATGTTGTGAGAGTGACATATCAACACAATTTTTCTTTCTCTAATTGTCATATCATATCTTGCTAAACTCCTCCTCCTTAACACCTATATACATCCTGGTGCTTCATACATTCAACCACGTACGTCAGCAACTAGCTAGGTCCTCTTTCCTGTGCAGTCTTAAGTCTGAAGCCTCATAATGTGCAACTCATTGCAATCCCTTTCTCTCCCACTTAAGATTCTTACATTATCACAATCAGTGACCATTGGCAGTTTCGTTCACAGGAACACCCTTTACTTTCACAAATTAAAATTGTTATATCAAGAGTTTTTTATATAAGACATTAGGATGACACCATAATTATATCAGAGCCAGAGCTTCAACATGTAATTCAATGCTCAAAAGCTTTAGTAGAGACAAGGACATCTGAAGTATAGGCTTTTTTTCTTCCTACTTGTATTTGATATATCGTTGTAACCTTTCAATATGAACTGACAAAGACTAATTAATTATTAATAGTTTGATTGCAGGGTATTCAACTAGAGTTATGCCCTGAAGACAGGTAGCGGTTTCTAGCAAAAGTGATGCGAAATTTTCATGAGAATGGGCTGAATGTGACGAGGGCCAAGATATATCCATCATAGGGAACATGGTTGCAAATGTTTTCTTTCTACGCAAGGGATGGGTATGGAATTTCAATTTGTATCTTAGTTACAGTGAAAATATGAGTCTTTTTATTAATTGCTTGATTAGTTAGCTTAATAACTTTGTCCAATTATTTTGGGTTATGGGAATATTATGAAGCTTCAATAATGTGGTTGAAAAATGGGCTCTTACTCGATGTGGTTCATGATGCAGAATTCTAAAACTGGACTACATTAGATCTGGAACAAGTGGAAAGGAATTGATGTTTTGATTTGATGGACTCACACGAAGGCATTCTCAAATGTACTAAAGTTTTTGAGCTACATTTTTGCAAATTTTGGATGCATGATTTTGCGTAAATCATTAACAGGTTAGGAGGACAATTCATCCATCGAACATCTTTATCAACTCGAGAAATTTACTAATTATACATTATACTTATATATACATATATTATAAGCAAACAAGTTAGCCATAATTACCCAAAATTTTAGCATGATTTTCATTAATATTAATTAGTAAAACTTAAATTAATGTTTTATGTATATTTGAGCAATTCATGTTAAAAAGATTTTGATGCACTAATATTACACACATACAGGCTGTTAATTTCACCTCTCACCAATCAGCCATCTAACTTGGAAAACATCATCCAAAATAATACATGTAATTGTAGTACTGGCAATTATAAAATTCATAAAGCAAGGACCATCTTTTTCGTTAGTGGTAACAAACGCAAGACTCATTAATCATACCAACAATGAGAACTCTTGCTGTTAGTAGTATACTATCTAGAGCCAATTACTAAAATGAAATATAGTATTTCACATTACTAGATCAAGGTAATTCATGTAGATAAAAAAAATAGAATATATTCTTTAATTAAATAAAATCTAAAACAAATTTGTTTATCCCCACGCATCGCGTGGGTCAACATCTAGTTAATTAATAGATTAAACTACGTAGATCAAGGAGAGCAATTAGCATATCTTCCACACGATTTGTTATCAAGATGATGAGGGGAACACGGCCCGTGTAAGTGTAATAAATTATTATGCTTCCCATCCAGTCGTTCAAGTATGTATACTACCTCTGTGCTTATGTCCGATTGATTGGGAAAAGAAATGAGCTACAAGATGGAAATTTGATCTAGTCAACATTTATTTTACACTTATACACTCATCTCTTTGATAGGAACCCTGGCTATAATAATAGAGAAAATGGGAAGGAAAAGCGGGTAAATATTGATGACCAAAAATGGTCAAGCAAATGAAAGTGGGTTGGTTCAACTGGTAATTAAAAGAATTCCCATAAGACTCTACACTTTTCATGTTAATTCCCAAAAGCAAATGTTTTTTACTGGTAGTCTCACTGCGTAGCTTGAAGGTAATCCTTTGAGTATGCTTTCACCATTTTTTTTTTCTTTTTTCTTGAAATCTTTGACATTTTTTTGGAATCTTGAACCTATAGTTACTATTTTTTTAATTAGAAAAATAAAAATACTAGACAGATAATTTTTTTACCAAAATTTTTGTTAGAATGAGTTAGTATTGTTAGTAACTCGATGAGTGATCATTATATAACATTTCTCTTAAAAGATAGAAAATTCTCAAGCAACTGTTTTAGTCTTTTAGACCTCACATAACCAATATGGGACTCTTAATTTTCCTTTGCTCAATCATAGAGGGAAAAGAAAAGGGAGACAGGAACACATGGTGGAGGACTAATATTGCTTTAGAGTTGCTTAATATTATGTTATTAGCAAATATTTAATAGAAAGAAATAAGCACAATAAGAAGAATATAACATAAAAAATAAGTATAAAATAAATCGTGCAAAGTACTAGCTTGAAGATTGACTCTCTGATATGGGTGCTTTGACGTAAAACTCACTAATATCAAAGACCAACGAGTAGGCAGCAACTCAACAATCTAAGATAAACAATTACTAGGGTAGCTTCGTCATGGAAACACACTTATTCTAATAATATCAGTATGACTAAAGAAATTATACTTGTATATAGAAGTAAGAGTGATTAATCGCAATAGAAGTAGATTGTTATCTAATACAAATTTTACTTGTAATATTATAAATTTGAATCTTGAAATTATCACTTTAAGAAATATTTTATTTAATCATCACTTTTAATTCAAAATTATAATTAATTAAAAATTAAAAAATACAATAAAAAAGAATAACGGGAAGCAAAGGAACTATTGCTATAAAGTATGAATGTCAAAATAAGTCAAGTTCAATGGATCGGTTCAAATAATTTGACAAAATAGATGAGTTGAGTTAGTAAAATTTCAGCCCAAAATTTATATGGCTTGAATGAGTTGAACCTGAATGGGTTAGGCCAGCCTGCTTTTGTAACACTATGTAAGACTAACTAAGTTGGATTGAGCTAATAAAATACAAACTCGAAACTTACATGACTTAAATGGATTGACTGTAAAATAACCGATCAAATGTTGAAAGTCTATTATGGAAAAATTTGAATGGACGGACAAAAGGAATGGTCTTGGATCATTTTGATACTCCTACGATAAATATAACTATAACAAAGTTGACTAGAATTTCTTATAGGACACACCATAGGCATTTGACAATCACTATAGAGTTATGTTATTGTAGATTCAAGTTTATCTCTAACTTTATACATAATAACATGTCTATTTATTTTAAATAATTTAAAATTATAAATCTGTTTGTAATATGACATTTATGGATATATGTTACCATGTATAAGGTCTATTATGAATTTGAATATTTTGTAATAAAAACTTGTTTTATCTTTTTGTCTTTGATTAAAGTGTCTCTCCATGTATTATTATAAAACTAACCGACTAGGAGGCCTCTCATTTCAATTTTTTTTTTTTAATTTTAGGCTGGAAACTACTAAGAATACAATCGAGTTCAAGGCCTATAAACAATCTCAGATTATTCATGGGCTTTTCAAATTGGTCTTGCACAACATCCCCATTAACAATTGTAAGCCCAGTGTACAACCAAAAAATTGTTATTCTATTTGATGATTACAAGCACATGTTATGCCAAGCCAATGAACCCTTATCAGCCTTTCTAGAATACATCACGCATGTTTTTAACTTCACTTTTCTGTTTCTTCTCTTGTTAGTTGTTGCATTTATTCAAATATAATTTGTCATTCTTCAACTTCACAATGTGTAGTCTATATACTTGCGAAAAGCACGGCTACTTTAATATGGTTGTCATATCTATGTCAGATATGTATTTTGGATACTTTTTATACTTTTAATTTACATTTTTGTAGTTATTTTTTAAATCTTTGTATCAATACAAGTAATATATAGTAAATTTGTAATGATTATATAAATAATAATATTTTATTATATCTACAAGTATAATGACTAATGCCCACTTTTAAAACAATGATAATTGAAAATTTTAATTTTAATTTTAAAGTTATATCTTAATTGTATCATGTCTTATAATTTTTAAAATTTATGGTATGCACATGTCTTATAATTGTTACCAAGTTTAAATTAGGTGTATGATTTGAGGTGTAAAAGAAATATTTTTCAATTAAAAACATGGGTCCCCTCGATGTGGTGTCTAAAAGTGACTGAGTTATCATGTTAGTTATTATTTTTAATTTTTTTTTGTTGAAAGTAATCATGTTAGTTAAAAGACAAAATTTGCAGATGGACAGGTGTTTTAGCCCAAATATTATCAAAAGGAATGGTCTTGGATCAACAGTTTGTTTTCGTCTTTGCGTCTTCTGAAGGACCCATCCATCTCAAGTTTAGGTTGGCCCATAGGGCCCAATCATTGTGTAGTCACCGAAGCCCAACAACGATCAGAAACCAGTCCCCTTCATGATATGAACAGAACACAACCATGCATTCGTTCGATTTTCCTTCACAATTCACTTCATATCATAAGAACACAACCCAGGGTTATAAATCTGAAAACTTAACTGTAACCAAAAAATAAAATCTGAAAACTTAACATTGAGATCCCTTATTACCGCCAGAAGAGTTATCTTTGTTTGTTGAAAGCTCCTACGAGTAAGAGAGAATATTTTGGGTTAGTAATATTTTGGCATATCCTTATTTTAGCTGCATTTGGGTTAGCAAGCATAATGTCCACTGGTTTGTTTTCATGACGCTATATTCTGATTTGGGCCATCAGCCATGTTCTTTTCTGATCCAAGAAGAAAAAAAAAATAAAGAAGCAAAATAGGAGCATAAAGTCTAATTAATAGTTTCTTAAAAAATAAATAAATTAAAAAATTAAAAAATATTTTAAAAAAGATAAGATAAATATTTTGAAAGTTGTTTAAAATTTACATTATTAACTTAAGGTATTACTCCTAAAATAGGCGGTGTAGGGTATTGATACATTCCTTACTCAGTAATTCTGTCACGGGTAGGAAACCTTAAGGGTGTTTGGGGTTGCTAGGCGGTTATTTATAATGATGCAAGAGCAATCGGTGGATATTTCATTGACTAAAGTCTCCCGTACTGGTATTTGGCGAATTGACTCTTAATTCTAATCTCATCATCAAATATTTATTAAATAAGGAAAGTAAAGGCAAGAGATAAAATTAAAAATTAAATTAAACTAAATTTTAGATAAAATCAAACTAAATCCTAGGCACCCTAGCTTGGATATTAGAAATTAATGAACCGTGAAGATAAAAGACATATTAGAGTGTTAACTGAATCTCACGAGGTTTTCACATCTATGGCCAGATCGAGATCGAGGGATTCTAACTGAATATGCACCAAGACAGAAATTAATCGAATGATCTCTTGCCAAGTGACATGCATGTTCGAGGGGAGGGAATCGAGAAAGGCGTGCTTGAATTTCTTCAATAAAGCCACCAAGGCTGAGGGGTGTTGGAGTTTCTCCTTTGATAAGACCACCAAAGATTCTAGTGGTAGGTATAGTGTTAAGTGTTAACCATTGAAATACTCTCTGTGAGATGACTTGTTAACCATGCACAGAAAAACCTGTCAGACCTGTGTCAGTGGAAATAGTCAGGATTAGGTGAATTCAAACTCATCTTTGGGTTTTCAGGTGCTATAGGAGTAGCAATCCATTCTATAGGTGCAGGTATTTTCACCACTGATGGAGGTGATGAAGGTGGAGGAGGTATTTGTCATCTTTGAGTTAAGGAGTCAGTCCCGGTAGACTCTGATATCATGAAGACGTTTTGAATGAAAGGTCAGTTAGCTCATATAGAGTATGGTTAGATTATTCATTAAATAAGAAAAATGAGTAAAAGAGATAAAATTAAAAATTAAATTAAATTGAATTCCAGATAAACTCAAATTAAATCATATAATAAGATAATTGCTTTATCTGATCATACGAAACACATGACACCATACCCAAAAAATATAGCACCATATCCTTCCAAGTCTTTCATAGTCAAAAAATTGAGTAATGGTTTATCTGGGACAGGTATCAACTTCACAACCCAACCAATTGGCCATGAGATAGCAGCAAGAACTATGCAAACTGCCCATTGCCCCCAATGTAGCCTCTCTGTATCAGCAAACTTATTGAGAAACTCAACCATCACCACCTGAAGGATTATTGTTATACCAATAATTCTCAAAAACAACTTGCTCCTGTGTATGCCTTCGAAAACATTCTTCTTCTCCATCTTCCTTGCATTGAACTCATTGAACACTTGGCAAAGAACAAATGTATTGAAAAACAATGTGTCATTTACCTCTGGTGTCACACCAAATATAGACTCACCTTTGAATTGAAGAGTCAGCAAAACGGCTATTTGGTACAAAGCTTGAGTTAATAGATTCCTCAACATGATATTAGTGATGAGAGGTTTGGTTCTACCTTCTGGTGGTCTGTCCATCAACTCCATGCTAGGCTTCTCTGTTGCAAAAGCCAAAGCACCCAATGTGCCCATGATCAAGCTCACCCACAATGATTGCACTACTGTTAGTGGCACTTCCACTGCTGACACTGCTGCTATAAAGTTGATTGCAAGTGTAGCAACATTCACTGTCAATTGAAATTGAACGAACTTCTGGGTGTTGTTATAAACACATCTTCCCCACCTTAAGACTGTGACTACAGTGGCAAAATTGTCATCCAATATAACAATATCTGAGCTCTTTTTGGCCACTTCAGTACCTTGAATCCCCTTAAAAAGTCCAATATCAGCTTCATTGAGTGCTGGTGCATCATTTGTGCTATCCCCAATGACAGCAACTACATGACCTTTCTGTTTTAGGCATTGAACCAGTAGAAGTTTATCATAAGGAGAGGACCTTGCCATCACATAGATTTTGTCCACTTTCTCCAATCTTTCTTCAGGTGTGTAGTTGCGAAATTCTTCTCCTTCCACCACTGCTCCAACTGTGTCCTGATTAGGCCGAAGTATGCCACATTCAGTTGCTATAGCTTTTGCTGTGAAAACATTGTCACCTGTGATCATTTTGACATTTACACCAGCATGTTGGCAAGCTTCCACAGCATTTTTCACCCCTGGACGACATGGATCCTTAATACCAACAAGTCCTAACAGTGTTAGACCATTGTCTTTCACCATTGTGTTGCCTTCTTCATCTTCAAGCTCTTCTTCCGCAACTTCTACATGTGCGAAAGCAATACAACGAAGACTACTAGCTGCCATACCTTGAATAATGGATTCAAATTCCAACATACTATCATTGTCAAGATCTTTCACAATGCCAGAAGCATCATAGTATCTTGAACACATTTTTAGTACCATCTCTGCTGCTCCTTTCCAGTGTGCACTAACTGTGTTGTCTGCCTTCCTTCTCAACAAAACCCCACTTCGTTTCTTCTTTGAATTGAAGGTCTCAACATGAAGGACAGAACAGCTTTTTGTCAAGTGCTCCATCTCCATATTCAATTCCAAGACAGCCCATGATAGGATTGCTTTTTCTGTGGGGCTACCTGAAAACTCAAATTCAGAACCTGATTTAGACTTGTACACACTACCTGTTGTGTTGAGAGCCACCCCTTCCTGGATTACTTGAAGAACATATGGAGCAACTGATGAGTAGGCAGTTTCTGCCACAAGTTCCAGGCCTAACCAAAACTTGGTCACCTTCATCTGGTTGAGTGTGAGTGTGCCTGTCTTGTCAGTACAAATAGTGGTAGCAGACCCCATGGTCTCGCATGCTGAGAGCTTTCTCACCATTGCTTGATCAGCCATCATTTTCTTCATTGAATAAGCCAGGGTCAGAGCCACTGCTAGTGGCAGCCCCTCAGGGACTGCAACCTCAACAACAGTAACTGCATCAGAAACAATTTCCACAACTGCTCTCATTATATCATTGAACTTGGTCTTGCTTCCATTGAACTTTCCAACCCCATTATCACCCACTTTTTTTCCTGTGAAGTAACGAATCAACAAAACAACAAGAACTAGAAAAGCCACGGGCCAACCAACCTTTTCAATGGATGATGAAAGCTTGTTCAGCAGTGCTTGCAAAGGAGTTTGCTCATTAACATCGCGGCTGATTGAACTCATCATTTGTCCCCATGTTGTGTTCATACCAACTGAGGTGACAAGCATCTTAGCATAACCATCAGCCACCTTAGTGCCAGAGAACAAGAAAGGGTGGTGGTTTTTATTAACCTCAACTTGATCACTCTCCCCTGTCATGCTTGACTCATCCAATCTGAGTGAATGTCCATCTATGAATAAACCATCTGCTGGGACTTGATCTCCAATCTTCAAGCAGATGACATCACCAACTACAATTTCAAATATTGAAGTCTGTTGGCGCCTCCCACTTCTCACGACATCAATTTGTATATCATTGCTCACTTGAGATAACTTGTCAAATTGTCTATTCTGTCTATAGTTACTTATGGAAGACACTGAAATGGCAATAAACACAGCAACAAAATTGCTTCCACCATCATACCAACCTTCTTTGAGCCCATCCTCCTTAATGCCAAAGCCTAGAGAAAGAGCTGCACAAGCCAAAAGGATAAGAATGGGGACATCCTTAAATTCTTCCACCACAAAATGAAAGAAACCTTTGGAAGGAGGTTTGTTGTAAGTGTTGGAACCAAACACTTCATGTCTACGTGCAATATCTTCAGCATCATCACCTTTGATACCATACTCAACGCTGGTTTCAAGGGCTGCTGCCACCCCTTCAACCCAACCGTATTTCTGAAGGTTTTGAAGATTTTTTTCTTTGACAACTTCGGTGAGACATGTTTGATCAATAGTAAAGGGGTGGTGTGAATTCAAATCAACCATGGTGAAAGATGGAGAAGGTGAGATTTTTGCTTTCTTTTTGTTGGTTTTGTTGGGAGTCAAGTGTGACATGAAGGCTCGAGAACAATAGATGGTCATGAAGGCAGAGTGCCATCTTTTATTGGGTGCACTAATGGTGTTTGGTGCATTGAGTAGTGTCTCAATGCGCTTCAAGTTTGTGGGGATGCTCATTGACATAGTTTTAAGAACAAAGTAACAAACTTCAAAATTTAAAAGGAAGAAAATATCAAAAAATAAAAACTGAAAAGAGAATTAAAACAAGCAATGAATTGAAAGACTGAAACTACTTCTTACACAATTTGTTTTGGAACGAAGAATGAGCTGCAATGGCCAATGATATAGCCTATAGGTACGTCAATTTAATATATCGAGGAGTCTAAAAATATTGGATCAAAAACACTTCAGTATTTACTTATAGCAGAAGTGTAACATATGATCATATATATATATATATAGGATAAATGTATAGGAATAAGAATATATTTCGCGTTTCAGATTTCTTAATATTCAAGATGAATTTCGTGATTGTGCAGCTGCCTGGAAAGTTGTCGAAGGAACGAGGACGTTACCAGGAAGTGGTGGGGGTTATTTTGTGTGTCGGTGCAGACAATGTAGCATACATGGCTTGACTTTTTGGTTATGCCGCAGAAGTCCAAATTGGTGCAGCTGCCTTAAATGCTATATGCAAAACACAATTGCGCAGCGTTGTGCACCTAATGTTTTAAATGCATTTCTAAGCTCTTTCCCCAATTTGTCGTGGTAAATTTATTTATTAAATTGTTATTTTTTTTAAATTATTTATTAAACTGTCATTATTTTTACTATATTAAATTTTTTTATTATTTTTTATTTTATGTAAAATATGCCTGAGACGCATCCAGCTGAAATACGTCAACATATATGACGTTTTCAACGTGGGTAAAAGTTAGTGGGAGAGTACAGGGCCTCGTTACTGATGTCACTGTTGTAGTTGAATAATACATCATTTTGCCTTGATCTGGTCTAGTTTCTAACTTCATCTTACCAAGTCATGGGCAAATAATGGAAGAGCCAAAGTGACAGAAGAAAATTGTTTGCTTCATTATAATGGTTTAATTCTTTGGCTAGGGTATGTCTTATACATTACAAAGCTGCTCTATTTTGTCTATTTTGCAGTTCCATTATGCTATGATTATGGAAAAGTAACCTTTTCCACCTACTAGCATGATTATGGAGCATATTGTACTTATCAGGTGGATGCTATTATTCACTTTGTTAAGTTACGGTATATACTTTTTTACCAATTTTCTATTATTTATTTTTCAACCCCATGATTACTATATATAGTTTTCAACTCCATGACTTATGACTTGTAAAGTCTGGGCTCTTATGGCGTTAGACGGTGGTTATTGCCGCCGCTGGTGAGGGCGACCACCATCCACTCAGCGATGTGGTTGAACATGGCAATCTACCCCACCGGAGTGGTGAGGATTTAATAAAACGAAGAGATTAGCGTTGTGTTGCAGAGAGCTATCCGTGGTGTGAGGCTGAGATTTTGAGAAAATTGACATGATGTCGTTGTTTGTTGAGGCAGAGAGCTCTGACTTGTCAAGATTAATTCTCTGGCCTAAAGTCATTTGGTAGGAGTGAAGAATATCTATCACACTTTGGATATCCTGTTCCGATGATCTCGAAAATAGAATGCTATCATCAGCAAAAAATAAGTGGGAGATCTCTGGGGCATGTCTAGCAATTTTTTTTCCATGCAAAGAACCTCTAATTTGGGCTTTAAGAAGTAAACCCGAAAAGACTTTCATACACAAAATAAAAAGATAAGGCAAAAGGGGATCACCTTGTCTTGAGCCTCTGGATGGTCTGAAAGTCTGACACGGATTCACATTCAAATGAATAGAGAAAGACATAGTGCTATCACACCTCATGATAAGATCAATCCCGGGAAGGGAAACCCATAGAATTAAGAACTGCCTGCAGAAAGGACCATTCAACCATGTCATACACCTTCATCATATCCATTTTCAAGCCCACGTAACCTTTTCTACCATTTTCTTTTTCTTCATGTAATGAAATGTATCATAGGCAATGAGTGTGCATTATTAGTAATAAGCCTTTTAGGTACAAAAGCACTTTGGAAATCACCAATTATTTGAGGAAGGATCAACTTCAACCTGTTTGCAATTGTCTTGGTGATGAGTTTGAATATTACATTGCATAAGGAAATGGGACGAAATTCCTTTGTGTATTTTGGCTTCTTCACCTTTGGAATCAGACAGAGAAAGTGGAGTTTATATTGCTTGGATCAGTCCCATTATTGAGAATTTCCAATACTGTTTTCACCATGTCATCACCTACAAAATGCCATATTTTTTGAAAGAAAAGAGCTGGCATTCCATCAGAAGCAGGGGCTTTGGTAGGGTGCATTTGTTTTAGAGCATGATAAACTCCTCTCTACTAAATTCAAGGCTAAGCATAGCAAACATATCATCATTAATCCTGCCTCCAACAACCTCAACAATTTCATTTATATTTTCAGTGTGTTCAGAGGAAAACAATTAAGAAAAGTAAGAGGGCATTACCGCTACTATTTCATCCTCTTCTTCAAATATCTTTCCTGAATCGTCATTTTTTTAGTCTACCCAATTTCTTTTCCTTTCTTTGTGAGGCTTTCCTATGGAAAAACTTTGTATTAAAATCACCGTGTCTAAGCCAATTTGCTCTGGATATTTGGCCCCACCAGATTTCTTCTTCATACAGTAACTCATCCAATTCTTTTTCATTTTTTTTTTGTCTCCTGGATAAGATCTTCCGTTTGCACAGCTTCACAGAGACGAGTTAGTTCTTTCTATTTTTCTGAAATTCTTATGGGAATACATCCAAAAGTGTACTCACCACAAGTATCAAGGCAAGAACCCACACCACTGGATTTTCGCGTGAATAGGAAGGCCCCTTCTTGTCCTATAGATATATACCTTCTTACGCTTTCTTTTTTCTCAGCCCAAGATATTGACTAGAATGAGATTATGGTCAGATGTGTACCTTTGCAAATGTTCAACCACCCCCTTTGGTAGAGGTGTTTTTTGATCGGTTTGGATCGATTTTGAGGTAAAAAATTATCTAATTTAAATAAGATAAGTATCATTAATTTAATTTGAATTGGATTAATTTTAATAATTAAATCGATCTAATCTAAACCAATTTTAATTAGTTTGGATTAGATTGAATAATTTAATTTTTGTTCAATAATATAATAAAAATGTATTTTAAATAAGAATAATACATAACAATAATATAATTCAAATTTTAAATTACAAACTATTCATAAAGTCATACAAATCATACAAACAAATAAAATTTAATATTAATTTCAAAGTTCAGAATTTAAACAAATAAAATTAAAATGACAATTTAATAATTGTAATTTTTTTCTAATTGAGTTAACAATTACAACATACTAATACTGATCAACAAAAGAAAGTGAAATGTATTTTCATTTCACACTCACGCGTGTGTGTCGAAGTGGTGGTGGGGGGAATAGGTCATTGGACCAATAGAAAGATAGGTTTAATTAGGGATATTTAAGTAATTTTAAGTATAAAATCAATTTGGATCAATTTAGATTAGTTTTATATAATTGAACTAAAAATCAATCCAAACCGATCAATTTTTCAAAAAATTTATCTAAATTAATTCAATTTATTTTAATTTTCATCAATTTTTAATTTTTTTGATCAATTTTTAATTTTTTTTAGATTAATTTGGACGTGAACTCTTTGGGAATGCATCACGCCATGAAACTGTAGCTGATGCTCTCTCAAGTCTTTCTTGGATGTTTTTCTCACTCGGTTGGCCATTTGACCAAGTCAATGCATGTCCCACAAAGCCAAAGTCAAGAAGCTCATTAATTTGGATAGCATTCCAAAAGCCTTGAGTCTGTGAGTATGAGACTGAATTCCCATCTTGCATTTCAGCTTGCCGAAGAATTTCATTAAAGTCACCAAACGAAATCCAAGGCAGATTTGACTCTTGCCTAAGTATGCTCAACAAATTCCTACTCTATCTTTCCTTGCTGCATCAGGGAAACCATAGCCACATGGGTGAGTCATCATTATTTTTCACCTCCATATCAATGATGATTTTGGTACATGGAGATAATATCTACTTGGATAGGACTATCCCAACGACAAGTCAAACCGGGTAATATGCATCTTCTTTTCAATCTTTTTTAGAAATATTATATCTTTATCAATTTTTTTTAAAAATATCACATCTTTATTAATTTATTTAAAAAATATCACATTATCATTTATACAAATATATAATGTCGTAACATCTCCGAAAAGCGTCACGAAAATAAAAAGAATAAAGAGGAATGAATTCAGGTGTTGGGAGTGAATGCCACCAATCGCTTTATCCATTAAATAGAATGGCGCAAAATTAGACACCTAAAAGATAATCACGTTTGAGTTTGAGGTTCGGGGTTGATTACGGGTAGGAATGTGTTAGACTTTACACCGTCTGCTTCTAAAATCGATTACTATTTAATCTAATGTTATTTGTAAGATTAATTTAATTGGTCCTTTATTAATTAAAAGAAAAGAATTTTTTTATTTTTTATTTTGACATGTCCCATTTTGTCAAGCGTAATATCAAGAATGATAAATGACTAAGACAAGAATGGGTGGCTAAATAAATATTATTTTAGAACAAATTCAAAGTCTACAACATATTATATAAAAGTGGTGAATTAAAATTTTATCTTTTTGAAGAGAAGTAATTTTTAAAATAAAATGGCCAAATAAAAAAAATATTTCAATGAATAATTTTAACTCAAAGAAATTTGTTTAAGGTAAGAAAATGATTTTTAAAGTAAATGGCCAAATAAATCTCATTCGTAATCAAGAAAAAAAATATTTTTAGGCACAATGAGATTTTTGTATTAATTTCTAAAAAATGTCTTCATGAAAAATAAAGTTTTAATTCACCACAATCATAATGCTAAAACTATATGAATTTGTTCACTTTTATTTGAATACTTTATTTTACAAAAAGAAAAGTTTATTTTGGTTTATTTTTAAAAAAAATTATATTTTAATTTACATAATTATTTTAATTTTTATGTGGGGATTAGACTTTACGCTTCCTGGCAAAAATCCAATATAAAGTCTCAAGATTATCGGGAAGAGTTTAATCGATCGACGCTCCGATCCTCTCCCAATTTTTCCGTCAGTAGGCCGCTTTAAATCACTTAATTTACAATAATTAAATTAAAGTTACATATCAACCTCAAAAAAAAAATAATAATAAAAATAATAAAAAGTGTATTAAATTAAAATACAAATAATGTAAATTTCAAATTAATAACTACAAATCAATTCAAATAATAAATGAATAAAAAAAAAGCCCAAACCAAAGAAAAAACGAGA
Organism: Ormosia semicastrata; assembly: GCA_029884595.1. Taxonomy (NCBI): domain Eukaryota; kingdom Viridiplantae; phylum Streptophyta; class Magnoliopsida; order Fabales; family Fabaceae; genus Ormosia; species Ormosia semicastrata. The sequence continues at coordinate 7,030,777 of JAQQTO010000021.1, read as the reverse complement.
AGGCCCAAATGAGAGAGAAAAAAAAAGGAAGCGAAAAATAAAAAAAAAGGAACAATCACAGATTATGAATCAGGGAAAACAAAGAAGCAAAATGGGAGGGAGAGAGAAGCTCACGATCGGTGGAGGACAAGGGAGCGGGGCTCGAGTCTGACAGATCCCACGGATCTGGTTCGGGAGAAGCGCAATGGCGCGACGGCGAGAGTTCTGACTCGACCGTGACGGACCGGGCGCAATGACGGGGTTCTCGGTCGGATTCGGCGTCGCGGATTGTAGGGGTGGGGTTCCGTCTGGGTTCGTCGCGGATTGCGGGGGGCCGGCGAGGTTCGCGGGCCGGGCGGTCTTGATCCGAGCGGAGCGGCGACGCGTTCGCGGGACGGTGGGTTGTGGCCAGCGACACGGTGGAGTAGTTCCTGGGTTGTTTTGCTTGGTTTAAATGTGGATTTCTGGTGATGGTTTTTGGTTGAAAGATGGATGTTATGGAGGATGATGGTGGGTGGCAGAAGGGGTGAGAAGAGGTTATGGTTTGATGAAGGGATGGTGGCTGTAAAAAAAAAAAAAAAAGATTGTGAAAATAATGGAAATTTTGGGTGTGGCAGAGGATGGTTTTGGTGGTTGAAGGAAATTGAAATGGCTTGATTGTTGAAGATGAAGATGAATTGTGGGAGGGGTTTTCGTATCGTGGGAATTTTTTTCTCCTTTTCGTATGAATTTTTAAGTCTGTAATTGCTTTCTTTTTTTTGTTTCAATGATTGAATTCTCTTGTAACTCTCCGTTTTTTTCTCTGAATGATCCCCCTTTTATTCTTGCTTTGATTCACATTCACAATCAATTTGCTTTTCCGTTTTGAAATGCAAACAGGGCAAGATAATGATTGGAAATAATGGTAGAAATGCCAAAGGAAAAAAAAAGCGATAGAAGCTTTAATCCAAATCAATGCAAGCTATTAATGGTTCGGTGGCAGCGAAGAGGGGGAAGAGTTGAGAAAATGGGTTATGGGTTGAGAAGAGAAATGGGTCATGAGTTGACCCACACAACAGGAAATTAAATTAAATAAATAAATAAAAATGAAAATAAATAAAATGGATAAAATTGGGTATCAATAGCTGCCCCCCTTTGTTTTACATTTAGAATAAATGAAAAACAAAGGAATTGATTCAATTTTATCCATGAGACTGAAAAACTGTGGATTCACGTGTCCGTTGAAACTTAACGAACACTTCAAAGCAATGGGTACGGACCCGAAAGCTTGAAAGTCGAGTCGTATCTGCTGAAACTTAACAGAAAACTTCAAAGCAATGGGTACGAGGACCCAAAAGCTTGCAGAGTCAGGTATCTGCTGAAGCTTAACAAAAACAACGTAAGAAGCTTACGGAGTCGGGTATCCGTTGAAGCTTAACGGAAAACTTAAAGGCAATGAGGACTCGATAACATAAACAATGGGTACGAGGACCCAAAAGCAACGGGTACGGGCACCCAGAAAAAGCTTGCGGAATCAGGTATCCGCTGAAGCTTTACAGAAACAAGGTAAGAAGCTTACGGAGTCGGGTATCCGTTGAAGCTTAACAAGGTAAAAAGCTTACGGAGTCGGGTATCCGTTGAAGCTTAACAGAAAACTTAAAGGCAATGGGTACGGGGACCCAAAAACAAACAATGGGTACGAGGACCCAAAAGGTAAAAAGCTTGCGGAGTCAGGTATCTGCTGAAGCTTAACAAAAACAACGTAAGAAGCTTACGGAGTCGGGTATCCGTTGAAGCTTAATAAAAACAAAAAGGCAATGGGTACGAGGACCCAAAAACAAACAATGGGTACGATGACCCAAAAGCTTGCGGAATCAGGTATTCGCTGAAGCTAACCAAGGCAAGAAGCTTACGGAGTCGGGTATCCGTTGAAGCTTAACAGAAAACTTAAAGGCAATGGGTACGGGGACCCAAAAACAAACAATGGGTACGAGGACCCAAAAGGTAAAAAGCTTGCGGAGTCAGGTATCTGCTGAAGCTTAACAAAAACAACGTAAGAAGCTTACGGAGTCGGGTATCCGTTGAAGCTTAACAAAAACAAAAGGCAATGGGTACGAGGACCCAAAACAAACAATGGGTACGAGGACCCAAAAGCTTGCGAATCGTATTCGCCGAAGCTAACCAAGGCAAGAAGCTTACTGAGTCGGGTATCCGTTGAAGCTTAACGAAACAAAAGACAATGGGTACGAGGACCCAAAAACAATGGGTACGAGGACCCGGAGAAAGGTAAAAAGCTTGCATGAGTCGATATCCACCGAAGCTTAATAAAAACAAGGTAAGAAGCTTACTGAGTCGGGTATCCGTTGAAGCTTAACAGAAACAAAGAGGCAATGGGTATGAAGACCCAGAAACGAGAACACAATGGGTGCAGGAACCCAAAAACTAAAAGACAAATGGGCGCGGGAGCCCAGAAAAGAAAACACAATGGGCGCGGGGGCCCGAAAACGAGAAAACAATGGGTGTAGGAACCCAAAAACTAAAAGACAATGAGCGCGAGGGCCCAGAAAGGAAAACAAGGGTGTAGGAACCCGGAAAGGAAACACAATGTGGACCTTTGTAGGTCAAGGCTAGCAAAATGAGAACAAATGCACTTATGCAATGCATGAGAGTATGAAAAAAAATATTCTTTTTTTTTTTCTTTTTTTCTTTTTTTGTTTTTTTTTTGTTTTTTGTTTTTTTGTCTCCACGACCCTTGAAGACATGATTGCAATCATTTTCAAAGATGAACTGGAATAGGATTTAATGGCATCCTTTCATTTGTCTATTCAGCCGATGGTTGAAATGTCCAACCAGAATGACCCTTGAAGTGTGCATTAGATGTGACACACAAGAGCAATAGGAAAACTCTTTAGATGACCCTTGAGGTGACCTAGTTGTCCTTTCTCTTTTATCAACACTCTTATCAGGAATCATTGTGTTTCCCATACCTTTCAAGTCATTAGCAATTCTTAATGCTCGGACAGCAATGTCACATTTCACATTCCAATATATGATTATTAGAAAAATGCATATTAAGTCAAAGAAGAGGCAAAGGTAAAAACATGATGATATTGTATTGAAATGGGAATGGTGAAAAGAAAGTATTATTGTGGTCATCAACATGAAATTTACAGAGGGATGATAAGGGCAAAGGTCTTCAGCTCTTCCAATGAAACCCTTTATCGTAATCAGCGTCAATCCTTTGCATACCCGATTTTGAACATCCATTAACCAGCCTATGAAGACTTTGACTGCTCCAGTTGGGATCATTTGGCCTGCCCCAATATGGAAACTTAGTTTGCTCTAAAGCAGAGATTTGATTCTCTCTAGTATGGAGACTCAAGCAATATTGTCTCATTTCCTTTGTCATATCAAGCACTACTGTCCTTTTATTTTGGACCTTAACTTTTGCCTAAGTCGCTCTTTCGAGTTTTCAACCTACCAGGTCGCTCTAACATTTGCCTAAGTAGCCTTTCCAGGTTTTCCACCTAGCGAGCCATTTTTTTCTTTTTTTTTTTTTTTTTTTTTTTTTTTTTTTTTTTTTATTTTTGACAAGTAGTGCTTTTATGCATAATATTTCTTGACTGCATCTGAATTTACAGGAAGTGGTAGATCTTCACCATCCATTCTTGTGAGAATCAAGGACCCTCCAGAGAAAGCCTTCTTCACGACATAAGGTCCTTCATAATTTGGAGTCCATTTTCCACGATGATCTTTTTGAATTGGCAAGATCTTTTTAAGCACTAAGTCTCCTTCTTGAAATTGTCGAGGGCGCACTTTTTTTGCATAGGCTTTCATAAGCCTCCTTTGATATAACTGGCCATGACATAGTGCAATTAACCTTTTACCTTCAATAAGATTCAACTGATCTAGTCGAGCTTGGACCCATTCGGCCTCTTCCAGTTTTGTCTCCATCAGTACTCTTAATGAGGGGATCTCTACCTCAATAGGGAGTACAGCTTCCATTCCGTAAACTAAAGAGAAAGGAGTTGCCCCAGTTGAGATACGGACAGACGTGCGATAACCATGCGAGCAAAGGGAAGCATCTCATGCCAATCTTTGTATGTCACAACCATTTTTTGGATGATTTTCTTGATGTTTTTGTTTGTTGCCTCAACAGCCCCCATTCATCTTTGGGCGATATGGTGAGGAGTTATGATGTTGGATCTTGAAATTCTCGCACATTTCCTTCATCATTTTGTTATTCAAGTTGGTTGCATTGTCGGTGATGATCTTATTCGGTAGACCATAACGACATATCAACTCTTTTTTTGATGAACTTGATCACCACATTCCTGGTCACATTGGCATAAGAAGCAGCTTCAACCCATTTGGTGAAGTAGTCTATCGCGACAAGGATAAAGCGATGCCCATTTGAGGCCTTAGGTTCAATAGGTCCTATGACATCCATACCCCACATGGAGAATGGCCAGGGTACTGCTAGGACATTCAAGGGAACTGGAGGAGCATTGATCTTATCAGCATATGTTTGGCACTTGTGGTACTTCCTCACATGATTGAAGCAGTCAGTTCCATGGTTAACCAATAATAACCAGATCTTAGGATTTTCCTTGCCATTGCATGTCCATTGGAGTGAGTTCCAAAGGAACCTTCATGTACTTCTTCGATAATCTTTTCTGCTTCCATTGCATCAACACATCTTAGAAGCACCATATCATGATTTCTTTTGTAAAGTATTTCCCCACTCGAAAAATAACCCATTGCGAGCCTCCTCAGGGTCCTCTTGTCATTTTCTGAAGCACCTAGAGGGTACTCCCTATTCTTGATGAAGCATTTGATGTCATGGTACCACGGCTTTCCATCAGGCTCATCTTCGACCACTTGACAATATACAGGACAGTCACGACTTTCCATTTTTATAAGTGGTAGGTCTCTTTCATGACTTACTTGGAACATTGATGATAGCGTGGCCAAAGCATCAGCCAACTGATTTTCTTCTCGAGGAACATGATGAAAAGTGACTTCATCAAATTGCTCAATCAATTCTTTGATGTAAACATGGTATGGGATCAATTTGGCATCACGGGTCTCCCATTCTCCTTTTAGTTGATGAATGACCAAGGCAGAGTCCCCATATACTTCCAAGATCTTTGCTTTTGATTCTATTGCTGCCTGAATACCCAAAGCACATGCTTCGTATTCTGCTATATTGTTAGTACAATCAAAACACAACCTTCTTTGTGATTGGGATGTATTTATCTTCGTGGGAGATCAAGATGGCTCCAATGCCATGCCCCAAAGTGCATTAGAGGCTCCATCAAACCACATAGTCCATTTTTCTTTTCGAAGATTCTTCATTTTTAAACAGAGCCATTATATCTTCATCGGGAACTCACATTGCATCGACCCATAATCTTCTATAGGTCGGTTAGCCAGATAATCTGCAAGGGCACTTCCCTTAATTGCCTTTTGGGTGACATAAATAATTTCATACTCCGATAATAGAACTTGCCATCGCGCGATTCTCCCAGTGAGAGCGGGTTTCTCAAAGATATACTTGATAGGATCCATTTTGGACACCAACCAAGTAGTGTAACACAACATGTATTGCCTCAATCGATGGGCAGCCCATGCCAAGGCACAACAAGTTCGCTCTAACAATGAGTACTTTGCTTCATAGTCGATGAACTTTTTACTTAAATAATAAATGGCGCGTTCTTTCCTACCGGACTCATCATGCTGCCCCAGTACACAACCCATAGACTCATCCAGAACCGTCAAATACATAATGAGAGGTCTCCCTGGCACTGGAGGCACCAAAACTGGGGGTTCTTGTAAATACTGCTTGATTTTTTCAAAGGCTCTTTGGCAATCATCATTCCACTTGACCGGCCGATTCTTGCGTAACAACTTGAAGAGCGGCTCGCATGTTGTCTTTGTGGAGTCGGAATATGAATCGAGCGATGTAATTCAACCTTCCCAAAAATCCTCGAACTTCTTTTTCGGTCGCGAGGACCGCATGTCCAAGATCGATGTGCTCGAACCTTGTCAGGATCAACTTCTATTCCTTTCTGGCTCACCACAAACCCCAATAGTTTGCCTGATCTGACACCAAAAGTGCATTTTGCAGGATTCAATCTGAGTTTGAACTTCCTCAATCGCTCAAAAAGCTTTTGCAGATTGATTATATGATCTTCTTCTGTTTTTGACTTCGCAATCATATCATCTACATAAACTTCTATTTCTTTATGCATCATATCATGGAACAATGTCACCATAGCTCTCTGATACGTTGCCCCAGCATTTTTTAAACCAAAAGGCATCACTTTGTAGCAGAAGGTTCCCCATAAAGTGATGAATGTGGTCTTCTCCATGTCTTCCGGTGCCATCTTGATCTGATTGTATCCCGAGAAACCATCCATAAAGGAAAAAAATGAATGCTGAGCAGTGTTGTCCACCAAAACATCAATGTGAGGTAACGGGAAGTCGTCTTTAGGGCTGGCCCTATTTAAGTCTCGATAGTCTACACACATTCGGACTTTCCCGTCTTTCTTTGGGGACAGAACAATATTGGTAACCCATTGTGGGTATTTTGCAACTCCGCAAGAAATCCAAAGATCAAACCTGTCTTTTACTTCATCTCTCGATTTTTAGGGACATCTCGTGTTTTCATTCGTCTCAACTTTTGCTTAATCGGAGGATACCCAGGTTTTAGTGGCAATTTGTGCTCAACTATGTCGTGTCTAACCCAGGCATATCTTGGTATGACCATGCAAAGACATCACTATAATCAAACAAGAGCTTAATCAACTTGTTACGCTTCATCCTCTTTCATCGAGGTACCAATTTTGATATCTTTCTTATCATTTTCAGTCCCCAAATTAATTACTTCAATTGGTTCCTCATGGGGTTGGATTTCTTTAGCTTCTTGTTCAAGTAATCTCACTCAGGTGAAGTTTCCCAATCATCCTCATTATCCTCATCAAAGATGATTAACGGGGTGTTCAAAATTATATGATGAGATATTGACACTCATTACTTTCAAGAGAGTCATTTTCAGATCTGCAATAAGTGATGTTGACACAAGAAAAATGAAATGAATAGAAGGTCATGATAATGGTGGGATGAAAGCTAATGAAATGAAAAATGATAGAACTCAAAATGCATTTTATTAATAACAATTATTGGAAATGAAACATGTGAGCCCATTTACAAATGAAAATCCTAAAGCCTTGGGCAGAGCTAAAGGAAAAGCACTACAGAATTACTTTGAAAGAGACTCTAAGGTTATGGAAAACTCGGAGATCTCCCAATTGTCGAGTCTTGTATCTGAAGAACATGCATATACCAGGTCCGTATGACTGATAAAATCATCTTCAACTGCAGTCACTTGGTCTACAAACACAACTCCTGCGCTCCGGAAGCTTTGTCTTATGTCACAGATGGGGACTTCCTTCACTTTGGGTTCTCGATTTTCCAAGCGAGCCAACATTTTCTCTTTTTTCTCTTCCATTATCCTCCTCTTATCGGCCTTGGTAGGTTTGTACCCCAGCCCAAATCTATCTTTATTTTCAAAGGGTTGAAAAAGTCCTGTGGCACCTTGTCGTTTCTTGCCCAGCCCTTCTCCATGCTGATAACCCCCTTCTAGCATAACTTTAGCCATCATTACAGATGCAACAGAAGGCTGCGGTTTAGGAATTGGAGCTCTTTCTTTTATATAAATGGTATTGACAACCTCGAGTGCTTGAAAGGCAGTCTCCAAAGCCTCTTCTGTAGCTTCAATATAAGGGGTGTCTAGCGGCTTACTCACCAGGAGGGTCCTCTTCACCAAAGACAGAATCATCTTGTTATCAACTATGAATTTGACTTTTTGGTGCAATGTGGAAGGCACAGCTCCAGCAGAATGAATCCATGGTCGTCCTAGGAGACAACTATATGATGGTGCAATGTCCATCACTTGAAAGAGTATGTTGAAAGTGAAAGGACCAATTTGAACTGGTATTTCAATCTCCCCTATGACTTCTCTCCTTGTGCCATCAAATGCCCTTATTATCATCGCACTTGATTTCATGTGTGACCCATCAAAAGGCAATTTGGAGAGTGTCGACTTCGGCATCACATTCAAGGAAGAGCCATTGTCCATCAGTACTCTAGCCATGATATGGTCTTGACATTTTACTGAGATATGAAGTGCTTTATTATGTCCCCTTCCCTCATTGGGTATTTCATCATCGGTGAAAGTGATGTAATTATCTGCTGTGATGTTGCTGATAACGCCATTCAACTTGTCAACCGTGATGTCATGAGAAACATGGGCTTGATTAAGCACTTTCATTAGCACCTTCCTATGTGGCTCAGAGTTCATTAATAAGGATAAGAGTGATATTCTTGCAGGGGTGCGGTTCAGTTGATCCACCACCTTGTATTCACTTTGCTTTATGAATTTTAAGAACTCACAAGCTTCTTCTTCTGTCACTTCTTTCTTATAGAGCTCTTGCTGTGTTGCCTTTGGTTCTTCTTTTTCTTTCAAGGCTTTTTCAGTAGAAGTTTCCCCCATCTTGCCTTTCCCTTTCCGAATTCTTTCCACTTCCTCCACTTGGTCTTTACGCAGATCCTCAGGTGTATAAATACGACCACTCCGAGTCATTCCACCAATCCCAGATATGCTAGAGATAGCCGACAGGATTTTCATTTGATTGTCCTGAAAATCATTTACAACGACTTGCACATCATATTTCCAAGGCACAGCTCTGGTATCCTTATAGGGAAAAGGAGTCGGCACTTGAATAGTGATAGGATTCCGACCAAAAGAGACTTGCGGAGACACCTCTTTACTCTAATGAATTGTCAATGGCCTTGGTATGCCTAGAGCTTGTCCTATGATTGGTGGCGTTGCATAGGTATTGGCAGCCTCTTGAACTGGTGGAGGTGTAACTTCCTTGACCATATAGATGTCACCATTATCGTACTGATTGCTTATTTGCACTAGGTGACTGTCCATCAAATTTTGGAGGATCTGCTTGAATTCATCACATTCCTCAATAGAATGCCCGACTTCCCTATGAATCTTGCACACAGTTTCATCTTCATTGACCTTTTTTATCTCAACTTGGTTTTGTATCAACCCATGTTTGCAAAGCTCTTGAAAAATTACTCTCATGGGAGTTTTCACCTCAGCTACCTGACTTATGAGGCATCGTCCAGAAGACTTCTCTATGGCATTAACTACTGGACCTCCATGATCAGGCAAGGGATTCCGGCCTACATTAGGAGTTTTTTCCTTAAAGTTTAACCATTTGGCATTAATCAAGTCTTGCACTTTGAACTTCAAGGCTCTGCAATTTTCTGTTGAGTGACCTACAAACCAAGATGGTACTCGCATTTAGCATTCTGGTCAAACCCTCTTGGGTAGGGGGGTTCCAATGGCTTCATTGGGCAAGGAGCCAATAATGAATTTCGGAAGAGTTGTGGTAGCAGTTCAGTATAGGTCATGGGAATTGGGTCAAATTGGACAGGTTTCTTTTCTTGGTTAGCTGGCGGCCTTCTTTATTGGTATTTGGGTTTTGGGCCCATGGTTAGGTTGGTTGATATGGTATGGTAGGGAGTGTTTGGTTTGGGATAGGAGATGGTGCACGATAAGGGATCATTGGGTGATAAGGCTGAGGGTATGGAGCTTGAGAGGCATTAGCAATGTATGGATAGTAAGGTATGTAGGGAGGTTGGAAGGATGGTTGGGGGTTAACAGGTGCCTGGCTATGTCTCCCTTGGGCAAAACTCCTTTGATCGAAAGTCACAAAGATGGGCTTCTCCTTCTTTTTTCTTCCCTGCTGGGGGCTTTTTGACACTAAATGTCCCCATTGAGCTTTCAATCTTTCCACTTCTCATTCCTCCTTCGATTCTTTCCCCGATGATAACCATGTCTGAGAAATTCGACGACACACTTCCTATCATCTTGTCATAGAAGGGTGACTGGAGAGTGTCAATGAATGTGGCCACCATTTCTCTTTCTGTCAATGGGGGTTCAACCTGAGCAGCTATCTCTCTCCACCGCTGAGCATATTCTTTAAAGGTTTCAGCTCCTTTCTTAGCCATATTTTGCAACTGTAGCCTATCTGGTGCCATATCGATGTTGTACTTATATTGCTTCAAGAAAGCATCAGCCAAGTCCTTGAAACATCGTATATGGGCACGTTCCAGGTGTGTATACCAATTAGAAGCTGCCCCAGCTAAGCTATCCTGGAAGAAATGAATCAACAGGTTATCATCATGAGCATGGGATGCCATCTTGCGGATGTACATGGTCAGATGATTCTTTGGGCAAGTGGTTCCCTTATATTTTTCAAAATCTGGGACCTTAAACTTTGGAGGAATTACCACATTCGGGACAAGACAGAGCTCTGCGGCATCCAGAAGACCATAGCTACTTGCTCCTTCTATGGCTCGCAATCTTTCTTCAAGAACTTCTAATTTTCCTTTGGATTGAATGCCTTCAGTTGAAGGGTTCAATGGAGAAGTTCCAAATGCGACTTTATGGGGAAAAAAATCTGCGGGCATGTAGAAAGGAGGTTGGGCACCGAGTCGAGCCTTGTGGCCCTGAAGTAGGTATTACCAATGATGAGCCACTCTCAAGAGGGTTGGTAATTTGGGATGGCATAAAACCAAGAGAAATGCCATAAGGTGGAATAGAAACCGGGTACTGAGGAATCTCACTGGTATTTGGTTGAGATCCTTGAAGAGGGTTTGAACTCGTTGGGACTGTCGGTGCACTGCCCTCAGGAATATTAGTGGACAATGGTGGCACATAACCAGGTGGAAGGCCATATGGTGGGAATGAAGATGCCTGTGTTTCAGGATTATTTGAGTAGACGGTGAGCGGCATCATGGCCCCTTGAGAGGTGACACTAGGATATTGCCAAGGAACGGTGTAAAGCCTCGGGTGAGCAGGCGTGGCGAAGGATCATCATTTCCCTTTGAAGGAGTCCCTCTGTGTTCTTCATTTTTTCCAAATTTCCAAGATCTTGGCCATTTGTTCTTTGAGTGGCTTACTTCACTTCTCAACTCCTCTTGTGATCGACCCAGTTCATCCATGACTCTTGATTGAGAGCGAGTCCTATATGGGTGTCGTAGAGACAGTTTTCCTTTCTCGTATTCATTTTTTATTATTAGAAAATATGAAAAAGAAAAAGAAAATGCAAACAAAAATAAAACTATGCATGTAGAGACATGATCCAAAGTAGCAAGCGATATCGATAAACCTCATTTATTCAAAGGGAAAAGCTCTATGGTCATAGAGAGTTTTACACATATTGATCTTTGCTACTCCTCAAGTCAGACAGAGGAGTTAGCTTTACAAAACAAGATTACATCAGCATTCCTAGAACAAGAAACTAATTTCAGTGAAATTTTCCTAGGAAGTCAAGGTCCTTTCTAACCCGAGTTAGAATATCTTGGTTTTCTCCTGGTGCTAGCTTGGCTTCCACTTTAATGATTTCTCTTGCCCTTTTTCTTGAATGGTTGGAGATTTCCCTCATATTATCAAGAACCATTTCAGTTTTCCGCTCCATTTCTTGACTTGCATTACGATAGAAATCCTTTTCATTAGTCAAGAAAAGAACATCATCTTCTAATCGATTCTTCTTACTTTCCAAGAAAGTAGACCATTCAACATGTTTTTCTAAATGTTGATTCAAGATTTTAACTTCATTCTTGAATTCTTGAAGTTAACCATCCTTCCCCTGAATGATTGTTTCGAGGGCTTGACATGTGTTCCTTAACCTCTCTATTTCAATATCTTTAGAGGCCATTTGTTCTTGACTTTGGATTTTTCTTCTTGCAATGCTAAGTTGATCTTCCAAGGACCTTTTCTCGAGTCCACCTTTGTCGATAAATGATTTCGTACCGCCCTCTCGCTCAAAGATAGTAGTCATTGGGTTCATTAAATTGGTGCATTGGTAACTCTGGACCCTGTACCTTGGGAGCAAGAAACCCCTTCTTCCTATTAGCCTGCCAAATTGGGTATTCTGGTGTCGTTTCAGATGATGGGAGACCGGGCTTCACACTTCTTGTGTCCTTCCAATCTTCAATGACTTCTTTTATTTTATGACTGGTTCCTTCATCGTCATACGAGAATTCAAATTTGGACAGTCCATGAGTCATCTAATGAATTGCAGGGATGCCATTTGTCTTCGAACCATAGGCGGAGCATAGCCCACTACTCCCCATGGGCCAATAAGTGGAACCCAAGGTTTACTTCCACATCTATATATGGTATAAGTGTGAGGAAATCACTTGGCCCTCCACACCACTTCTTTTATTTCCATGAAAAACTCGATCCATTGCCTCATGTCGGAGTTCGGGGAGGCCAATTGTCACGACCATATAGAGAGAGCGGGTGCTTAGGTATGACATACTTGTTTCGATCAATTTCGGATGGTTAAAGCACTTCAACGTTGGCATATGACTAAGCATCCATACTGCAAGTAATGGTGCACATCCCCAAAACCTTCCTTTTTGATGGACTCGGCAGTAGTTCAGAGATCGAATTGTCTCGCTAAAATTGGTGGGGCTGGGTGTACCCCATGCTCAATCTGCTCGAACAAATTGATCACATGTCCATCTATTTGATTTTTCCATCTTGGGAAAATTACTAACCCATAAATAGCAAGGGCTAGTGCTACCAAACCAAACCTTTGATCAATTTGAGCTTCAACCACCTAAGCAAGAACTCCGAATCTAGACTTCGTCCTTCATCCACCATGTACTTGTCCAGTTCATTGGCATGAATCCCTATCAATTTGGACAAACATCCTTCTCGGCGTCTTCTTAGGGTCATGTGAGTACACTTTGTCCTTTGGCACGTCGTCTCTATTAAGAAGCCTAGCATACTCCTCAATCGTGGGCACCAAGTCAAATTGTCGGAAAGTAAAACACCGATATGAGGGATCCCAAAAATGGAGCATAGCTTTCAACATTTGGAGGTCGGGGTGATAAACATGAGAGCTGCAATATCTCCATACTTGTCATTGAATTCTTCTTGTCTTCTCATGCTACACCACACATTACTTACGAGCCTCCTTAAGTCATTTTGCTCAAAGTCATGGCTCCCTTTAAGAGAAGTAAAGGAACATCCTCGCAATGCAAACTATTTCCTTCCTTGGCTTGAATTCTTGCAGACTCTTCACCGACAACCCTGATACTCTCTGCCACCTCAGACATTAGAATCATCTTTCCCTTATTCATGCTTAAGGTTTATCGATATCTTCACAGGATTGGACCACATATGCAAATGCAAGATAAAAGAAAAGTCAACAACTACAAAATAAAAGAAAAACAGAAATTCCTCATATGTTAGAGGAAAAGGGGTACCTAATCTTGGTACCCGATCAGTAGGATAAGTTCTATGAACGATGATAGCTCTAAGATTATATCTATAAGTGAGAGCTTTGGTTCTAGACCCCTATTGGACAAAAGGTCCCCAAATTGTCCCTTGCTGTCACCAACACTTTGGCTAGCAAGGGTCCTCCATCCTCACCCATGATAGGTTACAAGCGGAAAGAGTTCAATTTGAGCGAGGAGTTTTCATGTGCCTAAACGGAGACCAACGGTCCCACAAAGCAACACTACTTCACCCTCTGTCTAAGCCTACAAGGTACTGAGCTCGGGTAGAGAGCTTGTGTGTGGAAGTGTACATGAGAGAACTTATTTACAAAGCAGAAATATAATAAATATAATACAAACAAAATGTACAATAGTATGAAACAAATAACAAATAAACAAATAAAACAAAAATGGACCAACATAATTAAAAAGTAAATCACATAAGATTAAAACAAGGCTTAACCCTCTATTTTCCCCAGTGGAGTCGCCAGCTGTCGCAACCGTCCCGAAGGGCGTCACGAAAATAAAAAGAATAAAGAGGAATGGACCTCGGGGTGTTGGGAGTCGCCACCAATCGCTTTATCCATTAAATGGAATGGCGCAATTGGACACCTAAAAGATGGTCTACGTTTCAGAGTTTGAGGTTCGGGGGTTGATTACGGGTAGGGAAGGTGTTAGCACCCTACACCGTCCGTTCTAAGAACGGTTACCTATTTAATCTAATGTTATTTGCAAGATTAATTTAATTGGTCCTTTATTAATTAAAAGAAAAGAATTTTTTTTATTTTTTTATTTTGACATGTCCCATTTTGTCAAGCATAATATCAAGAATGATAAATGACTAAGACAAGCAATGGGTGGCTAAATAGCTATTATTTTAGAACAAATTCAAAGTCTACAACATATTATATAAAAGTGGTGAATTAAAATTTTATCTTTTTGAAGAGAAGTAATTTTCAAAATAAAATGGCCAAATAAAAAAAAATATTTCAATGAATAATTTTAACTCAAAGAAATTTGTTTAAGGTAAGAAAATGATTTTTAAAGTAAATGGCCAAATAAATCTCATTCGTAATCAAGAAAAAAAAATATTTTTAGGCACAATGAGATTTTTGTATTAATTTCTAAAAAATGTCTTCATGAAAAATAAAGTTTTAATTCACCACAATCATAATGCTAAAACTATATGAATTTGTTCACTTTTATTTGAATACTTTATTTTACAAAAAGAAAAGTTTATTTTGGTTTATTTTAAAAAAATTATATTTTAATTTACATAATTATTTTAATTTTTATGTGGGGATTAGACTTCGCCGCTCCAAGCAAAATCCAATATAAAGCCTCAAGATTATCTAAAGAGTGTAATCTGATCGGCGCTCCGATCCTCTCCCAATTTTTCCGTCATAGGCCGCTTTTAAATCACTTAATTTACAATAATTAAATTAAAGTTACATATCAACCTCAAAAAAAAAAAAAATAAATAATAATAATAATAATAATAATAATAAGTGTATTAAATTAAAATACAAATAATGTAAATTCCAAATTAATAACTACAAATCAATTCAAATAATAAATGAATAAAAAAAAAAAGCCCAAACCAAAGAAAAAACGAGAAGGCCCAAATGAGAGAGAAAAAAAAAAAAGGAAGCGAAAAAAAAAAAAAAGGAACAATCACAGATTATGAATCGGAAAACAAAGAAGCAAAATGGGAGGGAGAGAGAAGCTCACGATCGGTGGAGGACAAGGGAGCAGGGGCTCGGTACAGATCCGGCCGGATCTGGGTTCGGGGAGAGCGCGCAGCACGACGGCGAGGTTCTGGACGGACCGTGACGGACTGGCGCAGCGACGGGGTTCTGGTCGGATTCGGCGTCGCGGATTGCAGGGGTGGGGTTCTGGTCGGGTTCGTCGCGGATTGCAGGGGGGCTGGCGAGGTTCGCGGCTGGGCAGTGCTTGGATCCGAGCGGAGCGGCGACGCGTTGCAGGGACGGTGGGTTGTGGCCGGCGACACGGTGGAGTAGTTCCTGGGTTGTTTTGCTTGGTTTAAATGTGGATTTCTGGTGATGGTTTTTGGTTGAAAGATGGATGTTATGGAGGATGATGGTGGGTGGCGAAGGGGTGAGAAGAGGTTATGGTTTGATGAAGGGATGGTGGCTGTAAAAAAAAAAAAAAAAAAAAGATTGTGAAAATAATGGAAATTTTGGGTGTGGCAGAGGATGGTTTTGGTGGTTGAAGGAAATTGAAATGGCTTGATTGTTGAAGATGAAGATGAATTGTGGGAGGGGGTTTTCGTATCTGTGGGAATTTTTTTCTCTTTTTCGTATGAATTTTTAAGTCTGTAATTGCTTTCTCTTTTTTTTGTTTCTGAATGATTGAATTCTCCTGTAGCTCTCCGTTTTTTTCTGAATGATCCCCCCTTTTATTCTTGCTTTGATTCACATTCACAATCAATTTGCTTTTCCGTTTTGAAATGCAAACAGGCAAGATAATGATTGGAAATAATGGTAGAAATGCCAAAGGGAAAAAAAAACTGATAGAAGCTTTAATCCAAATCAATGCAAGCTATTAATGGTTCGGTGGCAGCAGCAGGAAGGGGAAGAGTTGAGAAAATGGGTTATGGGTTGAGAAGAGAAATGGGTCATGGGTTGACCCACACAACAGGAAATTAAATTAAATAAATAAATAAAAACAAAAATAAAGAAAATAGATAAAATTGGGTATCAACATATAATAAATATTAATAATTTAAAAAATATCACATAAATTATGAATAAAATTTAACATAATTCAATTAATATGTGTATATTTATAGGCAAGAAGAATCAAATCTAATATTAAAATAAATCTAACATGCAAATTTTACAAAATAATCTCTCACAGAATCTCATTCTCACTCTCATAACATTATCAATTTTCAAATATAAGTATTTATAATCCATCATTATTAGTTTCCTATTATAAACAAATTTTTTATAAATCTTATACATATTACATAAATTTCTAACATATTTTTAAAATTTTTTAACAAATTTTTAACATATCTTCATATATCTCTTCATATCTTTCATATTTTTACAAATCTTTCATATTTTCACAAAATAAGAAACTAAAGATAATAATCTTTTATAGAATTTGGGTTAAATACAACAATCTCTACCTTGAGCCAAATTTCCTCATCTCTAACAAAACAATCTTTAAATTTATTGTTATCAATGGAACAAGTCACTTAACCTACATGCCAAGAAGACTTTCGACAACACCTGCTGCCATTTATAATGCTCAATTTTTTAATTCTTCAAATTAAATATTCGTGCTTGCACCGTTGTTATATAGAACACGCCGCTTGACCTCCATGTCAAGAAGACTTTCGACACATCTGTCATGTCTGCTGCCATCATAACGAAACACGTCATCTGACCTCTATTGTCAGGCAAACTTTCGACATAAGGGCCCAAAGGAACCATACAATTACCTAGATCATCGATTCATCGGCTCTGATATCATTTGTTAGAGGTAATATCACACCCTCCTTTCAAACTTTTTGGAAAATACCACATCCTTATCGATCTTTTTAGAGAATATCACATCTCCGTCAATCTGTTTGAGGAACACCACATCCCCTTTTACACAAATATACAATAAATATTAGTAATTTGAAAAAATATCACAAATCACACACAAAATTTAACGTAATTCGAATAATATGCCTATATTCATAGATGAAAAGAGTCAAATGTACTATTAAAATAAATCTAATATGCAGGCCTTACAAAACAATCTCTCAAAGACTCTCATTTTCACTCTTATAACACTACTAATTTTTAAATACAAGTATTTATAATTCATCTTTCTTAATTTCTTATTATAAACAAATATTTCACAAATCTTATACATATTACATAAATTTTTAACATATTTTTAAAATTTTTAACATATTTTCATATATCTTTTTATATTTTTTTATATTTTCACAAAATCTTCTATCTCTTCACAAAATAAAAAATTAACAATAACATTCTTTAATAGAATTTAAGTCAAACACACCACTCTTTCCTTTCCTTCCCCACTACAATCAACAGCCACCACATTGCATAGCCGACCATATATCTCATTCGCATCATTTCATTAGATTTATGCCTTGTTTCCATCAAGAAAACAAGGTTGGGACCTTTTTGATTTATGAGTTTTTTAAAACTCAAACTGCCTATGGGTTCCTATACTCACATAAATTCCAACTAATGATCTTCATTGATTCCGGTGGTCGTTTGCTTCATTGTTACAACTGCCCTTTTCTTCTGAATAGTGTCAACTGAGTCCATCTCCTTCCCCATCACCTCCTCAATTTTCCTTTTGGCATATATGGATTGAGCTATTTCCCCAGAGCCGCCTTCATTTATTCCCTGTCTAGTCAATCTACGCCACTTTTTCTTCTGCCACCTCTACATTATCTGGTTCATAAACAGCGACCCCACACCGTATTACCATACTGAGTCAGGTTGGACTAAATACTCTGCTATATTTGGAGAATTTGTATGTACTCTTCACAAAAGAAATGTGCCTCGTCCATATGAAATAAAAAGGAGATTTTTTTTGAAAACCTTGAGCAAGGTATATGTTAAGAATTGTCTCATTTGGATTAAATAATTTTAGGTTATATTGTATATCTTCAAATCAGTATGGTTTTTGAAAAAGTAGATGACTTAATTCAGGTCTTCATTCAACTTTGTTTAAATTTTGATTTTGTAGAAAACGATTTGCCTTTTTTTGTTGTTGGTTTTCACCGATTTTGGACAAATGAACCATAGTGTCATTGAATCAGTGATTTCATTGCTAACGAGTTGGTAACGAGTGTGTGTTTGAAAAAATTGTAAAAATTTGATTATGCTTAATAATCGATTATTGTATAAATTTTTTTTATTATAATCGATTATAATCGATTTATTTTTATGTTTGGATGCATTAACTATAAAGTAATTTTAAGTTAATCTAATTTATTTAGATGATATAAAAAAATTATTTTTATGCATTAAATTATTAAAATAGATATAAAATGATTAAAAAATTTATTTGATTGAGGATAAAATGATATTTACATATCAAAATATAAAGAATAATCTATAAGCTAAAATCATAAGTTTCAATCTTCAATTTTATGAAAATGAGTTTTAAAAAATTTTATTTTGCATTGAATTTTGTGTAAAAATTGAAGTGATTTTACTAAATATGATTAAATACTATTATAACATACTTTTTTCTCAAAAAAAGCTAATCACAATCTATACTAAGCACACCCTAAATCTTCTACTAGGTTCATGTAAAAAAAAAATCTTCTACTAGATTATTTATCTCTCTCTATAGCTTGAAAAAAAAAAAACCCACCATCACCTAAAACTTCATATATGATCCATCACAAATCCAGTTTTATCTTATAAATTTGAGTACTCTCTTTTGAGAAAAAAGCTATTCTTTTTTATTATTCTCTTATTTTTTAAACTATATTTATTCTATCTTGAGAGTAAACAAATATATTTGCACACTTTATCTCTCAGTTAGCCACTTGGATTCTTATGTTACTATACACAAGGACGGATTTAGAAAATATTCAGTGAAGGGATCAATTAAAAATCATGAATCATATTATTAAATATAAAAAAATTAAAGTTAAAAAATAAAGATGAATTTATTCTTAAATTATTTAGTAGGTTAAGATCAAAATATACTATTTTAAATTAAGAGTAAATATACTTTTATTTATTCACTTTAAAAGAATATTTTTCTTTCATTATATAGAAAAAATTATGAATAAAGTAACAAAAAAAAAAAAATATATATTTACATTAGATATTAAATGTATCGAGAATAATAGTTGTCATTTACATCATTATTTATAAAGTTTATATATATATATATATATATATATATAAAAAAATAGAAGAGAGTGAATCTAAAAGTGAGAGGAGGTAATAAGTTTATTATATAAAAATTAAAAATTAATAGAAAGATGAGTTTAAATTATAATATCAATGTATATATATAAAATAATCATGAATCACATGTCAAATACATATCAAGTATAAACTCTTTTAATTTCATCATTTTTATTTTTGATATAGTTATATTGACCTCTCTTGATATTAGTGTTTATAATATTGACACCCTTTTATTTGAAAAATTACTCATACTTTTCTTACTTTGTTTTTTCAATGAGACTTTGTATAATGTTTATACATAAAGTACGAGAGGTATATGTAATTTTGTGAACAAAAAAAATGTTAGAGTATAATAACAATATATAAAATTAGAAATGTGAATATAATTTTTAAATAAAAGTGTTAATATAATAAATACTAAATTTATAAAAGATCAATATAATTATTTTTTTATTTTTTAATAAATTTAATTTAATTATAAACACTTTAAAAAAATTAATGAGAAAGTGGGGGCCAAGGCCCACTCATGCCCCCCATTAAATCCGTATCTGACTATGAATTGGGATCCTCTGCAGTTGAGAAAAAAATGCAGAAGGATCCAGTTATCAATCTCACCATTAAAAATTATTATATTACATTTACTTTTAATATTTTATTATTTAAAATTTTGAGTTCAATGGATAAGATCCTCCCAGCTTTTTTTTTTTTCAACTGCAGAAGATCCCAAATCCATCCGACTATACATAATTTTTTTTTTGTCTTAAACCTTCTTTTTTTTAATCCCACTTCCTTTTAGGATAAAATCAATTATCATTTATTTGACTATTAAAAGACATTTTTAATTACTTATTTCTAGAATTCATAAAAATTACTTATTTCTAAAAGTCAACAGTTAATACGTACAATGCTTTTTTATATAGTTGGATTACTCTAAAAAATTTATTTTTTTTGTTTCTATATAAATTTAAAATAAATGTTATTAATTCAAAGAATTAAATTCATAACATGCTATATATGTATAACATTAAAAATTAAATCTCTAAATTATATTCTAAACAAATATTAAAACTTTAAAACAATCTCGTATAATGCACGAGTTACTAATTAGTTAAATTTAATCATTTGAATTATTTGATAACTAGTATTTTGAGAATGTGCAATACACGAGATAATTAATAAAAATGGTAAGCATATCATGTATTATATGTAACACCCTAACTTTGATACCAACTAATGTAACACCTTAACTAGGGTATCACATTTCTGACTTCCAACTCATAATCTAAAAATAAGTTCGCACAAAGTTTGAGTTATAAAAGATGGGTTTCAAAATTTCTTCTTTACTGAAACGTAAATTTACTGAAAATATTAGGTAATATTGAAAATCATATTTTAACTATTCATTATGTAATATTGACACTAATTAATATCACAATTTATAGAGAAATATAAAATTAACAGACTTATTTTTTTTTTACAGTAACAAACCCCATGACGGGTCCTACTTAATAGTACGGTACAATGTTAACGAGAAACTTTAACATACTTATTCCTTTTTCTGTCCATCTTGATGCATCAGACATCTGTTCCTTTGTCAACACTGCACACCTTCGAGTCCTGAATGTCCACTCCTTATTGTTGTCACCAATCTCAGAATATTCATCGTCCGTTATGTCTAAGACAACTCGATCCTTCTATTATTTGATTTTAACAGTACAGACACAGCAAAACAGGATAACAAAGAGGTGAGATCACCTACACCAATATCAACATGGCAGCACAGAGATAACACAAACAGCAATATCATACAGATAGATCATACCATAACCATGCTATCAGCATTAATCAACTATCATCATCTAATCATTTATCAGTTCAATCATCATCCAAGTATTCAAAACAATTGTAATAACTAATAACCAATATTCCTCAATTAATATATCACACAGATATAAATGCTCAGATTTATGCATATGCACAAAGACTCATTTTATCAAAAACAACTCCATGGAGGTTTTCACAATTTCGAGAAGAATGCTCTGGTTAATTGTCAGCCTTAGCCCAAAGACAATCTCCTAGTCGTTGAAAAGAATCGTGTTCTTGTCAGGTATTGTCAATGCGTTGCAACGGACTGCATCGCCAAGTGACACGGTGGTACTTATCCCCCACTGGTCGACCGCCGCTACTGACGCCCCAAGATCCATCATAGACCTCACTATCAATTCTCATTCCCTCTTCAACCACAAGGGCCATAATAGCTATTAGCTATATTTTATACAATGCACGAATATAACAAGGTTAAAAACCCCAAAGGGCCAAATCTTTTCAATTTCATTTGTTCAATGTAATCATATGCTTCAACGCATTTTTTTTTCAATGCACGTATAATGCACCAAATCCATTCACGTATTATCTTTCCAATGCATATAAAATGCACCAAATACCATCATAGGCAAAACACGTCATTTTCTCATACAAATTGTCCATACACCTGGTTCAACAATAATTATACTATATTTTCAATACAAAATCATGTTATCTCGATTTTCATAGTTATAAAACACTTTCGTTGTTTTCACAAGATTGCTCAACTTTCATTATGTTTTCACAATTCTAAAATGTTTTACATTACGTTTTCAAAATATCGTAACACTTCAAGTACGTTTTCAAAATTAAACGTTTACGTTATATTTTCACAATACCGTAAAAATATTCTATTACTTTTAAATCACATAGTTACTTTTCAACAAGACGTCAAATATTTAAACTCACGTAAAATATTTAAACGTAATTCAAATCAATGAAAATATTTTAACATATTTTAAATCGCGTAGGAATATTTTACTATATTCTAAATCATTTTTAAGATACGTAAATCATTTTTCACCACAATTCTATTACGAAAAATATTTCTTAACCTTCAAAAATTTCATTTCATCATTTCTCAAAATATTATGACTTTGTACTTCATTTTTCACATTTTCTTACTCAAGAAAATCTTTTTCACGTTTCTTTACTCAAGAAATTCTTTTTTAAATATAATCCACAAAATTACCTTTCCATTGATATAAATCAATGTTTCAAATCTTAAAATTTTCAATATACTTCAAAACTTGAAAATAAGTTATACTTGAGTAAATTCTCAAAATATTATTATATTCTTCATTTTTTTCCAAATTATTTTCAAATTAACCTACTTCAAAATAAATTGAAGTTTGAAAACATTTTCGTTTACAAAATTTAATTTTTCAAGTGAGTAAAATACTGATTCCTTTTCAAATTTCTTGTATTAAATCAATTATATTTCCACTTGAAAAATTACTTTATTTCATCAAAATCTAGGTATTACTATTTGAAAAATTATCAAAATATTTTTTATTTTAAATTGATATGGTTTTACACAAACAAAATCATTAAAGTTTTACTTTCAAAGCCAAAGTACCGATTGGTCATATAACAAACCCATTTGTTCAAATTCATTTTCACTTTCTTTGCAAATCCTTTTTCATTCTTAGTCAAAAATCTTTTTCTTAATATATATTTTCTCAAAATCACTTTTTATTGATCTAGTCCTACAAAATCATATTGAGTTGTTTTAATTATTGTTTCTTAACTTTAAATTTCCTAACGTTTTCCAAAACCCAAATAAATTCTTCGCGAGTAAATTTAAGTTACAAACATTTTCTTTTATATTTCTAAATCACTTCTAAAAATTGATTCTTTTTAAATTAATTTGAAGTTCAATACTTTCAATCTTCTTTTTCTTTTATTTATGAAAATTCCACTTCACTTAATTTATAACACTTAATTCCCTTTTCAAAAATTCTTATTTGAAAATTCTTGTATTTCATAGCATCAAAACATTTTTCTAAATTATCAAAACCTTATAGATGGCCATTGGAACCATGAAATATTTTTCTTCTAACTTAAATAAATTCCATTCTTGTTTCTACACAAAATAAATCAATAAAATTTCATTCTAAAATTTGTGTTCATGTTTTCTTAAAAAAAAACAAACCTTTAGTTCATTTTCCATACTCCTCAAATCAATCCAATTTTATTATTCCATAAACATATTAATTTGTAAACACCTATTTTAAGGTGTCTTGGCTGAAATTCTCATTGTTCTAGGGATCAAAAATTTAATTTCCTTATTCTTGAAAAATTTCAACATTGACCCAAATCAAGGGCATCAAAACCGTAACTCTTCCTTGGCCATTGGAACCAAGATCAATTTTCTTTCTATCCACACATCATGGCATACATATATATATTTCATCATAAATATCACAAACATGTCATATACTCATCATGCATATTATAAGTATACTATCAAAGCCATAAAATCATGCAAAGCATATTAAGCATAGACAAAAATAATCAAAGCACAAGAAAATAAAGCAAAGCTCATAAACACACAATTAATTATTACATAATCATGGATTGGAATTCTCACATGAATTCCCAATCCATCAAATATAAGACCATCTCCCACTACCATAATTGGTTGGTGAGATGGATCTCCCTCTTACCTCTTGAAAATCCTCAAAGCTTCTTGATTTTGCTTCTCTTTCCAAGTCCTTCACCACCAAGGGCTTCTCAAATTCAAAACAAAATACATAGAAATTAGTATACTAAGCTTGATTAAGAGGAACCATGGATCAAACATAGTTTAGATCATGAAAAAGAGATAAGAATTGAAGTCTTCTTACACTTCACCTTAAAAACTCAATAACTTGGCTCTTGAAGAAAGTCCATGAAGATGAATGATTTTGAGAAAGTCTCCAACATGAAAGTTGCTTAGAATATCATGTAGATTCAAGATCTATGGTTGGATGAAATTAAAAGAGATTGGATGGTGGTTTTGAGTGTCTTGACCGAATGGTTTATGTTGAAGCACAAAGATGAAATTTTTGATTTTTGATAGAAACTTGAAGCTTGGATTTGAAACTCAAGATGAATGATTTTGGAAAAACTCATAACTAGAGATGTTCTTAGAATGGTGTTTAGGTTTAGGAAATGATGTGAGTGAAAATTATAGGTGAGTAATGGTGCTTGTGGGTTGCTTGGCCGAATCATAAGGTGAGAAAAAGAAGGAAAATGGTTGTTTTGTGTTCTTGAAACTTTGAGAGAATTTGATGAAGGCTTTTTGGTGAAATAGAAAAATGAATGTGGAGAGTGTAACCAAAGGTGCTGCTGCCGTGGGAGTGAAAGAATGGAGAGATATGAATTCATTTGGCATAATTGAAGGCTATCACATGATACACAAAGTCTTTCACTTTGTCATCTTTTTCTTTGGCCTAAAAAGGCTACTCCAACATATCTCAACATGTCTCTTCTTTTTTCTTGCTTCTCCAACCGTCCCTCCCTTCATCATGCACTCTAAAGTTGTCATAATTACTTGCTAATTGATTTGTTAATTCATTAGATTAAGTTTCCTAATCAATCTTAACTAATTTTTTAATTACATAACTAATTAATTAGACATATTATTTCATATATTATAATCTCTAATTAAAATTAGGATATCTAATTAAGAATTATATTATAACAATTTAACATTTAATTTAATTTACTTGGCTTGTTAATTAGGTCATTATTTGAAGCATTTCTAGCCATTGATTAATTCAATGGTTAGGATTTAAATAGACTTTTGATTTTTAAAACTAAATCTAAGTCATTGGATCCTTCTCCTTTAAATTCTAGCCATTAGATGTGTCTCCAAAATAAAGGGTCAAGATTGTTCCTTCAAACTTTAAATCCAAGGGTTATAATTAGTCATAACCTTTTTAGAAGACCAAATCTCCACCTTTGATCAATTCTTCAAATGGTCATAAATGGTCCTTGTTACTTTACAAGACCAAATCTCCACCCTTGATCAATTCTAAATCCAATGGTTGTAAATGGTCACTTTATATAATCAAATTTACACCGTTGATTAAATTTACGGTTGATATTGAAGCTTACCTAACTAAGTTTATTCTCACATCATTGATTAAATCAATGATGATTATCTTATGTTTCTTTATTAAATTTATTTCTTAACCGTTAATTGAATCAATAGTGGATATCCGTTAATTGAATCAATAGTGGATATCCAAACCACCAATGTTGACTTAAGCAATATAATTTCTATTTTTATCTATTAAAAATCTCACGAAAGAATATATTTACTGTATTTTTATTTTTCGATAAATAAATACAGTACAAAACAAATTTTCTAAAACTATTTTCGAATTCAGGTTTAGTAAGATCCCCTGTCTCCGTCTAAACAGTACAAATTTTTTTCATGCGTAGAAAAATTTTCACTTTGTGGGACCCACCTGGGCCTACGTAAGGTCACCTGAGCCCACCTAGGACCACTGGGCCCACATACAATAAAAAAAATTCATAATCATCCACAAAAATCACAAATATTAGAAAACGTATGAAAATCAAGTTAGATTGTTAATTTCAAGAGAAATAAATACGAAAAGATTTTTCCCAAATTTTATTATTTTCCGATACTGAGTAAATCACTCAAAATGATCAAATACTGTTGTGACGAATAAATAAAATAATTTTACAAGATCTAAAAATTACTAAACAGAAAATTCTGTTAACTGTTAAAATTACTGATTAAGAGATACAAAATTTGAGGTGTTACATTATACATGTCTTTTTAAATTTCATTAGAGTTTAAAGAAGTATAAATTAAAATAGAAAATGTGTTTAAATTTGAAAAAGAAGATATGCACAATTATATTAAAAGAATTTAAATTTAAAAATTTTAAAAGCAAAGTTAAGAATGACATACATTATTCTTTGTGAGCAAGGAAAATAAGAATTTCAACCAATAAGAGTATTCTAATTTAATAGAATAAGGTGAATTTTTATTTCAAATTAATTGAAGACATAATTAAAAATTATCATATAATCTTCACCAAATAAAGTTATCATATAATAAAAATATATTTAATTAATAAAAAATATAATAATAAATTAGATTTCAATTTATTTTATTATATTATCATGTAAATTTTTCATGCTATAGATATTAATATATTTTTATATAACATTTTTACACAGTATAATGTTGATATTGAAATATTTAAATGTTTACATATGAACAAAAAGTTATTTTAAATAAATAAATAATTAATTAAGTTTTCTAATAATAAATTCCATTTAATTAATTTTATTCTATTTCATATAAAGTTTATAGATAAGATGCTTTTAAAATAACTTTTCTTTCAAAATAAATAAATAAGAATATATCAACATATAATTTAATAAAATACATAAAAATCTCAATCTATTAAATAATTCCATACCATCTTGTAGTTATCACTTATCATACCCAGTGAAATTCGAGGCAATACCTTTTTTTTATTTATTTATAAAAGGTTGGACGCAATACTCTATTGTAATTGGTTATTCCAGTACAATTTACATGCACTCTTCACGTAAAACATGCCTCGTCCTCGTCCATCATGAAATCAAGGAGGAGAATCTTCTTGAAAACCATGAGCAAGCTATGTTAAGAGTATTAAATTAAAATTTTAGTATTTATAATTTTTACTCATTTTTAATTTAATTTAATTTTTTTAAATTAAATCTTATACTTA
Organism: Ormosia semicastrata; assembly: GCA_029884595.1. NCBI lineage: Eukaryota > Viridiplantae > Streptophyta > Magnoliopsida > Fabales > Fabaceae > Ormosia > Ormosia semicastrata. Next base: position 7,003,905 of record JAQQTO010000021.1, on the reverse strand, counting down.
TAAATATTTTTAAAATAATTTTTACCATCAATTTTTATTTTAATATCTACTTAATAAATGAACAATTATTTAAAAAAAATACTCACCCTTATACTAGCACTTATCAAACATTTTATATAAAAATACTAGCACTTATCAAACATTTTATATAAAAATGAGTATTTAAATAAATTCCTATTATATGAAAACAACACTTACTAAGTTAGCTATAAGTGTGAGTACTGAGTAGCAGTTGTTTACTATGCAGACTGCAGTCTCTCTCACTCAGTTTCTGGTGTTTTTGATTCACCATTTCTAATTTTTACTTGTTTGTTTCTTTGGTTGATATCAAAATATTATTATATATTCATCACTTCCCTTCTCCTTCCCCTTCCCCAATCCTCTCCAAATTTCAATTTCTAGGGTTTCTGAATCATGGCAACTTCACCCCCGTCGCCGTCGACGGCGCCGGCGACAACGCCAACAACCATAACCGATCTGAACGATGACTCCCTAGCTCATTGCGCCGCTTACCTCAACCTCCACGACGTTTGCAATCTGGCCATGGCCTGTTCCTCTCTCAAACGGATCGCTTACTCTGACTCCATTTGGCAACGCTTCTTCAGGTTCTTCATCTTTTCTCTCTAACAACCATTCCATTATATATTATATTATAAATTATAAATTATAAAATAATAGTAATTATTGAAAATTGAATTTAAATTATTGTAGGGAGCGTTGGCATCAACAACTACCTTTGAACTCTTTGCATTCAAGTGGAGCGAGAGAATTGTATCTGGCTAGGCACACCGATTTGCAACAGTTCAAGTTCGTTGATCCCTTCGAAGTTGACTTTTATACATATGCTAAACCTTTGAACAACTTGCTCCTTCACAAAAACGATATTTTCTTAACACAGGTATACAATTGCAAACTTTGCATTTTTCTTTTTCCCCCCCTTTGATTATTATTATTTCATGTGGGTGTGTTGTGAGTGCCCTTTGATTATTATTTCAATTTCGAGCATTCTAATATTTGCCCAATGCCCACCATTTTTCCTTTACTATGCTAATTGTTGTTGAGCAGGGCTCAGTTGTGAAAATTATGCATTTTGATATCAATTATAAGGGAACAGATTCTATCCGTACGTTAAGTGATCATAAAGCAAGAATCACCTCAATGAGGTAATCGCCTTGCATTTGATTTTGGCTCATTACAAATCTAAATTCTCCTTTTTTATTTTTATTTTTGTAATTCCAGCTGGTCTCTCTCCTTGCTGTAAAACCTTCATGCCTTCATTCTTTTACATTTGAGACCACAGATGCTGTGTTATATGCATGCAAGTGGTTCAGCTGCTTTTCTTATTTGTCTCTTTTTTTGTTTTTTGGTGAATTAGCTGTATTTGGTTCATAAATCATCTGAACGAGCATATGATAGTCCCTGCTGTTTATTAATTAATCGTATTTTAACCTCACTTTCTGAATTTGATTGAAATGTTGGATACCTAAGGAAGGATAACACGAGCTGAAATCAAACTTAGTTACTTTCTTCGTTTGTATAATTATTTTTGAAGTGTCAATAGTCTCTAGATCATGTATGAGACATAGTCACATAGAAAAGAAGATGAATGTAAGCTAGAAGAAAGAACCCATCACACCCAAAAATATAGTAACTAGGGGCCAATCGGATAAAGCCTTGAAGTTTAACAACAATACACATTAAACCTTCTGTTGATGTTTCCCTATCATATTCTCATATCATCAGTTTTCTCAAAGTGGTAATTAGTTGCTCAATTGTTTTGATTTATGAAAAGGGTCCTTCAAAACAACCTATGGATTAGATTATACTCCAAGCATTTGTCAAGGAAGTAAATGGCTATACACATACATATGCGTAAACTAAAATTCATCATTTTTTTTTCAATACCCAAAAGAAATGATACTTTCTGGCCCAAAAAATTAAAAATTACATATATTTTGTAAACTTAAAGCTAAAGATTAGTAGTATAAGGCCTTGCTCTTCAGTTGCTTGTTGGCTAGTACCTACCTTCTTGGAGTTATTATCTGTGGTTTTGATTTTTGTGTTTCGTCAGACAAATATCTTTTCCACCTAAAAACTAAAAGTGCTTGAAATTCAGGGTAAATTGGCTTAATCTGAACTAAAATAATCAAACTGCAGGTTGTTTTCCCTTAATGAAATGTCTTTATTTCGAGGCAAAACACAAAGGGAGCAAAAAGTTTTGGTTACCTCAAGTTGTGATCACTCCATACGTCTGTGGTGGAAGGTATCGCTTTAACATTTTATGAGGCCCCCATGTCTATATACACGTTCTTAATCCTGTTGTTCACCAGCATAAATAGGGTGATCTCAGTAGGAAAGGTGGAAAGTGAAGAGGTGAGTGAAAATAGAGAGAGATGAAATGTTATAATTCACTTTTTAATGCTTGATATAAAAGGTGGAAAATGGAATGGGCAGGAAATATGTTTATCCCTCTTTCTTTGTAGGATCAAAAGTAAATAAAAACAAATAACTGAAGTTGTTTTTATGTTACAATTCGATTATATTTTGCTTTTGTTATATTCTACTATGTCCATTAGTATGCTTAGGATTATATATTTATATAAAAAAACTATAAAGAAAAGAAAAAGCATTTTGAAGATTGGTGTCTTTGTTCACTTGTGCTTGCTCCTTGAAAGCACTATTTGCTTTTGACAATTTTCTCTTGAAAGCATCTGTGCAAGGTGCACCTCTGACTATACTGAGGCAAGATATTATCTATGTCACTGTCTCTTTCATGCTGAGAGCATTTTCATCCTTGCCTTGTTGTAGGGTTCTTGCCTGCGATGCTTGAGAGGTCACAATGGTCCAGTGTTGTCACTATCAAATAAATTATTGGAAGAGGATAGCAGCAAAGTATTGGCAAGTGGAGGAGAAGATGGTACTGTTCGACTGTGGTCCCTTAGCTCTAGTGGCAAACGAGGACAGCAGGCTTTAAAGGCTACACTCTATGGGCATGAAAAACCTGTAAATTTGATGTCAGTTGCCGGGTATGAGTTCCTCTGTTGAAATATTTCACTGTTACTTTACTTTCGTTTCACCACTTTTATGTTAGGATATTGAGTAGCTTTTAGGTAAAATTTATTGCATTATTCTTCTTTTCTTTTGATTTTAATCTTGGCTGGTTATGAAGTTTCAAGTGGGTATACATGCTATGTGTTTTAAACATATGATCTAAGTTCTGACCTTTTAATCTAATTCTTGCAGGGAAGGAAGGGCCATCAGATATAAATTCATTTGTATTTACTTTCTGTTGATTTATATCTTTCCTTATAGATATGCTTTAGTTTAGCGATGCATGACTGGATAAAATTGAGTACTGAGGTTTCTTATAATTTTCACTTGCATGTTCTGTCTAGCAGATTAGCTGGTTTTAGAGACACTTGATTGGACTTTCCTGTTTGCTAAAACCAACTGTAGAATTTTTGTTTAACAGCCAGTAACACGCTTGTCAACAGCCAACATAAAACCTTGATGAATATTTATGACATGGATAGATGATTTGCATCTCACTTAGTGAGAAAAGGTTTTTGTTGTTGTTGTTGTTGTAAACAATAACTTGTTGTAAACAATAACATGTTTTTCTGTCCTAGACTCATAAGATTGTAAACTTGGAAGCGGTGTTTTAAAAACCGGTCCAACTGAACCAGTTGAACTGGTCAGACCATTGACCGGACATGCCACCGGTTGAGTTGGTTGGAACTCAACCAAAAAACCACTTAAGTGGTTAAACCAGTAAAAACCGGTGAAAACCGGCAAAACTGGAAAACTGGTAACCTTTACAAAACCGGCCAGCTCTCTAACTGAAGGGGGGAAAACAAAACCAGATCCGCCCTGCACCTCTGGAATGTTCTGTGGCTTTGTTGCCAATATCACAAGTGAGTGGTGAAAGCAAGAAATCATGAGAGAGGAAGAGTGTGTGGTGTACCTGGTGTTACAGCAAAGAGAAGAAAGCCGATCAAAAAATGGAAAGCGAAGGGGAAAGATGAAGAAGAGGAAAAGCTGGAGAGAGAAAATGTGGTCTTCACTCATCAGTTTTCAATGGAAGCAATGTCTTTTAGAAAGAATACCTAGGAGAGTGGGAGAGAGAAATAATTAAAAACTGCATAGCTACCTCATACATTTGATTTGAATTTTTATATTCATTTTCTATTTCATTTCAAGTTTAACGTTTTCTAAAATTTGTATTCTTATGATGAAGTTTTATATTTGAGAAACTTTTAAAATTTTATATTAATAATATTAGTGAAGGTATTGCACAATTATTAATAAATTATAAGTATATTAATTTTATAGTATTGTTAATATTAGGGCAAATTACACTGACCTCCTCTGAGGTTTGGCCTAATTGCACCCGACACCCCCTTGTTTGCACCCTTACACCGATCTTTCCTAAAACAGACGGACATGAAAAGTAAGTGTAATGACAATATAAACTTCGAGGAGGTCAGTGTAATGACAATATAAACCTCAATAGAGGCCGGTATAATTTTTGAAACAAGAGGAGTGTTCGGTATAATTAGGTCAAACTTTAAGAGAGGTTAGTATAATTTGCCCTTAATATTATTATTTTGAAAAATAAATTTATTATAACAAGATAATTATATTTAATTAATTTTAAATATATATAATATTATCTGGTTCAACCACCAGTTAAACCGGTTAAACCTTGAATCACTCTTTTCCAGTTCAACCTGGTTTTAAAAAAATATTGCTTGGAAGATTTTAAGAGTTAACTAGAGAGTTTGAAAACCAAGCTCTCATGTTAAATTTTTAGGTGGGATTTTTCTTTTTTTACTGATTCGGGCTGTCATGATTTTTCTGGTAGAGATATATTTGACTGGAACTTTGCCTGTTTATAAAGTTGTAACAAATTTGTATTTCTATAAATTGTATATCTTGATATCATGGGTTGAATACTGTGATTAGTACATTAATATCAGCACTGGAGAGAAAATAGAGAGTAATTTGGTTACACCAAATGTGTTTTTAGAGGTCTAATTCCCTTGCGTCTGAAATCAAGTGACATCCTCCCCCTGGTGATTGGTTTAAAATAAATACTGATGGAGCTTGCAAGCAAGGACATAACATAGCTGGTTGTGGTGGATTAATTAGAGATGCGTTTGGACAATGGACCGTGGGTTTTACCAAAAATCTGGGGGACACTACTGCTTTCTTGGCTGAAGTATGGGGTGCTTTAGAGGGACTCAGGTTAGCTTGGACAAAGGGATTTCGGAAGGTAATTTTAGAGTTGGACTCTGCTTCTGTAGTCCAAATCCTAAACAACAAAGATAGCAGTAAAGGTAATCAAAGGCATCTTTTTAATTGCCTCTATGAAATGCTGCATAAGGATTGGCAGGTGAAAGTCAGTCATACGCTAAGAGAAGGCAACTTTAGTGCTGACTTCATGGCAAATATCAGTCTTACATGTGAGTCAGGTACCAAAGTATGGGTGGACCCTCCTGCTGGAGTTAGGGGGTTGGTTTTACGTGATGCAATTGGAGTTAATACTCCCAGATTTTCTGCCTTGTAATTTTCTTTTGCTTTTGGGCCTCTAGGCCCCAACTTTTACCAAAAAAAAAGAAAAAAGTGTTTTACAGGTGAGTCATAATATTTGTTAACTAATACTGCTGTGCTTAAGAGGGAAAAAAATTTATATGTATGAGATGTCTTGCATGTTTAGTTCAACTGAAGTGTTGAAATCTCAAATGTGTTCGTTATTATTACTCTAATTTCCTTAATGGATGAAGTAATTATTGGTGTCCGTATTAGTCATATCCTTCAACTATAGTGATAGATCCTTAATGTCCTTATTTTTCAGGCACAAAACATCGCTTTTGGTGACCATCTCAAGAGATTCTAAGGTTCTACTTGTATTCCTCTCTTTTATGTTGTCATGTTAATTTACTTGTCTATCTACTTAATTTTTGAATTTTCATTTATTATTTGTCAATTACTTTGGTTTCCCAAAGGATGAACCTAACATGCTTTTTTTGTTTCATAAACTTGTTATGTAATATATAGGGTTATAGTCAACATGTTATCCTACCAAAAAAATAGTGAGCATGTTATTTGCAACATGTTAGTTGCAATTATAGGAGCAATGGTATCTGCTGTAAAAAGGAAAATTGAGTTTCTGTGAAGTTCATCTTGTATAACTTGAATAGTTTTCCTAGTGGAAGCCAGCTGAGATCTAGAGTGTTTTCATCCTTAGGTGCTAATTACAATGAAGACTTGTTGAACATATTGAAGGATTATTTACATACAATTTGATTAATAGGGCATATAATTTCTGGCTTCAAATTCATTGCCATGAAAGTTCTTTGCATATTTCTTTCACTTCAATGCTTCAGTTAAGCCCTATACTTGAAACCTTTTTTTCTGCCATAACCATTTGAGAAAAACCATAAAATATACATCCAAATGTTGTTTTATGCATCTTAGTATTAGTTGTTAATCAGGCTTTGCTAAAATATTATGTTCTCTTAAACAACTTGAGTTTAAATTTGGTCCACAGTCAGTGTGAAATTTTTTACACTAACAGTTAACGAGTAACTAGGTTTTTTCACCTACAATTAAGGTTTTTAACTGTTTTTTAAATAGATGGCACCATATGGTTCATTGATAGTGTAATACTTTTTACACTGTCAATGGATCGAAATCAAAACCTAACAATTTTCTCAAATTTTTTGGCTGTTAACAATTATGGAGCTTCTAATAGGTGAGGGTTTGGGATACGGCTACATCATCTGCTGCTTGTTCGTCCTGTTGTGTGGGAATGACTTCTGTTCCTGGTGCACCTGTAAACTTGAAATGCCATGAATCACTGTTGTATGTGGCAGCTGGTTCCTCTGTCACTGCAGTTGATTTAAGGACAATGCAGAAAGTTATCACTGCAGCTGTGCATCAACCAAAGCTGTATTCATTTGATATTGTCCCTTCAAAATCTTTAATCTGCACTGGCGGTGATGGCAGGTATGACTATGAGACAAGAAACTTAGCTATTGTTGATATTCATTTAAATCACTGAATTGCTCTTGTCCTTCAGTTGTTTTTACTGTGTGTAAAGAAAATGGCTAAATCCTGTTGAAATATCATGTTATCTTAAGGTGGTATTTTATAATGGATCAGCACTGACCAAAACTTCGATGCTGCAGAGCAATGCTCTGGGATATTAGGAGAAATCAAGAATCATTGAAACCAGCCCCGGTAGCTGAGTTGGATGGACATTGTGGGCCAGTAACACTATTGCACATGGATCCATACAAAACAGTTACTGGGGGCCCTGATGATGCATACGTTAATGTGTGGGAAGCTGACACCGGTGCACAAACAAATTCCTTGCCTTGCTATTCTACTGAGAAAGATGGTGACATATCTGGCTGTGATGCCATGGCTGTAGATGGGTCTAGAATTGCCACTGCAGCCTGCATTGAAGAATGGGGTGTTTTGCGCTTTAGGGACTTCAACGATGCTATGAGTCCTGTTGCGAAACTAGAAAACGAACCACCTTCAAAATTTTCGGCTTCTGATGGTATCTGCGATGACTGATATGATCTTGGTGGCTCGCAAAATTCTATAGATTGTTATCTATTATCTATTACTATCTATTATCTATCATCTATTACTATAATAAAGGCTATAAACCTTTTTAGTGTCTAATATTTTCTTTTCCATATTTGCCACTACTACTAAACAAAACTCAATTCAAAAAGAAGGATAAAGCAGTAAAAAGGACTCTTTTACTTTACTAACCTGCTTCTGTTTGTTACAATAACTTATCGTAACTTACTCATAAACAAGGTGCTTGTTATAGTTAAGTTGGGGTCTACCATACATTTTTTACTTTTATTTACAACAACAGCAAGTTTTTGTTTTTTGCAAGTTATTTTTTTTCTTTTTTTAGACTATGTTATTGTTTATGCCAAAGGTAAGTTGGAAACTTGATCACATAAAAAAAATATTATTTATGTTAAAAAAATATTGTTCATATTAAAAAAATATTATTCATGTTGAAAAAATATTATTCACATTAAAAAAATATTGTTCACATCCAAAAAGGGATACTATTTATGTCAAAAAGTATTGTTTACATATTTTAAAATTATACGCTTTTATAAATAATATTAGTTAAAATTATATCACGATCTTTTATATTTTTTATAAATAATTGTATATATTAAAATTTTTTTCTAAAACTATTATTGTTAAAAAAATTATAAATTTTAATTGATAATATTTATAAAATTATACAATTTTAAAAAATTGAAATGATTGAGTTTCTTAAAATTATAACTCGTATATTTTAAAAAATCTTATAAATTTTAATTAATAATATTTATAGAATTATATAATTTAAAAAAATTAGAGGTGTTCGGTAATAGTCGGTAAAGTAATGTAATCGATGATAATTGTGATAGTAGTATGTAAAAAAATATATAACATTAAAAAAAATTGAAAAAAATCTAAAAAAAAAAAGAAACCTGCATAGCAAAAATTTTTATAATTGATCTAAATCATTAATTTATTTTATGAATAAACTAATGACTTAAATTATGAGGTGTATGATACACTCTTTTTTAAAGAGTGTATATTAGAAATGACCAATAAACAAATCAGTTTCAATTTTAAAACTTCATCCACATAATGCAGATATGCTGATAATGCCATACTCACTAAAAAAAATAACTTTTAATAACTTCTATAGAGATGTGTGGTTACAAAGAGATGAATGGTTACAAATAAAAAATGTAGATTGATAGGCACATTATCCACTAGTAAAATATTATTGGAAAGTAGATGTCCAATATATTAGAATAAATTATTATATGATTTTAATTTGATTTTAATTGGTATTACAAACTTAAGTGTGGATGTGGGTGACATTCTTCCTATATAAGAGGGAAAGTCTAGCATTGCAAAGGTTAATAAAAAAGACTCATTGTGACTTGCTTGCACAAGTTATTTTAATTTTATTGAGTATGAGAAGATTAGAAAATGAGTAAATAATTTGAACCTTAATGTTGTGACATACTCTAAGAATACTATTGTGTCTAATGTTTAAAAAATTTATATGAAAGAGAAGGAAAAACTTAACCTAGTCTTGTCTAGGATTTCTAATAGAGTGTGTTTAACTTTTGATGTGTGAACAATATCTCCCAATGAGAGTTACATTTATGTAACTATTTACTTTGTTGATGAGAATTAGAAATTAATTAGTAAGATTTTTAACTTTTGTCGAATGAAGTCTCCATATAATGAAGTTGAATTAGAAGCCACTTTATTTGATTGTTTGCAGCAATGGGGAATTGATAAGTGTTTTCTATTACCTTAGACAATGCTTCTGCAAATGATAACATGCAACATATTTTGAAAAATCATCTTCGTTTGCAGTGCTCATATACTTAATTTGATTGTTCAAGACGGTTTGAAGGTGGCTAGTGATGCACTTTCTAAAATCAGATAGAGTGTTAAGTGTGTGAAATGATCAGATGAGAGGATGATTAAATTCAAGGATTGTGTGCAAGAAGCAGGCATTGACACAACCATTGGTTTAAGATTAGATGTGTCTATTAGATGGAATTCAACATATTTGATGCTTAAAAATGTAATCAAATATGAAAAAGCATTTGATATTCTCCATGTAGTAGATATCAATTACAAATATTGTCTATTAGATGAAGAATGGAGGAGGGAGAGAGAAAATGTGTAAATTCTTAGAACCATTTTATGATATTACAAACATGATCTCTGGTTCATCTTACCCGACCTCGAACTTGTATTTTATGCAAGTTTAGAAGATTGAGTGCATGTTGGAAGAAATCTTGTCTAATGATGATCAGGTAACACCATGAATAGAAAAATAAATTTATTCATTTGTAACAATGTAACACCAAGACCCTCCTTCTTTGAAGGTTCAAAGCCCCCTAGAAAAACCAAGCTTGAAAACCCTCCATTGATGGCTTCAAAACCCTCCATTGCTCGTAGCCTCCATTAACCCAAACCATGAGGTCGTGCGTGAGGATGGGTCACAACCCGCAATAGCCGTTGCACCAGAAGGATGCTGTTGTGAGCGGCGAGTCATCAATGTAGGAGGATTCCATCACAAGTAGCATTGCAGTCGTTGTAGCTGATCTTAACAGCGCCTCTCACAGTGTCGCAAGTCATGGTGAGTATGTGACAATGGCACAAAACAACAAAGGGCATGACGTCGGAGGTCAAGGCCATGTAAGGTCATAGTAATGGTTAGGCGACGTAGATCTGACAAAACTTGACACTAAAGAAAGAAGAATATGGGTTCGAATGACCAAAAGGTTTCATATAGAACACATAACACAGGCTATTTAATTTTCTTTAAAGAAAAAAAGAATAAGTGATTGTCGAGTTTATGGGTCGGACCATCGGGCCTCGAGTTCAAAAATCACGAACCCGAGAACCAAACCAGTGGAGGTCATTTTTTACCCTATTAGACTCGATTAACCAAACTAACCCAAATCAATTAAATTGATTTAGATTGGATTTTCGGGTTCGACAAGTAGATCCAATCCAATGAACACCCCTAAGAATTTGTTAATGATCATTCCACCCATCTAATTAGGGGTGTTCGATAAGTGGGTTTTGCGACATTTTTGGACTCGATTCACTCATCAAATTAGTGGGTTGGATTGAAAATCTTTCTTTCAACCTAGCCCAACCTTGACCCACTTGAATTAGGTCAAACTTGCGGGTCCAACATATATTAAAAAAAATTTCTCTTGTTAAAATAATTATCGAAATACGAAATTTAAAATTCGTTACACATAACACATTTTAATTAAAAATTACATATATATCAAATAAACTAAAAAATCACATAACCAAATTTACACAAATATTATAAGTTTCAAACAAGATAAATAAATATAACAAATTTTAATAAGTTTACATAAACTTGAAAAAAATTAAAGTAAATTAACAAGTCCTTGAAGTCATAAATGACAAACTATATTAACTAACTAAAGTCAATATCATCACATATAATATATGGATTGATATAATCATTTATTTTATTATTAATTTTTTAATATTTTTTTGTCATTCAAGTAATTCATTAAATTTTCATTATAATGATCTATTTAATGATTCATGAATTTTTTATAAATATTTTCTTGATTATATTTTCAATGTAATTAAAATATTTACATCTAAATTTAATTAACATTACATAAAAGTTAAAAAAAAACAACTTAAAATATTACAATAACTAAATAACTTTTATAAAAAAGAAAATTATTTTAATATATTAAGTTTATGTAAATTAATACTTTTCAATTTTTACCCGAACCATATATTATAGGTTAAGATATTTTTTAATCTATCTCGATATATAAACATAATTGAACTATGAATTAAATTGAATCAAAACTTGTAAATTCTCGACCCACCTCGTAACCTTAACAAGCTTAGTTGACTTAATACCAGTCAACAGTGGACAGCACTTCACCTCCACTCACCAATCCAAAAACCCATTTTGACGGATGCCCAAATGGTTCGGAGTTCGGACCCATGAACACCTCAACCCGCTGAGCTGAACTCCGCCGTCGCATCATTAACATGTTGACCACCACCACCACCACCACCCTCCTCTTCTTCATCTTCCTCCTCTCCACCACCACAACCACCATCATCGGCGCCCCAATCATAGGCCTAGACTCCTTCCTAACCCACCAATCTCGCATAGACCCACAAGCCTCCAACGACTCCTTCCTCTCCCTCCCATCCACCATCAAGAACTCCCTCTCTCACTCTCAACCCCAACCCCACCCCAACATCCTCTCCCTCTCCCTCCCTCTCTCCCTCTCCCTCCGCCTTGTCGGCGACTTCCCCTCCGAGACCGCATCCCTCCTCACCTCCTTCCTCTCCGCCGCCACCCAACCCTCCCACCACTTCCACGTCATCACTCCTTTCCCCTACCAAACGCACCGTCTCGCCCTCTCCCACTCCCTCCAACTCCACGTCACCCATTCCCCACCCTCTCTCTCCTCCCTCCTCTCCCAAACCCTCAAATCTGAACTCGAAAAAACCCCAACCTCCCTAAGATCCAATCTTCTATCAATACACTATTCCTCAATCGACCAAATCATCAAACACGATTTCGAAAAATCAAAACCCGTCGAAGGGGTTTATCTCTATCTTATCAATTTAGGTACCCATTCAAAACCCTACGCTTACACCTACGGTTCTAGCGACTCTTCCCCTGGTTACACCAACTGCTTGGGGACACTCTGGACCGCGAAAGATCGATACATTTGGGTCGATTTGGGTGCCGGACCTGTCGATTATGGTCCTTCCATCTCCGGCGATGGCGTTATTCCTCGCGGCGAGTCTCACCCCTTCGCTGCCCTCCACGGCCGGCCAAAATCTCAAAAGGCCTTCGTTGCCGATTTGGCTTCGTTGGTTTGGAGTGCTTACCAGGTTTTTCTAGTACCTTCCTTGAGAATTCCTGTTCCTTTTGAGAATTCCTTGATTGTGCAGTTTATTCATGTGTATGGTGGTGAGAAGAAAGATTCGAGTGGTTTGGATTGGAAATTGATTGAGAAGAGTTTTAGGGATGAGGTTGATGAGAATGGGTTATTGTTAGGTGATCAGTCTTTGAGTTTTAAGGCCTATGAGATTCGGTATTCCGAATGCCCCGTTTGCTCGTTTGCAATTTCTAAGTCGATTAATTCGTATACTTCGAGGTTTTTGTTTGATAACTATACTTTGATTGTGAGTGAGTATTTGGACTCGAAGCGGTTGCATCAGATATTGTCTGATTCGGCTCAGGAGTTTAGGAGAATGGCTGAAGTGCCAGAGGAGGATTTCGGTAGGGTTGTTCCGGTGTATGTTTTCGACTTGGATTACAGTTCGGTTGTGTTGCTCGATCGGTTTCATCAGTCTGTTGCGTTCAAGGATATGGTTATTGCGGTTAGGACCAAGAACACACAAACTGTGAGTGATTATAGCTGCAATGATCGCCATGTGTTCATGCTAACGAGGGAGCTTGGGAGGCCGCTTGTTGGATCAATTCTGCAGAGCATGTGGGGAGTGTCGCCGACGCATTTGTCTTGGAGCCCAAGACACAATGATACTTTGGTGGATTATACTTGGAGTATAGGGCAGACTCCATTTGGGCCATTCTCGGAGATGTCGTCTCTGTCTTTTGTGCAGAAAGATGCAGCGCGGAGAAATGTTCTGTTGACATCCTTAAATTACAGCATATTGAGTGCTATAGATGTTCTTGAGTCCATAGAAACACATGGTGGAGACAGAAATCTACTCAAGCAAAAGCAGCATGTTGAGTTTGTTCAGAGATGGAACCTTTTCAAGTACAAGCTGAACAAAGCGGTGTCTGCATTGTCACATTTGGATTTTGAGATGGCTTTATTTTACTTGAGGTCTTCGGATCATGATTTGTATGCCATCCACTCTATTGTGTATCATGCCTCTCAAGAAATAGAGGCATCCCTTGTGTGCTTTAGGGACCCTTCATTTCCCTGGGCTTCAGTCTCAATTTCGGCAGCGGCTTTCCTTGCTCTGTCTTACGTTTATGCAAGACGGGATAAACTTTTCAGAAACAAAAGGAAGCAATTTTGATGCTCTCACAAGAGGACAGAAAGTTTGTATGATTTTAAGAAAACACAACAAATGTATCATTGTACAAGTGCTGATGGACTTAGAATTTAGATTGCTTGAATTAATAACTCCAGTTCAACCTGCTGTTTTGCTCCATTTGTGATCAGTTTGTTTTCTTGGGTTTATCTTATTACATTTTCACTATTATGACATAAGTTGATCATTACTATATGGCATATGAATATTAGCAGAACAAATGGGTTGGAGTGTGGTAAAATTGTTTTATTGATGTAGATTATCATATCCCTATCGGTGGAAAACTATCCTTGTTCAGGGATTAATTAGCATATTCCAGTTTACCCCCTCCCCCCCCCCCCCCCCCCCCCCACCCCGGGGCCTTTTTTTGTTGTTTTCTCTGCCTGTTTTGCTCGTCATAGATAGAACACCCTACACCGTCTAGCTTCTTAATGTAGATTGATTAGCAAAACACCATAGTAATGAATTTTGAAACAAAAACCTTACTACATGTTACTGGTTCCAAATATGTCATACATGAGTTGTTAACTTGTTCTTTCTTAAACATACGGTAATGGATTTAGATGAGCAGCAGGTGCTTTGTGTCGAGCTATATCTTGTTAGCTATGGCTTCCATGTACATATTCCGGGGCAATCAAGCTTATTATTTTAACAACTACGTGGATCATTATTTTCTAGTCCAAAACTGAAAGTAATTCAGATCTATACATGAGAAGAAATTCTCTGTTTCAAGTATTGATCTACATGTTTCCATTGGCAATAGTACTACGGATTCTCTAGCTCTTGTTCACCTTGGCTTCAAGGAATGATGCTTCTCTTTTGAAATCTTGCCATGTTCAAAAAATGGAGTGGATGTCTCTTTCTTGCATTTCTAAGTTGTCTCTGTTGGGATCACAGAAACGGGATATCACCAATTCCATCATAAAAGATCCCACCCAACTCATCATCACTAGCTATCTGTGGTTGTTGATCCTTTGTTTCTTCCCCATCAGTTTCATCTCCAGATATGTTCAAATTCTTTTCAACTAAGTCTCTAAATATTGGAGAGCGGAGAAGGAGGCCAAGTGCAGTTGGAGAAGATGACTTAGTGCTGGAGAGTTGGTATGTTTTGTTTTCAAAGACTTCATACTTTTGAGGGGAATTCAGATAATCTGAATTGAAAGGACTACTGTGAAGGGCCAAGGATTTGGACTCCACTATTGGAGAATAGTTAGATTGGGATGCCACGGTCTGAGACTCTGGTACTACCTGTGATTCAAGTTTTGCTTCTGAGATATTTCCTCCTGAAGGCTTTAACCATCTTATGTAAGTATTCAAATCAAAGTTGGTTATAGCATGGATCCCTCTGTACTCAATGGCCGCTATGTCATAAGCACGAGCAGCTTCCTCTTGGGTGCCTATATTGTGGAAATACATAGGTTTGGTTAATGAGATGTCTTGAGAGGTTAATGAATGAAAGAAGCATAGCTATGTTTTTGTGTGTGTGTGTGTGTGTGTGTTTGCATGTTTTAGGCTAGTTTTCTAGTCCCATGATGGGCTGTGGAGATTTAACTTACTGTAGGTGCCAAGATAGAGATATTTGTTTCCGAAAACCCTCCCTATCCTTGCTTCCCATCTACCATTGTGATGGTGCCTGCAATATATTCACTTAAGTATTAGTGATTATCAACGACAATTCAGAATTCATATCATATTCAATTATCATTAGGAGTATCACCTTGCAACACCCCTATACTTTGATACGCCTCTTGAAAAGCCACTACTCTTTCTGTAAAGGGGGACAAAAAGCGAGTCATTATATATGGGTGAAGTGACCATGGTATTGCTCCTAAACCTGTCTAATGGACTTCTATCTTACTTTATGTATTGCAAACAATACTATCAGGAGTAAAACCTGCAGGTACTTCCCTGCACCTGGAGGAGAGGGGAAATACCTGCACAATCAGGACCAGAGACTGGATCACAAGTCTTACTCTTACCTCCTTAAGGTGGCCAAGTACTCCTCTTTTGTCATAGTCTGCATTATCTCTATCTCTTTCTCGTAATCTGAGGTCTGTTGGAAGTATAAGGAGCATTAGATAAATCATCTGCATCTAAGCATTAAGCAAAGATACAGACCATTATTTCATAGGCAATAACTATTATCATACCGGAAAATTGGTGAAAGTTGATGTTCCCCAGTACTTAAGTGCAGCTAAATCATATGCTCGTGCTGCTGATTCTTCTTCATCGTAAGCCCCTGTGATATTTGAAAGATAATTTATGTTGTAATTGATTAACGCAGTGATTAAAGCAAAATCTTGGCTTGATAACTAAGCTACTCACCAAGGTAAACTGTTAGTCCCAATAGGCAATTCGAATCCACGTTCCAAAGGCAAAGTTTGAACATAAAAACACATTTGCATTTTAGAAACGATAAACAAATGAATAAAAGAAAGTAAGCAACAAAACAGCGGATGCTAAAACCGAGAGGGAGGAACCCTACCTTGCTTCCCTTTCTTCTTTTGTGTTATGTTCCAAGAGAGCTTGTCCCACAAGTGAGCTTCAAATCGACCCGTCCATCTATGTCTGTTTGTTCACAATTCAACTTGTATTAGCAAATGAAACAGAACAACTGAAGCTGGTGATTAAATCTATTTGAAAATATAGAACAAGGAAATTCATTCTTTATGACCTACTGACACCCCGAAATCTTGAACTTCTCTTTGTAGTGTTGGTAGTAGAATTTTGATCAACTTGTTGCTGTGGCAGCAATTGTTGCTTCTGATTTTGGTTATCTTCATAAGTAAGTGCAGCTGCTGCAGGCTCTCTTCGTCTTCTCTTGGCACACCGAGCTACTTGGATCTCACCTTCTGCCATGGACATACAGCTCCTTCTCATGTTCTCTTCATTCTTTAGCATCATTTCCCTCTCTTGTATTGTGATGTTGTGTCCTCCTCTTGCGTAAACTCTTTTTCCTTATTAGTTGCCCTTGACTTTGGTGTGTGAGGTATGAATTCTTATGTATGCATACTTGTTTTGGCCTTATTATGTTTTTGTTTTTATTACGTACACGATTGAAGTTAAAAACTAGGGGACGATGATTACGGTGAAATTCGAGGACAAACTTATGTTGTCTTGTTTGCCAGCCAAAATCCAAGAGTTTTGAATTTGTTTCATATTAGTGGTTGGAAGATTAAAGTAATGTTGCCATTTCAAATTATAAGAGGTCTCAAAACAACCCCATGAATCAAATCTAGAAAATGATACATGTGGAAAGTGGGTTTTTTAGCTTGATATCTGCTTTTTATTTCTGAATAATTTCAGGTTTAAAAATTGTTATTTTAAGGGGAAAGAAAAAAAAAAACTGTAAAGGGTCACCTGTTACACTTATTTTAAAGAACTGTAGTAGTTAGAGAATATAATTTTTGAGAGCTTAAAATCAATTGGTTTGGTTTGGTTTGGTTTTCATATTTTTTGATAGTCAAATTTCTATGGAATCTTTTTTAATACAAAAATTAACTATAATTAGTTTTTCATAAAAAATACAAAATAAACTAATGAAAAAATTTCTAGAAATAGAATCAATCTTATTAATTTGAACACTAATAATTATTTCATATTTTAGAATGTGTATTAAAAGGTTAAATAAAGAAACATATTGATATTTGTATTAAGAAATTATATTTGAATAAGTTAAAAAAATTTCAAGAGATATTTAACTTTAAGAGAAAGTTGTGAAATATTCCTGGAGGTATATATGTAACAATTGAATCTCTAATGCATGAGGATATTAGTTTAACTTTGAATCAATGAACTAAAAGTCTCCATTTGCGATCATATTTTCATCAGTTTATTAGACAAGACATTTTACTATCATTGTGCGGGTTCAATATCTATATTCATTGGGTTCAACTCATTTTCATTTGTATGCTTTCTCTTCCCCTTAATCCATTCTTCCAAGTCAATTTTAAGTACATAACCTTGAGTCAATTTTTTTTTAAAGTCAATACTAGAGCATTTAAAGTCAATTCATCGTGTCCAAGCTTCTAAGTTTAGATGATATTGTTGTTGTTACTTTCACTTTTCTGTTCTTTATGTATAATAGCAAGCAAATTGTTAGACATAATATCAGTGTTACCACTGTGTCTCTGATGATGTAATGTCTGACATACCTTCTTCCATAGCCATGAGGCTCACATGTAAAATACAAGCAAAGTTTTTTATTACCTTCTAAATGGATAGCAGAAAACTTTTGGAAAACTCCACCATTAGGAATGGTTCCTTCTAAATCATTATAAGACAGGTTCAAAAGTTGAATGATATGTAAATTTTGAAGTTCAATAGGAATGGTCCAAAGAGTTAGTTGAAGGAAAGATCGAAAGTTTTCAAGTCTCTCACATCTCCAAGAGTTTTTAGAATAGCACCTGATAGCATATGCTATTCTTCAACATTTGGTTTTCTAGCTTTCTATGTTGAACAAAACGACATTTAGGAGTTGAAAGTTATTACAAAAAATAAAGAAAAATAAGTAGTAGCCAAAAAATGTTGTAGCATAAATTTTTTAAAAATAAAATATATAAATATATGGTTTGGTTTGGTTCGGGTTGGTTCGGTTTTGAAATTTCAAATTCGAGAATCGAACTAATTAAACTTTAATTGGTTTGGATTTTATCCGAACCAATCAATATATCCAAACCAATCGGTTTGGATTAATCGGGTTGGTCGATTATCCGAACCAATTTACACCCCTAGTAGTAGTACAGAATATAAAGAGCTTATCTGCATTCAATTTAAACTATAATTTATAATATTTATTTATGGTTTTATTCTTATTTTAATTTTATTAAATTAAAATATATTATTACATATTTATCCAAATTATTCCATGCACTGCTCGGATAAACGTGCTAAGATATTACAGTTTGCAAGACATTTTTCTATAGACTTTTTTTTTAAATTGTCCAATACCATGGTCAATTCTTGCAAGAAGTGTCAGCAATTTACTTTCACTTCAAGTTTGGCACGTTAGCTTGGTTAGAAGGAATGAAAATCAAGGGGCTCATAAGGGTAGCTCAATTTAGGACAACTTTGATAGGTTGTTTTAATTTTAAGTGGTTTCATAAACCACCCGTCGTCCTTGCTATTCTTCAGTTTGGTTCTGTTTAATGAAGTTAGAAGAAACACTATCATGTTATAATTATATAATTAAATAAGTGACTTTTGTTTAGAATCACGTCACAAGTAACTCTTCTAAATATAATAATCGAAGTGTACATGCATTTACTTTTTATTTTAATATAAATATTGACAATGAGATTTAAACTTATGACTTCATCCAAATTACCTAAGTCTCTCACTACTATCCAATCCTAGTGACTTACATATATTACCTTATGAGTAACTCTATACGGTTAATCATCAATCATCAAAGTGCCGCAACAAATGTAAAGAAGTCAAAATTATCTTTAAGATGTAGCATAAATTAAATAGAGCTGAATATGTTTTTGTCTCTATATTTTTTTCTCCTTTTTTTCGCCATGACTGCTGGATAATAGTCCTGTGGTGTTTTGTTATAAATAAATTGCTGTCTTATTGGAGTTTATCTATAATTAGTTTTAGAAAATTTTCTTTGTCATAGTGATCTTCGCATAGAGGTTGTAGCATATTGATTTTATTTTGTAATTTACTATCTCTTTTAAAAGGGGAAAAAAAACAAAAAACAAAAAAAACAAGTTGTGAAGAGGATGTTAAAGGTTGACCGAAGCCGAACAAATTTTGTTATTAAACAAAGCATGTTTGACTCGGGGCGGACAGGAATGATCCAGAATGATTTCTGCATTTTGTTTGTGAGCCAAAAGGCTTGAGAGAGGGTAGGCTGTGTTTTGAAGAGAAATTGATTAAAAAGTATATGCTTTTGTGCATTAATGTTTTCTTGGGTTCATCATTGCCAAGTTAGAATCTTGTTTGGGGGAAGTATAGAATTTACTTCCCCTACGGTATCTCAAATGGACGGTGTTTCCTATGTTAAAAGGCACATATAATATTCATTCATCTTGTCTATATATCATTACTTGACAGCTGGGAACTTGCCATCGTTATATATGTCTTTTATTTGCATTTAGATTGATCCTCTGGCCATTGACTAGTTTACTGAAGTAAACAAAAGCCAATTTGCTGTTAAAGTCTTATAATTCAAGACCTGGTTTTTGAGTCTTAAATATTAATGAGAAGTAATAGATTCAATTATATTAATATATGCTGTGACAATAAACTATGATATCATCTCATTGTCCTTCTAAAAGTATAAGGAGAGCTTATGGAGATCTTTTGGGGTTCCAATCTGTGTACATTAGTTGAAGAAAGCCAATCCCTACCCGTATTATATATTATGTATACGCATATATTACGTCAAATCAATGTGCAGCTAGCATTATGTTTTACACAGTAAATTGATGAAAAATAATCTGAATTAATATTATTAACTTACCATCTATATCTATCTATCTATCTATATATATATATATATATATACAAATGAAGGTGAGTATGAAATCAACAGTATTCTCAATGTACAATAGCAAAGCTCTGCTAACAAGCTCACTAACTATAACAATTTCTTAACTGCTGATCTAACTAACTCTAATCTAAAAAACAAATTTAACTAACTGACTAATTATACTGTAATACTCCCCCTCAAGGTGAGAAGTATATATCAGTAATTCCCAGCTTGGATACAAGGTTTATGAACTGAGTCAGAGGCAAAGCCTTGGTGAATAAGTCAGCAAGTTGATGACCTGTCTTTACATGAATCAACTTAAGCAACCCAGAAGCCACCTTTTCACAGATGAAATGGCAATCTATTTCAATGTGTTTTGTTTTCTCTTGGAATGTCGGGTTAGAAACCATGTGTATAGCTGCTTGATTGTCACACAACATGCAGACAGAACCAGTGGTGACCTCAGAGTCCTGCAACAGATTGACTAACCAGATCACTTCACTAGTACTAGTAGCATTAGCCATTGCCCGATATTCAGCTTCTGTTTCAGAACGAGAAACTCTGGCTTGTTTCTTTGACTTCCAGGATATTAATGAGTTGCCTAAGAAAACACATTAGCCGGAGGTAGATTTTCTTGTATCTACACAACTTCCCCAGTCAGCATCCGCATAAACAGTCAATGACAGTGCAGAAGTTGAAGAAAAAAGAGTACCATGACCAGGAGTGGCTTTAAGGTAACGAAGTAAATGATGGACAGTATCTAAATGTGTGGTAGAAGGCTTGGATACAAACTGAGATACAGGAGCCTGCCAATTGTTCTCCTGTACCGAGAGTTATCAGTCAGAGAGTTACCTTCATCAATACTCAACTTCAGGTTTGGATCCATGGGAAGGGTAGTAGGCCTGCAATCCAGGATGCCAGTATCTTCCAACAGGGATAAAATATACTTTCTTTGAGATAGAAAAATGCCCTTAGAGGATTGAGCAATCTCTAAGCCAAGAAAGTATTTAAGCTTCCCTAAATCTTTCAGCTTGAAAGCAGATTTCAGAAATTCCTTAACAGCTGAAATGGCTTGCTGATTTGAGCCTGCCAAGATAATGTCATCTACATAAACAAGTAAGATGACTAGAGAAGACCCTCTCCCCTTTGTAAACAGTGAGTAGTCATTCTTTGATTGAGAAAAACCATGCTGTAACAAGACTGTTGAGAACTTTGTAAACCATTGCCTAGATGCTTGTTTGAGGCCATATATGGACTTATTAAGCGGACAAACCAAATTTTCCCCGAGTCTTATAGCCAAGAGGCAATTGCATATACACTTCTTCAAACAGATCCCTATTCAAAAACACATTATTGATGTCCAATTGGACTAGATGCCAGCCCTTGATTGCAGCTAGAGCCAATAATAACCTCATTGTAGTTAATTTAGCTACTAGTGAGAATGTTTCAAGGTAATCAATCCCAGCCTGCTGAGTAAAACCCCTAGCAACTAGGCTTTATATCGGGCCATTGTGCCATCGGGGTTGTACTTCACCTTATAGATCCATCTGCAGCCAATAGGTTGTTTCCCTTGAGGCAAGGGACCATAGTCCATGTATTATTCATCTCCATGGCTTTAAGTTCTTTTTCCATTGCCTGCTGCCAATGAGGACTTTTGACAGCTTGATGAAAGAATTTGGGTTCAACCCTGAGAATAAGGGGATAGTTAGGGTCATGATGATATAACAGAGAATAAGGGGAGGTGTTTTGCAGTAGTGGGGAAGGAGTTCTATTGATCAAATATGTGGCTGTAGACACACAATCACCCCAAAATGATATTGGTACCTTGGAAAATATAAGACTCGAGCAACATTTAATAAATGTTGATGCTTCCTTTCTAATACCGAATTTTGCTGAGGCCTCTCCACACAAGAGAATTGATGCAAAGATCCTTGTTTAGTTAAGAAATCTGTGAGCTATAACTCCTTGCCTTTATCAAACCAGAGGCATTTAATAGTAAGACCAAATTGTGTCTTTATCACGCAAAAAAATTGCATAATCAGCTGAGAGGCTTCAGACTTAGACTTCATCAAATAAATCCAAGTAAACCTGTTATGATCATCCACCATGCTCAAAAAATATCTATGGCCATTATATGTAGGTTTACAGTAAGGTCCCCATATGTCACAATGAACTAAATCAAATGGAGCAACAGACCTATTATTATTAGAAGTAAGTAAAATACAAACGCCTATGTTTTGCTAGAGGACAAATTGGACAAGGGGTAGAAAATTAGACAAATTGAAATGCAGTGTATTACTGAGTAAACCAAGTCTCTGATTAGACAAATGACCTAATCTAGAGTGCCAAATATTGGCTGGTAGATTATTGGAAACAATAAAATTGCAAGAATCAGAAGATACAACATTTGAATAGGATTGGTTAGACTGTGATGCGGCATTGAAGACATAAAGGCCTTCAAGGATGTCACCCTTCACAATCCTCCTCGAGATGCTGTTGTCCTGAATGAAAAAGAATGGGAATTGAACACAACGGAATTGGAAGTGTTATGCAAGAAAACACTAACAAAAAAAATTTTGAACTTAAAAATAGGAATGAAGTAAACATTGTGAAGGACAATGTCTGGACTCAATCGAACAGTGCCTACAGAAGAAACTGCAATTTTTGTTTTGTTAGGTAAAGTAACACAAATATCATTGACTAGAGTAAGGGCAATGAAGTTTTGCAGGCAGAAAGAAAAATGACACGAAGCTCCAGAATCCAATATCCAGTAATCTGGATTGGACAAAGAAGCAGAGAACTGAGTAGACAACTTCTTAACTGCTGATCTAACTAACTCTAATCTAAGAAACTGATTTAACTAATTGATTAATTATACTTTAATATTATGCGTTACTATTTGGTGCAGTAACATTTCATTGGATGTACTTAGGTCATTGATTTTATCTCCACCACTCTAGAGTGAAGATATGACATGCAACTTAGATATTCCGAATTTAAAAATTTTCAAACTCAATGCACAGATGCTCTTGAGGAGCTTGTTTATGGGAATTTTAATGCTGACCCTTCAAAAAAGCTAGGGACTTCCGGCTCTAAAAAAATGATTTTTGAAGGTTTGAATAGGTGACATGACCCTAAGAGATTATCTCAATCTGTGTTAAAGAGTCCCACATCGCCTGCTTCAATCTTTTGGGTGCGGTTTATATATCTGTTGGGTCACTCCTCTTAATGCCAATTGGTTTTAGGCTGGAATCTAACATGGTATCAGAGCTAAGATCCCATCTTCCTGTGTCGCCTATTCCTGCGTGCGATGGAAGGTTAAATAAATAAGTTCTATACTTTCATTGAAGCCCATTTCATTTGAAAATAAACTCAAAGATCTTTTCAACGAGTTGTCATTTGCTTTAAACGAATAAGAAATGAAGAAGTTATGACCATTTAAAGTCAATTTTCAAAACTAGAGTGCATGTAATCGATTACATAAGTCCTGTAATCGATTACAACTCTAGTAGAGGCCATGTAATCGATTATAACATTCATGTAATCGATTATCATATGCCCAGAAGCACTCCCAACGACTAGTTTTCACAAAAAATTATTTTTAAATACTACTAACAGCTATTTTATCACTTAGACTCTATAAATAAGTGTATATTGAAGCATTTACATCTTTAGAAACTCTAGTACACTTGATTTGATCCTTGAATCATTAAAATCATATTTTGAGCTCTTTATTACAAAATCCTTCTATTCCTTTGTTCTTCAAGTTATATATCTACTCTTGTGAGAGTTTTTAATCTTTCTCTTCATCTTAAAATCATTGTAAGAGGGCGAGGTATCCCTTGTAGTGAGGCTCAAACACAAAGGGTGAGGTATCCTAAAGGTTTTGTGAGTGCTCTTGAATGTAAAAGTTTTTCAAGCACCTGTGAAGCTTGAAGAGTTAGAGGCTCTAGCACAAGAGTGAGGTATCCCAAGGTGTGAGGAGTACTTTTCCTTGTATAAAGGTTTTCCTAGCACTCGTGAAGTCTAGGAGATAGTGAAGAAAATCTCAAGTTAATCTTAAGAACTGGATGTAGGTCACAAGTGGTTGGTGACTGAATCAGGATAAATTCTTGAATTTGATTCTCTTCTCATTATACTATTTAATTTCAATATTTGATACAATATATTTATTTATTGCATATCTTGTTATCTTGATATTTTGATTTTGAGAACTTGATATCTAGCTTATTTTCTTGATTTATCCTATAACCCAAGTTGTATTTGAGTAATCTATAATAGTTGTATCTATGTTATATTTATTCTGCTGCATGTGTTGATTGAGTATATCAAAATATATAATTTCTCAAAGTTGCTTTAAAAATTTGTGATCACCCAATTTACTCCTTCTTGGGGGATGGTTGCCATGACTAGAATTATTGAGAGTATATTTGACTACTAATTGATGCAGATTATAAGTAGTAAACTCAAGTATAAGTTGTCTCAAGTAATAAATTTCTCGGGAGTCCGAGGTCGTTCCACAGGGAATTGATGAAGAAAAAAATTCTTTGAGGTAAGGAAAGGATTTGTCACAACAATAAAGATGATAAAACTTATTCACAATTAAAATAAATTTGCTTAGGCTAGGAGATTCACTTTTAGTAATAAATTAAGGACAAGATTAATTCTTTTTTATAACTCAATTGAAATCCATACACAATGGAGGTTCCATTCGAAAAATAAAAAATTCAAAGTTCATTTAAAATTATATATGTAGTTTTATTATAGTTTCTTTAATTATTTACCAACACCAACACTTGTAAATGGGTTCAAGCATTCATTGTGTCAACCACTTGTCTACAATGAATCAAGAACTCCACTATACAAGGAGGGTTTCTAAATTGATTGGAAACAAAATACAACACATATAATAACTACTTGATAATATATCATTCAAGCACAAGAAAGAAATTAATCTAACTTTATTTTATTCCCAAAAGATTCACCCCTTCACTAAATAAGATGAAAGTTAGTTACCCATGAGCAAGAAGAAAGAAATAGAGAAGAAGAAGATGATGAACATAACTTTTATTTAGAACACAAGAAAGCTACAACAAGAAAAGTAAATAACAATAGCATGATCTTGATCTAAAACCAAGACTCCTAAATGAGAAGCCAATGCTCCCTTTTATAGAGCTTGAGGGGTACATAATAATAATGGAGTTACTTGACAATGAGTAGAAAATGTCAAGGGAGTTGTTTGATAATTATGAATGAGTGAAAAATTATTGAGATGCTTGTCTCCGAATCGGTGCTGAACTCATGGCTTCCATTAGAATTAAAAAAAATGACTTTCATGAAAGTTGTAGGCCTTTGTTTAACTTTCAAATGCCGCTGGAATTAGCCAAAACGCACTTCTGTAGTCCGAGATATGGCCCAATCACTGCAACTACTCAAGCCTAGTTTCAGCTCTTCTAATCTGACTTCAAAGCCTAATATGACCCACTAGACATCAGCAATTGGAAAAATATTTAACATGAAAGTTGTATATTTGGGTCTTAAGTATTAACTATCAAAATTTCAGCCTATCATTATTCCTACAGCCTAAAATATGGTCTGATGAGTGTACAAGGGTTAAACTATCAGGATCAGTACTCTAGTTCTTGCTTCAACTCCAATTTGAGTTATCCAAACGTGTGTTCTGATTCTTAAAGTCTTCATGAAAGTTGTAGGAAATTGTCTTAGCTTTTCTACAAGATCAAAATCACATCAATCTAATATTTGTAACTCAAATTATAGTCAATTTACTGAACACTGCCAAAGAGACAAATTAGGATCAATTCAAGTAATAATTTCTTTAATGATCCAATTAAGCTCAATATTATAAAATAATAAAATATGACAAAACCAACTTAATTAAGCCTAATTAAACCTTAAGAAGCCTAATGAGAGGATTATAAAATGTATAAAATATATTATTATCACCAATCCCTCACTAGCCCCTGTGTTGCTATGTTGAGGGACCTTATGTAGTGAAAAAGGCCTTCTCGGAAGGGGCCTTGATTCTCACAAATATGGATGGTGAAGATTTATCACTTTTTATAAATTCAGATGTAGTCAAAATGTATTATGCTTAAAAAAAGAGAGAAAAAAGAAAAAAATGGCTTATTAGGATGAAAACCTGAAAAGGCAACCTAGGCAAAAGTTAGAGCAACCGCTAGGTTGAACACTCGAAAAGAGTGACCTAGTCAAAAGTTAGGGTCAGAAATGGTACTTGACACATCCGAAGAAGTAGAGTTTACCTTGAGTCAAAAACTGGGGCAGTTTGAGTTTATAAAGGCCAAACTGGGGTAGTCTGAATTAATAATGAAAAGTCAAGAAATGCTTTGGTACACAGAGATTTGGGTCGAACTGGGGTAGTTTGAATATATGAAGTATTGTCATAAAACACCACCAATGCGTGAAAACTAGATCAGATCATATTCTTGGAAACAGACAAAATGGTGTTTAAGGTTGTATACATGGGAAATTAGCACTGATTATCCTAGAGAGCATATTTGGAAGAGCTGAAAAACTCAACTCCAACATTTTTTTTGTAAACCTTTCAATCCTAATCCATTTTGTATTGCTTTTCCTGTACTTTTCCTTTCTATAATGATAATCCTTTTTCATCGCAACCTATTGTTGATTCAATATGGATTTCTCATGATAAATTTATATTGAGATATGAAACATGAGACAATATTGTAAAAACATTTAGATTTGCTTTAGCAATCATGAATGGTCATGGAAAATGCAATGAATTCCTAATAAGAGTATTGATGAGAAAAGAAAGAATAACCAGGAAAATCATAAAGCAAATCACCAAATTTTGTTACTATTTAACCTTGATCCTGTTGTGGGAAAAAGTCCTTAAGAGTTGTGGAACCAAGAGCAACTCAACTAAAGTTCTAATGTGTCAAAATTGTTTGCCCAATTTGTTTATGAGAATCTCTATAGTAGGACATCCATTGCATCATGCATAATCTCAGGCATCACATGCATTTATAAAATAAACACCATTTCTTTTTAATGCCTAGGTCCTAGCACCCATTGCCTTTAAGTTTTCTGTTAAGCTCTGGTGGATACCCGACTCCGCAAGCTTTTACCTTTTCTAGTTTAAGTTTTCTGTCAAGTTTCGGTGGATACCTGATTCCGCAAGCTTTTTACCATTTCTACTTTAAGTTTTCTATTAAGCTTCAGTGGATACCTGACACCGCAAGTTTTTTGCCTTAAGTTTTCTGTTAAGCTTTGATGGATAATCGACTTCGTAAACTTTTACCTTTTCTGCTTTAAGTTTTCTATCAATCTTTGGTGGATACCTGACTCCATAAGCTTTTTACCTTTTCTAGTTTAAGTTTTCTGTCAAGCTTCGGCGGTTACCTGAATCCACAAGCTTTTTACTTTTTCTGCTTCAAGTTTTTTGTTAAGCTTCGACAGATACCCAACTCTGAAAGCTTTTTTCTTTAAGTTTTTTATTAAGCTTTAGCGGATAACCGACTCCATAAGCTTTTACCTTTTCTACTTTAAGTTTTCTATCAAGTTTCGGTGGATACCTGACTCCATAAGTTTTTTACCATTTTTGTTTTAAGTTTTCTATCAAGTTTCAGCAGATACCCGACTCCACAAGCTTTTTACCATTTTTGCTTTAAGTTTTTTTTAAGTTTCAAAGGATACCGGGCTCCACAAGTTTTTTTTTCTGCTTTAAGTTTTCTATCAAGTTTCAGTGAATACCCAACTCCGCAAGCTTTTACTTTTCTGCTTTAATTTTCTTATTAAGCTTTGGTGGATACCTGATTTCGCAAGTTTTTTACCTTTTTGCTTTAAATTTTCTGTTAAGCTTCGACAAATACCCAACTTTGCAGCTTTTACTTTTTTGCTTTAAGTTTTCTATGAAGCTTTAGTGGATACCCAACTTCGCAAGCTTTTTACCTTTCTGTTTTAAGTTATCTATTAAGCTTTGATGAATATCCGACTCCATAAGTTTTTTACCATTCTTGCTTTAAGTTTCTTATCAAGCTTTGGTTGATACCCAACTTTGCAAGCTTTTCCTTTTTACTTTAAGTTTTCTGTCAAGCTTCGGTAGATACCCAACTCCGCAAGCTTTTTACCTTTCTATTTTAAGTTTTTTGTTAAGTTTTGACTGATACCTGACTCCGTAAACTTTTTACCTTTCCTGCTTTAAGTTTCATGTCAAGCTTCAACAGATGCTCGACTTCCCGAGCTTTTCCTTTTTGCTTTTAGTTTTCTATCAAGCTTCGATAGATAGCCGACTCTGCAAGCCTTTTACCTTTCTATTTTATGTTTTCTATTAAGTTTCAGTGGATACATGACTCTACAAGCTTTTTACTTTTCTTGCTTTAAATTTCCTGTCAAGTTTCGGTGGATACCCAACTCTACAAGCTTTTTCTTTTCTACTTTAAGTTTCCTATCAAGTTTTTGCGGATACTCGACTCCACAAACTATTTACCTTTCTTGCTTTAAGTTTTTTGTTAAGCTTCGGTAGATACCCAACTCCGTAAGTTTTTTCTTTTTTGCTTTAAGTTTTTTGCCAAGCTTTGGCGGATACCTGACTTTGCAAGCTTTTTACCTTTTCTGCTTTAAGTATTATGTCAAGCTTCGGTGGATACCCAACTCCGTAAGCTTTTGACCTTTACTGTAAGTTTTCTATTAAGCTTCAGTGGATACCTGATCTATCGTTTATTCCTATATCTTAAGTGCCTTATGATTAATTCAATTGGACTCCATTTATGCTTAATTGTTATCATTTAGCTAAGTTTCTGATATTAAGCTTAATCGGAACCTTATTACAAAACTTTGCTTAAATGTGTTTATTAGCGATCATAATTGAATTATGCCTTTCAAGAGATCTATGAGTGATGGAGTCCATTAGCCTCAAACTAGGCTTACTATCCACTTGAACAAAGAGCTAAGGATTCAAGGAGATCAATATCACCTCTTGAAGCAATGAAAGAAAAGTCTTTGTAAAGAATCCTGGCTAAAAATGAAGGAATCAAATTACAGGGCCTATGTCACCTGACAGGGCCTGGGTCGTGTCATTTGACACAACTGTGTCATAATACAAGGTCTGGGCCATGTCCTCCTCTGACTTATGAAGCTCCTTGGATTCTTACTGACAGAGCCATATAGGGCCTAGGTAGTGTAATTTGACACGACCATGTTTTTGCACCAGAAACTTAATTTCAAGCTTCTACGAGAAGCTAGGTCTTGAGACCTATAAATAAGCATCCTTAGGCTATTAGGAAGGAGTTCCGACTGTGGGAGAAGCTCAGAAACCCTAGGAAACGGAGAGGGGAGGCTTGGATCGAAGATTAGAGTCTCGGGTTCGAGCAATCGGAGATCCATCATCCCCAATCCTTGGAAACTAGTTTGCTCTTTAGTTTTTCTTCTACATTTTGTTTCTGATGTTGTTCTTTCTCAATTTTTCTGTTGATTTCATTTTAGCCATGTGTGACTAAGTTTCTCATTTGGTTAAGAGAATATAAAATTCTAGTTTTGATATTGTGAATCTTGCATATTCGATTATTTTAACATAATTATGTTTTTATTCATATATTTCTGAATATCATTATGGTATGAAGGTTTTTGTACTTGTTCCTATTTTCAAAGTGGTAGATCTTGAATTATTATGTGCGGTTGTGGTAGTAAAACTAGAGAAATGTATGATGTTAGTATGAAGATCTTTATGCTATTTGCTAGTTACAAAAGTGGTAGATTTGAGTTTATTATACGCTGTTGCGGTAATAGATCTAGAAGAATATATGATCTAAGTAATTTAATCTTAGTGTGTGATTAGATCTTAGCGTAATTGGTTTTCTAAATCTTAATGCAATTGTTGAGTAGTTGTAAGAACAGTTGCTTTATAACTAATCAGTAATTAGGAGCCGATTTGAGCAGTTGCTGAATTGGCCAACACGTAAGGAAAACAGAGATTTGATCTCACAATTGCATAAAAATATAACTGAGCATGTTGGAATAAAAGGATATGTGAGTTTGCATTTCATATAAATCTAGTGGTGGATTTCATCTCTTAACTAATTCTCTTATATTGTTAATTCTAGTTTGTTTATTGTTATTGCATTTTGAAACTGTTCATTGTTCATCAAAATCCCAAAACCCCCCTTTTTACTATTTATTGTTAATTAGAGTTTAAATTGGAAATTGAATTGTAGTGTTGATTGAATTGGTTCTCTATGGATCGATCCTTACTAACTACAACTAGTTGTAAGATTTTTATTTTTTGGTGAGCCTGACAACTAATTTTAATCTGAATTTGAATCACTATTCGTAACGCATCAATACCTGACTCTGCAAGCTTTTTGCTTTTCTGTTTTAAGTTTTTTGTCAAGTTTCGATGGATACTTGACTCCACAAACTTTTTACCTTTCTATTAAGCTTCAACAGGTCTCCGTACCTATTGCCTCTAGTTTTTGGATCCCCATACCCTTTTCCTTTAAGTCACTAAGTCCATATACTCATGGCCTTTACCTTTCAGGGTCCTTTTACCCCATGTTTTTACCTTGTTTTAATGTCTGTTGTGTTTTGCATCGATTTGCAGACTCTATACAGTAAAAAAAAGGAAATGAGAATTTTCATGAACAAAATTAAATCAATTCCTTTGCTTTCCATCTAGTTTAAATGTAAAGCAAAGGGAGACAACTGTTGATACCTAATTTTGTCCATAAAATTTTTATTTTTATTGCTTAATCAATGATTAATAATTGTGTTAAATGATGCTTAATTACAAAGTTTTGAACATATAATTTTTTTTCAGGTTTTATTTGCTTACATCTTATTTGGTCACTACTTTTTCTTATTATTGAAAAAAAAAAAAAAAAATAATTTTTTTTCTTATAATTAAAATAATTAAAAGAAGAAAGAAAAAAAACAGATGCTGTAAGATTTTCCACCATGAGGAAAAATAGTGTGTGTGAAAGTTTTTAATGCATTGCAATGATTAATTGTAAATCTTGAAAAAATGGAGCAAAAAACTAAAAACATGTAAGAGCTACACCTGCAACAAGCCATCCTATGCTGCACAATTCCTCCTCTATGTTCACACTTGCTGTTTTAGCTTGATCTTTCCTCATGGTCTATAAAAAACGAGAGAACAAAGAATGAAAAAGATAGTGTGATGCAATAGACACATAAATTTTTTGGAGAAAAAGAGTGAGTCAGAAGTAGAGTGTCTCGAAAGTGAGAAGAAGAGGAAATATTTGCTTCAAGTTTTTCTACATTTGAGCTCCTACAAGGTAAGTTTCTTTATTCTCTAATTTCCTCAGCTTGCTAAAATGTAGTCCTCCATCCTCCATTTGACTAACCTAGTTGTGAGTGTGATTGGAATGTTGTTTTAGCTTTTGCACTCACACACAAGAACTTTATTCCACTTTCCATTCACTACTTCGCACTGTAATGAACCTCTTAGCACCAAACACCATCCCTATGCTTTCAAAGTTCAATCACAAGCCGCTGCTTCCAGTATGAAACCATCAAGGACCACTACCATGGCAAGCCCCTGCCCACCACTTGCAACATCAAGACCACCCTAGAGGCCTCTGCCAACTGGTCCCAACAACCACCCACCAAGCGTGAACCACCACAGCCACCCTCTAACAAACCTATTCTCCAAAACCACACTGAGATAGCACAACCCCAAATCAACATCCATAACGGCAACCAACTCTTAGAATAGAAACCCAAAAAAGTGAAACCATTAGGAATCAGTAGAGCTGCAAGCCACGCCAAATCCATGAACCCCTGTTCCCATAATCAGACCACCAACCAAACTACCGTTCGAGCCTAGCCATGGCCACCGAACACCATGCTCACCAACCAAACCTAGCACCACCACGCACAACCATGCTAGTTGGACGTCACCAGGGTATGTAACTACCCAAACCATGATTATACTAGACCCACTGCCTAGATTCGCAACCACCAGCAATCCAGCACCATTATGCGCCACCACGCCACTAACAACTCTTGCTACCACTTCACCACCTTCCTCTGCCACCATCGAAACCCACCAACCCCTCGGACCTCTACCACCGTTGGACCAACCCCTTTTGCCACAAGCCATATACAAGCCAACGCCGACGCCTCTGCACACAAACCACCACCTATGGCCACAACCTAGCCACCGTGAGCTTCAACCCAAGCTATGCCACCACCTAGATCTGTCACTTCTCTCACCCAAATCCACAACCCAACCACCAGATCCACAACCCAACCAACCCAGATCTGGCTGCCACGCTGCAGTACCGGAGCACCATGACCGGATCTGTAAACAAACCCCTTAGTAGCTTGGGCTGCCGCACATCACCATCATCATCTTCCCCTGCACAGCCTGCATCATGGCACAGTGCGACCACCACTACAGCCGCAGCCTCTATGCCGCGCCGCCAGATCCTTTATATTTTTATTAGTTTTGATTTTAGTTTGCTGATAGCTTAAGTTAACTTATTTGGGTTTGAAATATGGTAAAAAAAACTAAAAAAAAAGAAGACTTATTTGGGTTTGCATTGTTTGGGCTGCATCTTGGGCTTAACTATACAAGGTTCACCTAAGCCTAGTTATTTTCTTGCTTTATAAAAAGAAAAACTTTAGTTGTTTTGGTGTGTCAAAAAAATAAAAATACAAAATATAAAAAAAAACAAATCTTTTAATTCACATAATGATCAATGACAATGATTGAATAGTAAATGTTATCTTAAAAGTCATTTGGATCACGAGGGTTTATTAAATAGTCTGGTGTTAACTTGAACCTTGTGCAAGAGTGAATCCTTTTTTTAAACACTTTTCAAAAAGTCCTTCTTATAATTAAAACTTATCAACCCACAATCATTTTCTAAAGAATGACGTGACTTTGAGTTGCCTATTGCACCAAGAGATATGTAAGAGTGGAAATTTATTTCTGTCGAGTCAAAATTAATTTTCATAATTTGATTATTTCTTTTTCTTTTATAAATAGTTATAATATTTTTTTAAAAGGTAAAATAAATTTATTTGATATTATTAAAATTTGTACAACCAACTTAAGGTACCATTCTTGGAATGGGCAGTGTAGGATGCTAACACATTCCTTACATGTAATCGACTCCTGAATCCAAACTCATTTTCCAAAAGATCAACTTTCCCAATTAAAGGTTTTTTTATGTTTTTTTCAATTTAAATAAACATTAGTAGCAACTCTATTCATTTTCAAAAATCCTATATTTTTAGTCATCTCGTCGCAGTCCTTGTTGCGACACCCGCAAGAAAACTTTATTAATTCAAGTCCCCAAATAGGACAGTTCCCATGAAAATCCCCACATTCAATAAGATTTTGTCATCCCAAAATTACTTATCACTTGACTTACATAAATTGAATTAATTTACATGTAATTTTCAGTCAAGTTAGTTTATTAAAATATTTTTTATAAAATTATTGGATTAAATTGTTCATTTAGAAGACACAAATTTTTTTATATGATAAATACTTCAGGCTTATAGGTTGTTTTATAACAATTTATATTTAAATTCTTTAGTATTTATATTGAAGTGAAACTTTTTTCAAGAAAATATAATAAAAATTATATTTTATGTAATTTTAAACTAAACTTATATTTTATTTTTCTTGATGAATTATTATATATATCATTTAACAAAGTTATTTTTTATATTACTATATTTATTTTTATCATTTAATTATTAATTTACTCCATGCATCGCACAAGTACAAAATCTAGCTAAATGTATATTTAGGTTTTCATGTATAAATAGCCTTATTAGAATATAATTCTCCCTATAATATAATCATAATCTAAATAATAAATTTAAATATACATCATGATAAGATAATAGTTGAACATTCACATTTTTTAACGGATTTTACTTTCTCTCATAATTGATTTTTTTTTCATCCAGGGTGAATCTGTGCACAACATAATTGATGGAAATTTATTGAAACACAAGACTCAATTCATTCATTTTTTTTTCTCTGGAATAACGTCATTGGACAAGGGGTGGTCTTTTATATTTTCGTTTTAAAGTATCATGTTATGGTATGTATTGTGTTTTTAGCTGCAGTTTAGGTTTTTTTTTTTTTTTAATGTGCTTAGCAACCAATAGTTAATTGCACATCAATATTTTTTAATAAATATTTATAATATTAATAATTGGGACATTACAATTTTAAATTTATATATATATTATTATTTTCTAAAATTAGGAAATAATCCAATAATATATTCTACATTTATATTATGATAATATTGAATTTTCAATCAGAACTACTAATCTTTCTTAAATTAAATTTATTTATTAAATCTAAATGATGCCTAATATTCTATAATTATACTTTCTGATCAATCAAATTAGAATCAATATTCATAATTGAGACATCAATTACAGACTATCATTCTTTTATATATATATATATATATATATATATATATATATATATATTGATTTTCGTAGATTATATTTTTTAGTATTAATTTTTATTTTTTCTCTGTCCCAAATTATCACCATTGATAAGGTATTAATTTTATGATTTTAATCTATTATATTTTCCTACCTTAATTTTATTAGGTTATATTTGTTCTTGTTTTTCTTGCTTTATTTCTCACTTAATTTTGTGACACTTGCTCGATTTATGCTATCATGTATTCATAGATTTATTAATTTTATTGTATTATAATTTTTAACTCTAGATTTCTTGCTTTTAAAATATTTATTTTAGGTTTTTTTTTTAGTTTTAAACATGCTAACTTTATGTGTGTGTGTGTGTGTGTGTGTGTGTATAGGATCTTACTCAGGTGAGAGAAGTGAATCTTGATCATTGAATATTTTCTGAATGGTTAAGATTAGAATATAAATGCATGTGATTTTTTTAAGTGGTCACATGACTTTCAAGTAACATTTAATCTTGATCATCCATGTATAGTTGTATGGTCAAGATTTACTCCTCTCACTAAATATGTCTCCATATATATATATATATATATATATATATATATATATATATATATATATATTAAGTTTAAAATAAGAAACTAAGATATCTTTCAAATATATTTTTCTTGTGTGCAAAAGGTGTTTAAAGTTATAACATTCTCCTTTGCTCAACTATATAAACTCATATTCTCATTCTTTCTCTTGTCATAAACCTAATTCGCTTTATATCCATCATTAGGTTCTAAAACCTTTTGTTATTTTTTTTTATTTTGGTCCATATTACTTTATGGTTGTTAATCATGGTAGGTCATATATGTTATGGGTGTGGAATGCACTTCTCAACTAGGCAACGTTTAGCTATCCATATTGGAAAGGGATATCAAAATGAGATATTGGGGGCCTATCCAAGGGTGAACCCTAATCGCCCGTTTCAATATGACTAGTGTCCCAAGGGCTTCTTAACTGCGACAGCTTTATTTGTTCATATTCTGAAAAAGCACAACCCTCGAAATGATCAGCAGCCTTCAAATGCTCAGCAGCCTCCGAATGCTCAATAACTTCCGAATGCTCAGCAACCTCCGAATGCTCTATTTTTTTACCTTAACCTTTCTCCTAGGGAAGAGGAATGATGAAGTGATATGAAAAATTATCTACAATTGTTTGCATTATATTTACGAAAATTTATGTCTTTTTTTTGGTATTTTATAAATTTATATTATTTAAAATAGTAATTTAGTTTAGGAATTTGTATTTCATTAAGGTTTTAACTACTATTGGGTTATAAATTTCCCCATTACGTGCCTATGTTGGTTACTTTTACATATGTTGATTAATTAAATTGATTATTGAGAGTTTATGCTTGAATATCAAGGATTCTTAATTCTTGTTAGTTTTTGGTTTCAAATTACATATGAAATGAATTTTCCAATTTTTATTTGATTTATTTTTTCCTTTTTATCTTTCTATCTAAGTTTTGCTACCCAACATAGTAATTGATTTAATGTTTTAAACTATCTACACATATACTATTTATATTTATCATGCATTTCTATAATAAAACCTAAACATCGCTATATGTACTAATAAATCAATAAGAGTTGAGTGTAGTGATAAGTGAATTGCAATACTTGAGGATTAGTCTCACAATAATATTTGGTGGAATACTTAGTTAAAAACAAAATAAAAAAATTAAAATAACAACACATCAATACGCCAAAATTTTTTCGTATATAAGTACACTTGAATTAACATTTGACATATGTAAATATGTATAGACTATATTATAATTACACTTATATCTCTTAAACATATCAGGTGATGATTTAGGTGTTTATAGTGGGCAATGACTATCTATGAATTTTTATTTTTATTTTTTCAGTTACATACTATCTGAGAATTTATTGTACACCAAAGAGGTACAAGACAATCATAAAGGTTATGCCTCTTGGGCCATGAGCTATTCTAACGTTGGACAAGAACAACTGTTGAAAATAGATTCTCATTCTATCAACGCAACTCATAGGCAGGCTGTGATCCTTTAAATGCCTGGGCCTACAGGTTTTTTAGAGTAGTTTGATTT
This sequence comes from Ormosia semicastrata, assembly GCA_029884595.1. Taxonomy (NCBI): domain Eukaryota; kingdom Viridiplantae; phylum Streptophyta; class Magnoliopsida; order Fabales; family Fabaceae; genus Ormosia; species Ormosia semicastrata. The sequence goes on along the minus strand of JAQQTO010000021.1, from coordinate 6,967,207 downwards.
GTAATAAAAGGGATTCCCTATACTTAAAATGTCAAATTAATTTTTTTTTTGAAAAACTTGTTGAATAAAAATTAAACAAAAACAAAATAATTTAAGAGCAATTCTATAGAACCTTTACTTTATATTAAATGAAGGGTAAGTATATTTTTACTTATTTATTTTAGAGATAAACGCAGTTTTTTGAAACTTTTTAATTATATTATCTTATTTAAAAGTTAAATTATAAAGCAACTAATGAAATATAAAATACTTATTTTTTAATCTATAAAAATTTTGTTATCCATAGTCTACCTCAATTTGGAAGAACAAATATTTGGTCGTTATATAGAGAGGGAGAACAATTCCTTTTAACTTTTTTTCTTTGAGGATTCTACTATAGCCAGAAAATAGTTTTGGACCAATATCAGCACCTAAAAATTACCCCAATAATAGGTGACTTACCGTTTAATGGTTTTTAATAATTTCTTATTATTTAACAATGTTTATTGTATTTGAACCCATTGCATTTTAATCTTCACATTTTCACCCATTTTTCTTGAAAGTTAAACGGTGACTAAAGCACCAATAACATGAATCTGTAAAGCACAAAGCCATCGTAAATCCACCAATAGAGCTTAATCGCTTTCGTCACCCCTTTTCTTCTTCACATTCTCCTCGCATTGCATTGTGGCCATATGCATACAGCTACTGCACCACAGCCCGGTTCAGCTGTATATGGTTCGTGGCCATCAAGCAGAAGCCATGGTTTGAGGACTTTGATTTGATGTTGCTCAATTGGGGGGCCCACTTCACGCCGTGAGTGTAACATCGTACTCTAGTTTTGTGATTTTAATTATTTTTCTTTATATTCTAAATATGCAAATTAGTTCAACACACATTTCTACTATTAATATAAGTTTAATGTACAATATTTTACAATGAGGATAAAATCCTTCAAGAGTTAGTTATATATGTTCATGCACTATCTAAGTTTAGCACCCATGGTCAAAAAGTTAGGCTCTTTAAGGCCTTTATATGGTGCTACAATATAAACATAATTACAAATATTAACTACTTCTGCTACTCATTGAAAAGTAGGATTATCAGGCAAATATCTCCCATTGTAAATGTAAATACATAATCTCCCAAATTAGGCATGTAAACTTGTTCAACTTGAAGGTCTATCATGAATCTCAGGGTAGGTATTTTTTGAAATACCATGCAAAAGTATGTGAGATAAAACTCAATAGGAAAGAACAAAAACATATATAAGTTTTGAACTAATAATATTTCAGTCTTTTCATGTATGGAAAATAGTTTACCATCATTTTCCATCTTTCTTACTAAAAATCTATAATTCAGATTGAGATCGAAATATCAAATAAAGAACAGATCAAAATTGAAATATCATATAAAAGTTGAGAATTAAACAAAACAATAATTGAACTGGAGTAATGATCTAAATCAAAGAGACATCAAAATAAGAATCGACACATTTATGGAGTAATTTTAAAAATATTTGTTCTTTTAATCCCATTGTTAAAGCTCTTCAACCAGATGTATATATTTCTTTTTATCGAGGTGTTTTCTAATACTCTCATCATAACTACAATCATAATTTTGATCAAGGTGTTTGATGAGTATACGAAAGTACTCTTTAAATACTTTATTATTGGATTAAAATATTAAAATGTGAATATAAATAATTAGAATTAATGTGTATTTTTAAATTAAATTTATATTTACTTTAAAATATTTTTAAATAAATTTTTATGTTTATTTTTTGAGTTTATATAGAACAATACAAAACTCAATTAAATTCAAAAAGAGGATTCAAAGTCTAAATAAAGAAGTAATCCATATATATATATATATATATATATATATATATATATATATATATATATATTAATATATATATATATATATATATTTTTTTATTTATATTTTATTTTATAATTATTATTTTTATTTTTAATTAATAATTAACTAATAATTACCTTTAATAATATAATCTTAATTATTAAATAAAAATTAAATTAATAATTAAAAATAAATATAAAAAAATTAAATTGATATAAGCTGGTTTCCTTTCCGTGTATATATCTACATATATAAGAATTGAAGGGAGAAGCACGCGGCCCAAAAAGCAAGAAACGGATTGAAAAATTGAAGAAAAGGAGGGCGTGAGTTGGTGGGCCATATGCAAAGAAATAGAAAAGGAACTGCACCGTGAAAAACAAATTATAAAAGGAAAAAGAGAGGAAGTCAAGCCCCTGTGCACGGTGGGAGAAGAAAAGAGAAAAGAATAGGAGCCGCTCGTTGCACGGAGCAAGAGAAAGAAAAAGAAAAGGAGGTGCAGGACAACAGTTAGAGCTGATAAAATGAGTTTAAACTATTGGGTTAATCCATCAATTCATTATTTTTTTGTGAATTGAGTTTAAAGATTGAATTCATATGTTTTTTTTCAACCCACATAATTCGTCTCGCTTAATTCTCGGGTTAAGCGATGCGAGGGCGAGTTGATTGACCCTGGTGGATTAACTTTTTTTTTTTATTTTTAAAATGATAAGTATACTTATAAATAAAAAATATTTTAATGTTATATAATTTATGTTTGAATATTAAATTAGATTATTTTAAAAATTATATTTTAGATATGTGATTTATAATTTTTTTATCATTATTATTTATTATTTTTTTATAATATTTATTGAATTTTTATATAATTTTTTTTTTTTTTTAGGTGGGTTAAGCGCATTGACCCATCAAACTCATTTACTTTTTTTTCATTTTATCTTTTATGCGGGTAACCCGCTAACTCGCTTTAAAAGCGGGGTGGGTTGACTTTTTTCAACCCATTTTTAAAACGCCAACTCTACTCTCGCTTGAACATTTTAGCCGATTGAGGCGGGTCGGAGACGGTCGGGGTGAGTTGACCCATTTTCCACTCTGAGAACAACTTCATTTTAGATAGTTTTTTTTTTGTATTTTATTGCAATCATTTTATTGATTTCTAATTTTATTGTCTTATTAAATTCTCTATATTAAAGGAATGATAAAATCTTAATTATTTTAGCATTATTATGTTGAATTATTTTTATCTAATTTTAAGATTTAAGGCTTATTGATTTTATTTTTTCATCAGATTATATGAATGAATTTTAAGATGAGTTCGATCATATTTTTTTCATACTTTATAATTTATTTGTATTATCTAAATATTAGTGGTAATAGTTAAATATTAATTATGATTTCTTATTAGGGATACGTTTTATAATTACTATTAGTTAGGTAAATTTTATCACGCATGTAATTATTATTTTTAATATTTTATTGATATATTTTCCTTGAGCACATGCTTCCCACTAGATGTTCATGAGTTAAATTATGTTGGGTAAAATAATTTGACATAGTTAATGTTAAAATTAATCTTAGTAGATTTTGAATCTTAGTCATCTTACATATTATATAAAATCCAATTTGCTTGACTTCGCTTTACTTAATTTTGTATTTAAATTAATATTTATTTATTTTTAATCATTCGATATTTTTCTTTGTTCCTTTAGTTATTGATGGTGCCAAAAACTTGTTGGCCAAATCCTTTTATATCGTAAGTGCACGAATCATTCAAGTAATAAAAATGATGAAGTAGAGATCGTTCCTACGGGGATTATGGTTACTTTCTAATGCTAAATACTAACCTACAACTCAATTAATTCTATTCAAGCAAATATAAATTAGAAAAGTGTGTGTGAAAACTAATGATAAGACTAACATAAAATGCAATAAACTGGGGGTAAGAGATAATGATAGAGAATGAGGGATTCTTCTTCACCAACTACTCTATTTAGCAATATGCAACCATATTGAGAAATAACAATGACTAGATCTTGTTAGCTTGAGAAACTATTTTAGTTAAAAAGCCTATGTTTAGGTCGATTAACCTTATGTCATTTACCTAGTCCATTATGCATCCATGAGAACTAGAGCAAATATCAAGCATTAAGATCAATTCTTAACCCTAGCTATTTATGGCTAAGAGGTATATTTCTATCCTATTAGTGAATCAATTTATCCTGTCATTAGAATGAAATCAAACATATATCATCCATACGTATGATCATAAACCCAAAGTCCTATGTCTAGACTTATTAGATTTCAACAAATCACTTAAAACTGATCAAACAAATAAGAGCATTAAACATCATATGGTTGAACAAAACTCAGTCATGTATATAAACTCAAAATGGTACAAAGTTACCAAATATACATAGAAGGATCCAAAAGAACTCCCAAAATCAGCTTATCTATCCATGGATCATGAAAATCTCAAGAGAGATTCCATGTCCATGACCTAGAATATGAGAAAGTGAAAAAAGAGGGAAACTCTATAATGAAGGCCCTAGGAGGCTTGATCCTCCTTCTTGAAGATGACTTCCACTCCAAATCTCTTCAATAACCTCAAAATGATGAAAGATGGGCTCTAGCTGCGTTTTCTCTCTTCTCCCCACGAGCTCTGTTCTATTCTTTTTTGTCTTCTCTCGTCCTCTTCTGTCCTTCTGTTCAAAATATAATGAAATAGTATTTATACGCGCTCGGTTTTTGCACTTCACGTCGCGGCGCGCAAAAGTTTGGTCACCACACCGCGAGGTTCGATTTTCTCACACTGCGACGCTCAGGCCTCAGGTTATCAGGGTGCACAAGCAGAGAGTAGAACGCCACAACGCATACATGATAATGTTGTGGCGTGAGATGCTAGAAGTCTTCTTGTGATTCCTTTTCCAATGTAGGGGCTTGACTTGTATCAATCAATCTCTTTTGAGCCCTTCCTACAATTGAGAAATCACCCAATCAAATACAAGTGCAATACAACTCAATCCAACAAAGAATGGAAATGATTTAAACAAGATCATATGGGAAAACCTCCACATTGAATTTACATGAAAATGAGGCTAAAGTCCTCCACTATGCATCACAATCAGGACAAAGCAACCAATAAAGCACAAAATAGGGCACAAATAACTACATTCTATGGAGTTATCAGTTATTCTTTTAATTTGTCTCTCTGTGAAATCGACACCCCAAAGCTGTGCTACAATCACCGCATTATTATTTGGGCGTAATTGAGGCATCCCTCAATTCTCTCATTATGGTCACAATAATAAATTGTCTTGCACATTGATTCATTAACACAATGAGACAACAACAAAAAATTGAATTCAGGATACATAGCTCAAATAGAATAACAAATCATAATTAATCAAGAATTTAAATCAAGATGCAAGATCGAAATCATAATGAGCCTAATCAACTGACATAATTGAAATTGAAAGACAATGTCAACACAAGGAAATAGTACTTAGTGCATGTTTGGCACAGCTTGTTGTGCCGTGCCAACATCTTTTTTTGGAAAAAAAAATTGTTGTAATAGTATTCTCATATGTTTGGCAAAATCAGCTTTAACTTTTGTACAAAATTCAATGTGTTATAAAAACTTTTTTCATAATGTTGAAATTTTAGCTTATGATTTTAGATTTTATAGATTATTTCTTACACTTTGAGATGCAAATATCATTTTGTCCTCAATCAAATAATTTTTTTTAATCATTTTATACTTATTTTGGTAATTTAATGCATAAAAACGATTCTTTTTTAAACCATCTAAACGAAACAAATTAGCTTAAAATAGCTTTTCAGCTAACATATCCAAACGTAAAATTGATTCAATTATAATTGCTTAAAACAAAAAAAAATTATACAATAACCGATTATTGAAATAATCAAGTTTTTACAATTGAACCAAACACCCACTTAAACGATAGTATTTAACAGGATCAACATATTTATCATACTATACTCGAAATTGAAAGAATAGATAGTAAGTACTTAACAAAATCCCATGAAAATCCCCACATTCAAGAAGATTTTGTCATCCTAAAATTGCTTATCACTTGGCTTACGTAAATTGAATTAATTTACATGTGATTTTCAGTCAAGCTAGTTTATTAAAATATTTTTTATAAAATTATTGGATTAAATTGTTCATTTAGAAGACAAAGATTTTTTTATATGATAAATACTTCAGGCTTATAGGTTGTTTTATAACAATTTATATTTAAATTCTTTGGTATTTATATGAAGTGAAACTTTTTTAAGAAAATATAATAAAAATTATATTTTATGTATTTTTAAACTAAACTTATATTTTATTTTTCTTGATGAATTATTATATATATTATTTAATAAAATTATTTTTTATATTACTATATTTATTTTTATCATTTAATTATTAATTTACTCCGTGTATCGCACAAGTACAAAATCTAGCTAAATGTATATTTAGGTTTTCATGTATAAATAGCCTTATTAGAATATAATTCTCCCTATAATATAATCATAATCTAAATAATAAATTTAAATATACATCATGATATGATAACAGTTGAACATTCACATTTTGTAATGGATTTTACTTTCTCTCATAAATGGTTTTTTTTTCATCCAGGTTGAATCTGTGCACAACCTAATTGATGGAAATTTATTGGAACACAAGACTCAATTCATTCATTTTTTTTCTCTGGAATAACGTCATTGGACAAGGGGTGGTGTTTTATATTTTCGTTTTAAAGTATCAAGTTATGGTATGTATTGTGTTTTTAGCAGCAGTTTAGGTTTTTTTTTTTTTTGAATGTGCTTAGCAACCAATAGTTAATTGCACATCAATATTTTTTAATAAATATTTATAATATTAATAATTGGGACATTACAATTTTATATATATATATATATATATTATTTTTTTCTAAAATTAGGAAATAATCCAATAATATATTCTACATTTATATTATGATAATATTGAATTTTCAATCAAGAACTACTAATCTTTCTTAAATTAACTTTATTTATTAAATCTAAATGCTGCCTATATATCCTATAATTTTATAATTGAGACTATAATTTTTAACTCTAGATTTACTGCTTTTAAAATATTTATTTTAGGTATTTTTTTCTAAATTAGTTTTTCATGCTAACTTTATGTGCGTGTGTGTGTGTCTCTCTCTCTCTCTCCCTCTCTCTCTATATATATATATATATATGATCTTACTCAGGTTAGAGAAGTGTTTTATTGTGAGAGGTGATAGAAGTGAATCTTGACCATTGGATATTTTATGAACGGTTAAGATTAGAATATAAATGCATGTGACTTTTTTATGTGGTCACATGACTTTCAAGTAACTTTTAATCTTGACCATCCATGTATAGTTGTGTGGTTAATATTTACTCCTCTCACCCTCTCACAATAAAAACTCCTCACACTAGATATGTTCTCATATATATATATATATATATATATATATATATATATATATATATATATATATAATATTACGTTTAAAATAAGAAACTAAGATATCTTTCAAATATATTTTTCTTGTGTGCAAATAGTGTTTAAAATTATAACATTCTCCTTTGCTCAACTATATAAACTCATATTCTCATTCTTTCTCTTGTCATAAACCTAATTCGCTCTATATCCATCATTAGGTTCTAAAACCTTTTGTTATTTTTTTTTTTATTTTGGTCCATATTACTTGAGGGTTGTTAATCATGGCAGGTCATATATGTGATGAATGTGGAATGCACTTCTCAACTAGGCAACGTTTAGCTATCCATATTGTAAGGGGATGTCAAAATGAGATATTGGAGGCCTATCCAAGAGAGAACCCTAATTGCCCGTTTCAATGTGATCTGTGTCCCAAGGGCTTCTTAACTGCGACAGCTTTATCTATTCATATTGTGAAAAAGCACAACCCTCAAAATGATCAACAGCCTCCGAACGCTCAGCAGCCTCCGAATGCTCAGCAGCCTCCGAATGCTCAACAACTTCCGAATGCTCAGCAACCTCCGAATGCTTAGCAACCTCCGAATGCTCTATTTTTTGACCTTAACCATCCTCCTAGGGAAGAGGAATGATGAAGTTATATGAAAAATTATCTACAATTGTTTGCATTATATTTACGAATATTTATGTCTTTTTGTGGTATTTTAAAAATTTATATTATTTAAGATAGTAATTTAGTTTAGGAATTTGTATTTGATTACGGTTTTAACTACTATTGGGTTATAAATACCCCCATTACGTGCCTATGTTGGTTACTTTTACATATGTTGATTAATTAAATTGATTATTGAGAGTTTATGCTTGAATATCAAGGATTCTTAATTCTTGTTAGTTTTTGGTTTCAAATTACATATGAAATGAATTTTCCAATTTTTATTTGATTTATTTTTTCCTTTTTATCTTTCTATCTAAGTTTTGCTACCCAACATAGTAATTGATTTAATGTTTTAAACTATCTACACATATACTATTTATATTTATCATGCATTTCTATAATAAAATCTAAACATCGCTATATGTACTAATAAATCAATAAGAGTTGAGTGTAGCAATAAGTGAATTGCAATACTTAAGGATTAGTCTCACAATAATATTTGGTGGAATACTTAGTTAAAAACAAAATAAAAAAAATTAAAATAGCAACACATCAATACGCCAAATTTTTTCGTATATAAGTACACTTGAATTAACATTTGACATATGTAAATATGTATAGACTATATTATAATTACACCTATATCTCTTAAACATATCAGGTGATGATTTTGGTGTTTATAGTGGGCAATGACTATCTATGAATTTTTTATTTTTACTTTTTTTAGTTACATACTTTCTGAGAATTTATTGTACACCAAAGAGGTACAAGACAATCATAAAGGTATGCCTTTTGGGCCATGAGCTATTCTAACGTTGGACAAGGACAACTGTTGAAAATAGATTCTCATTCTATAATCGCAACTCATAGGCAGGCTGTGATCCTTTAAATGTTTGGGCCTACAGGTTTTTTAGAATAGTTTCATTTGTGATAAAAGGGATTCCCTATACTCAAAATGTCAAATTAAATATTTTTTTTGAAAAACTTGTTGAATAAAAATTAAGCAAAAACAAAATAATTTAAGAGCAATTTCTATATAACCTTTTTTGCGACTTCCCAATTCTGCTAGAAAAGCAACCAAGTAATTCCAATTTCAAGAGAATTAAGCCATTTTCTTGCAAATTTGGCAGCCAAAAAAATACTATTATCTTGTAGCGCGAGGATGAACTAGAAAAAAAAAAGAGAATGAATAAAAGGAAATTGTTTTTTCCTTTGTTTGAAAGATTACTAATGGAATAGAACATAATTTTAATATTCTTCTAAAGTGAATAAGTAAGGTTATATTATTATTAAATTTTAGTAGGTTAAGATATCAATGTACTTTATATTAAATGAAGGGTAGATATACTCTTACTTATTTATTTTAGAGATAAACTCAATTTTTAAAAACTTTTTTTAATTATATTATCTTATTTAGAAGTTAAATTATAAAGCAACTAATGAAATATAAAATACTTTTATTTTAATCTATAAAAATTTAGTTATCCATATTTCACCTCAATTTGGAAGAACAAATATTTGGTAGTTATATAGAGAGGGAGAACAATTCCTTTTATCTTTTTTTCTTTGAGGATTCTACTATAGTCAGAAAATAGTTTTGGACCAATATTAGCACCTAAAAATTACCCCAATAATAGGTGACTCACCGTTTAATGGTTTTTAATAATTTCTTATTATTTAACAATGTTTATTGTATTTGAACCCATTGCATTTTAATCTTCACATTTTCACCCATTTTTTCTTGAAAGTTAAAGGTGACTGAAGCACCAATAACATGAATCTGTAAAGCACAAAGCCATCGTAGATCCACCAATAGAGCTGATTCGCTTTCGTCATCCCTTTTCTTCTTCACATTCTCCTCGCATTGCATTGTGGCCATATGCATACAACTACCGCGCCACAGCCCGGTTCAGCCGTATATGGTTTGTGGCCATCAAGCAGAAGCCATGGTTTAAGGACTTCGATTTGATGCTGCTCAATTGGGGGACCCACTTCATGCCTTGGGTGTAACATCGTACTCTAGTTTTATGATTTTAATTATTTTTCTTTATATTCTAAATATGCAAATTAGTTCAACACACATTTCTACTATTAATATAAGTTTAATGTACAATATTTTACAATGAGGATAAAGTCCTTCAATAGTTAGTTATATATGTTCATGCACTATCTAAGTTTAGCACCCATGGTCAAAAAGTTAGGCTCTTTAAGGCCTTTATATGGTGCTACAATATAAACATAATTACAAATATTAACTACTTTTGCTACTCATTGAAAAGTAGGATTATCAGGCAAATATCTCCCATTGTAAATGTAAATACGTAATCTCCCAAATTAGGTATGTAAACTTGTTCAACTTGAAAGTCTATCATGAATCTCAGGGTAGGTATTTTTTGAAATACTACGCAAAATTATTTGAGATAAAACTCAATAGGAAAGAACAAAAACATATATAAGTTTTGAACTAATAATATTTCAATCTTCTCATGTATGGAAAATAGTTTACCATCATTTTCCATCTTTCTTACTAAAAATCTATAATTCAGAATGAGATCGAAATATCAAATAAAGAACAAATCAAAATTGAAATATCATATAAAAGTTGAGAATTAAACAAAACAATAATTGAACTGAAAGAGTAATGATCTAAATCAAAGAATAGACATCAAAATAAGAATCGACACATTTATGGAGTAATTTTAAAAATAATTTTTCTTTTAATCCATTGTTAAAGCTCTTCAGCCAGATGTACATATTTCTCTTTATTGAGGTGTTTTCTAATGTTCTCATCATAACCACAATCATAATTTTGATCAAGGTGTTTGATGAGTATATGAAAGTACTCTTTAAATACTTTATTATTGGATTAAAATATTAAAATGTGAATATAAATAATTAGAATTAATGTGTATTTTTAAATTAAATTTATATTTACTTTAAAATATTTTTAAATAAATTTTTATGTTTATTTTTTGAGTTTATATAGAACAAGACAAAACTCAATTAAATTCAAAAAGAGGATTCAAAGTCTAAATAAAGAAGTAATCCATATATATATATATATATATATATATATATATATATATATATATATATATATATATATATATATATATATATATAAGGATGATTAACTTATATCAAGTATAAATTTTTTTTATACTTATTTTTAATTATTATTTTTATTTTTAACTAATAATTACCTTTAATAAAATAATCTCAATTATTAAATAAAAATTAAATTAATAATTAAAAATAAATATAAAAAAATTAAATTAATATAAGCTGGTCCCCTCTTGTATATATATCTATATATATATATATATATAAAAGAATCGAAGGGAGAAGCACGCGGCCCAAAAAGCAAAAAACGGATTGAAAAATTGAAGAAAAGGAGGGTGTGAGTTGGTGGGCCATATACAAAGAAATAGAAAAGGAACTGCACCGTGAAAAACAAATTATAAAAAGGAGAAAGAGAGGAAGTCAAGCCCCTGTGCACGGTGGGAGAAGAAAAGAGAAAAGAATAGGAGCCGCTCGTTGCACGGAGCAAGAGAAAGAAAAAGAAAAGGAGGTGCATTGCAACAACGTCATTTTAGTTAGTTTTTTGTATTTTAATGCGATCATTTTATTGATTTCTAATTTTATTATGTCTTATTAAATTCTCTATGTTAAAGGAATGATAAAATCTTAATTATTTTAGTATTATTATGTTGAATTATTTTTACATAATTTTAAGATTTAAGGCTTATTAATTTTATTTTTTTGTCAGATTATATGAATGAATTTTAAGATGAATTTAGTCATATTTTTCTCATGCTTTATAATTTATTTGTATTATTTAAATGTTAGTGGTAATTATTAAATATCAATTATGATTTCTTATTAGGATATATTTGATAATTACTATTAGTTAGGTAAATTTTATCATACATATAATTAATATTTTTAATATTAATCGATATATTTTCTGTGAACACATGCTTTCCACTAGATGTTCATGAGTTAAATTATGTTGGGTAAAATAATTTGATATAGTTAATGTTAAAATTAACTTTGGTAGATTCTGAACCTTAATCATCTTACATTTGATATAAACTCAATTTACTTTACTTTGCTTTACTTAATTTTGTATTAAAATTAATATTTATTTAATTTTAATCATTCGATATTTTTCTTTGTTCCTTTAGTTATTGATGGTGCCAAAAACTTGTTGGCCAAACCATTTTGTACCGTAAGTGCACGAGTCATTCAAGTAATAAAAATGATGAAGTAGAGATCGTTCCTACGGGGATTATGGTTACTTTCTAATGCTAAATACTAACCTACAGCTCAATTAATTCTATTCAAGCAAATATAAATTAGAAAATTGTGTGTGAAAACTAATGATAAGACTAACATAAAATGCAATAAACTGGGGGTAAGAGATAATGATAGAGAATGAGGGATTCTTCTTCACCAACTACTCTATTTAGCAATATACAACCATATTGAGAAATAACAATGACTAGGTCTTGTTAGCTTGAGAAACTATTTTAGTTAAAAGTCTATGTCTAGGTCGATTAACCCTATGTCATTTACCTAGTCCATTATGCATTCATGAGAATTAGAGAAAAAATCAAGCATTAATATTGATTCTTAACCCTAGCTATTTATGGCTAAGAGGTATATTTCTATCCTATTAGTGAATCAATTTATCTTGCCATTAGAATGAAATCAAACATACATCATCCATACGTATGATCATGAACCCAAAGTCCTATGTCTAGACTCATTAGATTTCAACAAATCACTTAAAACTGATCAAACAAATAAGAGCATTAAACATCATATGGTTGAACAAAACTCAGTCATGTATATAAACTCAAAATGGTACAAAGTTACCAAATATACATAGAAGGATCCAAAAGAACTCCCAAAATCAGCTTAGCTATCCATGGATCATGAAAATCTTAAGAGAGATTCCATGTCCATGACCTAGAATATGAGAAAGTGAAAAAAGAGGGAAACTCTATAATGAAGGCCCTAGGAGGCTTGATCCTCCTTCTTGAAGATGACTTCCACTCCAGATCTCTTCAATACCCTCAAAATGATGAAAGATGGGCTCTAGCTGCGTTTTCTCTCTTCTCCCCACGAGCTCTGTTCTATTCTTTTTCGTCTTCTCTCGTCTTCTTATGTCCTTTTGTTCAAAATATGATGAAATAATATTTATACGCGCTCAGTTTTTGCACTTCATGTCGCGGCACTCAAAAGTTAGGTCACCATGCTGCGAGGTTCAATTTTCTCACACCACTGCTCAGGCCTTAGGTTATCAGGGTTCACAAGCAGAGAGTAGAACGCCACAATGCATACATGATAACATCGCTGCGTGAGATGCTGGAAGTCTTCTTGTGATTCCTTTTCCAATGTAAGGGCTTGACTTGTATCAATCAATCTCTTTTTAGCTCTTCCTACAATTGAGAAATCACCCAATCAAATACAAGTGCAATACAACTCAATGCAACAAAGAATGGAAATGATTTAAACAAGATCATATGGGAAAACCTCCACATTGAATTTACATGAAAATGAGGCTAAAGTCCTCCACTATGCATCACAATCAGGACAAAGCAACCAATAAAGCACAAAATAGGGCACAAATAACTACATTCTATGGAGTTATCAGTTATTCCTTTAATTTGCCCTCTATGAAATCGACACCCCAAAGCTGTGCTACAATTACCGCATTATTATTTGGGCATAATTGAGGCATCCCTCAATTCTCTCATCATGGTCACAATAATAAATTGCCTTGCACATTGATTCATTAACACAATGAGACAACAACAAAAAATTGAATTCAAGATACATACCTCAAATGGAAGAACAAATCATAATTAATCAAGAATTTAAATCAAGATGCAAGATCGAAATCATAATGAGTCTAATTAACTGACATAATTGAAATTGAAAGACAATGTCAAAACAAGGAAATAGTACTTAGTGCATGTTTGGCACAGCTTGTGTTGTCGTGCCAACATCTTTTTTTGGAAAAAAAATTTGTTGTAATAGTATTCTCACATGTTTGGCAAAATCAATTTTAACTTTTGTACGAAATTCAATGTATTATAATTTTTTTTTCATAATACTGAAATTTCAGCTTATGATTTTAGATTTTATAGATTATTTCTTACACTTTAAGATGTAAATACTATTTTGTCCTCAATCAAATAACTTTTTTTAATCATTTTATACTTATTTTGGTAATTTAATGTATAAAAACGATTCTTTTTTAAACTATCCAAATGAAACAAATTAGCTTAAAATCGCTTTTCAGCTAACATATTCAAACATAAAACTGATTCAATTATAATTAATTATAACAAAAAAAAAATTATACAATAACCGATTATTGAAATAATCAAGTTTTTACAATTGAACCAAACTCCCACTTAAATGATAGTATTTAACAGGATCAACATATTTATCATACTGTACTCGAAATTGAAAGAATAGATAGTAAGTACTTAACAAAATCTCATGAAAATCCCCACATTCAAGAAGATTTTGTCATCCAAAATTGCTTATCACTTGACTTACGTAAATTGAATTAATTTACATGTAATTTTCAGTCAAGTTAGTTTATTAAAATATTTTTTATAAAATTATTGGATTAAATTTTCCATTTAGAAGACAAAGATTTTTTTATATGATAAATACTTCAGGCTTATAGGTTGTTTTATAACAATTTATATTTAAATTCTTTAGTATTTATATTGAAGTGAAACTTTTTTCAAGAAAATAAAATAAAAATTATATTTTATGTATTTTTAAACTAAACTTATATTTTATTTTTCTTGATGAATTATTATATATATTATTTAATGAAATTATTTTTTATATTACTATATTTATTTTTATCATTCAATTATTAATTTACTTAGTGCATCGCACAAGTGCAAAATCTAGTTAAATGTATATTTAGGTTTTCATGTATAAATAGCCTTATTAGAATATAATTCTCCCTATAATATAATCATAATCTAAATAATAAATTTAAATATACATCATGATAAGATAATAGTTGAACATTCACATTTTGTAACGGATTTTACTTTCTCTCATAAATGGTTTTTTTTTCATCCTGATTGAATCTGTGCACAACATAATTGATTGAACTTTATTGGAACACAAGACTCAATTCATTCATTTCTTTTTCTCTAGAATAACGTCATTGGACAAGGGGTGGTATTTTATATTTTCTTTTAAAGTATCATGTTGCGGTATGTATTGTGTTTTTAGCAGCAGTTTAGGTTTTTTTTTAATGTGCTTAGCAACCATTAGTTTTTTTTTTTTGATCAATAAGAAAATAAAGACAACCAACCAGAGAGGGAGATTATTCCCTCAAACTAACCACCCCCAAAGCATCTGCCAACAGAGAACCAGAAAGAGGAGTAGGGCAAGTGCTCCAAACCAAGAAATCCTGCATTGATGTTGCTCCATATTTAGCAAGCCAATCAGCACAAGCATTTCATTCTCTCAAGACATGCTGAAAACTCAGATTCCAAGCAAGGGTCTTAAAGCTTCTGATATGAATAATAAGAGGAGCTAAAGGATGGACTTCAGGAACACCATGTTGAATGAGCTCCAAGGAAGTTTTAGAATCAGATTCACACACAATATCTGTACATCCAAGATTCCAAGCCTGATCAAGCCCATGAGCAATAGCTAATAGTTCAGCATTCATATTGTTGGAAATTCCACAAAAACCCGAAAAACCAGAAATCCATTCACCACAACTGTTCCGGATAAGGCCACCAAATCCTGAATTTCTAGGATTTCCTATGCTGCTCCCATCCACATTAAGTTTATATGAGTTTCCAACTGGAGGGCACCATTTGACTTCCCTAACTTTTCTGCTGCTATTCAAACTCCCAAGAGCATGATTTATGGAGATGGCCAAAGCATGAATTTGGCTAAGAATATACCAATCCTCCCATTTTCCATCTTCAAACACCTCATAGTTCCTAGCTCGCCAGATGAACCAGCAAGTAGTCACAAAAATAACACCATTACCACTGGTTGCATTATCCTTGAACCAACAAAAATAATCAGAGCACTGTAAGAACAGTGTATTAGAGAATCGAAGATAACCCCATATTCTCCTAGCCCTTGAACAATCCCTATGAGTGTGCAGTAAACTCTCTTGACAGGAACCACAGATATTATAATTGGGATTAGAGGATATATGATGTTCAACACGAAATTTGTTGGTTGGAAGGCTACCATGAAGAGTTAGCCAGAGAAAGTGTTTCAAGTTTTCAGGGATTGGAAGCTTCCACAGCCAAGACCAACTAACTTCAGTGTCATTTGAATTATCAGTTTCTTGACGGAGCCAAGTGTAGGCAGTTTTAACTGAGTAAGCACCATCAGTAGAGAAGCCCCAGATTAACATATCAGCAGCATCTGGATGAATAAATAGACCCTTGATTCTCATCTGAGCCGCCTTAGGAATTGGAGTTGCCAAGATATGAAAGTTCCATTTATCATCAAACCAGATATCTCTGAGTGCCATAACCGTGTCCTGAATGTTAACAAAAGGAACCAAATCACAAAGCCTACCTTCATCCAGAAACTTTTCATACCATAAAGAGACATTTCCTTTACCCACTCTAGTCTTAAAGCCATCCTTTAACTGATGTACAGCTTTCAAAATAGACTTCTAAACATAAGAGCTTCCAGATGTGGCCTGAGAATTCAGAATATGATCATTGTCTAAATATTTAGCTGATAGCATTTGAACCCAAAGTTTGTTAGGATTATGCAGTAAGTCCCAAACATGCTTACCAAGGAGGGTTGTATTAGTATCTCTAGCATTATGAATACCAAGCCCACCCTTATGTCTAGCATTAGTGAGAAGCTTCCAATTCACCCAGTGATTAGAGTTTCCACCCCAGATAAATTTTCTGATTGAAGCATCAATTGCGGAGCAAGTTCCTTCATGAAGCCACAAATTCTGCATAGTATAGGCAGGCATTGAAGAGAGGACAGATTTTGCAAGTGTCACTCTTCCAGCCCTACTAAGAAGCTTAGTCTTCTAACCTGCAAGCCTACTATTTCCAACCTGCAAGCCTACTATTGATTCTGTCATGAATATAGGCAAAATCTACTTTTCTAACTCTGCCATGCAACAAGGGAAAGCCAAGATATTTTCCAATGTTGTAGGTGTGATGAAACTCAATAATAGATTCAAATTTCTGAATTTTGCTGTGAGCTATGTTCCTTGAAGGTAGGAATCTAGACTTCTGGATACTAACTGTCATACAGAGGCCGAACAAAACTCCTGTAACACATCCCTTACTAATTTAACTTGGGAAGACTTGGCTTTAGTGAAAAGAAGGCAGTCATCTGCAAAGAATAAATGGAAAATTGCTGGACCATTCTTGGAGACCTTCACAGGATGCCATTCACTACACTGCACTCTGTTTTGAATCATCAAAGCCAGTTTCTCCATGCAAAGGACAAATAAGTAAGGGGACATTGGATCTCCCTGTCTAAGCCCCCTTTGAGGAGTAAAACTTTCTAGTTGCTCATTATTCCATTTTAAAGACAAAGTAGTAGAAGTGATGCAGCTCATGATCAATTGAATAATGAGGGGAGGGAAACCAAATTCATGAAGAGTCAATCTAAGGAAGCGCCAATCCACTTTATCATAGGCTTTTTCAAAGTCTATTTTGAACATTAGATGCCCACCTTTCCCCTTCTTCTTATGCATAAAATGGATAATTTCTTGAGCAATGATAGCATTATCAGAAGTTCCTCTATTAGGTATGAAACTACTTTGTAAAGGACCAATGAACTCATCCAGGAAAGGCCTTATTCTGGTAACCAGAATCTTGGAAACCAGTTTCAACAATACGTTGCATAAGCTGACAGGCCTGAAATCCTTGAGGCTAGTTGGTTGATCCACCTTAGGAATAGGCACAATAAGAGTTTTAGCTAAGTGAGGGTCTATGGTACCCGATGCAAAAGCCTCAGAAACAAGATCAAAAACATCTTTTTCCACTATGTTCCAGTAGGATTTAAAGAACACTGGCTGGAAACCATCAGGACTAGGAGCCTTATAGGAGTGCATAGAGAAGAGAGCTACATTAATTTCCTCCCTTGAAACCGGTTGCTGCAGAAGGTCATACAAAGTTGGACTAATTTTAGGAATATTCTGCAGTTGTAAGTTGAGAGGATTGCAATAATCATTGGACTGGAATAGGTTCTTGAAAAAAGTCAAGGCTTCCCTTTTCAAAACAGACTCATCAGAGCACCAAGTGCCATCAATGTTCAATCCAGTAATCATGTTTCTCCTTCTGCGAATAATAGTTTGAGTATGGAAAAATTTAGTGTTCGTGTTCCCAAACTTCACCCATTTTTCCCTGGATTTTTGGTACCACAGAAGCTCTTCTTGAGCCAGCACATCGCTATACTGTTTTTGAAGCTCCTTTTCCAAACCAATAAGATCAGAATAGGGGAACACATCAAGTTGTCTATGAACCCCTTTGATACGAGCCTCCAAAAACTTCTTTTTTCTGAAAATGTTGCCAAACACTTCTCTGTTGAACTTTAAGGATTGATCTCTGATACTAGCAAGTTTAGTAATGGCTATTCCATTAGTACCACTCCAACTATCCTTCACCAAACCACTATATTCTGGATGCGACATCCAGGCTGCTTGGAAGTGGAAAGCCTTAACTTTCCTGCTATCAGACTTCCTGCAAGACATAAGGATTGGATTATGATCCGAATCATGAGGAGGCAAAACTTCAACAAGAGCTTGGGGAAAGGACAGTCTCCAATTAACATCTGCCATGCAACGGTCCAATCTTTTCCGCACATGTCTACCTTGCTGAATATTTTTGCACCAAGTAAAAAGACCACCAATAGTATGAAGATCCATAAGGTCACAATCTGCCATAACAGAAGCTAATAATTGAGCTCTAGAGACACTAAAATTTCCCCCTGAGACTTCTGAGGAATGAAGAATTTCATTGAGATCTCCCAAGATAGTCCACGGACTAGAGATAATACCCCTAAGATTCCGTAAAGAGTTCCACAGATCACACCTAGTAGAGAACACTGGTGAAGCATAAATAGCAGAATAGTACCAACTTATATTCTGCTTAGAAATAGAAAAAGTAATTGCTTGACACATGCTATGAACCAGATCAAATTTAATGTCATCACTACAAGTTAAAACCCAAATCCCTCTCGAATGGCCATGAGCCTCCTGAATGAAAACTGGTTTATAACCTTGAGACAACCACAACTGTTGAGCTTTAACAAAAGGACCATGTGTCTCATACACCAAGAAGAGAGATGGGTGATAAAGACTAATGATGTCACGAACATAGCGCCTCTTATTACGACTAAAGGCACCTCTAATGTTCCAGGAAATGATTGAAAGATTATCAAAAAAATCCATAAAACATAAATAAAAGGAGAGGAGCAAGTACCAAAGCGGTTACTGAGCCATTGGATCTTGCTGGTATTGTGTATCGGGAACCATCTTCTCATGAATACATTGAGCATGATTTTGAGAGTCCGTATTTGTCTCTGCCATACAAGCATTCTGTTCTGCCTCTTCTTCATCATGAATCATCAAAAATCTGTTATTGGAAACTGCTTCCAAATTAACAGAAGACTGTGCGCCAAATCCCACATCGTATACCCATAGCTTATGCTGCACCTCTTCTTTCTTATCCATAAATTTGGGTTTCATTTGAATTTTTGTAGCTGACTCAGTATGGCCCAACTGTGGTGTGCTTGTCTTATTGAAATGTCTCATATTGGACTCATGTTCCTGTCTTGGTCTTTTATTCTGGAGGACTATAGAATTAGGCTTCACAATATATTTTGCACTCAATGGGCCTATATGTCCCCTTTTAGAATGCATAACTTTCGCATGAGAGTCTAGTGGATTCCGTTGGGAATGTTGTTGTCCTTTATTCCCATTATTGCCATTATTGCCAATAATTGACTTGCCCTTTACATGATTATTATTGCTGGCCGATTTCGAGTTCCTAAGATTTCGCGCCTTCCTTTTCACCACGAGCCAATCACCATGCAGAGATTCATGCACGTTAGAATATGAAACTGGCTCCTGGTTTTTCTCCCCTAAATCAGCATTACCATTCTCCAAATTAATAGCAGCATTTAATGGCCTTTCTGGTACTGAAGCTACCGCCGGTTGAGGAGCTACCACAGGTTGGGAGGCCTTAGGGGTATCCCCCACTATCTCCTTCTTGCAATCACGAGTAAAATGGCCATAACAACCACAATTTGAGCAGATTCTATGAAGGCCTTCATTTTCAACTTTATACCATACACCCTTCATCCAAACTTTGCCTATAATAGGCTTGTTCAGTGCAACCTCCACACAAATTCTTACAAAGCAGCCACGACTGGCTCCCAAAGTATTACTATCAACCCTGATTGGTTTGCCAACTGCCACAGCAAGGGCCATTAAAATGCTTTCATCATAGTAAAAAAGATTTAGGCCAGGAAATCTAATCCACACCAAAGTCTTTTCTATTTGTGCTGCAGGAGACACAAATTCTGGAGTCCAGGTTTGAACCGTAACATAGTGGTCAAACATCAGCCATGGGCCATCTTCCATCACTTTGGAACGATCAATTGCAATCTCAAACTTCACCATGTAAAAGTAATTGCCAATATCCATTATCTCAAAGCCAGCAGATAATTTCCATAATTTTGTTAGCCTTTCTTTCATTATCTTATAGCCAACTGTCTTCCCCAGAAGTTTAACAACAAGCACATCTTGCCATCGAACATTCAGTCCCTCAAACACAGAATCCGCTATATGCACCATTGGCTTGAGTGGATTACCATCTTCAAATTCAATCTTAGCTAGATTCTCCTTGTATAAATCAACTTTTGGCCTAACAGGAGGAGCAGTCTGATCACCAATGATCATATCTCTAAAAAAAACTTTTGGTTTTATATTATTTTTCTTCTTACCTTTGCCATCATCAAGTGGTTTGTTTTCCATGTTCATATCACACGCTTCAGTTGCAGAGAAAACGAAATCGCCAGACATATTGATGATAACACCTATATATATATATAGACACACACACGCACATAAAGTTAGCATGAAAAACTAATTTAGAAAAAAATACCTAAAATAAATATTTTAAAAGCAGGAAATCTAGAGTTAAAAATTATAGTCTCAATTATGAAATTATAGGATATATAGGTAGCATTTAGATTTAATAAATAAAGTTAATTTAAGAAAGATTAGTAGTTCTTGATTGAAAATCCAATATTATCATAATATAAATGTAGAATATATTATTGGATTATTTCCTAATTTTAGAAAATAATATATATATATATATATATATATAAAATTGTAATGTCCCAATTATTAATATTATAAATATTTATTAAAAAATATTGATGTGCAATTAACTATTGGTTACTAAGCACATTAAAAAAAAAAAAAAACCTAAATTGCTTTGCTAAAAACACAATACATACCACAACAATTTCTCTCACTAGATATGTCCCTATATATATATATATATATATATATATATATATATATATATATATATATATACGTTTAAAATAAGAAACTAAGATATCTTTCAAATATATTTTTCTTGTGCACAAATAGTGTTTAAAATTATAACATTCTCCTTTGCTCAACTATATAAACTCATATTTGTGATTACCATGCGACAATGAGATGATGAGTTTTGATGATAACAAACATAGAGATGATGAGAAGACCGAGTCCAAGACCTTCAAGTTTAGCCTTAGGACTTAGGATCTCTCTTGTACAGAGCTTTTATAGGATATCTCAGTGTTTGGCTTAATAGATCTAAAAATATGTTTTCCTACAAACTAAATTAAAGTTTTTAATATGGCTTTGAAAATCAAAGAGTCTGTGGAATTTCAGAAATCACCTAATATGTTTTCTAAAAGTGTTTTTTAAAGTCTAAAAATAGAGGTATTTGAATAACCTTGTAAGTATTCGAATACAATCCCTCTAAAACACTTTTAGAACTTGTTTTCAAACAGTAGTATTCGAATACACCCTTATGGTATTCGAATAACTCACTTCTGAATTGTCTTTTATGAGAAATAAAAGCAGTGGTATTCGAATACACCATTGTGGTATTCGAATAACCTGTTTCTAAACTATTTTTTATGAGAACTGACATCAGTGGTATTCGAATACCCCATAATGGTATTCGAATAACCCACGAGACTCTGTTTTGGTTTTTAAATTTATACATAAATGGATTTACATTTATTATCACATTAATTTCCTCAAACGTCTATTTCTGCTCATAGGCTCTATAAATAGAGACCTTGACTCACGTCTGAAACACACGAAATTTTTGAAATTATTTTGCTTGTGCTAAAATGCTGTTTACATAATTCTTTCTTTTTCTCTGTGCTCTTTTGATAAAATTCTGAGATATTCTTAGAGAGCTTTATAGTGCTTCAATTTGTATAATTTACTCTGAATGAGAGTTTCTCTTCATCTACTTTCTGCTATTCTGTATCGAGGGTGAGGTATCCCTCAAGGTTTGTATAAGGGTGAGGTATCCCTGCAGGCTGAGACTTTAGCACAAGGGTAGAGTTTTCCTGTGTGTGAAAAGTGCTCTTTTATGTAACGGTTGCAAGTACCTATTGAAGCTTGTATACTTAGTGAAAAATCTCAGCTTTCGAGAACTGGACGTAGACCACAAGTGGATTAGTGGTCGAACCAGGATAAATACTGCGCCTGCTTCTCTCTTCTTAATCTCTTTATTTTATGCAATTCTAATTTACTGCACATTTATTTTCTGCTGTTCTTATTGTTTCTTTTCTTCTTCTTGTTCCTTCTGTGCATTTATTTATTAAGTTATAATATTTGTATTTTTTTAAAAAGAGGTTTTGCAAAAAGTTGTATACTCAATTCACCCCTCTCTTGAGTACTGAAAGCCATTTAGTAACAAGTGGTATCAGAGCTGGACTCTTGTATAAAGAGCTTAGTAGCTTCAAGAGAACATGACTTCTTCAAATGGTTTTTTAGAAGGATCTTCCATAAACCGACCACCCTTTTTCAATGGGGATGGTTATCCATATTGGAAGGAAAGAATGAAAATCTTCATCGAAGCTATTGATCTAGATGTGTAGGATGCTGTTGAAAATAGTGCTTTTATACCTACACATGAGGTCGATGGCGTAAGGATCGAAACACCAAGAAATAAATGGTCTAATAAAGACAAAAGAAAAGTTCAATATAATTTGAAAGCAAAAAATATTATTACTACTGCTTTGGGATATGATGAGTTTTTTAGAATTTCAAATTACAAAACTGCTAAAGAAATGTGGGACACTTTGCAAGTTACCCATGAGGGTACTAGTGAAGTAAAGAGGTCGAGAATCAATTCTCTAACTCGTGAGTATGAATTATTTAGAATGAACCAAGGAGAGAGCATTCAAGAAATGCAAAAGAGGTTCACCGACATAGTTAATCATCTTGCATCTTTAGGTAAAAGTTTTTCTAACGAAGATTTGATTAACAATGTATTGAGATGTCTTAGCAGGATTTGGCAACCCAAGGTCACAGCTATATCAGAATCGAGGAATTTTGTCGACAATGACTCTAGCTACCCTCTTTGGAAAACTTCATGAGCACGAACTGGAACTGAGCAGATTAAGTCAAAGCGAAGAAAACGATAAAAGGAAAAAGGGGATAGCGCTCAAGGCCACTTCCTCATCAATCGACAATGATGATGAAGAAAATGAAGAAGGCCAAGAAAATATCGAGGTAAACGAAGAAAATCTTAGTTTGTTAGTTAAAAAATTTGGTAAATTTCTCAGGAAAAAGGGAATGCAAAGAAGACCTCCCTTCCCCCCGAAGAAGA
This sequence comes from Ormosia semicastrata, assembly GCA_029884595.1. Taxonomy (NCBI): domain Eukaryota; kingdom Viridiplantae; phylum Streptophyta; class Magnoliopsida; order Fabales; family Fabaceae; genus Ormosia; species Ormosia semicastrata. The sequence continues at coordinate 6,943,314 of JAQQTO010000021.1, read as the reverse complement.
CTCATTACAAAGGCAAAGAAGCTTCATCAACTCCAACTTGTTACGAATGTGGCAAACCTAGTCACATAAAAATGGAGTGCCCAGTTTACCAAAAGAAAAAAGAGAAATTTGAAAAGAAGCCCTTCAAGGAAAGAAAAGGTAGAAAAGTCTACATAGAATGAGATGAAAACGACATGGATTCAACTAATAGCTCGGATAACGAGGAAGCTCAACTATGTCTCATGGCCAAAGGAGAAGAAGAAGAAAACGAAAATGAGGTAAGTTCTAATACTACTTTATTGCCTTCTTACGATGAGTTATAAGATGCCTTTGAATAATTGCATGAAGAGTCTTTAAAATTCACAAAAATAATCTCTTCTTCTAAGAAAACAATCTCTTCTTTAGAAAATCAAATTCTTGTTTTAAATAAAGAAATAGAAGAATTGAAAGTCGAAAATGAAACTTTGGGAATCATTAATGCATGCACAAATCTTTCTTCACATGCTTCTACATCTTCATCTTGTTCTTCATGTCATATGCTTGAAAAAGAAATTAAAGACTTAAAGAACACTCTTTCTAAATTCACCTTTGGAAGGGATAATTTAAATATTTTATTAGGAAGACAAAGAGTGATTTTTCAAAAAGCGGGGATAGGTTATAACCCGAAAAATCAACAAAAACTCTATAAAAATTTCTTTGTGCATTCTAGTGTTTCAAGTTGTCCTTTTATTAAATATTTTTACTGTGGAAAGAAAGGACATAATGCATCAACATGTAATGCAAGAAAAAACATTAATACAAAAATTGGAACAAAAATTATTTGGGTTCCCAAGGATACTATACCCAAAACTGACACACAAGGACCCAAGAAAATTTGGGTACCATTAATTTGTTTTTCACGGTGCAGTTCCTTTTCTATTTCTTTGTATATGGCCCACCAACTCACACCCTCCTTTTCTTTAATTTTTCAATCTGTTTCTTGCTTTTTGGGCCGCGTGCTTCTCCCTTCAATTCTTATATATATATATAGAGAGAGAGATAGATATATATACGGAGAGGGGGACCAAATTATATCAATTTAATTTTTTTATATTTATTTTTAATCATTAATTTAATTTTTATTTAATAATTGAGATTATTTTATTAAAGGTAATTATTAGTTAAAAATAAAAATAACAATTAAAAGTAAGTATAAAAAAAGACTTATACTTGATATAAGTTATCATCCCTTTATATATATATATTAATCATATTTTATATATATATATATATGGATTACTTCTTTATTTAGACTTTGAATCCTCTTTTTGAATTTAATTGAGTTTTGTCTTGTTCTATATAAACTCAAAAAATAAACATAAAAATTTATTTAAAAATATTTTAAAGTAAATATAAATTTAATTTAAAAATACACATTAATTTTAATTATTTATATTCACATTTTAATATTTTAATCCAATAATAAAGTATTTAAAGAGTACTTTCGTATACTCATCAAACACCTTGATCAAAATTATGATTGTAGTTATGATGAGAGCATTAGAAAACACCTCAATAAAAGAGAAATATTTACATCTGGTTGAAGAGCTTTAACAATGGGATTAAAAGAAAAATTATTTTTAAAATTACTCCATAAATGTGTCGATTCTTATTTTGATGTCTATTCTTTGATTTAGATCATTACTCTTTCAGTTCAATTATTGTTTTGTTTAATTCTCAACTTTTATATGATATTTCAATTTTGATCTGTTCTTTATTTGATATTTCGATCTCAATCTGAATTATAGATTTTTAGTAAGAAAGATGGAAAATGATGGTAAACTATTTTCCATACATGAGAAGACTGAAATACTAATAGTTCAAAACTTATATATGTTTTTGTTCTTTCCTATTGAGTTTTATCTCAAATACTTTTGCGTAGTATTTAAAAAAATACCTACCCTGAGATTCATGATAGACTTTCAAGTTGAACAAGTTTACATGCCTAATTTGGGAGATTACGTATTTACATTTACAATGGGAGATATTTTCCTGATAATCCTACTTTTCAATGAGTAGCAGAAGTAGTTAATATTTGTAATTATGTTTATATTGTAGCACCATATAAAGGCCTTAAAGAGCCTAACTTTTTGACCATGGGTGCTAAACTTAGATAGTGCATGAACATATATAACTAACTCTTGAAGGACTTTATCCTCAATGTAAAATATTGTACATTAAACTTATATTAATAGTAGAAATGTGTGTTGGACTAATTTGCATATTTAGAATATAAAGAAAAATAATTAAAATCATAAAACTAGAGTACGATGTTACACCCAAGGCATGAAGTGGGTCCCCCAATTGAGCAGCATCAAATCGAAGTCATTAAACCATGGCTTCTGCTTGATGGCCACGAACTATATACGGCTGAACCGGGCTGTGGCGCGGTAGCTGTATGCATATGGCCACAATGCAATGCGAGGAGAATGTGAAGAAGAAAAGGGGTGACGAAAGCGATTAAGCTCTATTGGTGGATCTACGATGGCTTTGTGCTTTACAGATTCATGTTATTGGTGCTTCAGTCACCTTTAACTTTCAAGAAAAATGGGTGAAAATGTGAAGATTAAAATGCAATGGGTTCAAATACAATAAACATTATTAAATAATAAGAAATTATTAAAAACCATTAAACGGTGAGTCACCTATTATTGGGGTAATTTTTAGGTGCTAATATTGGTCCAAAACTATTTTCTGACTATAGTAGAATCCTCAAAGAAAAAAAGATAAAAGGAATTGTTCTCCCTCTCTATATAACGACTAAATATTTGTTCTTCCAAATTGAGGTGAAATATGGATAACTAAAAATTTTTATAGATTAAAATAAAAGCATTTTATATTTCATTAGTTGCTTTATAATTTAACTTCTAAATAAGATAATATAATTAAAAAAGTTTTTAAAAATTGAGTTTATCTCTAAAATAAATAAGTAAGAGTATATCTACCCTTCATTTAATATAAAGTACATTGATATCTTAACCTACTAAAATTTAATAATAATATAACCTTACTTATTCACTTTAGAAGAATCTTAAAATTATGTTCTATTCCATTAGTAATCTTTCAAACAAAGGAAAAAACAATTTCCTTTTATTCATTCTCTTTTTTTTTTCTAGTTCATCCTCGCGCTACAAGATAATAGTATTTTTTTGGCTGCCAAATTTGCAAGAAAATGGCTTAATTCTCTTGAAATTGGAATTACTGGTTACTTTTCTAGCAGAATTGGGAAGTCGCAAAAAAGGTTATATAGAAATTGCTCTTAAATTATTTTGTTTTTGCTTAATTTTATTCAACAAGTTTTTCAAAAAAAAAATTAATTTGACATTTTGAGTATAGGGAATCCCTTTTATCACAAATGAAACTACTTTAAAAAACCTGTAGGCCCAAACATTTAAAGGATCACAGCCTGCCTATGAGTTGTGATGATAGAATGAGAATCTATTTTCAACAGTTGTCCTTGTCCAACGTTAGAATAGCTCATGGCCCAAAAGGCATACCCTTATGATTGTCTTGTACCTCTTTGGTGTACAATAAATTCTCAGATAGTATGTAACTAAAAAAAGTAAAAATAAAAAATTCATAGATAGTCATTGCCCACTATAAACACCAAAATCATCACCTGATATGTTTAAGAGATATAGGTGTAATTATAATATAGTCTATACATATTTACATATGTCAAATGTTAATTCAAGTGTACTTATATACGAAAAAAATTTGGCGTATTGATGTGTTGCTATTTTAAATTTTTTTATTTTGTTTTTAACTAAGTATTCCACCAAATATTATTGTGAGACTAATCCTTAAGTATTGCAATTCACTTATCGCTACACTCAACTCTTATTGATTTATTAGTACATATAGCGATGTTTAGATTTTATTATAGAAATGCATGATAAATATAAATAGTATATGTGTAGATAGTTTAAAACATTAAATCAATTACTATGTTGGGTAGCAAAACTTAGATAGAAAGATAAAAAGGAAAAAATAAATCAAATAAAAATTGGAAAATTCATTTCATATGTAATTTGAAACCAAAAACTAACAAGAATTAAGAATCCTTGATATTCAAGCGTAAACTCTCAATAATCAATTTAATTAATCAACATATGTAAAAGTAACCAACATAGGCACGTAATGGGGGTATTTATAACCCAATAGTAGTTAAAACCGTAATCAAATACAAATTCCTAAACTAAATTACTATCTTAAATAATATAAATTTTTAAAATACCAAAAAAAGACATAAATATTCGTAAATATAATGCAAACAATTGTAGATAATTTTTCATATAACTTCACCATTCCTCTTCCCTAGGAGGATGGTTAAGATCAAAAAATAGAGCATTCGGAGGTTGCTAAGCATTCGGAGGTTGCTGAGCATTCGGAAGCTGTTGAGCATTCGGAGGCTGCTGAGCATTCGGAGGCTGCTGAGCGTTCGGAGGCTGTTGATCATTTTGAGGGTTGTGCTTTTTCACAATATGAATAGATAAAGCTTTCGCAGTTAAGAAGCCCTTGGGACACAGATCACATTGAAACGGGCAATTAGGGTTCTCTCTTGGATAGGCCTCCAATATCTCATTTTGACATCCCCTTACAATATGGATAGCTAAACGTTGCCTAGTTGAGAAGTGCATTCTACATTCATCACATATATGACCTGCCATGATTAACAATCCTCAAGTAATATGGACCAAAATAAAAAAAAATAACAAAAGGTTTTAGAACCTAATGATGGATATAGAGCGAATTAGGTTTATGACAAGAAAAAGAATGAGAATATGAGTTTATATAGTTGAGAAAAGGAGAATGTTATAATTTTAAACACTATTTGCACACAAGAAAAATATATTTGAAAGATATCTTAGTTTCTTATTTTAAACGTAATATTATATATATATATATATATATATATATATATATATATATATATATATATATATATATATGAGAACATATCTAGTGTGAGGAGTTTTTATTGTGAGAGGGTGAAAGGAGTAAATCTTGACCACACAACTATACATGGATGGTCAAGATTAAAAGTTACTTGAAAGTCATGTGACCACATAAAAAAGTCACATGCATTTATGTTCTAATCTTAACCATTTATAAAATATCTAATGGTCAAGATTCACTTCTATCACCTCTCACAATAAACACTTCTCTAACCTGAGTAAGATCATATATATATATATATATATATATATATATATACACACACACGCACATACATAAGTGAGCATGAAAAACTAATTTAGAAAAAAATACCTAAAATAAATATTTTAAAAGCAGGAAATCTAGAGTTAAAAATTATAGTCTCAATTATGAAATTATAGGATATATAGGCATTTAGATTTACTAAATAAAGTTAATTTAAGAAAGATTAGTAGTTCTTGATTGAAAATCCAATATTATCATAATATAAATGTAGAATATATTATTGGATTATTTCCTAATTTTAGAAAATAATATATATATATATATATATATATAAAATTGTAATGTCCCAATTATTAATATTATAAATATTTATTAAAAAATATTGATGTGCAATTAACTATTGGTTGCTAAGCACATTAAAAAAAAAAACCTAAACTGTTGCTAAAAACACAATACATACCACAACATGATACCTTAAAACAAAAATATAAAACACCATCCCTTGTCCAATGACGTTATTCCAGAGAAAAAGAATGAATGAATTGAGTCTTGTGTTCCAATAAATTTCCATCAATTAGGTTGTGAACAGATTCAACTTGGATGAAAAAAAACCATTTATGAGAGAAAGTAAAATCCATTACAAAATGTGAATGTTCAACTGTTATCTTATGATGATGTATATTTAAATTTATTATTTAGATTAGGATTATATTATAGGGAGAATTATATTCTAATAAGGCTATTTATACATGAAAACCTAAATATACATTTAGCTAGATTTTGTACTTGTGCGATGCACAAAGTAAATTAATAATTAAATGATAAAAATAAATATAGTAATATAAAAAATAACTTTATTAAATAATATATATAATAATTCATCAAGAAAAATAAAATATAAGTTTAGTTTAAAAATACATAAAATATAATTTTTATTATATTTTCTTAAAAAAAGTTTCACTTCATATAAATACCAAAGAATTTAAATATAAATTGTTATAAAACAACCTATAAGCCTGAAGTGTTTATCATATAAAAAGATTTTTGTCTTCTAAATAAACAATTTAATCCAATAATTTTATAAAAAATATTTTAATAAACTAACTTGACTAAAAATCACATGTAAATTAATTCAATTTACGTAAGCCAAGTGATAAGCAATTTTGGGATGACAAAATCTTCTTGAATGTGGGGATTTTCATGAGATTTTGTTAAGTACTTACTATATATTCTTTCAATTTCGAGTACAGTATGATAAATATGTTGATCCTGTTAAATACTATCGTTTAAGCGGGTGTTTGGTTCAATTGTAAAAACTTGATTATTTCAATAATCGGTTATTGTATAATTTTTTTTTGTTTTAAGCAATTATAATTGAATCAATTTTACGTTTGGATATGTTAGCTGAAAAGCTATTTTAAGTTAATTTGTTTCGTTTGGATGGTTTAAAAAAGAATCATTTTTATGCATTAAATTACCAAAATAAGTATAAAATGATTAAAAAAAGTTATTTGATTGATGACAAAATGGTATTTGCATCTCAAAGTGTAAGAAATAATTTATAAAATCTAAAATCATAAGCTGAAATTTCAACATTATGAAAAAAAGTTTTTATAATACATTGAATTTTGTACAAAAGCTAAAGCTGATTTTGCCAAACATATGAGAATACTATTACAACAATTTTTTTCCAAAAAAGATGTTGGCACTGCACAACACAACATACAAGTCAACAAGTGCCAAACATGCACTAAGTACTATTTCCTTGTTTTGACATTGTCTTTCAATTTCAATTATGTCAGTTGATTAGACTCATTATGATTTCGATCTTGCATCTTGATTTAAATTCTTGATTAATTATGATTTGTTCTTCTATTTGAGCTATGTATCCTGAATTCAATTTTTTGTTGTTGTCTCATTGTGTTAATGAATCAATGTGCAAGACAATTTATTATTGTGACCATGATGAGAGAATTGAGGGATGCCTCAATTACGCCCAAATAATAATGCAGTGATTGTAGCACAAGTTTGGGGTGTCGATTTCACAGAGAGACAAATTAAAAGAATAACTGAAAACTTCATAGAATGTAGTTATTTGTACCCTATTTTGTGCTTTATTGGTTGCTTTGTCCTGATTATGATGCATAGTGGAGGACTTTAGCCTCATTTTCATGTAAATTCAATGTGGAGGTTTTCCCATATGATCTTGTTTAAATCATTTCCATTCTTTGTTGGATTGAGTTGTATTGCACTTGTATTTGATTGGGTGATTTCTCAATTGTAGGAAGGGCTCAAAAAAGATTGATTGATACAAGTCAAGCCCCTACATTGGAATAGGAATCACAAGAAGACTTCCAGCATCTCACGCCACGGCGTTATCATGTATGCGTTGTGGCGTTCTACTCTCTACTTGTGCACCCTGATAACTTGAGGCCTGAGCGTCACAGTGTGAGAAAATTGAACCTCGTGATGTGGTGACCAAACTTTTGCGCGTCGCGGCGTGAAGTGCAAAAACCGAGTGCATATAAATACTATTTCATTATATTTTGAACAGAAGGACAAAAGAGGACGAGAGAAGACGAAAAAGAATAGAACAGAGCTCATGGGGAGAAGAGAGAAAACGCAGCTAGAGCCCATCTTTCATCATTTTGAGGTTATTGAAGAGATTTGGAGTGGAAGTCATCTTCAAGAAGGAGGATCAAGCCTCCTAGGGCCTTCATTATAGAGTTTCCCTCTTTTTTCACTTTCTCATATTCTAGGTCATGGACATGGAATCTCTCTTGAGATTTTCATGATCCATGGATAGATAAGCTGATTTTGGGAGTTCTTTTGGATCCTTCTATGTATATTTGGTAACTTTGTACCATTTTGAGTTTATATACATGACTGAGTTTTGTTCAACCATATGATGTTTAATGCTCTTATTTGTTTAATCAGTTTTAAGTGATTTGTTGAAATCTAATAAGTCTAGACATAGGACTTTGGGTTTATGATCATACGTATGGATGACATATGTTTGATTTCATTCTAATGGCAAGATAAATTGATTCACTAATAGGATAGAAATATACCTCTTAGCCATAAATAGCTAGGGTTAAGAATCGATCTTAATGCTTGATATTTGCTCTAGTTCTCATGGATGCATAATGGACTAGGTAAATGACATAAGGTTAATCGACCTAAACATAGGCTTTTAACTAAAATAGTTTCTCAAGCTAACAAGACCTAGTCATTGTTATTTCTCAATATGGTTGCATATTGCTAAATAGAGTAGTTGGTGAAGAAGAATCCCTCATTCTCTATCGTTATCTCTTACCCCCAGTTTATTGCATTTTATGTTAGTCTTATCATTAGTTTTCACACACACTTTTCTAATTTATATTTGCTTGAATAGAATTAATTGAGCTGTAGGTTAGTATTTAGCATTAGAAAGTAACCATAATCCCCGTAGGAACGATCTCTACTTCATCATTTTTATTACTTGAATGATTCGTGCACTTACGATACAAAAGGATTTGGCCAACAAGTTTTTGGCACCATCAATAACTAAAGGAACAAAGAAAAATATCGAATGATTAAAAATAAATAAATATTAATTTAAATACAAAATTAAGTAAAGCGAAGTCAAGCAAATTGGATTTTATATAAGATGTAAGATGACTAAGATTCAAAAGTCTACTAAGATTAATTTTAACATTAACCATGTCAAATTATTTTACCCAACATAATTTAACTCATGAACATCTAGTGGGAAGCATGTGCTCAAGGAAAATATATCAATAAAATATTAAAAATAATAATTACATGTGTGATAAAATTTACCTAACTAATAGTAATTATCAAATGTATCCCTAATAAGAAATCATAATTGATATTTAACTATTACTACTAATATTTAGATAATACAAATAAATTATAAAGCATGAAAAAATATGACTGAACTCATCTTAAAATTCATTCATATTTTGATGAAAAAATAAAATTAATAAGCCTTAAATCTTAAAATTAGATAAAAATAATTCAACATAATAATGCTAAAATAATTAAGATTTTATCATTCCTTTAATATAGAGAATTTAATAAGACAATAAAATTAGAAATCAATAAAATGATTGCAGTAAAATACAAAAAAAACTATCTAAAATGACGTTGTTGCAAGAGTGGCAAAATGGTAACCCGCCTCCGACTCATCCCGACCACCTCAATAGGCTAAAATGTCAAAATGAAAGTAGGTTGGCTGTTTTTAAAAAATGGGTTGAAAGAATGCCCAACTCACCCGTTTTTTAAGCGGGTTACCAATATAAAAATAAAATAGAAAAAGATAATTGAGTTGGTGGGTCAATAAGCTTAACCCACCTAAAAAAAAAAAAAAATTATATAAAAAATCAATAAATACTATAAAAAAATAATAAATAATAATGATAAAAAAATTACAAATCACATATCTAAAGTATAATTTTTAAAATAGTCTAATTTAATATTCAAACATAAATTATATAACATTAAAATATTTTTTATTTATAATATTATTTATCATTTTTAAAAATAAAAAAAAGAAATCAATCCACCGGTATTGTACATTCGCCTTACCGCTTAACCTGAGAATTAAGCGAGGCGAATTATGTGGGTTAAAAAAAATATGAGTTTAATTTTTGAACCTAATTTACAAAAAAATGATAGATTAATGAATTAACCCAATAGTTTAAACTCATTTTACCAGCTTTAATTGTTGCCCTGCACCTCCTTTTCTTTTTCTTTCTCTTGCTCCGTGCAACGAGCGGCTCCTATTCTTTTCTCTTTTCTTCTCCCACCGTGCACAGGGGCTTGACTTCCTCTCTTTCTCCTTTTATAATTTGTTTTTCACGGTGCAGTTCCTTTTCTATTTCTTTGCATATGGCCCACCAACTCACGCCCTCCTTTTCTTCAATTTTTCAATCCGTTTCTTGCTTTTTGGGCCGCGTGCTTCTCCCTTCAATTCTTATATATATAGATATATACACGGAGTGGGAACCAGCTTATATCAATTTAATTTTTTATATTTATTTTTAATTATTAATTTAATTTTTATTTAATAATTGAGATTATATTATTAAAATTAATTATTAGTTAAAAATAAAAATAATAATTAAAAATAAGTATAAAAAAAACTTATACTTAATATAAGTTAATCGCGTCATATATATATATATATATATATATATATATATATATATATATATATATATATGGATTACTTCTTTATTTAGACTTTGAATCCTCTTTTTGAATTTAATTGAGTTTTGTATTGTTCTATATAAACTCAAAAAATAAACATAAAAATTTATTTAAAAATATTTTAAAGTAAATATAAATTTAATTTAAAAATACACATTAATTCTAATTATTTATATTCACATTTTAATATTTTAATCCAATAATAAAGTATTTAAAGAGTACTTTCATATACTCATCAAACACCTTGATCAAAATTATGATTGTGGTTATGATGAGAGCATTAGAAAACACCTCGAGAGAGAAATATGTACATCTGGTTGAAGAGCTTTAACAATGAGATTAAAAGAAAAATTATTTTTAAAATTACTCCATAAATGTGTCGATTTTTATTTTGATGTCTCTTTGATTTAGATCATTACTCTTACAGTTCAATTATTGTTTTGTTTAATTCTCAACTTTTATATGATATTTCAATTTTGATCTGTTCTTTATTTGATATTTCGATCTCAATCTGAATTATAGATTTTTAGTAAGAAAGATGGAAAATGATGGTAAACTATTTTCCATACATGAGAAGACTGAAATATAATTAGTTCAAAACTTATATATGTTTTTATTCTTTCCTATTGAGTTTTATCTCACATACTTTTGTGTGGTATTTCAAAAAATACCTACCCTGAGATTCATGATAGACCTTCAAGTTGAACAAGTTTACATGCCTAATTTGGGAGATTACGTATTTACATTTACAATGGGAGATATTTGCCTGATAATCCTACTTTTCAATGAGTAGCAGAAATAGTTAATATTTGTAATTATGTTTATATTGTAGCACCATATAAAGGCCTTAAAGAGCCTAACTTTTTGACCATGGGTGCTAAACTTAGATAGTGCATGAACATATATAACTAACTCTTGAAGGATTTTATCCTCATTGTAAAATATTGTACATTAAACTTATATTAATAGTAGAAATGTGGGTTGAACTAATTTGCATATTTAGAATATAAAAAATAATAATTAAAATCACAAAACTAGAGTACGATGTTACACCACGGCGTGAAGTGGGCCCCCCAATTGAGCAGCATCAAATCAAAGTCCTCAAACCATGGCTTCTGCTTGATGGCCACGAACCATATACGGCTGAACCGGGCTGTGGCGCGGTAGCTGTATGCATATGGCCACAATGCAATGCGAGGAGAATGTGAAGAAGAAAAGGGGTGACGAAAGCAATTAAGCTCTATTGGTGGATCTACGATGGCTTTGTGCTTTACAGATTCATGTTATTGGTGCTTCAGTCACCGTTTAACTTTCAAGAAAAATGGGTGAAAATGTGAAGATTAAAATGCAATGGGTTCAAATACAATAAACATTGTTAAATAATAAGAAATTATTAAAAACCATTAAACGGTGAGTCACCTATTATTGAGGTAATTTTTAGGTGCTAATATTGGTCCAAAACTATTTTCTGACTATAGTAGAATCCTCAAAGAAAAAAAGTTAAAAGGAATTGTTCTCCCTCTCTATATAACGACCAAATATTTGTTCTTCCAAATTGAGGTGGAATATGGATAACTAAATTTTTATAGATTAAAAAATAAGTATTTTATATTTCATTAGTTGCTTTATAATTTAACTTTTAAATAAGATAATATAATTAAAAAGTTTTAAAAAACTGAGTTTATCTCTAAAATAAATAAGTAAGAGTATACTTACCCTTCATTTAATATAAAGTAAAGGTTCTATAGAATTGCTCTTAAATTATTTTGTTTTTGTTTAATTTTTATTCAACAAGTTTTTCAAAAAAAAAAATTTAATTTGACATTTTAAGTATAGGGAATCCCTTTTATTACAAATCAAACTACTCTAAAAAACTTGTAGGCCCAGGCATTTAAAGGATCACAAATTTGCCTATGAGTTGCGTTGATAGAATGAGAATCTATTTTCAACAGTTGTTCTTGTCCAACGTTAGAATAGCTCATGGCCCAAGAGGCATAACCTTTATGATTGTCTTGTACCTCTTTGGTGTACAATAAATTCTCAGATAGTATGTAACCGAAAAAATAAAAATAAAAAATTCATAGATAGTCATTGCCCACTATAAACACCTAAATCATCACCGATATGTTTAAGAGATATAGGTGTAATTATAATATAGTCTATACATATTTACATATGTCAAATGTTAATTCAAGTGTACTTATATACGAAAAATTTTTGGCGTATTGATGTGTTGCTATTTTAATTTTTTTATTTTGTTTTTAACTAAGAATTCCACCAAATATTATTGTGAGACTAATCCTCAAGTATTGCAATTCACTTATCGCTACACTCAACTATTATTGATTTATTAGTACATATAGCGATGTTTAGATTTTATTATAGAAATGCATGATAAATATAAATAGTATATGTGTAGATAGTTTAAAACATTAAATCAATTACTATGTTGGGTAGCAAAACTTAGATAGAAAGATAAAAAGGAAAAAATAAATCAAATAAAAATTGGAAAATTCATTTCATATGTAATTTGAAACCAAAAACTAACAAGAATTAAGAATCCTTGATATTCAAGCATAAACTCTCAATAATCAATTTAATTAATCAACATATGTAAAAGTAACCAACATAGGCACGTAATGGGGGTATTTATAACCCAATAGTAGTTAAAACCTTAATGAAATACAAATTCCTAAACTAAATTACTATTTTAAATAATATAAATTTATAAAATACAAAAAAAAAACATAAATTTTCGTAAATATAATGCAAACAATTGTAGATAAATTTTCATATCACTTCATCATTCCTCTTCCCTAGGAGAAAGGTTAAGGTCAAAAAATAGAGCATTCGGAGGTTGCTGAGCATTATGAACAAATAAAGCTGTCGCAGTTAAGAAGCCCTTGGGACACTAGTCACATTGAAACGGGCGATTAGGGTTCACCCTTGGATAGGCCCCCAATATCTTATTTTGATATCCTCTTCCAATATGGATAGCTAAACGTTGCCTAGTTAAGAAGTGCATTCCACACCCATAACATATATGACCTGCCATGATTAACAACCATAAAGTAATATGGACCAAAATAAAAAAAAATAACAAAAGGTTTTAGAACCTAATGATGGATATAGAGCGAATTAGGTTTATGACAAGAGAAAGAATGAGAATATGAGTTTATATAGTTGAGCAAAGGAGAATGTTATAACTTTAAACACCTTTTGCACACAAGAAAAATATATTTGAAAGATATCTTAGTTTCTTATTTTAAACTTAATATTATATATATATATATATATATATATATATATATATATATATATATATATATATATATATATATATATATATATATATATATATATATAATATATATATATATATATGGAGACATATTTAGTGAGAGGTGTAATACCCTAGAAAATAATGTTAGGCTTGTATATGGTTACATAGATAGCCTAATACTTTCTTAACATGTCTGTGAAGTTTTGTGACTTTCTGAGCACGTTTAGGCACTTTGCTGTAACGCTAAGTGAGAAATATAGCTGTTATTTGCTCTGTAAGTGACTTAAACTGCTTAGTTAGTGGAAATAACTGTGGAGAGTTTGTTTCCAAGTCACAAATGTGGAAACTGTACTACAATTAAAGTTTGAGAATTTTCGGAGTTAGTTTGGCATTTTTTAGCATACTAGTAGTGTGTTTTAGTGCCGGATTGACCCCTAGCTGATATAGAAATATCAGTTTTTGGTGAAATAGAATTTTTAATGAATCTTAGGATTTATTTTAAATCTGTTGGAAGCTACGAAGTCAGATTTGGAGAAGTTTGAGTGTTCTTAGCAGATCGGGGTTTTAGTACCCAACTAAGAGAATTCAAAAGGGATTTCTCTTCTTGAAATATCCCACGGTGGGGATTTTTGAGGAATATGAACTGAATAGAAAAAGAGAGAAGCAGAAAAACAGAGAGGCTGAAAACGTGAGAAAGAAGAAGAGAAAAGAAAGAAGAGAGAAGGAGAAGAAGGAAGAGGAGGATCCAAGTGAAGGTCTTGCTTCATCCTCATCATCTTGATCTTGAGGTAGGGGGTTTGTGTTGCTTCTTGACTTCATCTTCTTTATTAGGTTTATGGGAACTTGATGGGGGAAATGGGGTTTTGAAGTATGAGAATCGGATTTATGTTAGTAAATGCATGAATCTTGTGTTTAAGCTTGATAATAGCATGTTTATGATTTGCTAGAGGCAATAGAATAGTTCTTCATCACTTGAATACCCTTGATTGCCATTTGTGATGGAATTGTAGTTTTAGGGTGTAAATGGATGATTCAATCCAAGAATCAAAATTTGTGTTGTTAGTGTTTTAAGTTTCCTTCTTATTTGTGAACTTATTTGGGACTTGAAATCACTTAGAAACTAAGTTGGAGTGGCCAAAATCCATGAAAAATGGCCCAAGGAATAGTAGCATCGTGCAGGAGAGCTTCTGCCATGTTTCTGGTGCAGTTACACGGCCTGTGTGAGAGTACACGGCCTAGGCCGTGTACCTCTCTGCCAGAAATTTTCCTGATGCAGGAATACACGGCCTGGGTCGTGTAAAATTACACAGCCGTGTATTTTGATACTTCGTGTCTTCTGTGATGCGAATTAGCTTTTGTGGTCTTCATGAAAGTTTTAGCTCTTTCTCTTAGCTTTCCAACGCCACCAAAATCGTATCATTTCGATAACTGTAGCTCAAGTTATGCTCATTTTACTACACAAAGGTCAAAGGTTGAATTTGAACAGAATGTGTTTTTGGATAGAAAATGCATGTTTTGGCATTTTATAAGGCTAGAAGCCTTAGAGGGACCTTAGATAACCATAGTAGGGTGGATTATCAAGGGGTAATGTGTTGGAACACCTTAGGCTTCCATAGTGTGGTGGAATGCCATAGGTAAGAATAAGGCGCCTAGATGCCCATAATAGATTTCATCAGAATTTCTATTTTGATGTTTTGAGGTTCCTAATTGCTAGGATACTTTGTTTATGCCTAGTAGAGTATGTTGAAACTCTAATAGGAGTAATTGATGAAGTGGAAATGTATTAAGTCAAGTTGACTTGAAATGTTAATTATGAGAAGTTAATTAGACATGATGATCTACTTAATGGTATGATTTGCCTTTTATAAAGGTGTAAGCCCCGTGAAAGTGAGTGTTCTATATCAGGTAAGGTGCTCAGTACCCTTCCTAATATAGTGAAGTATGAAAGGATAAAATTCCTTGTTAATTATTGTTAACCGTGTAGTTGATGAGACTTCACTACCCGGGAGGGAATGAGACTTCCTCTGTGATAATGATATATGCTGGATGAGACTCCCAGTGCTTGTTCAAGGTTATGGATGAAACTATGAACTTCCATTACTTTGTTCAAGTCTCATGCATTCATGACATTGCCATGGGATTGGAGTCCTGGATGTGGTATCATGCATAATGCATTTTCATACTTAGGGATCTGCATAGACATAATCATTAGTCATAATTAAGCATAACATGGCAATTGTATGGGCGGTTACTATCATGACATTTTCATGCATTGCAATTGTATGGGCGATTGCATGTTGTTGAAATGAGGAGTTGTTGCTTCTATGATTGAAGTATCAACGAGATAATTGCAAATATTATCTGTTTGTATATATTTATATATTAATATATTTATATACTGGTATTGGAATACTTCTACTAAGATATATTTTCTTACCTCGATTGTATTGCCATGTAAATCCAGGTGCGAGCTCTTCTAAAGGGAAGAAGAAGATGTATGAAGACTAGCATAGTATAAATGCTGTTTTGAGCTGAGCTTATATATGTTTTATATTTGCTTAGTTATTTCAAGTTATGTATAACAGTATGCCTTGAGGTTGTGACGTATATATACAACTTTTGTTTTTTTGTGGCTCTCCATATTTACTCATTATGTATGAATGATATGGGATAGACGTTGACGTATGTTAGTAGTAGCAGGGTCAATATTGGGTTATTCACTTATATGACGATATATTTGGGTAGCAAATATTGGGCTGTTACATTTTGGTATCAGAGCAGTTCATCTTGTTGAGCCGGGGTATGGACTGACTATGCTTATGCATGTGTAGTGATGGTTATGCATTTCTTATCTCTTACATGAGATTGTTTGAGTGGAATTGCATGTTTTGCCTTTGAGATGTTTGCTTTAGCTGCTGTGACACGGTTACATGATATTGAGCCTAGCTAACTCAATATGGATTGTTCTGTGTTTACAGAAGACTATGGCAGCACGAGGGCGATCGACAACACGAGGGCGACCACGTGGGAGTCGGAATCGAGACTCTGAGAATGAAGGTATAGAGATGGCTGCAGCTATGATGGCAATGGCCAATGCCATGAGGCAGCAGACTGAACAAGCAGCGGCAACTGCTAGAGTGCTAGAGAGGTTGATACCTCAGCAACAAGTACCACCGGTACCAACACCAGTACAGGAGGTACCAGTCGGGAGAAATCAAAATTTTCTCGACATTGCAGAATTCAGAAATATGAATCCTCTGATATACAGGGGTGATTGTGATCCGATTAAAGCGGAAGAGTGGTTGACCGAATTAGAGAAGATCTATGAGGTCATGGTTTGCTCTGAAGAGCAAAAAGTTTCTTTTGCTTCCTTCATGCTGAGAGGGAAAGCAGAACAATGGTGGCGAAACACCAGAAGGTTGCTGGAGACAGCAAGGACTTTGATCACATGGGATGTGTTCAGAGGGATCTTTTTGGAGAAACATTTTCCAAAGAGTTTACAAGATGACAAAGAGAAGGAGTTTTTGAATCTTCAATAAGAGGACATGACGGTTGGACAATATGAAGCAAAATTTCATGAGTTGTCCAAGTTTTCTTCACAGTTTAGGAAGAATCCGGATGAGAGCTAGAGGTGTGTTAGGTTTGAGTCTGGGCTGAGGGGAAATATAAGGAAGGTTGTGAGACCTTTTGAAATCAGGGATTTTCCATCCTTGGTGAACAAGTGTAGAATTGTAGAGTCTGAAAATCTCCAAATTCAGGCAAAGCGAAGTTTGCAAAGTCTTCAAAAGAAGAGGAAAGTGGATGGTGGAAATGGGAAAGGTAATCCTAAATCCAGTCACCTACAAGAAACAGACCAGAATAATCAGAAAGTAGGTCGGCAAGAAAATTGCAACAAGTGTGGTAAGTATCACAGAAACAAAGTGTGTTGGGTGGACCAGGTGACTTGTTTTAAGTGTGGTGAGAAGGGACACTATGCGAGGAGTTGTTCTCAAGGGCAAGAGAACAAGACTGAAGATGGACCTATCGCTGGGGGTAGAGTCTATGTCGTACGAGGCGAGGAGACATCACCATCTCCTGGTTTTAGAAAATTCGGTAACTTTACTTAGTATTTTGGTTTTCTTATAATTGGATTATATTTGTTGTTGTATGTTGGTTGTTAGAACTTTAAACATAAGGTAAACTAATTTTGGGGACAAAATTCTAAAAAGGTGGGGAGAATGTAATACCCTAGAAAATAATGTTAGGCTTGTATATGGTTACAGAGATAGCCTAATACTTACTTAACATGTCTGTGAAGTTTTGTGACTTTCTGAGCACGTTTAGGCACTTTGCTGTAACGCTAAGTGAGAAATATAGCTGTTATTTGCTCTGTAAGTGACTTAAACTGCTTAGTTAGTGGAAATAACCGTGGAGAGTTTGTTTCCAAGTCACAAATGTGGAAACTGTACTACAGTTAAAGTTTGAGAATTTTCGGAGTTAGTTTGGCATTTTTTAGCATACTAGTAGTGTGTTTTAGTACCGGATTGACCCCTAGCTGATATAGAAATATCAATTTTTGGTGAAATAGAATTTTTAATGAATCTTAGGATTTATTTTAAATCTGTTGGAAGCTACGAAGTCAGATTTAGAGAAGTTTGAGTGTTCTTAGCATATCAGAGTTTTAGTACCCAACTAAAAGAATTCAAAAGGGATTTCTCTTCTTGAAATATCCCACGGTGGGGATTTTTGAGGAATATGAACTGAATAGAAAAAGAGAGAAGCAGAAAAACAGAGAAGCTGAAAACGTGAGAAAGAAGAAGAGAAAAGAAAGAAGAGAGAAGGAGAAGAAGGAAGAGGAGGATCCAAGTGAAGGCCTTGCTTTATCCTCATCATCTTGATCTTGAGGTAGGGGGTCGTTTGTGTTGCTTCTTGACTTCATCTTCTTCATTAGGTTTATGGGAACTTGATGGGGGAAATGGGGTTTTGAAGTATGAGAATCGGATTTATGTTAGTAAATGCATGAATCTTGTGTTTAAGCTTGATAATAGCATGTTTATGATTTGTTAGAGGCAATAGAATAGTTCTTCATCACTTGAATACCCTTAATTGCCATTTGTGATGGAATTGGAGTTTTAGGGTGTAAATGGATGATTCAATCCAAGAATCAAAATTTGTGTTGTTAGTGTTTTAAGTTTCCTTCTTATTTGTGAACTTATTTGGGACTTGAAATCACTTAGAAACTAAGTTGGAGTGGCCAAAATCCATGTAAAATGGCCCAAGGAATGGTAGCATCATGCAGGAGAGCTTCTGCCATGTTTCTGGTGCAGTTACACGGCCTGTGTGAGAGTACACGGCCTAGGTCGTGTACCTCTCTGCCAGAAATTTTCCTGATGCACGAATACACGGCCTGGGCCGTGTAAAATTACACGGCCATGTATTTTGATACTTCGTGTCTTCTGTGATGCGAATTAGCTTTTGTGGTCTTCATGAAAGTTTTAGCTCTTTCTCTTAGCTTTCCAACGCCATCAAAATCGTATCATTTCGATAACCGTAGCTCAAGTTATGCTCATTTTACTATACAAAGGTCAAAGGTTGAATTTGAACAGAATGTGTTTTTGGATAGAAAATGCATGTTTTGGCATTTTATAAGGCTAGAAGCCTTAGAGGGACCTTAGATAACCATAGTAGGGTGGATTATCAAGGGGTAATGTGTTGGAACACCTTAGGCTTCCATAGTGTGGTGGAATGCCATAGGTAAGAATAAGGTGCCTAGATGCCCATAATAGATTTCATCAGAATTTCTATTTTGATGTTTTGAGGTTCCTAATTGCTAGGATACTTTGTTTATGCCTAGTAGAGTATGTTGAAACTTTAATAGGAGTAATTGATGAAGTGGAAATGTATTAAGTCAAGTTGACTTGAAATGTTAATTATGAGAAGTTAATTAGACATGATGATCTACTTAATGGTATGATTTGCCTTTTATAAAGGTGTAAGCCCCGTGAAAGTGAGTGTTCTATATCAGGTAAGGCGCTCAGTACCCTTCCTAATATAGTGAAGTATGAAAGGATAAAATTCCTTATTCATTATTGTTAACCGTGTAGTTGATAAGACTTCACTACCCGGAGGGGAATGAGACTTCTTCTGTGATAATGATATATGCTGGATGAGACTCCCAGTGCTTGTTCAAGGTTATGGATGAAACTATGGACTTCCATTACTTTGTTCAAGTCTCATGCATTCATGACATTGCCATGGGATTGGAGTCCTGGATGTGGTATCATGCATAATGCATTTTCATACTTAGGGATCTGCATAGACATAATCATTAGTCATAATTAAGCATAACATGACAATTGTATGGGCGGTTGCTATCATGACATTTTCATGCATTGCAATTGTATGGGCGATTGCATGTTGTTGAAATGAGGAGTTGTTGCTTCTATGATTGAATTATCAATGAGATAATTGCAAATATTATCTGTTTGTATATATTTATATATTAATATATTTATATACTGGTATTGGAATACTTCTACTGAGATATATTTTCTTACCTCGATTGTATTGCCATGTAAATCCAGGTGCGAGCTCTTCTAAAGGGAAGAAGAAAATGTATGAAGACTAGCATAGTATAAATGCTGTTTTGAGCTGAGCTTATATATGTTTTATATTTGCTTAGTTATTTCAAGTTATGTATAACAGTATGCCTTGAGGCTGTGACGTATATATACAACTTTTGTTTTTTTGTGGCTCTCCTTATTTACTCATTATGTATGAATGATATGGGATAGACGTTGACGTATGTTAGTAGTAGCAGGGTCAATATTGGGTTATTCACTTATATGATGATATATTTGGGTAGCAAATATTGGGCTGTTACAAGAGGAGTAAATCTTGACCATACAACCATACATGAATGGTCAAGATTAAAAGTTACTTGAAAGTCATGTGACCACTTAAAAAAATCACATGCATTTATGTTCTAATCTTAACCATTCAGAAAATATTCAATGGTCAAGATTCACTTTTCTCACCTGAGTAAGATCCTATATATATGTACACACACACACACACACACACACACACACACACACACACACACACACGCATAAAGTTAGCATAAAAAACTAATTTAGAAAAAAAAACCTAAAATAAATATTTTAAAAGCAAGAAATCTAGAGTTAAAAATTATAATACGATAAAATTAATAAATCTATGAATACATGATAGCATAAATCGAGCAAGTGTCACAAAACTTAAGTGAGAAATAAAGCAAGAAAAACAAGAACAAATATAACCTAATAAAATTAAGGTAGGAAAAATATAATAGATTAAAATCATAAAATTAACACCTTATCAATGGTGATAATTTGGGACAGAGAAAATTAAAAATTAATACTAAAAAATATAATCTAAGAAAATCAAGATATATATATATATATATATATATATATATATATATATATATATATATATATATATATATATATATATATAAAAGAAGGATAGTCTGTAATTGATGTCTCAATTATGAATATTGATTCTAATTCTGATTGATCAAAAAGTATAATTATAGAATATTAGGCATAATTTAGATTTAATAAATAAATTTAATTTAAGAAAGATTAGTAGTTACTTGATTGAAAATTCAATATTTTCATAATATAAATGTAGAATATATTATTGGATTATTTTCTAATTTTAGAAAATAATAATATATATATATAAATTTAAAATTGTAATGTCCCAATTATTAATATTATAAATATTTATTAAAAAATATTGATGTGCAATTAACTATTGGTTGCTAAGCACATTAAAAAAAACCTAAACTGCTGCTAAAAACACAATACATACCACAACATGATACTTTAAAACGAAAATATAAAAGACCACCCCTTGTCCAATGACGTTATTCCAGAGAAAAAAAATGAATGAATTGAGTCTTGTGTTTCAATAAATTTCCATCAATTATGTTGTGCACAGATTCACCCTGGATGAAAAAAAAATCATTTATGAGAGAAAGTAAAATTCGTTACAAAATGTGAATGTTCAACTATTATCTTATCATGATGTATATTTAAATTTATTATTTAGATTATGATTATATTATAGGGAGAATTATATTCTAATAAGGCTATTTATACATGAAAACCTAAATATACATTTAGCTAGATTTTGTACTTGTGCGATGCATGGAGTAAATTAATAATTAAATGATAAAAATAAATATAGTAATATAAAAAATAACTTTGTTAAATGATATATATAATAATTCATCAAGAAAAATAAAATATAAGTTTAGTTTAAAATTACATAAAATATAATTTTTATTATATTTTCTTGAAAAAAGTTTCACTTCAATATAAATACTAAAGAATTTAAATATAAATTGTTATAAAACAACCTATAAGCCTGAAGTATTTATCATATAAAAAAATCTTTGTCTTCTAAATGAACAATTTAATCCAATAATTTTATAAAAAATATTTTAATAAACTAACTTGACTGAAAATTACATGTAAATTAATTCAATTTATGTAAGTCAAGTGATAAGCAATTTTGGAATGACAAAATCTTATTGAATGTAGGGATTTTCATGGGAACTGTCCTATTTGGGGACTTGAATTAAGAAAGTTTTCTTGCGGGTGTCGCAACAAGGACCGCGACGAGATGACTAAAAATATAGGATTTTTGAAAATGAATAGAGTTGCTACTAATGTTTATTTAAATTGAAAAAAACATAAAAAAAACCTTTAATTGAGAAAATTGATCTTTTGGAAAATGAGTTTGGATTCAGGAGTTGATTTTACTTTCTCTCATAAATGGTTTTTTTTTTCATCCAGGTTGAATCTGTGCACAACCTAATTGATGGAAATTTATTGGAACACAAGACTCAATTCATTCATTTTTTTTTCTCTAGAATAACGTCATTGGACAAGGGGTGGTGTTTTATATTTTCGTTTTAAAGTATCATGTTGTGGTATGTATTGTGTTTTTAGCAGCAGTTTAGGTTTTTTTTTAATGTGCTTAGCAACCAACAGTTAATTGCACATCAATATTTTTTAATAAATATTTATAATATTAATAATTGGGACATTACAATTTTATATATATATATATATTATTTTCTAAAATTAGGAAATAATCCAATAATATATTCTACATTTATATTATGATAATATTGGATTTTCAATCAAGAACTACTAATCTTTCTTAAATTAACTTTATTTATTAAATCTAAATGCTGCCTATATATCCTATAATTTCATAATAGAGATTATAATTTTTAACTCTAGATTTCTTGCATTTAAAATATTTATTTTAGGTATTTTTTTCTAAATTAATTTTTCATGCTAACTTTATGTGCGTGTGTGTGTCTATATATATATATATATATATATATATATATATATATATATATATATATATATATATATATGATCTTACTCAGGTTAGAGAAGTGTTTTATTGTGAGAGGTGATAGAAGTGAATCTTGACCATTGGATATTTTATGAATGGTTAAGATTAGATCATAAATGCATGTGAATTTTTTATGTGGTCACATGACTTTCAAGTAACTTTTAATCTTGACCATCCATATATAGTTGTGTGGTCAAGATTTACTCATCTCATCCTCTCACAATAAAAACTCCTCACATTAGATATGTTCTCATATATATATATATATATATATATATATATATATATATATAATATTACGTTTAAAATAAGAAACTAAGATATCTTTCAAATATATTTTTCTTGTGTGCAAATAGTGTTTAAAATTATAACATTCTCCTTTGCTCAACTATATAAACTCATATTCTCATTCTTTCTCTTGTCATAAACCTAATTCGCTCTATATCCATCATTAGGTTCTAAAACCTTTTGTTATTTTTCTTTTATTTTGGTCCATATTACTTGAGGGTTGTTAATCATGGCAGGTCATATATGTGATGAATGTGGAATGCACTTCTCAACTAGGCAACGTTTAGCTATCCATATTGTAAGGGGATGTCAAAATGAGATATTGGAGGCCTATCCAAGAGAGAACCCTAATTGCCCGTTTCAATGTGATCTGTGTCCCAAGGGCTTCTTAACTGCGACAGCTTTATCTATTCATATTGTGAAAAAGCACAACCCTCAAAATGATCAACAGCCTCCGAACGCTCAAAGACCTCCGAATGCTCAAGACCTCAGAATGCTCAACAGACTTAGAATGCTCAAGAACAACCTCCGAATGCTTAGCAACCTCTCAAAGCTCTATTTTTTGACCTTAACCATCCTCCTAGGGAAGAGGAATGATGAAGTTATATGAAAAATTATCTACAATTGTTTGCATTATATTTACGAATATTTATGTCTTTTTTTGGTATTTTAAAAATTTATATTATTTAAGATAGTAATTTAGTTTAGGAATTTGTATTTGATTACGGTTTTAACTACTATTGGGTTATAAATACCCCCATTACGTGCCTATGTTGGTTACTTTACATATGTTGATTAATTAAATTGATTATTGAGAGTTTATGCTTGAATATCAAGGATTCTTAATTCTTGTTAGTTTTTGGTTTCAAATTACATATGAAATGAATTTTCCAATTTTTATTGATTTATTTTTTCCTTTTTATCTTTCTATCTAAGTTTTCCTACCCAACATAGTAATTGATTTAATGTTTTAAACTATCTACACATATACTATTTATATTTATCATGCATTTCTATAATAAAATCTAAACATCGCTATATGTACTAATAAATCAATAAGAGTTGAGTGTAGCGATAAGTGAATTGCAATACTTAAGGATTAGTCTCACAATAATATTTGGTGGAATACTTAGTTAAAAACAAAATAAAAAAAATTAAAATAGCAACACATCAATACGCCAAATTTTTTTCGTATATAAGTACACTTGAATTAACATTTGACATATGTAAATATGTATAGACTATATTATAATTACACCTATATCTCTTAAACATATCAGGTGATGATTTTGGTGTTTATAGTGGGCAATGACTATCTATGAATTTTTTATTTTTACTTTTTTTAGTTACATACTATCTGAGAATTTATTGTACACCAAAGAGGTACAAGACAATCATAAAGGTATGCCTTTTGGGCCATGAGCTATTCTAACGTTGGACAAGGACAACTGTTGAAAATAGATTCTCATTCTATCATCGCAACTCATAGGCAAACTGTGATCCTTTAAATGTTTGGGCCTACAGGTTTTTTAGAGTAGTTTCATTTGTGATAAAAGGGATTCCCTATACTCAAAATGTCAAATTAATTTTTTTTTTGAAAAACTTATTGAATAAAATTAAGCAAAAACAAAATAATTTAAGAGCAATTTCTATATAACCTTTTTTGTGACTTCCCAATTCTGCTAGAAAAGCAACCAGTAATTCCAATTTCAAGAGAATTAAGCCATTTTCTTGCAAATTTGGCAGCCAAAAAAATACTATTATCTTGTAGCGCGAGGATGAACTAGAAAAAAAAAAGAGAATGAATAAAAGGAAATTGTTTTTTCGTTTGTTTGAAAGATTACTAATGGAATAGAACATAATTTTAATATTCTTCTAAAGTGAATAAGTAAGGTTATATTATTATTAAATTTTAGTAGGTTAAGATATCAATGTACTTTATATTAAATGAAGGGTAGATATACTCTTATTTATTTTAGAGATAAACTCAATTTTTAAAAACTTTTTTAATTATATTATCTTATTTAGAAGTTAAATTATAAAGCAACTAATGAAATATAAAATACTTATTTTTTAATCTATAAAAATTTAGTTATCCATATTTCACCTCAATTTGGAAGAACAAATATTTGGTCGTTATATAGAGAGGGAGAACAATTCCTTTTATCTTTTTTTCTTTGAGGATTCTACTATAGTCAGAAAATAGTTTTGGACCAATATTAGCACCTAAAAATTACCCCAATAATAGGTGACTCACCGTTTAATGGTTTTTAATAATTTCTTATTATTTAACAATGTTTATTGTATTTGAACCCATTGCATTTTAATCTTCACATTTTCACCCATTTTTCTTGAAAGTTAAAGGTGACCGAAGCACCAATAACATGAATCTGTAAAGCACAAAGCCATCGTAGATCCACCAATAGAGCTGATTCGCTTTCGTCACCCCTTTTCTTCTTCACATTCTCCTCGCATTTCATTGTGGCCATATGCATACAGCTACCGCGCCACAGCCCGATTTAGCCGTATATGGTTCGTGGCCATCAAGCAGAAGCCATGGTTTAAGGACTTCGATTTGATGCTGCTCAATTGGGGGACCCACTTCATGCCTTGGGTGTAACATCATACTCTAGTTTTATGATTTTAATTATTTTTCTTTATATTCTAAATATGCAAATTAGTTCAACACACATTTCTACTATTAATATAAGTTTAATGTACAATATTTTACATTGAGGATAAAGTCCTTCAAGAGTTAGTTATATATGTTCATGCACTATCTAAGTTTAGCACCCATGGTAAAAAAGTTAGGCTCTTTAAGGCCTTTATATGGTGCTACAATACAAACATAATTACAAATATTAACTACTTCTGCTACTCATTGAAAAGTAGGATTATCAGGCAAATATCTCCCATTGTAAATGTAAATACGTAATCTCTCAAATTAGGCATGTAAACTTGTTCAACTTGAAAGTCTATCATGAATCTCAGGGTAGGTATTTTTTGAAATACTACGCAAAAGTATTTGAGATAAAACTCAATAGGAAAGAACAAAAACATATATAAGTTTTGAACTAATAATATTTCAATCTTCTCATGTATGGAAAATAGTTTACCATCATTTTCCATCATTCTTACTAAAAATCTAAAATTCAGATTGAGATCGAAATATCAAATAAAGAACAGATCAAAATTGAAATATCATATAAAAGTTGAGAATTAAACAAAATAATAATTGAACTGAAAGAGTAATGATCTAAATCAAAGAATAGACATCAAAATAAGAATCGACACATTTATGGAGTAATTTTAAAAATAATTTTTCTTTTAATCCCATTGTTAAAGCTCTTCAACCAGATGTACATATTTCTCTTTATTGAGGTGTTTTCTAATGCTCTCATCATAACCACAATCATAATTTTGATCAAGGTGTTTGATGAGTATACGGAAGTACTCTTTAAATACTTTATTATTGGATTAAAATATTAAAATGTGAATATAAATAATTAGAATTAATATGTTTTTTAAATTAAATTTATATTTACTTTAAAATATTTTTAAATAAATTTTTATGTTTATTTTTTGAGTTTATATAGATCAAGACAAAACTCAATTAAATTCAAAAAGAGGATTCAAAGTCTAAATAAAGAAGTAATCCATATATATATATATATATATATAAAAAGGATGATTAATTTATATCAAGTATAAGTTTTTTTTACTCTTATTTTTAATTATTATTTTTATTTTTAACTAATAATTATTTTTAATAAAATAATCTCAATTATTAAATAAAAATTAAATTATTAATTAAAAATAAATATAAAAAAATTAAATTGATATAAGCTGGTGTCCTCTCCGTATATATATCTATATATATATATAAGAATTGAAGGGAGAAGCACGCGGCCCAAAAAGCAAGAAACGGATTGAAAAATTGAAGAAAAGGAGGGTGTGAGTTGGTGGGCCATATACAAAGAAATAGAAAAGGAACTGCACCGTGAAAAACAAATTATAAAAAGGAGAAAGAGAGGAAGTCAAGCCCCTGTGCACGGTGGGGAAGAAAAGAGAAAAGAATAGGAGCCGCTCGTTGCACGGAGCAAGAGAAAGAAAAAGAAAAGGAGGTGCATTGCAACAACGTCATTTTAGTTAGTTTTTTGTATTTTAATGCGATCATTTTATTGATTTTTAATTTTATTATGTCTTATTAAATTCTCTATGTTAAAGGAATGATAAAATCTTAATTATTTTAGTATTATTATGTTGAATTATTTTTACATAATTTTAAGATTTAAAACTTATTAATTTTATTTTTTTATCGATTATATGAATGAATTTTAAGATGAATTTAGTCATATTTTTCTCATGCATTATAATTTATTTGTATTATTTAAATGTTAGGGATAATTATTAAATATCAATTATGATTTCTTATTAGGAATATATTTGATAATTACTATTAGTTAGGTAAATTTTATCATACATATAATTAATATTTTTAATATTAATCGATATATTTTCTGTGAACACATGCTTTCCCTTAGATGTTCATGAGTTAAATTATATTGGGTAAAATAATTTGATATAGTTAATGTTAAAATTAACCTTGGTAGATTCTGAACCTTAATCATCTTACATCTGATATAAACCCAATTTACTTTACTTTGCTTTACTTAATTTTGTATTTAAATTAATATTTATTTATTTTTAATCATTCGATATTTTTCTTTGTTCCTTTACTTATTGATGGTGCCAAAAACTTGTTGGCCAAACCCTTTTGTACCATAAGTGCACGAGTCATTCAAGTAATAAAAATGATGAAGTAGAGATCGTTCCTACGGAGATTATGGTTACTTTCTAATGCTAAATACTAACCTACAGCTCAATTAATTCTATTCAAGCAAATATAAATTAGAAAAGTGTGTGTGAAAACTAATGATAAGACTAACATAAAATGCAATAAACTGGGGGTAAGAGATAATGATAGAGAATGAGGGATTCTTCTTCACCAACTACTCTATTTAGCAATATGCAACCATATTGAGAAATAACAATGACTAGGTCTTGTTAGCTTGAGAAACTATTTTAGTTAAAAGCCTATGTCTAGGTCGATTAACCCTATGTCATTTACCTAGTCCATTATGCATTCATGAGAACTAGAGAAAAAATCAAGGATTAATATCGATTCTTAACCTTAGCTATTTATGGCTAAGAGGTATATTTCTATCCTATTAGTGAATCAATTTATCCTGCCATTAGAATGAAATCAAACATACATCATCCATACGTATGATCATAAACCCAAAGTCCTATGTCTAGACTCATTAGATTTCAACAAATCACTTAAAACTGATCAAACAAATAAGAGCATTAAACATCATATGGTTGAACAAAACTTAGTCATGTATATAAACTCAAAATGGTACAAAGTTACCAAATATACATAGAAGGATCCAAAAGAACTCCCAAAATCAGCTTAGCTATCCATGGATCATGAAAATCTTAAGAGAGATTCCATGTCCATGACCTAGAATATGAGAAAGTGAAAAAAGAGGGAAACTCTATAATGAAGGCCCTAGGAGGCTTGATCCTCCTTCTTGAAGATGACTTCCACTCCAGATCTCTTCAATACCCTCAAAATGATAAAAGATGGGCTCTAGCTGCATTTTCTCTCTTCTCCCCACGAGCTCTGTTCTATTCTTTTTCGTCTTCTCTCGTTTTCTTTTGTCCTTTTGTTCAAAATATGATGAAATAATATTTATACACGCTCAGTTTTTGCACTTCACGCTGCGGCACGCAAAAGTTAGGTCACCATGTTGCGAGGTTCAATTTTCTCACACCGCGACGCTCAGGCCTTAGGTTATCAGGGTTCACAAGCAGAGAGTTGAACGCCACAATGCATACATGATAATGTCGCTGCATGAGATGCTGGAAGTCTTCTTGTGATTCCTTTTCCAATGTAAGGGCTTGACTTGTATCAATCAATCTCTTTTTAGCTCTTCCTACAATTGAGAAATCACCCAATCAAATACAAGTGCAATACAACTCAATCCAACAAAGAATGGAAATGATTTAAACAAGATCATATGGGAAAACCTCCACATTGAATTTACATGAAAATGAGGCTAAAGTCCTCCACTATGCATCACAATCAGGATAAAGCAACCAATAAAGCACAAAATAGGGCACAAATAACTACATTCTATGGAGTTATCAGTTATTCCTTTAATTTGTCTCTCTATGAAATCGACACCCCAAAGCTGTGCTACAATTACCGCATTATTATTTGGGCGTAATTGAGGCATCCCTCAATTCTCTCATCATGGTCACAATAGTAAATTGCCTTGCACATTGATTCATTAACACAATGAGACAACAAAAAAAAATTGAATTCAAGATACATACCTCAAATGGAAGAACAAATCATAATTAATCAAGAATTTAAATCAAGACGCAAGATCGAAATCATAATGAGTCTAATTAACTGACATAATTGAAATTGAAAGACAATGTCAAAACAAGGAAATAGTACTTAGTGCATGTTTGGCACAGCTTGTGTTGTCGTGCCAACATATTTTTTTAGAAAAAAAATTGTTGTAATAGTATTCTCATATGTTTGGCAAAATCAACTTTAACTTTTGTACGAAATTCAATGTATTATAATTTTTTTTTCATAATACTGAAATTTCAGCTTATGATTTTAAATTTTATAGATTATTTCTTACACTTTAAAATGTAAATACCATTTTGTCCACAATCAAATAACTTTTTTCAATCATTTTATACTTATTTTGGTAATTTAATGCATAAAAGTGATTCTTTTTTAAACCATCCAAATGAAACAAATTAGCTTAAAATCACTTTTCAGCTAACATATTCAAACATAAAACTGATTCAATTATAATTAATTATAACAAAAAAAAATTATACAATAACTGATTATGAAATAATCAAGTTTTTACAATTGAACCAAACCCCCACTTAAACGATAGTATTTAACAGGATCAACATATTTATCATACTGTACTCGAAATTGAAAGAATAGATAGTAAGTACTTAACAAAATCCCATGAAAATCCCCACATTCAAGAAGATTTTGTCATCCAAAATTGCTTATCACTTGACTTACGTAAATTGAATTAATTTACATGTAATTTTCACTCAAGTTAGTTTATTAAAATATTTTTATAAAATTATTGGATTAAATTTTCCATTTAGAAGACAGATTTTTTATATGATAAATACTTCAGGCTTATAGGTTGTTTTATAACAATTTATATTTAAATTCTTTAGTATTTATATTGAAGTGAAACTTTTTTCAAGAAAATAAAATAAAAATTATATTTTATGTATTTTTAAACTAAACTTATATTTTATTTTTCTTGATGAATTATTATATATATTACTTAATAAAATTATTTTTTATATTACGATATTTATTTTTATCATTCAATTATTAATTTACTTAGTGCATCGCACAAGTGCAAAATCTAGTTAAATGTATATTTAGGTTTTCATGTATAAATAGCCTTATTAGAATATAATTCTCCCTATAATATAATCATAATCTAAATAATAAATTTAAATATACATCATGATAAGATAATAGTTGAACATTCACATTTTGTAACGGATTTTACTTTCTCTCATAAATGGTTTTTTTTCATCCTGGTTGAATCTGTGCACAACATAATTGATTGAAATTTATTGGAACACAAGACTCAATTCATTCATTTTTTTTTCTCTGGAATAATGTCATTGGACAAGGGGTGGTCTTTTATATTTTCGTTTTAAAGTATCATGTTGCAGTATGTATTGTGTTTTTAGTAGCAGTTTATGTTTTTTTTAATGTGCTTAGCAACCATTAGTTTTTTTTTTGATCAATAAGAAAATAAAGACAACCAACCAGAGAGGGAGATTATTCCCTCCAACTAACCAGCCCCAAAGCATCCGCCAACAGAGAACCAGAAAGAGGAGTAGGGCAAGTGCTCCAAACCAAGAAATCCTGCATTGATGTTGCTCCATATTTAGCAAGCCAATCAGCACAAGCATTTCCTTCTCTCAAGACATGCTAAAAACTCAGATTCCAAGCAAGGGTCTTAAAGCTTCTGATATGAATAATAAGAGGAGCTAAAGGATGGACTTCAGGAACACCATGTTGAATGAGCTCCAAGGAAGTTTGAGAATCAGATTCACACACAATATCTGTACATCCAAGATTCCAAGCCTGATCAAGCCCATGAGCAATAGCTAACAGTTCAGCATTCATATAGTTGGAAATTCCACAAAAACCCAAAAAACCAGAAATCCATTCACCACAACTGTTCCGGATAAGGCCACCAAATCTTGAATTTCCAGGATTTCCTATGCTGCTCCCATCCACATTAAGTTTATATGAGTTTCCAACTGGAGGGCATCATTTGACTTCCCTAACTTTTTTGCTGCTATTCAAACTCCCAAGAGCATGATTTATGGAGATGGCCAAAGTATGAATTTGGCTAAGAATATACCAATCCTCCCATTTTCCATCTTCAAACACCTCATAGTTCCTAGCTCGCCAGATGAACCAACAAGTAGTCACAAAAATAACACCATTACCACTGGTTGCATTATCCTTGAACCAACAAAAATAATCAGAGCACTGTAAGAACAATGTATTAGAGAATCGAAGATAACCCCATATTCTCCTAGCCCTTGAACAATCCCTAAGAGTGTGCAGTAAACTCTCTTGACAGGAACCACATATATTACAATTGGGATTAGAGGATATATGATGTTCAACACGAAATTTGTTGGTTGGAAGGCTACCATGAAAAGCTAGCCAGAGAAAGTGTTTCAAGTTTTCAGGGATTGGAAGCTTCCATAGCCAAGACCAACTAACTTCAATGTCATTTGAATTATCAGTTTCTTGACGGAGCCAAGTGTATGCAGTTTTAACTGAGTAAGCACCATTAGTAGAGAAGCCCCAGATTAACATATCAGTAGCATCTGGATGAATAAATAGACCCTTGATTCTCATCCGAGCCGCCTTAGGAATTGGAGTTGCCAAGATATGAAAGTTTCATTTATCATCAAACCAGATATCTCTGAGTGCCATAATCGTGTCCTGAATGTTAACAAAAGGAACCAAATCACAAAGCCTACCTTCATCCAGAAACTTTTCATACCACAAAGAGACATTTCCTTTACCCACTCTAGTCTTAAAGCCATCCTTTAACTGATGTGCAGCTTTCACGATAGACTTCCAAACATAAGAGCTTCCAGATGTGGCTTGAGAATTCAGAATATGATCATTGTCTAAATATTTAGCTGATAGCATTTGAACCCAAAGTTTGTTAGGATTATGCAGTAAGTCCCAAACATGCTTACCAAGGAGGGCTGTATTAGTATCTCTAGCATTATGAATGCCAAGCCCACCCTTATGTCTAGCATTAGTGAGAAACTTCCAATTCACCCAGTGATTAGAGTTTCCACCCCAGATAAATTTTCTGATTGAAGCAACAATTGCGGAGCAAGTTCCTTCATGAAGCCACAAATTCTACATAGTATAGGCAGGCATTGAAGAGAGGACAGATTTTGCAAGTGTCACTCTTCCAGCCCTACTAAGAAGCTTAGTCTTCCAACCTGCAAGCCTACTATTGATTCTGTCATGAATATAGGCAAAATCTACTTTTCTAACTCTGCCATGCAACAAGGGAAAGCCAAGATATTTTCCAATGTTGTAGGTGTGATGAAACTCAATAATAGATTCAAATTTTTGAATTTTGCTGTGAGCTATGTTCCTTGAAGGTAGGAATCTAGACTTCTAGATACTAACTGTCATACCAGAGGCTGAACAAAACCCCTGTAACACATCCCTCACTAATTTAACTTGGGAAGACTTGGTTTTAGTGAAAAGAAGGCAATCATCTGCAAAGAATAAATGGGAAATTGCTGGACCATTCTTGGAGACCTTCACAAGATGCCATTCACTACACTGCACTCTGTTTTGAATCATCAAAGCCAGTTTCTGCATGCAGAGGACAAATAAGTAAGGGGACATTGGATCTCCCTGTCTAAGCCCCCTTTGAGGAGTAAAACTTTCTAGTTGCTCATTATTCCACTTTAAAGACAAAGTAGTAGAAGTGATGCAGCTCATGATCAATTGAATAATGAGGGGAGGGAAACCAAATTCATGAAGAGTCAATCTAAGGAAGCGCCAATCCACTTTATCATAGGCTTTTTCAAAGTCTATTTTGAACATTAGATGCCCACCTTTCCCCTTCTTCTTATGCATAAAATGGATAATTTCTTGAGCAATGATAGCATTATCAGAAGTTCCTCTATTAGGTATGAAACTACTTTGTAAAGGACCAATGAACTCATCCAGGAAAGGCCTTATTCTGGTAACCAGAATCTTGGAAACCAGTTTCAACAATACGTTGCATAAGCTGACAGGCCTGAAATCCTTGAGGCTAGTTGGTTGATCCACCTTAGGAATAGGCACAATAAGAGTTTCAGCTAAGTGAGGGTCTATGGTACCCGATGCAAAAGCCTCAGAAACAAGATCAAAAACATCTTTTTCCACTATGTTCCAGTAGGATTTAAAGAACACTGGCTGGAAACCATCAGGACCAGGAGCCTTATAGGAGTGCATAGAGAAGAGAGCTACATTAATTTCCTCCCTTGAAACCGGTTGCTGCAGAAGGTCATACAAAGTTGGACTAATTTTAAGAATATTCTGCAGTTGTAAGTTGAGAGGATTGCAATAATCATTGGACTGGAATAGGTTCTTGAAAAAAGTCAAGGCTTCCCTTTTCAAAACAGACTCATCAGAGCACCAAGTGCCATCAATGTTCAATCCAGTAATCATGTTTCTCCTTCTGCGAATAATAGTTTGAGTATGGAAAAATTTAGTGTTCGTGTTCCCAAACTTCACCCATTTTTCCCTGGATTTTTGGTACCACAGAAGCTCTTCTTGAGCCAGTACATCGCTATACTATTTTTGAAGCTCCTTTTCCAAACCAATAAGATCAGAATAGGGGAACACATCAAGTTGTCTACGAACCCCTTTGAGACGAGCCTCCAAAAACTTCTTTTTTCTGAAAATGTTGCCAAACACTTCTCTGTTGAACTTTAAGGATTGATCTCTAATACTAGCAAGTTTAGTAATGGCTGTTCCATTAGTACCACTCCAAGTATCTTTGACCAAACCACTATATTCTGGATGCGACATCCAGGCTGCTTGGAAGTGGAAAGCCTTAACTTTCCTACTATCAGACTTCCTGCAAGACATAAGGATTGGATTATGATCCGAATCATGAGGAGGCAAAACTTCAACAAGAGCTTGGGGAAAGGACAGTCTCCAATTAACATCTGCCATGCAACGGTCCAATCTTTTTTGCCCGTGTCTACCCTGCTGAATATTTTTGCGCCAAGTAAAAAGACCACCAATAGTATGAAGATACATAAGGTCACAATCTGCCATAACAGAAGCTAATAATTGAGCTCTAGAGACACTAAAATTTCACCCTGAGACTTCTGAGGAATAAAGAATTTCATTGAGATCTCCTAAGATAATCCACGGACCAGAGATAATACCCTTAAGATTCCGTAAAGAGTTCCACAGATCACACCTAGTAGAGAACACTGGTGAAGCATAAATAGCAGAATAGTACCAACTCACATTCTATTTAGAAATAGAAAAAGTAATTGCTTGATACATGCTATGAACCAGATCAAATTTAATGTCATCACTACAAGTTAAAACCCAAATCCCTCCCGAATGGCCACGAGTCTCTTGAATGAAAACTGGTTTATAACCTTGAGACAACCACAACTGTTGAGCTTTAACAAAAGGACCATGAGTCTCATACACCAAGAAGAGAGATGGGTGATAAAGACTAATGATGTCATGAACATGGCGCCTCTTATTACGACTAAAGGCACCTCTAATGTTCCAGGAAATGATTGAAAGATTATCAAACAAATCCATAAAACACAAATAAAAGGTGAGGAGCAATTACCAAAGCGGTTACTGAGCCATTGGATCTTGCTGGTATTGTGTATCGGGAACCATCTTCTCATGAATACATTAAGCATGATTTTGAGAGTCCATATTTGTCTCTGCCATACAAGCATTCTGTTCTGCCTCTTCTTCATCATAAATCATCAAAAATCTTTTATTGGAAACTGCTTCCAAATTAACAGAAGACTGTGCGCCAAATCCCACATCGTATACCCATGGCTTATGCTGCACCTCTTATTTCTTATCCATAAATTTGGGCTTCATTTGAATTTTTGTAGCTGACTTAGTATGGCCTAACTGTGGTGTGCTTGTCTTATTAAAATGTCTCATATTGGACTCATGTTCCTGTCTTGGTCTTTTATTCTGGAGGACTATAGAATTAGGCTTCACAATATATTTTGCACTCAATGGGCCTATATGTCCCTTTTTAGAATGCATAACTTTCGCATGAGAGTCTGGTGGATTCCGTTGGGAATGTTGTTGTCCTTTATTCCCATTACTGCCATTATTGCCAATAATTGACTTGCCCTTTATATCATTATTATTGCTGGCCGATTTCGAGTTCCTAAGATTTCGCGCCTTCCTTTTCACCACGAGCCAATCACCATGCAGAGATTCATGCACGTTAGAATATGAAACTAGCTCCTGGTTTTTCTCCCCTAAATCAGCGTTACCATTCTCCAAATTAATAGCAGCATTTAATGGCCTTTCTGGTGCTGAAGCTGCCGCCAGTTGAGGAGCTGCCGCAGGTTGGGAGGCCTTAGGGGTATCCTCCACTATCTCCTTCTTGCAATCATGAGTAAAATGGCCATAACAACCATAATTTGAGCAGATTCTATGAAGGCCTTCATATTCAACTTTATACCACACACCCTTCATCCAAACTTTTCCTATAATAGGCTTGTTCAGTGCAACCTCCACACAAATTCTTGCAAAGCGGCCACGACTGGCACCCAAAGTATTACTATCAACCCTGATTGGTTTGCCAACTGCCACAGCAAGGGCCATTAAAATGCTTTCATCATAGTAAAAAAGATTTAGGCCAGGAAATCTAATCCACACCAAAGTCTTTTCTATTTGTGCTGCAGGAGACACAAATTCTGGAGTCCAGGTTTGAATCGTAACATAGTGGTCAAACATCAGCCATGGGCCATCTTCCATCACTTTGGAACGATTAATTGTATTCTCAAACTTCACCATGTAAAAGTAATTGCCAATATCCATTATCTCAAAGCCAGCAGATAATTTCCATAATTTTGTTAGCCTTTCTTTCATTATCTTGTAGCCAACTGTCTTCCCCAGAAGTTTAACAACAAGCGCATCTTGCCATGGAACATTCAGTCCCTCAAACACAGAATCCGCTATATGTACCATTGGCTTGAGTAGATTACCATCTTCAAATTCAATCTTAGCTAGATTCTCCTTGTATAAATCAACTTTTGGCCTAACAGGAGGAGCAGTCTGATCACCAATGACCATATCTCTAAAAGAAACTTTTGGTTTTATATTATTTTTCTTCTTACCTTTGCCATCATCAGGTGGTTTGTTTTCCATGTTCATATCACACGCTTCAGTTACAGAGAAAACGAAATCACCAGACATATTGATGATAACACCTATATATATATATAGACACACACACGCACATAAAGTTAGCATGAAAAACTAATTTAGAAAAAAATACCTAAAATAAATATTTTAAAAGCAGAAAATCTAGAGTTAAAAATTATAGTCTCAATTATGAAATTATAGGATATTTAGGCAGCATTTAGATTTAATAAATAAAGTTAATTTAAGAAAAATTAGTAGTTACTGATTGAAAATCCAATATTATCATAATATAAATGTAGAATATATTATTGGATTATTTCCTAATTTTAGAAAATAATAATAATATATATATATAAAATTGTAATGTCCCAATTATTAATATTATAAACATTTATTAAAAAAGATTGATGTGCAATTAACTATTGTTTGCTAAGCACATTAAAAAAAAAACCTAAACTTGCTACTAAAAACACAATACATACCACAACAATTTCTCTCACTAGATATGTCCCTATATATATATATATATATATATATATATATATATATATATATATATATATATAATATTACATTTAAAATAAGAAACTAAGATATCTTTCAAATATATTTTTCTTGTGTAAAAATAGTGTTTAAAATTATAACATTCTCCTTTGCTCAACTATATAAACTCATATTTGTGATTACCATGCGATAATGAGATGATGAGTTTTGATGATAACAAACATGGAGATGATGAGAAGACCGAGTCCAATACCTTCAAGTTTAGCCTTAGGACTTAAGATCTCTCTTCTACAGAGCTTTTATAGGATATCTCAGTATTTGGCTTAATAGATCTAAAAACATGTTTTCCTACAAACTAAATTAAAGTTTTTAATATGACTTTGAAAATCAAAAAGTCTGTGGAATTTCAGAAATCACCTAATATGTTTTCTAAAAGTGTTTTTTAAAGTCTAAAAACAGAGGTATTTGAATAACCTTGTAAGTATTCGAATACAATCCCTCTAAAATGCTTTTAGAACGTGTTTTCAAACAGTGGTATTCGAATACACCCTTATGGTATTCGAATAACTCACTTCTGAACTGTCTTTTATGAGAAATAAAAGCAGTGGTATTCGAATACACCATTGTGGTATTCGAATAACCTGTTTCTAAACTATTTTTTATGAGAACTGACATCAGTGGTATTCGAATACCCCATAATGGTATTCGAATAACCCACGAGACTCTG
Source organism: Ormosia semicastrata (assembly GCA_029884595.1). Classification (NCBI taxonomy): domain Eukaryota; kingdom Viridiplantae; phylum Streptophyta; class Magnoliopsida; order Fabales; family Fabaceae; genus Ormosia; species Ormosia semicastrata. Next base: position 6,905,154 of record JAQQTO010000021.1, on the reverse strand, counting down.
TTTTGGTTTTTAAATTTATACGTAAATGGATTTGCATTTATTATCACATTAATTTCCTCAAACGTCTATTTCTGCTCAAAGGCTATATAAATAGAGACCTTGACTCACGTCTGAAACACACGAAATTTTTGAAATTATTTTGCTTGTGCTAAAACGCTGTTTACATAATTCTTTCTTTTTCTCTGTGCTCTTTTGATAAAATTCTGAGATATTTTTAGAGAGCTCTATAGTGCTTCAATTTGTATAATTTACTCTGAATGAGAGTTTCTCTTCATCTAGTTTCTGCTATTCTGTATCGAGGGTGAGGTATCCCTCAAGGTTTGTATAAGGGTAAGGTATCCCTGCAGGCTGAGACTTTAGCACAAGGGTAGAGTTTTCCTGTGTGTGAAAAGTGCTCTTTTATGTAAGCAAGTACCTATTGAAACTTGTATACTTAGTGAAAAATCTTAGCTTTCGAGGATTGGACGTAGACCACAAGTGGATTAGTGGTCGAATCAGGATAAATACTGCGCCTGCTTCTCACTTCTTAATCTCTTTATTTTATGCAATTCTAATTTACTGCACATTTATTTTTTGCTATTCTTATTGTTTCTTTTCTTCTTCTCGTTCCTTCTGTACATTTATTTATTAAGTTATAATATTTGTATTTTTTTAAAAGAGGTTTTGCGAAAAGTTTTATACTCAATTCACCCCATCTTGAGTACTGGAAGCCACTTAGTAACAAGTGGTATCAGAGCTGGACTCTTGTATAAAGAGCTTAGTAGCTTCAAGAGAACATGGCTTCTTCAAATGGTTTTTCAGAAGGATCTTCCATAAACTGACCACCCTTTTTCAATGGGGATGGTTATCCATATTGGAAGGAAAGAATGAAAATTTTCATCGAAGCTATTGATCTAGATGTGTAGGATGCTATCGAAAACGGTGCTTTTATACCTACACATGAGGTCGATGGCGTAAGGACCAAAACACCAAGAAATAAATGGTCTGATGAAGACAAAAGAAAAGTTCAATATAATTTGAAAGTAAAAAATATTATTACTACTGCTTTGGGATATGATGAGTTTTTTAGAATTTCAAATTGTAAAACTGCTAAAGAAATGTGGGACACTTTGCAAGTTACCCATGAGGGTACTAGTGAAGTAAAGAGGTCGAGAATCAATTCTCTAACTCGTGAATATGAATTATTCAGAATGAACCAAGGAGAGAGCATTCAAGAAATGCAAAAGAGGTTCACCCACATAGTTAATCATCTTGCATCTTTAGGTAAAAATTTTTCTAACGAAGATTTGATTAACAAAGTATTGAGATGTCTTAGCAGGATTTGGCAACCCAAGGTCACAGCTATATCAGAATCGAGGAATTTGTCGACAATGACTCTAGCTACCCTCTTTGGAAAACTTCATGAGCACGAACTGGAACTGAGCAGATTAAGTCCAAGCGAAGAAAATGATAAAAAGAAAAAGGGGATAGCGCTCAAGGCCACTTCCTCATCAATCGACAATGATGATGAAGAAAATGAAGAAGGCCAAGAAAATATCGAGGTAAATGAAGAAAATCTTAGTTTGTTAGTTAAAAAATTTGGTAAATTTCTCAGGAAAAAGGGAATTCAAAGAAGACCTCCCTTCCCTCTGAAGAAGACTCATTACAAAGGCAAAGGAGCTTCATCAACTCCAACTTGCTACGAATGTGGCAAACCTGGTCACATAAAAATGGAGTGCCCAGTTTACCAAAAAAAGAAAGAGAAATTTGAAAAGAAGCCCTTCAAGGAAAGAAAAGGTAGAAAAGCCTACATAGCATGGGATGAAAACGACATGGATTCAACTGATAACTCAAATAACGAGGAAGCTCAACTATGCCTTATGGCCAAAGGAGAAGAAGAAGAAAGCGAAAATGAGGTAAGTTCTAATACTACTTTATTGCCTTCTTACAATGAGTTATAAGATGCCTTTGAATAATTGCATGAAGAGTCTTTAAAATTCACAAAAATAATCTCTTCTTCTAAGAAAACAATCTCTTCTTTAGAAAATCAAATTCTTATTTTAAATAAAGAAATAGAAGAATTGAAAGTCGAAAATGAAATTTTGGGAATCATTGATGCATGCATAAATCTTTCTTCACATGCTTCTACATTTTCATCTTATTCTTCATGTCATATGCTTGAAAAAGAAATTAAAGACTTAAAGAACACTCTTTCTAAATTTACCTTTGGAAGGGATAATTTAAATATTTTATTAGGAAGACAAAGAGTAATTTTTTAAAAAGCGGGGATAGGTTATAACCCGAAAAATCAACAAAAACTCTATAAAAATTTCTTTATGCATTCTAGTGTTTCAAGTAGTCCTTTTATTAAATATTTTTACCGTCGAAAGAAAGGACATAGTGCATCAACATGTAATGCAAGAAAAAACATTAATGCAAAAATTAGAACAAAAATTATTTGGGTTCCCAAGGATACTATACCCAAAACTGACACACAAGGACCTAAGAAAGTTTGGGTACCAAAGGTTAAAAATTAAACTTGTGTTGTAGGTGTGCTTGAAAGCCAGGAGTTCAAATTGGTATCTCGATAGCGGCTGTTCCAAGCACATGACCAGGGACGACTCGAAATTCAACATGCTTATTCCCAAGAATCATGGACATGTTACTTATGGTGATAATAACAAAGGAAAAATTCTTGGAATCGGCAAAGTCGGTAAGAACCCTAACTCTTCTATTGAAAATGTGTTGCTTGTTGAAGGCTTGAAACATAACTTGCTTAGTATAAGCCAATTATGTGATAAAGGAAATAGGGTAATATTTGATTCAAATTGTTGTATAATTGAAGATAAAAATGATAAGCATGTTAAATTCATTGGTCATAGAGTAAACAACATTTATATGATTAGTCTTGATGATATATCCTCAAATGATGCGAAATGTCTTTTAAGTAAGAATGATGATTCATGGCTATGGCATAGGAGAATTGCACACATTCACATGGATCACTTAAAGAAGTTGGTCTCTAAAGAGCTAGTAATTGGGCTACCTAAGCTTAATTTTGTAAAAGATAAACTATGTGATGCATGTCAAAAGGGTAAATAATTAAAGGTCTCTTTTAAAGCAAAAAATATAGTTTCAACTACTAGACCTTTATAACTTTTGCACATGGATCTATTTGGACCTTCTAGAACTATGAGCTTTGGTGGGAATTACTATGCTTTAGTGATTGTGGATGATTTTTTCTAGGTTTACATAAACTTTATTTCTTGCAAATAAAAATGATGCATTTCTAGCTTTTAAAAGACTTGCCAAAGTTATTCAAAATGAAAAAGGTTTTCAAATCTCTTCTATAAGAAGTGTTCATGGTGGCGAATTTGAAAATAATATTTTTGAAAATTACTATGATGAACATGACATTAATCATAATTCCTCTGCCCTTAGAACTCCACAACAAAATGGAGTTGTAGAAAGAAAAAATCGCTCTTTATAAGAAATGGCGAGAACTATGCTTAATGAGGCTGCTCTTCCTAAGTACTTTTGGGCAGATGCTGTAAGTACAACTTGTTATGTAATGAACAGGGCCCTTAGAAAGGTCTATTTTAAAGAAAACCCCATATGAGTTGTACAAAGGAAGAAAGCCAAATGTCTCACATTTTCATGTTTTTGGATGCAAATGTTTTGTTTTAAATAATGAAAAAGATAACTTAGGCAAGTTTGATGCTAAGTCTGATGAAGGTATATTTCTTGGTTATTCAAATTATAGTAAAGCTTTTTGTATATATAATAAAAGAACTATGACCATTGAAGAATCTATACATGTTGCATTTAATGAAACTGACCCAAATAGATCGAGAAAGGATCTTGCTATTGATGATGTTGCAGAAATCTTAGCGGAAACACATTTGGATAGCAAAGAAAAGGAAATCAAGGAGCAAAAAGATAAACAAAGTCAAGAAGATTCACAAGCTGTGGAACTTCCCAAAGAATGGAGAACTTCAAAATATCACTCCCTTGATCAAATAATCGGTGATGTATCTAAAGGTGTAAGTACTCGTAATTCTCTTAGAAATGCTTGTAATCACTTAGCTTTTGTTTCTCAAATTGAACCTAAGGATTTAATTGAAGCATTTGATGATGAACATTGGATCTTAGCTATGCATGAGGAATTAAATCAGTTTGAAAGAAATCAAGTTTGAGAATTAGTTGCATGACCTAATAATCACCCCATAATTGGCACTAAATGGATTTTTAGAAACAAACTTGATGAAAATAGGTTAATAACTAGAAACAAAGCTAGACTGGTTGCTAAAGGTTATAATCAAGAAGAAGGAATAGATTATAAGGAAATCTATGTACCGGTAACTAGATTAGAAGCTATTAGAATGTTACTTGCTTATGCTTGCATCATAGATTTCAAATTATATCAAATGGATGTTAAAAGTGCTTTTCTCAATGGCTTTATCCAAGAGGAGGTATTCGTTGAACAACCTCCAGGTTTTGAAAATCATGAACTACCCAACCATGTTTTTAAACTTAAAAAGGATTTATATGGCTTAAAGCAAGCTCCTAGAGCTTGGTATGAAAAGTTGAGTAAGTTCCTTTTAGAAAATGATTTAGCAAGAGGAAAGGTCGATACTACCATTTTCATTAAAAATAAAAAGCATGATATTCTTCTTGTGCAAGTATATGTGGATGATATTATCTTTGGTGCTACTGATGAATCCCTGTGCAAAGAATTTGCTAAGACAATGCAGAATGAATTTGAAATGTCAATGATAAGAGAGCTGAATTTCTTCCTCGGATTTCAAATCAAATAAACGAACGAAGGAACATTCATAAATCAAACCAAATACTGCAAGGAATTGCTCAAGAGATTTGAAATGGAAAAAGCTAAACAATTGGCCACTCCAATGGGTACTTCCTGCTATTTAGACAAAGATGAAGGAGGTAAATCAGTAGAAATAATGAAATATAGAGGTATGGTTGGATCTCTTCTTTATCTTATGGCTAGTAGACCAGATATTATGTTTAGTGTATGCATGTGTGCTAGATATCAGGCAAACCCTAAGGAATCTCATTTAAGTGCTGTTAAAAGAATATTGAAATATCTAGTGGGCACTTCATAAATGGGCTTGTGGTACCCTAAGGGTGCCTCATGTAGCCTAATAGGCTATTCTGACTCTGATTTTACTGGGTGCAAATTGGATAGAAAAAGTACTAGTGGGACATGCCACTTGCTTGGTAGTTCTTTAGTTTCTTGGCATAGTAAGAAACAAAATAGTGTGGCTTTGTCTACCGCTGAGGCTGAATATGTTGTAGCCGGGAGTTGTTGTGCTCAAATCCTATTGATGAAGCAATAACTTTTAGACTACGGTCTTCATCTTGATCACATCCCGATAAGACGTGATAACACTCGTGCAATAAATATCTCTAAGAATCCCATTTTACATTCCAAAACAAAGCATATAGAGATAAGGTATCACTTTATCAGAGATCATGTACAAAAAGAGGATTGCATACTTGAGTTTGTTGAAACATCTAAGCAACTTGCAGATATTTTCACTAAACCCCTAGCAAAAGAAGCTTTCTTTAATATAAGAGGAGAATTGGGCATAATTGATCAATCTAACATATAATTGCTTGTTATTTGCTTAAATATGTTTTTAATCTTTTTTGAATTATTACTGACTTGAGCGTTGGAGTTATCCCGAAATCTATTTTACAGGTACTCCATCAAAAGGTATGCTTTCGTCCCTCAAAAATGCATTTCCTGGATATATATATATGATTTCTTGTTTAAGTTATTCAAATACCTATCTATGGAATTCAAATACCATTGCTGTTATACATGCAAACTTGTGTTTTTCTGATAGGGCTATTCAAATAGACTTATGGCTATTCGAATACCATACATCAATACAGTATTTCTAAAACTGGTGTATTCGAATAACTAAGTAGTCATTTGAATACCCTGAGGCTTATCTTTTTCAGTTTTTCTCATTGGGCTCTGGAGTATTCGAATACCATGTAAGATATTCGAATACTTGCTCTTCTTGCCTTCTCTTTTTGTTTGTGAGTATTCGAATATTGTAAAAAGCATTCGAATACCATAGACTGGCAGCCAAGCCAATTTGGTTTATCTATTCGAATACCTAGTAAGGTATTCAAATACCTTCTGTCAGAAGGGTGCGTCCCTTGGCCTTTCTCAACCGTTCTATTCAAATACATCTGATGGTATTCGAATAGACTTTATATACCCCCCTTCACATCCGAATACGTTACTCTCTATTTTTTTAAAACTCTCTGGTTTCCCTTTTCTCTCTATAAACCTTTTTTTTTCTCATTCCTCATCGTTCCGCCTTCTCTTCGTTCCATCTCCTCCATTTCTTTTCCATCTATGGCTTCATCTTCTTCTCACCCTAAGCGTCCTCGTACGAAGACGGCTCCATGCAACAACACACTGGACCTTCGCAGACTTTTCTCCAAAGAACAAGAGCTTGGGTGCTTCATTACCCACTTTTGAGAGCGTAACCTAGTGCAACTGAAGTACCTCGACTTGGGGTTCTTCAAAAGAGAAGGTTTTGACTTTCTGAACTGGTTGAATCACTAAGGCGTACTTCATTTCTGCTCTTTCTTAGCTGTTCTGTATCCCGACTTGGTCAAGATGTTCTATTGCAGCCTGAAGATTAAAGGTCAAGAGCTGCACTCCAGTGTCTGCGACCAAAACATTGTGATCACATCTAATGATTGGGTTCAAATGTTTGGCTTGCAGCCAGCTGGCCGCAACGTTAATGAAGATTCGCTTCTCCAGCTCTTCAACAAGAACAGAGCAATTGAAGATGTTCTAAGACCTGGGTTGGCTTTACCTTCAACTCAAAAGGGATTCAAATGAAGCATGATAAAAAGCTAGGACAGGCTCCTACATTATGCTTATACTCACATCCTAGCCCCTAGAGGTGGGAACTACGCCTACCTGAGCGAAGATGATGTGTTCATGCTGTGGATTCTAATACAAGGCCATCAGATTAACTGGCCCGTCTTCATCATGAAGCATATGATGAGGGCAAAAGGTAAGGAGCGATTTGAGCTGCCCTATGGACTAATCATCACTGCCTCTTTAGGCAAGTATCCTCATATTTTGGAAATCGAGTGAGCAACTTCGCTAACCCATCATCACGTGTTTGGGTCCTTTACCCTTAACAAAATGAAGATGATCAAGACCGATGAAGGCTGGGTGTTCCCAGTTGAAGTTGATGATGATAAGGATGAACCTCAAGGCGATCCTGCTGCCCCTGCTGTTGCTGCTGATATCCCTGCTCCTACTCCTCTCACAAATGAGCAAATCCTAGCTTCTCTATTGGATAACAGATCCTACATGGAGAACACCTTCACTATTCTGTTTGACAGAATAGCTAATGTTGAGCATGAATAGGCTACACTTCGAGCTCTGCTGTCTGGCAACGAACCTGCCTCTCCTCCTCCGCCACTAGATGCCTATTTCTAGGACTCGCTTTGTCTTAGGATATATTGCTTATGTTATGTTTTTTGGCTATTTTTGGATCAAACTTTTGTATATGTACTTAGCCAAGTATATTTAATGAAATGAGTACTTTCAATTAATCTATTGCCATTTACAATCGTTTATTGTTTATCACATGCATATTTATCAAAGTGCTTTATTGATTGCATGCATCCTGATCTGTCAATTATTTTCATACTTTAAATGTCTTATGATTGATTTAATTGGACTCCATATGTGCTCAATTGTTGATATTTAGCTAAGTTTCTGCTTTAGAGCTTAATTGGATGTTTATTGTGAAACTATGCTTAAATGTGATTATAAACACTCATAAATGAATTATGCTTTTCAGGATATCTTTGAGTGTTTGAGTCCATTAGCATTGAACCGAGCTTGATGACCATTTAAGGAGAGAGATGAATGCTTAAGGATATCAATATCACCTCTTGAAGAAATGAAAGAAAAGTATTTGTAAAGAATCTGGGCTGAAAATGAAGGTGTCAAATTACAGGGCCCATGTCGAATTACAGGGCCTGAGCCGTGTCAAATTACAGGGCCCATGTCACCTGATAAGGGGTGGCTCGTGTCAAATGACACGGCCCGTGTCAAATTACAGGGCCTGAGTCGTGTCCTTCTCTGACTTGTGAAATACATGGAATTGGGCTGATAGAAAAGTACAGGGCCTGGGCCGTATCGTCACACCAGAAAGTTAAATTCGAATTCTATTAAGAAATTAGGTATCCAAACCTATAAATAGGGTTGCTTAAAGCCCCTAAAGGAGAGCTGGACAGAGAGAGCCGTCAAGGAAACTGAGGGAAACACAAAGACTAAGGAAAAGGGAGATTAGATCGAAGATTGGAGTCTCGGGTTCTAGCAATCGGAGATCGATCATCCCTAACTTTTGGAAACTAGTTTGATCTTCAGTTTTCTTTTGCATTTTAGTTCTGAACTATGTTTTTCTTTTATTTTTCTTGTGATTTTGACTTTGCCATGTGTGACTAAACTTCTTGATTGGTTAAGGGAAGATGAAACTCTAGTTTTGATTATGTGAATCTTGCATACTTCTTTATATCAATACAATTATATTTTTATTCATATGTTTCTGTTCTTAAATCAATATAAAGGTCTTTATATTCTTGCCAAACTTCGAGAGTGGTAAAACTAGGATTGCTATGCGCGGTTGCGGTAATAAAACTAATGAAACATATGATCTAAGTAATTTAATCCCGGTGTGTGATTAGATCTTAGTGTGATTGGTTTTCTAATTCTTAATGCAATCATTAGGTAGATGTAAGAGCGGTTGCTTTACAAATAACTAATGGTTAAGGTTTGATTTGACCGGTTACTGAATTAAGCAAAACATAAGGAAAACAAGGGATTTATCTCACAATCACATAAAAACATAATTGACCATGTTGGTAAAAAGAGTATGTAAGTTAGCATAATCATATAAATCTAGTGGTGGATTCCATCTCTTAACCAATTTCTTTAACTTGGTAATTCAATTTGTGTTTACTGTTTTGGTTTAAGTTTAATTTCTCTTTTTAGTTTTAATCAACAAAACCCCTTTTTTACTTTTTACTATTTTATTGTTCATCAGAGTTTAATTTAGGAATTAGATTGATAGTATCAATTGAATTGGTTCTCTGTGGATCAACCCTTGCTTACTACAACTAGTTGCAAGGTTTTTATATTTTTGGTGGAACTTGGCAACTATTTTTGATATTAATTTTTAATCATATTCCACACCACACCACATCCTTTTTGATCATGTCAAAAGGGGGAGAAAAATAATCAATCTTATTTGAGAAAAGACTGGTTAAACTGGATTAACATTGGCTATTGGATTCCAAAAGAAAGGGGGAGAATATGCTTGTTTTTTGATTACCTCTGAGAGCAAGTCTCCTATCTTTTTGAATTCTAATTTATATGAACTAATGTTTTTCTCAATGATAGTTTATCATCATCAAAAAGGGGGAGAATGTGATTACCATGCGACAATGAGATGATGAGTTTTGATGATAACAAATATGGAGATGATGAGAAGACCGAGTCCAAGACCTTCAAGTTTAGCCTTAGGACTTAGGATCTCTCTTGTACAGAGCTTTTATAGGATATCTCAGTGTTTGGCTTAAAAGATCTAAAAACATGTTTTCCTACAAACTAAATTAAAGTTTTTAATATGGCTTTGAAAATCAAAGAGTCTATGAAATTTCAGAAATCACCTAATCTGTTTTCTAAAAGTGTTTTTTGAAGTCTAGTGATAAGCCTATATTTTATAACATTTAATTAAACAAATGATGGTGATTTGCTTGTAATTATGAAATAATTTTAATTGAATCCTTATCATTATCTTTGTTTTGCATATCTAGAAAGATTTAAGACATTTGGAGAGAAATAGTGGATCATTGAAGGAATTATTGTATGAATTAGCCCTAATTTATCTCTTTGACAATGTTCAGTAAACTAGCTATAATTTGAGTTTCAAATATCTAATTGATGTGATTTTGGTCTTGTAGGAAAGCTAAGACAATTATCTACAACTTTCATGAAGACCTCAAAGGCCCAATCACACGTTTGGATAACTCAAATTGGAGTTGAAGTAAGAACTAGGGTGCTGATCCTGTCAGCTTGACCTTTGCATATTGTTCATGGCATATCTCGAGCTACAAGTTGTCAAATGGGCTGAACGTTGGATAGTTGATAGTCAAGACCCAAATAAACAACTTTCATGAAGAACACCTTTTGAAAAAATGAAGTCTAATGGGTCAGTTTGGGCTTGCAAGTCGGAACAGAGGTTCTGAAGTTGGGTTTGAGCAACCTGTGGTATTTGGGTCATATCTTAGGCTGTAGGAAGCCAAATTGGATGATCCAGATATGCATGTTATATCCAAGACAAAGATCTACAACTTTCATGAAGAGTACTTTTCATGAATCTGAAGTGTAGTTGGTCGTTTTTGGCTTCCAAGTCAGACCAAGGAATTTTCGCACTCAACCACTCCACTCATTCACTCATCCACTCAACCAAACCACTCAACCACTCCACTCCACTCAACCACTCCACTCCACTCATCCACTCCACTCCACTCAACCACTCCACTCATCCACTCAACCAAATCACTCCACTCAACCACTCCACTCATCCACTCAACTAACCACTCAACCAATATTTAATCCAATCCACTCAAATACTTAACCTAATCAACCAATACTTAATCCATTCCACTCAACCACTCATCCACTCATCCACTCAACTAACCCACTCAACCAATATTTAATCCACTCCACTCAAACCAACCCACTCATCCACTCACCCACTCAACCAATCCACTCAACCACTCCACTCCACTAACCCACTCATCCATCCATTCACCTTTGTCATTTTGTTACCCTAGACTTCTATAAAAGGGCACCATTGGTTATCATGTGGAGGGTTGGATTCTCCTTCATTTCTCTCATAGTTTCTTCTTGTTTCTTCATAGTTTCTCATAGATTTTGTATATTTTGATGCTTCTCTCTTTGTATTTGTCATTTTTTTTACCATGAGTAGTTAAACTCATAGCTAGGGCTATGGGGGATCTTGTGTTCTTAGTTATTTGGATCTGATTTCTAAATTGATTTTGATAATTTCTTTGTGGGTTTACTTTATTATTTGCATTCTTGTTATAAATTGATCACTTGTGACATTTATTAATTCATTGTTTGACCGGTGACCATCCGCACTCAATGAGTGGATCTATATGGTAAGCCTAGGATTATATTGGTGAATGACCAAACATCAATTTCTCCTACCAATGGAATTGACGGGTTGTTAGTTCATATCTTGAAATTGGAACTTAATGCATTCTTGATTAATTCAACTAAATGACCAAATAGGTGGATTAAATTAAGAATAGAATATTGTTTCATCCATGATCATTGGGATTCAATAGCTTATAAGATAATATTGGCAAAAGAATTACCTGTATCATAATTGAAAGAAGATCCGAATAATGAGACTCAAGTGAACCTTGTGCCCTAGCATCTCTCTATCTTGGTTTATCTTTTCTTTATTTAATTGTTCTTTTTATTTTTCTCCATTAGTTTTCTGTTTGGATCTTGCATATACTTCCGATTTTCTAAATAACATAAGAATTTTACAACTTTAGTAATTATCACTTATTCCTCGTGGGATCGATAACTTGGACTCCAAAGTCCTATATTACTTGGCGATAGAGTGCACTTGCTCTTAGTGTATTTTACACGCACCATCTAGAAACAGAGGTATTCGAATAACCTTGTAGGTATTCAAATACAATCCCTCTAAAATGCTTTTAGAACGTGTTTTCAAATAGTGGTATTCAAATACACCCTTATGGTATTCGAATAACTCACTTCTGAATTGTCTTTTATGAGAAATAAAAGCAGTGGTATTCGAATACACCATTGTGGTATTCGAATAAGCTGGTTTTAAACTATTTTTTATGAGAACTGACATCAGTGGTATTCGAATACCCCATAATGGTATTCGAATAACCCACGAGACTTTGTTTTGGTTTTTAAATTTATACGTAAATGGATTTGCATTTATTATCACATTAATTTCCTCAAACGACTATTTCTGCTCAAAGGCTCTATAAATAGAGACCTTGACTCACGTCTGAAACACACGAAATTTTTGAAATTATTTTGCTTGTGCTAAAATGCTGTTTACATAATTCTCTCTTTTTCTCTGTGCTCTTTTGATAAAATTCTGAGATATTCTTAGAGAACTCTATAGTGCTTCAATTTGTATAATTTACTCTAAGTGAGAGTTTCTCTTCATTTACTTTCTGCTATTCTGTATCGAGGGTGAGGTATCCCTCAAGGTTTGTATAAGGGTGAGGTATCCCTACAGGATGAGACTTTAGCACAAAGGTAGAGTTTCCCTATGTGTGAAAAGTGCTCTTTTATGTAACGGTTGCAAGCACCTATTGAAGCTTGTATACTTAGTAAAAAATCTTGACTTTCGAGGACTGGACGTAGACCACAAGTGGATTAGTGGTCGAACTAGGATAAATACTGCGCCTACTTCTCTCTTCTTAATCTCTTTATTTCATGCAATTCTAATTTACTACACATTTATTTTCCACTGTTCTTATTGTTTCTTTTCTTCTTCTCGTTCCTTCTATGCATTTATTTATTAAGTTATAATATTTGTATTTTTTTAAAAGAGATTTTGTGAAAAGTTTTATACTCAATTCACCCCTCTCTTGAGTACTGGAAGTCACTTGGTAACAATCGCTCTATATCCATCATTAGGTTCTAAAACCTTTTGTTTTTTTTTTTTAAATTTTGGTCCATATTACTTGAGGGTTGTTAATCATGGCAGGTCATATATGTGATGGGTGTGGAATGCACTTCTCAACTAGGCAACATTTAGCTATCCATATTGGAAGGGGATGTCAAAATGAGATATTGGGGGCCTATCCAAGGGTGAACCCTAATCGCCCGTTTCAATGTGATCTGCGTCCCAAGGGCTTCTTAACTATGACAGCTTTATCTGTTCATATTGTGAAAAAGCATAACCCTCAAAATGATCAGCAGCCTCCGGATGCTCAGCAGCCTCCGAATGCTCTATTTTTTGACCTTAACCTTTCTCCTAGGGAAGAGGAATGATGAAGTGATATGAAAAATTATCTACAATTGTTTGCATTATATTTACGAATATTTATGTCTTTTTTTGGTATTTTATAAATTTATATTATTTAAATAGTAATTTAGTTTAGGAATTTGTATTTGATTAAGGTTTTAACTACTATTGGGTTATAAATACCCCCATTACGTGCCTATGTTGGTTACTTTTACATATGTTGATTAATTAAATTGATTATTGAGAGTTTATGCTTGAATATCAAGGATTCTTAATTCTTGCTAGTTTTTGGTTTCAAATTACATGTGAAATGAATTTTCCAATTTTTATTTGATTATTTTTTCCTTTTTATCTTTCTATCTAAGTTTTGCTACCCAACATAGTAATTGATTTAATGTTCTAAACTATCTACACATATACTATTTATATTTATCATGCATTTCTATAATAAAATCTAAACATCGCTATATGTACTAATAAATCAATAAGAGTTGAGTGTAGCGATAAGTGAATTGAAATACTTAAGGATTAGTCTCACAATAATATTTGGGGAATATTTAGTTAAAAACAAAATAAAAAAAATTAAAATAGCAACACATCAATACGCCAAAAATTTTTCGTATATAAGTACACTTGAATTAACATTTGACATATGTAAATATGTATAGACTATATTATAATTACACCAATATCTCTTAAACATATCAAGTGATGATTTAGGTGTTTATAGTGGGCAATGACTATCTATGAATTTTTTATTTTTATTTTTTTCGGTTACATACTATTTGAGAATTTATTGTACACCAAAGAGGTACAAGACATTCATAAAGGTTATGCCTCTTGGGCCATGAGCTATTCTAACGTTGGACAAGGACAACAGTTGAAAAATAGATTCTCATTCTATCAACACAACTCATAGGCAGGCTGTGATCCTTTAAATGTTTGGGCCTACAGGTTTTTTAGAGTAGTTTCATTTGTGATAAAAGGGATTCCCTATACTTAAAATGTCAAATTAATTTTTTTTTTGAAAAACTTGTTGAATAAAAATTAAGCAAAAACAAAATAATTTAAGAGCAATTCTATATAACCTTTTTTGCGACTTCTCAATTCTGCTAGAAAAGCAACCAATAATTCCAATTTCCAGAGAATTAAGCCATTTTCTTGCAAATTTGGCAGCCAAAAAAATACTATTATCTTGTAGCGCGAGGATGAACTAGAAAAAAAAAAGAGAATGAATAAAAGAAAATTGTTTTTTCCTTTGTTTGAAAGATTAATAATGGAATAGAATATAATTTTAAGATTCTTCTAAAGTGAATAAGTAAGGTTATATTATTATTAAATTTTAGTAGGTTAAGATATCAATGTACTTTATATTAAATGAAGGGTAGATATACTCTTACTTATTTATTGTAGAGATAAACTCAGTTTTCAAAAACTTTTTTAATTATATTATCTTATTTAAAAGTTAAATTATAAAGCAACTAATGAAATATAAAATACTTATTTTTTAATTTATAAAAATTTAGTTATCCATATTCCACCTCAATTTGGAAGAACAAGTATTTGTTCGTTATATTGAGAAGGAGAACAATTCCTTTTAACTTTTTTTCTTTGAGGATTCTACTATAGTCAGAAAATAGTTTTGGACCAATATTAGCACCTAAAAATTACCCCAATAATAGGTGAATCACCGTTTAATGGTTTTTAATAATTTCTTATTATTTAACAATGTTTATTGTATTTGAACCCATTGCATTTTAATCTTCACATTTTCACCCATTTTTCTTGAAAGTTAAACGGTGACTGAAGCACCAATAACATGAATCTGTAAAGCACAAAGCCATCGTAGATCCACCAATAGAGCTGATTCGCTTTCATCACCCCTTTCCTTTTTCACATTCTCCTCGCATTGCATTGTGGCCATATGCATACAGCTACCGCGCCACAGCCCGGTTCAGCCGTATATGGTTCGCGGCCATCAAGCAGAAGCCATGGTTTGAGGACTTCAATTTGATGCTACTCAATTGTGGGGCCCACTTCACACCGTTGGTGTAACATCGTACTCTAATTTTATGATTTTAATTATTTTTCTTTATATTCTAAATATGCAAATTAGTTCAACACACATTTCTACTATTAATATAAGTTTAATGTACAATATTTTACATTGACGATAAAATCCTTCAAGAGTTAGTTATATATGTTCATGCAGTATCTAAGTTTAGCACCCATGGTCAAAAAGTTAGGCTCTTTAAGGCCTTTATATGGTGCTACAATATAAACATAATTACAAATATTAACTACTTCTGCTACTCATTGAAAAGTAGGATTATGAGGCAAATATCTCCTATTGTAAATGTAAATACGTAATCTCCCAAATTAGGCATGTAAACTTGTTCAACTTGAAGGTCTATCATGAATCTTAGGTTAGGTATTTTTTGAAATACCACGCAAAATTATGTGAGATAAAATTCAATAGGAAAGAACAAAAACATATATAAGTTTTGAACTAATAATATTTCAGTATTCTTATGTATGGAAAATATTTTACCATCATTTTCCATCATTCTTACTAAAAATCTATAATTCAGATTGAGATCGAAATATCAAACAAAGAACAGATCAAAATTGAAATATCATATAAAGGTTGAGAATTAAACAAAACAATAATTGAACTAAAAGAGTAATGAACCAAATCAAAGAATAGACATCAAAATTAGAATCGACACATTTAGGGAGTAATTTTAACAATAATTTTTCTTTTCATCCCATTGTTAAAGCTCTTCAACCAAATGTACATATTTCTCTTTATTGAGGTGTCTCCCAATGCTCTCATCATAACCACAATCATAATTTTGATCAAGGTGTTTGATGAGTGTACGAAAATACTCTCTAAATACTTTATTATTGGACTAAAATTTTAAAATGTGAACAGAAATAATTAGAATTAATGTGTATTTTTAAATTAAATTTATATTTACTTTAAAATATCTTTAAATAAATTTTTATGTTTACTTTTAGAGTTTATAAAGAACAAGACAAAACTCAATTAAATTAAAAATTTGGTAGATCATTGAAGCTGTTAGGTGTTAGGTACCAAAATAATGTTAGTTTGTTACTAGGTTTTCTTGTAGTAATTTTCCTTTATTCTAAATTGAAGTCATGTTCTTCTTCTTCTTTTTCTCTCTTTTTTTCTTCTTATCTATGAGTAACTAAGTTTCATTTTTGCTTGGGTGAAAGGGTGAAGCTCTTGGTAATGAAATAATGTTAAATTAATTTCTCTCTTGTACTTAAATGATATATTTTCAAGCGGTCATTATACGTATTATATTTTGTTTTCAATTAATTTAAAAACCCTCCTTGTAAAGTGGAGTTCTTGATTTGTTGTAGACAAGAGATTGACACATTGAATGCTTTAACCCCATTTAGAAGTGGTGGTGCTAGAAACTCTCCTTATAAAGTGGAGATCTTGATTTATTGTAGACAAGATTTTGGCACAATGAATGCTTGATCCCATTTATGAGTGGTGATGTTAATAGATGATTAAAGGAATCACAATATAATTACATATACAATTTTTAATGAACTTTGAACATTGTATTTTTATATTGGAACCTCCATTATGTGTGGATTCTAATTGAGTTATAAAAGAATTAATCTTATCATTAATTTATTTACCAAGAGTAGATCTCCTAGACCAAGCAATTCCTTTTTATTTGTAACTAAGTTTTATCACCTTTATTATTGTAACAAAATATTTTTCTTACGTCATATAAATTTTTCTTCATCAATTCCCTGTGGATCAACCTCGGACTCACCGAGAATTTATTACTTGAGATAACCTGCACTTGGGTTTGCAACATTTAATCCCGCATCAAGTTTTTGGCGCTGTTGCCGGGGAGTTGATTTGAAGAACAAATTTCTGGTGTAAATATTTTGTACTTACTAACGTACTAACTTAGTGGGGGAAAGTCTCCCTAATCTCTCTATGATCTTTAATCATTAATGAAATAATCTTTCTTCTTCTCTTCTTTCTCATTAGAGCAAAAAATCGGCTTTGCCGATTCTTCAGTTTTCATACTTTAAATTTACTTTTTGTACTTTATTTTTTGATTTATCTTCTATCATTTATTTTTTTGTTATTTATTTTCTAACATTTTTTTTGTTTACTAACTTACTAACTCTCTTACTAACTATCTAACTTATTACTTTATCTACTTCTAACATTTTAATTTATCTCGCATACTAACTTTTTAATTTTTCTACTTATTAACTTATTTGGTGGCTAGTTTATACCACACCTTTATCATTTTTTATTATTATTTGGTGGTTGGTTCATACCACACCTACTTTTGTTAATATATATATATATATATATATATATATATATATATATATATATATATATATATATATATATATAATGACTGGTTTATACCACATCCTTATTAAGTTTCTTATGTATGCTTAATTGGTATCGAGATTTAAATTCTGGTCATTTGGTTGGAGTTAATCCAGGTACGTTACATATTGATTTGTTTGAATCACAATCACACACATTAAATACAATGGCTGAAAATGAAAGTGTGCATGATGAACATGAAAATCAACCATTGCGAACCATGCGTGAGTATTTGCAACCATCCCGAAATTCTAGTCCATCATGTTTTATCTTCCACTCAATGCTAACAATTTTAGATTTAAGCCAGGTATGATTTCTTTACTTCCTAATTTTCATGGTTTAGAATTTGAAAGCTCATACTTACATCTAAAAGAATTTGAGGAAGTATGTACCGCTTTTCATGATCAAACTTGCACTGAAGAGGTTGTTAAGCTTAAATAGTTTCCTTTTTCTTTAAAAGATAAAGCAAAAGCTTGACTTAACACTTTGAAACCAAGATCAATTGGCACATGGCAAGAAATGCAAAGTGAGTTTTTAAAGAAATTTTTTCCAACACATAAGACTAATGCTTTGAAAAGACAAATCCAAAATTTTTTCCAAAACTCAAATGAAGCATATTTTCAAAGTTGGAAACATTTTAAAGATTTGTTGAAATCTTGCCCACATCATGGTTTTGAAAAATGGCGCACTATAAGCTTCTTTTATGAAGGGTTAACACCCGAAACTAAACAATTTGTGAAAATAATGTGCAATGGTCAATTTCTTGACAAAGAACCTGAAGAAGTTTTAGACTATTTAGACCATTTGGCTAAAAATTCTCAATCTTGGCATGATACTAATCCTTCTGAAAATTCAATTAGATCTAATCTTGCAGATGCTAGTAAAGAAAAATATCATCTTAGTCAAGAAGAAGATTTAAATGCAAGATTTGCTAGTTTGGCTAGAAAGATTGAAGCCATGGAATCAGGAAAAGTAAAAGAAATCAAATCTGTGCAAAATGAAGAAATTTGTAGCATTTGTGATGAATTGGGACACTCAACAAATGAATATCCAAAAATTCCTATTTTTAAAGAAGTTGTGCATGAGCAAGTAAATGCAATGAACAATTTTAAAAAGTCATTCACTTCTTCTTTTTCAGATACATACAATCCGGGATGGAGAAATCACCCGAACTTCAGTTAGAGGACCAACAATCAGGCACAATTCATACAACCACCACCTTCTCAAGTACAACAAGACTCTCAAAATTCTCAAGGATATGCACCTTATGTACCACCATATAAGAAAAACCTTGAAGGAACATTGCATGCATTCATGGAAAAGCAAGAGTCCATTAATAACCAAAACACTCAAACCATGATTGATATAAAAGACACTCTTGCTAAACTTTCTTCTGCACTTGCCATTCATGAGAAAGGAAAGTTTCCCTCTCAACCTCAACCAAATCCCAAGGGTCAGTACAACCTAAATTAGGGTAGTTCAGAAAGTCAACAAATAGATTAAGTCAACTCAGTGATAACTCTTAGAAGTGGAAATGTTATTGAAAAACAAATTCCTAAACTTTTTGAGAAAGATGATGAGTCAATTCCCAAAGACGAGGAAGGGGTTGATAAGCCACTTAGTCAAAAGGAGACCAAACCCTCGCTTTCACTCCCATTTCCTCAAGCATTAAACAATTCAAGGAACTATAACAGTGACATTTTTAAAATTTTTAAGCAATTGAAGGTCAATATTCCTCTATTAGATACTATCAAACAGATTCCTTATTATACCAAATTTTTGAAAGACTTATGCACTGTTAAAAGGAAATATAATGTGAAAAAGAATGCATTTTTGACTGAACAGGTAAGCTCCATTATTCAGAACAATAATGCGTTGAAATACAATGACCCTGGTTGTCCTACAGTTTCATGCATTGTTGGTGAACATAAAATTGAACGAGCTTTACTTGATCTTGGTGCTAGTGTTAATTTGCTTCCATATTCAGTTTATCAGCAACTCAACCTGGGTGAGTTAAAACCAACTTCTGTAACTCTTCTACTTGCTGGTAGATTAATTAAAATTTCAAAAGGAATAGTGGAAGATATGTTGGTACAAATTGATAAATTCATACATCTTGTGAATTTTATTATCTTGGAAACTGAACCTATGGTTGATAGTTCTAAGTCAGTTCCTATTATTCTAGGTCGCCCATTTTTTAGCAACATCTAATGCTTTGATAAATTGCAGAAATAGAGTGGTGAAACTAACATTTGGAAATATGACACTGGAGCTTAACGTTTTCAACATGTGCAAGCAACCCCAAGAAGTTTGTGATGGAAATGAAGAAATTAAAGGGATTGAGGCCATTATAGATGATCATATTCAAATCAGGAGTTCTTCAAACCCATTAGAAATTTGTTTAACTAATTCATTTAATTCAACTACACAATTAGATGATGATGTTGCTGAAATATGCTCTTTGCTTGATTATACACAGAAAATGGAATACAAAGGAAGGAAGCCAAGATTCGAAGAGCTAAAACCCATGAATGATGATACCCATGAAAAAGTACCCACATTGGAACTATAGCCATTACCTGCTGGGTTGAAGTACACATTTTTGGGAGAAGAACAAAGCTTTCCATTGGTAATTTTCTCATCCTTGACCAAAGAGCAAGAAGGTATGTTGATAGAAGTACTTAAAAGGCATAAAAGTGCAATTGGATGGACATTAAAGGCATTAATCCGTTAATTTGTATACATAGAATACATTTGGAGGATAATACTAAAACATCTCAACAACCTCAAAGATGATTAAATCTACACATGAAAGAGGTAGTTAGAGTTGGAGTTCTTAAATTACTTAATGTTGGAATTATCTATCCTATCTCTGATAGTCAATGGGTAAGCCCTACACAAGTTGTGCCTAAGAAATCTAGAATAATAGCAATTGAAAATGAAAAAGGTGAATTAATACATACCCGAGTCTCATCTAGTTGGCGTATGTGTATTAATTTCAGAAAATTGAATGTAGCCACTAGGAAAGATCATTTCTCTTTGCCATTTCTTGATCAAATTCTGGAAAGAGTAGCAAGACATCCCTACTATTGTTTTCTTGATGGTTATTCAGTGTATAATTAAATATCAATTGCATTAGAGAATCAAGAAAATACCACTTTTACGTGCCCCTTTAACATTTTTGCATATAGAAGAATGTCTTTTGGTCTTTGTAATGCTCCAACAACTTTTAAAAGATGCATGTTAAGTATTTTCAGTGACATGATTGAGCATTATTTAGAGGTTTTCATGGATGATCTGATAGTTTTTGGAAATTCTTTTGAAAATTATCTTGATAATTTGGAAAAAGTTCTTAAAAGATGCGAAGAAAAATGATTTGTGTTAAATTGGGAAAAATGTCATTACATGGTTACCTCAGGAATAGTGTTAGGTCATGTGATATCTTCGAAGGGAATTGAAGTTGATAAGGCCAAAGTTGAATTAATTGCTCATTTGCCTTCCCCAAAAATAGTCAGAGAAGTTCGTTACTTTTTAGGACATGCAGGATTTTACAGAAGATTTGTTAAGGACTTTAGTGCCATATCTAGACCTTTATGTAATCTTCTAATAAAACATGCACCATTTGACTAGACCCAAGATTGTCAGAAATCTTTTGAAAAATTAATCAGTTTTTTGACTTCTGCTCCTATCATGCAATCTCCTGATTGGTCTTTGCATTTTGAGTTGATATGTGATGCTAGTGATTTTGCTGTTGGTGCTTTTTTAGGACAGAGAAAGGAATGTAAGCCTAATGTAATTTATTACGCAAGTCAAACTTTAAATAGTGCACAAATGAATTACACTACTACTGAAAAAGAACTACTTGCTGTAATTTTTACATTGGATAAATTTCGATCTTATTTAATTAGTTCTTCCACTGTTGTTTTCACTGATCATGCTACTATTAGATATTTAATGTCTAAGCAGGATGCCAAACCTAGGTTGATACGGTGGATCTTGTTGCTTCAAGAATTCAACATCATAATAAAAGACAAGAAATGAGCTAAAAATGTTATTGCAGATCATTTGTCCAGACTTACAACAGGCTCATCTTTTGATAGCACACCTATCAATGATTATTTTCCTAATAAATTTTTATTTTCTTTCAATTCCATGTCTTGATTTGCTAACATTATAAATTTTCTTGTAACAAGTAAGATGCTGCCTCAATGGACACACCAAGACAGAAAAAAGTTTTTGATTGAGGTGAAAATTTTCTATTGGGATGACCCATATTTGTTCAAATATTGTCTTGATCAAATCTTTCGGAGATGTATACCCGACAATGAGGTAAGTAGTGTCATTAAATTTTGTCATTCAGAAGCATGTGTGGGTCATTTTTCTTCAAAGAAAATAGCTGCAAAAATCTTTCAGTGTGGATTTTATTAGCCCACTTTATTCAAGGACAGTTATACTTTTTGCAAAAGTTATGAAAATTATTAAAAATTGGGGTCCATTTCTAAAAGAAATATGATGCCTTTGAACTCTATCATTGTCATTGAAATTTTTTATTGTTGGGGAATTGATTTCATGGGTCCATTTCCATCATCATTCGGATTTGTGTATATTTTGGTTACAGTTGATTATGTCTCAAAATGGATTGAGGCGATTCTATGTTGACACAATGATCACAAAACTATTTTGAAATTTTTAAAAGAAAATGTTTTGAGTCGATTTGGAATTCCTCAAGCTATCATCAGTGATGGGAGAAAACATTTTTGCAATGAACCATTTGAATCTTTAATGAAGAAATATTGCATTACCCACAAAATTGCTACCCCTTATCACCCTCAGACAAGTGGACAAGTAGAATTAGCAAATAGGGAGATTAAACAAATTTTGGAAAAAATGGTTAACCCAAATCATAAAGATTGGTCTTTAAGATTAAATGGTGCACTTTGGGCTTACCATACTGCTTTCAAAACATCTTTGGGCATGTCACCCTATCGGTTAGTCTATGGAAAACATTGTCATTTGCCTGTAGAACTTGAGCATAAAGCATTTTGGGCCATTAAAGCTTTCAACTCAAGTCTTGATGATGCTTCCAAGTTACGCAAATTGCAATTGAATGAACTTGAGGAATTAAGAAATGATGTATATGAAAACTTAAAGATTTATAAAGCTAGAACAAAAGTTTTTCATGACAAATCAATTTTGAGAAAATCTTTTGAAATTGGTCAAAAAGTTCTGCTTTATAATTCTCGTCTTCACCTATTTCTTGAAAAATTGAGATCTAAGTGAATTGGTCCTTTTATTGTCAAACATGTGTATCCATATGGGGCCATAGACATTGAGAATCCTAGGAATGGTAATGTTTTAAAGGTCAATGGACAAAGACTCAAACCATTTCTGGAACATCAAGTTGCTGAGGTAGAATCCATCTCCTTTTCTAATCCTTGTTATGAGTAGAATTTAATTTTTTTTTCTTTTTACCGTTCTTTCAGTTCCCGGTTAAATGACGGATAACGGTACTCCATGACTCTCAAGTCAGTTTGTCTTTCAGTTTCTCATAATAACTGATTTCTTCTCCTTCAAAATGGATGTCATCCTTTCAAATCTAAGAAAGCTTTTTCCTTCTGTTCCTAAAAATGCTTTAACCAAAATCTATAAAACTAGGTGTGAAAGACTGAGACTGTTAATATACATGGGCATCCCAGAAGATATACACTGGATAATTGAAGCAAAGGTTCGTTTAGTTGGTGAATCTTTAGATTCATTTGTCCCATACATGCCTGGCCTCAGTAAAAGTTTATTTTCAAAAAGGAGAAGAGCAAAAAGAATGCAAGTTTATTACAAGTGTGCACGATGGAATTGCAACACACGATGTCATTCTTTGGGAATGATTTTCGTAAATAGAGAAGATAAAATATTCTTCATTAAGAATGGACTGAGTAAGGAGTCATTAAATAATATCTTATTGACTCTTGAGATGCATTCTTATAGAATTGTGCAGCGTGAACTTCTTAGTTTGTGGAATCTCTTCAGGGATGAGCAAGAGCGTTATAGTCTTGGGAATCTGACTCAAAAAGACCCTGTTTGTCAATTTATAAGAAAATTGGATGGGAAGCTTATTCCTGACTCATAGAAGGCGTTCAAGCCATTTCTGGATGTGAAACCAGAGGAAGATGTGAGCCATAATCACAATAACATGTATATATTATCTTGTACATCTTCAAAAAGAAGAAAAAAGAAGAAAAAGAAGAAAAAAGAAGAAAAAAATTGAAATAAAAAAAAATAGAAAAAAGGGCGAAACTTCGATTGTACTTGGTTTTTAATTAGATTAAGAGCCCCTTCCAGCAGCAGCCCCGTCATTGACTCGGGTGGACCATCAGACGCCGGTTCATAAATAAGGTCCGTATGTCATGCTCTGTAGAGAGCCGCATTCCACAACCCAATGTTCACCATCTAGGCACTATGGAGTTGATGGATAGGTAGAAGCGTCCCACTTTGGTTATAAGTGAGAAGTAACCCGCGGCTGCTAAAGCGTATGAGGCATCTGAGCTTGATCCTCTCTTTTATTAGAAGGGGCTCTCAGCACCCTAGGATAGAGCATTCTGGATCTTGGACATTGCGGGTTTCAGATTTTTGCATCTTTGTTGATGTTACGAACCCAAGTGTGAGCTCTCCAAGTTCTAGAGCCAGGATGGAAACCCACGATGGTTTCTTTATTCTCTTTTCTTCAAACAAGTGGGAGGGAGAAGAATTCCCAGATTGGTTGAGCCGTCTTGGTATCACTGCACTCATGACGAGCAGTATAATAATACGCCATGAAACCTATACATAAAGGTATGTTATCATCTGTTATTATTATCTTTGTATGATTTTATTTTATTTTGGTTTTGAACAGACGATCCTTTGGACGGGATCCTTCAGAGGTTTCTATACTTCTTTACCTTGATGGTTTTCTTGAAGTAAAAAAAAATTCAAAAAAAAAACAAAAAAAAATTGTTTTTTAATTTCCAACTTTTCTGACAACAACCAACCTACCCATATAGGAGCTATTATTACTTTTTCTATTCTCTTCCCTATTTAAGCACTCCATTTTCTTCACTTTCCTACAACTCATAATCATTCAAAGAGAGTGTGAGTATAGAAATAGAGGGAGCTTCTTTTTCTGTTCGTAGATTTATCAGTATTTGTGTATTTTGTGGGATAAGTTATGAGAAGAGTTTAGAGTTTATAAACGCAGCAAGCACTGTTGGTAGAACATTACTGTAAGGAACATTCGGGTAGTATATGAGGGAGGTTGCCTTGGGTTAATGGGGGTTATATCACTTTCTGCATTTGTAAGAGATGGTCAAGTTTTAGGTATTATTCTTGAACCTTTAACTCGAAGGAACATAGTTGGAAAGACAATTGGACTTGAAATTCAAGTATTATGTATGCATGGACGAATGAGGGCAATGCTTAAAAACTCTGATGCATTCATAGCCTTACTTGGTGGTTTTGGTACTTTGGAAGAAGTCTTTCAAATTGTCTCTTGGGCCCAACTGAACATCCACCATAAACCCATAGGTTTGTTGAATGTTAATAATTTCTTTGATAATTTGTTATCTTTTGTTGACCATGCTGTGGAACAAAAATTTGTCACACCTTCTGCAAGACGATTCCTTATCTCTACTTCCACTGTTGATGAGTTGATTGCTAAATTAGAAGTTTTTGTTTATGAACCTGATCCAGTAACAGCACAAATAGATTGGTCTAAAGGAAGCGGTGAGGGAAGCAGAATGAAAAGAAAGCCAGCCAAGACACTCCAACTATTTAAATAATTACAAGCTTTGGTTTTATTTATCATACTTTGTTTCTGTTTAAATTTGTGTGAAGTTTCTCTTTTCAGTAATTGCAACAACAGGTACTATCTTCTATCATTTACCTATCTATCTTTCACATTGAGGATAATGTTGTGATCTGATTGGGGGGAAGGATAGTTGTGTGACTAGTTGTGTAAAAAAATGTATGAAAAAAAGTGTGTTTATGTTTATCGTGTGTAGAGTTGTGTAAAAAAAATGCTTAAAAAAATTTAAAAGTGTGTTTATGTTTGTTGTGTTATATGTCTATCAGTAACTTACTAAACTAATTAAGGATGACAGAGTAAGGAATAAATTTTACTCTTGAGACGCATCTTAGTTGGGGTAGACAACTAGTTTGTATGGAAGTAGCAATTCAAATTCAGGAAAATTTGCATAATTGAGCTAATTGTCTTCTTTCTTAAAAATCACATGCTTGGTTATGGATGTTGAAATGGTGGATTGAGAATGATAGAATTATGCCTTGTGAGATTTTGAGCCTATTGATGAATGGATTGAACATTTGTACCATTCTCTTTTTTTTTGTGTGAATTTCACTCATAGAATTGTTATTCTAGAACTTGCTTTAATTCTTTTTGAGACTACATTTTCATATGCATACATAAATATGATTGAGGCATTTTTCTTAAAATAGTTACTTTAATCAAATAGCCAGTCTTGCTTAGCAGTATATTGTCTCAATATGATATTAAACACTCTTATGACTTCTTAGAAATTCTCTGATTCCTACTAACGTAAAGCATTGGAAATGGCCTATTTCTCCTTGCTTAACCCCTTTGAGCTTATTTGACCATTCTTTGTTTCGAACTCATTATGTAACTTAAATGAAAAATCATGTTCTTACTTGGCCTTAAGGAATAAGAGAACATTAGCATTGTCATTGGATGAGTTCTTGAACAAGTGTGGGGGTGTGTGTGCAGCATAATTAAAAAAAATGTATATATGATGTTCTTTTTGCAAAAATAAAAAATCAAAAATATAAAAAAAATAAAAAAAAATTGTAAAAAGGGTCAACAAGGCAATAAAGGAAAGAAAAATAATATGTAAAGGGAATTTGTATTAGGTGGAGTTGGGATGAACTTTTATGCTTGTTTAATTGAACTCAACTTTCATGTTCTTTTATTCTCTTTGGTATTTAACTTATCATATCTATATTACCTTCTCCTTTACCTTGACCCATTTACAACCTTGAATAAAGTCCTCATGATTTGTGTGTGCGTGTGTTCTGAGTAGTGGAGAAGTAGAAGATAAGCAAGCTTATGGTAGTGCAATTTTTATGGGTTGAATTGAGTGAAATACCTACCTTTTAAACACTTGAGGGATTGAGAGTGAATCTTGTGAAGATCTATCATTCTTGGCTCATGTTTTTCAATTGAAGTTTCCTTGCTTGTTGATTTGAGATGTGAAGATATGTTACCTCATGAATGTTTTGATTACTTGAATTATTGATTTCTCTTTATTTTTAAATATTATTAGAAATTGAGTCTTTTAGAGTGTTTAACTTTTGAGTTTGTTTTGTTTTTTTTTAAGTTTTGGTCTTGTGTGTTTTGCTCAAGAATGCAAAAAGCTAAGTGTGGGAGAATTTGATGATCACATATTTGATACATTAATAAGCTTTCATTTTTAGTCATTTACACTCTCCATGCACTTAACTGATTGAGTTTGGTTATGTTTTGTAAGTTTGAACTCAAATTGGATTTAATTTAATTTTTTTAGCATGATTTACGTCTTACACTATTTCTATATTTGGGTCATATCTTGGGCTATAGGTGGATGTTTGAGGTGATTCTAGTGTCATTTGAAATATAAGAGAGAGCTCTAAAACTTTCATGAAGACCTCAAAGGCTCAATCACACATTTGGATAACTCAAATTGGCGTTGAAGCAAGAACTAGAGTGTTGTTCCTGACAGATTGACCTATATGTACTGTTCATTACATAGCTCATGCTGCAAGTTATCAAATGGGCTGAAATTTTGATGGTTGATAGTAAGACCCAAATCTATAACTTTTATGTTGAACACTTTTCCAGAATCGGACTTCTTGGAGGTGATATTGGGCTTGGAAGTCAGAACAGAGGAGCTGTCACTAGGCCTAAGCAGTATGCAGTAATCAGACCATATCTTGAGCTGCAAGAATGCTTTTGGACTCAAACTAATGGAATTTGAAAGCTAAGATCTAGGTCTACAACTTTCATGAAGACCACTTGGTTCAAAAAAGACGAATGCAATGATTTCAGAGCTAAAAGATTTTCGAGACAAAGAATCTCCATAATTTTCCACTCACTAAAAGTCATTTGGCATTTTTCACTCATTTTTCACTCATCCACTCACTAATGACTTAGCTCCCTTGTCATTTTGTATCTCTAATCCTCTATAAAAGGGAGCCTTGGCAGATCATTGAAGGTGTTAGATGTTAGGTACCAAAATAATGTTAGTTTGTTACTAGGTTTTCTTATAGTAATTTTCCTTTATTCTAAATTGAAGTCATGCTCTTCTTCTTCTTTTTCTCTCTTTCTTTCTTCTTATCTGTGAGTAACAGTTTCATTTTTGCTTAGGTGAAAGGGTGAAGCTCTTGGTAATGAAATAAGGTTAGATTAATTTCTCTCTTGTGCTTAAATGATATATTTTCAAGCGGTCATTATACGTATTATATTTTGTTTTCAATTAATTTAAAAACCCTCCTTGTAAAGTGGAGTTCTTGATTAATAAGATATTAGCACAATGAATGCTTTAACCCATTTAGAAGTGGTGGTGCTAGAAACTCTCCTTATAAAGTGGAGATCTTGATTTATTGTAGACAAGAATTTAGCACAATGAATACTTTATCCCATTTGTGAGTGGTGGTGTTAGTAGATGATTAAAGGAATCATAATATAATTACGTATATAATTTTTAATGAACTTTGAATGTTGTATTTTCTGATTGGAACCTCCATTATGTGTGGATTCTAATTGAGTTACAAAAGAATTAATTTTATCCTTAATTTATTTATTAAGAGTGGATCTCCTAGCCCAAGCAATTCCTTTTTGTTTGTAACTAAGTTTTATCACCTTTATTATTGTAACAAAATATTTTTCTTACATCAAATAAATTTTTCTTCATCAATTCCCTGTGAATCGACCTCGGACTCACCGAGAATTTATTACTTGAGATAACCTGCACTTGGGTATGCAACATTTAATCCTGCATCAAGAGACCTCCAGGCGCCTTCCCAAGTGATACTGTTGTCAATCCAAAGGAGCAATGTCATGCAATTACACTAAGAAGCGGTAAGACTTTGGATGGACTAGTTAAGGAAATTGATGTTCCTGTTACAGATGTCCCATCTCAAGAGTGCTGTAATGAAGAAGCTGAAGAAGAGCAACCAAAGTGGCAGAGGAAGAAGAAGGAACGTGAGCAGAAAGTAGTTAATCCTTCACTCTATGCTAAACTTCTGTATCCTCAAAAATTTAGGAAGGAGATTCAAGAAAAATAGTTTTCCAAGTTCTTAGAAGTTTTCAAAAACCTACAGATTAATATTCCTTTTGCCGAGGCACTTGAGCAGATGCCTTCTTATGCAAGGTTCATGAAAGATTTGCTCTTGAAGAAGACGAAAATTAAGGAAGATGAGATTGTGGTACTTACTGAGGAGTGTAGTGCTATAATTAAGAGGAAATTGCCACCTAAATTGAAATATCCAGGTAGTTTCACTATTCTTTGCACCATTGGCAAGCTGACTATTGAAAAAGCTTTATGTGATTTAGGAGCTAACATCAATTTAATGCCATTGTTAATTCTTCACAAGCTTAGGATTGATAAAGTGAAGCCAACTGTAATGTCTCTTCAACTAACTGATCGGTCAATTAAACATCTATATGGTATAGTGGAAGATGTGCTAGTGAAGGTTGATAAGTTTATTTTCCCAGCTAATTTTGTGATTTTGGATATGGATAAGGATGCTGATATTCCTCTGATTCTTGAAAGACCGTTCTTGGCTACTTCAGGAGCGTTGATTGATGTTCCTAGAGGTGAGCTTATTTTGAGGGTGGATGGAGATCAGGTGACCATCAATGTTTTTGATAAATCTGAATCGATATCAGATCTATATGCCCTTGTCAAATGCATTCAAGACAAGCCTCTATAGGATTTGGCTAGTAAGAACTCTTCGTCATCAATCAATGCTGATTTTTCCACTCCCAAGATGGTTGACGAAAAGGAGAAAGGATCTCCTCTTTTTAAAAGTGCTGCAATTGAAAAAGATCCTCCAGCTTCTATTGATTTATTATAGATTGATTCCAAATGCAGTGCCAGAGTCTGGAGGCAAAGATCTGATAAGAGAAAAATGTCATCCTACTTCTCTTGCTTCAAGCCACTATGACTAGTTGAAAAGGCAACGTCGAGCTAATGACGTTAAACAAGCACTTTTTGGGAGGCAACCCAAAATTTCTCTCTTTTTTATCTTTTATTTTTATTTTTTTATTTGTTATTTTATTGACTAACATTTTTCCTATTTTGGTTTTGAAGGTAGTGTCGAGTCAGCTTAAGTGCCTCTCTGAGTTCAGAGCCTTTGTAGAGGGATGTATGCAGTTGTCGGTCACCAAAAAGAGTTTTTCCTTTTCTTTTCTTGCATTTATTTCATTTAGATATTTGTTCTTTTTATTTTTTTATTTTGTCCTCATCATCCCTTTTGTGTTTTGAGTCATTCTGTGCATGTCGGTGTGTTGAATTGAATATCCAATGATTGTTTGAATTGTGGATTGATTTGATTTCTTGGGATAGCACATGAGAATCTATGAGTTGCATTTATCTCTATTGTTTCAATTGTGTATAGATGTTCTTCCCATCTTTATGACTAATAGACCTTAGAATTTAATTACATGTCAAGGTTAAAGAAAGTTTATGAGATTGCATATGTGTGGATGATTTGCATCTAGAAGTTGTTTGATTCTCTCTTGAGGCGAAATCCTAGGCAGTGCCTGGTTAAAGAAATGATAAGGGCCTTCTTTGAACCATTTGAGCCTTTCAAGCTAACCTGTTTATATAGCATATCCTTAGGTCCCTTTTGCAGCCATGCTATTGTTTGGCCTATATTTCTTTTCTTTACCCATATTTTTCCTTTCCCATACCCATAAAAAAAAAATTTCCTCTCTTA
This sequence comes from Ormosia semicastrata, assembly GCA_029884595.1. Lineage (NCBI taxonomy): Eukaryota > Viridiplantae > Streptophyta > Magnoliopsida > Fabales > Fabaceae > Ormosia > Ormosia semicastrata. The sequence continues at coordinate 6,874,665 of JAQQTO010000021.1, read as the reverse complement.
CATAACCTTTGTTGAGTGCATATATTGTATTATTTTGTTATTCAAGTCTTTATTATTTTTGTGTATGAAGTTTTGTGAAGTTGAAAAATTTTAAGAAAAAAGAAAAAAAAAGTCCACTCAAAGTATTACAAAGAAATAAGTTTGGGGGTGGAGGTTGTTGAAAAAGAAAAAGAAAAAAAAGAAAAAAAATTGAATGTTGTGTTGATTCTTTTACTCCGTTTTGCAATTGTCTTATATTTTGAGGCTTGAATTTTGAATTATACTTGATTTTGTATCTCAACTTTTGTTTTCATTTTCTTACCACTTCTTTCTTAACCCATACCCTTAGCCTTACATTACAAGCTTATAAAGTCCCTTTTGATCTTTGGTTGTGTGTTATTTACATTAGTGGAGAGGGAGATGAAGAACAATCCTATGGATGTGGGTTTGATGTGCACTTGCAGTTTTATGAACCTATCTGGGTTTGAACTCTATGAAGAGATTGGGTCTTTCATTCATGTTTTTGGGAAGTCATTTGTGCATGAGAGTTGCATGTGAGAGACAATGTGGCAATTGAATTATTTATGTGTGACACTTTGAAATTAGATTGTGAAGCAATTTCTGAGGATATGAATGATTTTTAATACCCAACATTGTCATGTTGAGTCTATTTTGAGTTTTAGATTATTTTATTTTATTTTGTTTTCTCTTTTACTTGAGGACAAGCAAAAGCTTAAGTTTGGGGGAGTGATGAACCTGCAAAAATTCATATTTTTACAGTTCAAAGTCTTGGGTTTTCATTATCTTTTAATCTTTTTGATTGAGTTTATGCTTAAGTTTCTTGTGTTTTTAGTTATTCTAGATTATGTTTTTATTAAGTATTTTTTTTGTGTTTTTGTTAAGTATTTGCATATGGAAAAGACTGAACACTTAAATGATGAAGAAAAACTGAAAAATCAAGTCAAGAGCTCATTGAGTGTCTGAGCGCTGGAGCGCCTAAGCATTGGAGAATGAGCGCTAGATGCGTAACAGCAACAAGAATTTCTTATAAAAAAAAGTTTTGCCAAACTCTTCACAATTTTTATACTTTTTTATACTTTTTACACTCTAAGACACTTGGAGAGAATGCAGTAGACGTCAAGAGGCACAAACCTTAATGTGGTGTGGACACAATTAGAATTAAAGATTAGGTATTTTCTTCAACCTTTCCACATTTCTACAATGGAGTTTGTCATATTCTTCCATTTGTGTTCTTCTTTTTCCATGTGTAATTAATTTTCCATTGTTAAGGGGATGATGGATCTTGTTCTTGAATGATGTAACTTCTTTTACGAGTTTAATTTATGTTTCTATTTCATGATTTAAGTGTTTATCTCTATTCTTAATGCTTTTATAAATCTGGCCAATTTGGGAATGATCTTTTAGGTTTATGTATGATTTGAAAAAATTTGCATGAACCTAGAACTTGTGATAAACACCATAATTTCTACAATCGCTAGGAATAGACATTGTGGGTTATGTGGTCTTTCTTTTAATTTCCTAGTTCTTGATAATGCCTTTCTAATTGGGGTTAGACTAAGGGATTAGTTAATTCCAATCAACGTAAGAGGATTAATATACTAAGGGATTGAATATTAATTAATTTTAGGAATTGACCATAAATAATTAAAATAGAACATAATTAAACCAATAAATGAGTGTACATCTAAAGAGTTCAAGTGAAATCTGAACTCTAACGCTTTAACATCATTGTTTTTTCATCCATTTGATTTATTATTTGCTGATTTTTATTTTTCTTTTTAATTTAATTTTCAACAACTCTCTTTTCGTTAGCTTGAATAATGTTGATTTGACAAATGTAGTAAGTAATAACATAATCCTCGTGAGACAATACTCTACTCACTCTTTATTACTTTTATCAATTTGGTGCACTTGCTAATATGGGTTGATGATGGTGGTCATGATTTGGATGGAGTCTTGTACGTGGTTGTTGGTGGAGGTGGAAGCTTGGGCGTGGTGGATGGAAGTGGAGTTTCACGGTTTGGATGGGTTATGGAGAAGATGATGAAGATGAGAGTTTTTGGTTATGAGTTGGGGTGTTTGTAATGGTGGTGGGGTGGTGAAGTTATAGTGAAGGACGGTGATGTTGGAAGGTTAGGATGTGCATGGGTGGAGTGGAGTCGGCTTAGTTCACGATTTGGAGGTTGTGTGGAGGATGAAGATGGGTGTTATGGGATGGTGACTTTGGTGTTGGTGATGAAGGGTTGTTGAAGATGGAGGCTTAATGGGAGGTGACGTGAGAGTTGCGGGTGGGTGAGGGTAGCGTGGAGGAGATGGTGAAGAGGATGAAGAGGTGGGGTGTTGATGGAAGTTTGTGGTTTTGGAAGGTTGAAGATGAAGTTAGCAAGATGAAGGTTGATTTCTTTTTTGTTCTCAACCTCCCCAAGATGGTTCTCTTCAAAAAATGCTCAGCCTCTGCCAATGGTCCTCCCAAAAATCTCAGCTCCTTACTGTCCAAGTCCCCTTTTCTTTTGCTTAAAAAAAGGCTTTTTGTGCTTGTGGTTGCTTGTGTGCAGGTATGTGAAACTGTGCAGAGGATGAGTGTGTAACAAATGGTTATGTGTTGCAGTGAGTAACGTGAGCCAGTGGTGAAAGTGAGCATGTGTTGTGCAATGTAGAGTGAGTGTGTAACAAGCAAGCCACAAAAGTTTTTTTTTAATAGAAAAATAAATTTTTACTATTATATTTTTTTAATTAATTTTTTATTATATTTTTTTCAAAAAAAATTTCAAAGCCTGGTCAAAATTGGGTGTTCACAGTTGCCTCTCTTTACTTGTTTCTTATTAGATAAAATAGAAAAGTTGTGGTTTTTCATATTATCATCGTAAGAAATGAGTAAAGACATGAGCTTCAATTTTGTTTGGAAATGCATAAGATGATAAATGCAAAACAATGCGAGAACAAACAAAATGCGAAAAGCTAATGCGCTCAACAGAAAATAAAATGCATGGAGCTGATACGCTCAACAGAAAATAAAAAATGCATGGAGCCAATGCGCTCAATAGAAAATAAAATGTATGGAGCCGATGCGCTCAACAAAAATTAAAATGCATGGAGCTAATGCGCTCAACAGAAAATTAAAAATGCATAGAGTCGACGTGCTTAACAGAAATTAAAATGCATGAAGCCGATGCGCTCAACAGAAATTAAAGATGCATGGAGTCGATGCGCTTAAAGTAAATGACAGAAAATTAAATGACAGGAGCCGATGCGCTCAAAAGAAATGATAGGAATTTAAAATGCATGGGATGACAGTGAGCTTATGTGTACCAAAATTTAAAATACAATGGGCATTTGTGTCTCAAAATTTAAAGACAAATGGGCATTTGCGTCTTGAAATTTTAAAAAATAATAGGCATTTGGGTCCCGAAATTAAAAAATAATGGGCATTTGCATCCTTAAATTTAAAAGACAATGGCCATCTATGTCATAAAATTTAAAAGATAATGGGCATCTGCGTCTCGAAAAGATTCTTTCTTCTTTCTTCTATTTTTTTTTTCATTTTTTTCTTCTCATTTTATTTATTTATTAAAAGTCAATTGAACCAACGACGACTCTGGAAAGGTTTGACCAATCAAACTCTTTTTCACATATTTTTCTTCATTAGATCCCTCGGTCGGCTTGTAATCTTCTTGACCTCCTCTTTTTCTTTTTTTCTTTTTCATTCTTTCTCTTTTTGTTCTTTATTTTCTTATCACTCCTTTTGAGAAGTGAGATGATCATCCTTTGTTGTGAACCCTTGCTTGGAGCTACTAAGTATTTACAAGAAAATTTTGCCCCAGTATTTCTTCTTTGATCCTCCTCCAATTGATTTCCTGCAACGACTTGGTGACTCAACCACTGCCTCTATTGCTACTTCCTTTAATATACATTCTCCTTAATGCTTCAGAAATTTTGCCTCATTGTGGCCAATTGAATGTGAACAAAGTTGCCCCTGTGTAGCCAATCAAACACAAATAAAAATTACCTTAGTTTGGTGAATCCTTCAAGGAGTTGTAGCTCATTTTTCTTTGAGATTTTGCCTATTTATTTGCTCTAACTTTTGCTTGGGCCGCCCTTTCGGGTTCTCAACTTAACGGGCTCTTTTTCTCTTCTTTTTTTTCTTTTTTTTTTGGGTACCCCCTTGTTTCTGAATTATCCCTTAGGATATCATTTTCTTTCAATTGGAACTTCCAAGTTCTTTTTTATCTGAATCGTTCATCAAGAGATTATCATTAGATGGTCAAATCATAGTGTTGCACTCATGTTCACCTTACCTGAAGCATTATGTAACAGACAGGCATGGATTCAAAATTACAACAGAAAAGAAAATTACTAGGTGGACAACTTCCAGTTTGGTCTTGGAAGTTTGACTACACAAAAAGAGATGTATGAAAAAAAAGACACAAACAATGGAATGAGATTCAAAGAGGTGTTGGCCTAATATGAATTGACTTGATCTTCGTGAAAACAATCTTTAGACATTATGACCAATGATTTCTTTCTGCTGGGCATCTACATTAAGCCAAATTGAACCAAAGAGAAATTTGTTCCAGTTTAGGTCAAATTGAACCAGGGAAAAGAGAAATTGCCCCAGTTTAGAGTCAAATCGATCAGGGTAGAAATTTGTCCTAGTGTAAGTTTTTTTTCTCTTTTTATTTTTATTTTTTTTGAAAGGAGCAATGAACTAGATATTTGGATAAGTATAACCTTTGTCTCAAAATTAAAGTTAACAAAAATGACAACAATCGTTCATTGATCAGAATGGACTTTTTTAGGCTTGTAATGTGGCCAAGGTTAGGGGTTATGAAAGGAAAGAGATAAAGCTCAAACAAGTGTTTAAGGGTTGAATGAGACCAAGGATCCATATTCAAAACTTTTCCAATTGCTTTTGCACTTTCAAACACACTTCACTTATTGTTCTGCATTTCTTCCCTTTTTCTTTTCACTTCAATCATTCGCCTTTGTCATGACCCATTTCATTTTGTTTTCTTTCTTCTTTCTTTCCCTTCTTTTTTTTTTTTAGTTTTTCATCATCATTTTTTTTACTTCATGCCCTTTCACCTTTTCTTGCTTCAAAATAGTCACCATGACGATTAACCTTTGTTTTGCGTTATCCCCTAGTATAGGGGTGATTCTTGTCCAGGGTTTATTGAAGAAAACTTTCAAGCTCAAAAAGGGACAATGAGAGAATGAAAAGATGAATTCTTGTAAATGATAGAGAAATATGGTCAATCTTCATTTCAAATCTTGATTGCTCATTTTCAAAAATTTTAATTTAGAGACAAAATGATAATGCACACCAAGTGATTACTTCTTTGCTCCCTTCTATTTTTCTTTTTGATTCATTCTTTTTTTTTGGCTTTTTTTATTTTTTATTTTTTTTTTCGCAAAAAGCACTTGCCCACGTGGACCTTATGACTACTGACTTCTATCAAAATAAGGATTGTTAAGAATTGGAGTCTAATGGGGTCCAAATACAGGGAAGACACTTTGAATAGACGAAAGAGAAATAAATGTCAAGAAAGACAATACGATGAAAATGAAAAGAAACAAGGTATCCATGCAAATTCATTACATTAATGCTTCAAGAAAGCTAACATGAGTTTAAAAAACTCCAAATGGTTTTAAATGATTGAACAATCTAAGAGTTTATATAATTAAACCATTATTTCATGATAATCATTTGACAAACAAATCAGAAAATTAGATGCTCCAAAATTCCCCAGTGTTAGAGGACTTCAAGGTATTGTTTATTCTCAACAGTTAGAAAATGAACCACCACTGAGTTAAACTTTCTAAGGTTTCCCTAATCAACCATTCTAAGCATTTACCCCATTCCTTCCACTATGATTAGGAATTGGGTTGTTGACAATACTGGATCCAGCCTCCTCTTGAATGTCTAGCTTTTCATAAACAATTAGCTTCCTTACTGCAATTTTGAAAAATTCACACTCTTCAATTGAGTGTCCTGGGATATCCATGTGGTATTTGTAAGTTAAGTTTGGGTTATACCATGTTGGGAATTGTGGTTCAAAGGGATGCACAGGAATTCCCGAGATGAGGTGGGCATCAGATAACTTTTGGAATAAGTCTGCATTTGAAATGGATAATTTTAGGAAATGGGTAGGTTTTAGGAGCAACCTTGGTTTTGGAAGTTTAGCCGAGGTTATGGGTGTCTTGGGTAATTTTGCGGAGGTGCAGGTGGATATCGGGTATAGGTTGGGCAAGTTGGTACATATGGTTGTGGTGTGGGAATATTGTTAATTTGGTATTATGGGGTTGGGGTGATGTTTGTGGTTGGCACAACTTGGTGGGATGGGTAATAACGAAGTGTAGGTGTTTGGTATAAAAAATGAGGGTTAGGATTATATGATGGTCGATGACTTAGGTTTTGTGGGGAATATCTAGGTCTAAAGGTCTATTAGTGTTGGATATAATTCACCTTAGGTTCTTTCTTTTTTGCTTGGAATCCCTTCTTAAATGCATTATTTTTTGTATTGCTCATTGGTAACTTCTCAGCTTTGGCCAAAGTTTTAATCCTTTCTCCCACAGTTATCAAGTCTAAAAAATTCTTATAGGCTGCCCCAGCCATTGCCCCGATTAAAGGATTTCCTAAGGTTTCCAAGAAATACGAACACATCTTAGATAGTGTCAATAGGGGCTGAACTTGAACTGCCAAGGCTCTCCATCTCTGTGCATATTGTTTGAAAGGTTCCTCATTTCCTTTCTGCATCGAGCTCAATTGTTCCCGGGTTGGAGCTGCATCCATATTGAATTTATACTGGTCCATGAATGAATCAGCCAAATCCGTCCAACGAGAAATCTTAGAGCAGACTAATTGGAGATACCACTCTAAAGCGGGGCCTGTAAGATGCTCGTGAAAAAAGTTAATGAGGAACTTATCATCCTTAGACCAAACAACCATCTTGGTCCTATAACTGATCAAATGAAACTGAGGGTTGCCACTCCCGTCATACTTGGTAAAATCAGGAATCTTGAAGTCTTTGGGGATTACCACATTCGCGGTAGTACACAATTCCTTTATTCTAAGAGGTTTATAAGTGCTGGGGCCCTTGATTGCCTTGATCTGCTCCTCCATTTTCTCCATCCACTCTTCCTTTATCTTATCCTTCTCGGTCATGACATGACTATTCCCAGAGTAAGGTATTGTCGCTTGCCCCGAAATGGACACATGCGATTGTTCCCAAGTAGGGCTAGCATAACCAGGAATTTCATTGTGAGCACTTTCCAAGGCGCGATATCCCTTCCTAATAGGCATGACTATCAAGGTCGTTTGAGGTAGTTGCTCATGGAACCCCCACAGCGATGCTTGAGGTCACAGTCGAGAACATTGGGGCAGTTATCACTGGCACATTTGCGTATGCTTCAACCCCATTTGTATCTCTATTTCCACTGATTAACTGGAGAGACTCCCTCATGTCTTGCAGTATTGCTTCTAACATTGCTTGGCTCTCTAACATCTCATTCATCCTCCCTGCCATTTCATCGACTTCCCTGCTCAAATTTCTCCCTGCCTTAGGATTACTATCAACCATTCTGGTTCGAGATCTGGTATTGTGAACTCGGGTTTGATTAGTCTCTTATTTCCTAGGTCACGCAATGATTCTTGAACTATTTTGATTTATTAAAACACAATAAAATTAAACAGAGAATAAGATGAAATGAATGGGATGTGTGAGATGCATAAGATGGAATGAATGAGATCATGAGATGCGAAAGGTGAAATGAATAAACTTTGAAAACATTTTTCCTTCTTTTTTTCATTCTTTTTTTTTAAAATGCTATGAGTACAATGAAAATGTAAGATGGTGTGTTTTTTTTTTTTTTAGATGCTAAGAATGCTATGAAAATGCAAGATAATTTTTTTTAAGGAATGCTAAGAATGCCATGAAAATACAAGATGATGTACCTTTTTTTTTAAATACAAAAATGAATGACATGAAGAATGGATAGATAAAGAAAAAGTACGCTCCCTTTGTGCCCTAGTCAGGTGGAACCTAAAGGTTGGATTTCCTTAAGGTCATGACTCTAACTTTGACAACCATTATGTTCAATCTATTAGTGCAAGATTTTTCGGGACGGGTCTAAACTTCTAAAAAACTATAGTCCCCAGATTGCCCCTATCTCGAAAGACAAGGACCCAATTCATAAATTAATTACAAGTAGGGATAAACCCTCTGAATATGACTAGTCCATGATATTGATAACAATCTGAGTGGTGTCTCAAAAAATATCAAGTGAGCATAAATCCTCTCAATAACAAAAGTTGAGATCCTTCCTATTCCTCGGGTTAGCACAGACTCGGGTATAGAGCCCAAAAAATGTATGAGGTAAGTGATAATTGATAGGGTCAAAACGTGTTTGCCCATTTGCTAACCACAAGTGCACTGATCGCTCCAGTAATAAAGATAAAAAGTAAAAGTTCATTCCCACGAGGATAAAGGTTTCCAAAGCTAAGTACCAACTAATAGCTTAATTAATTTTATTCAAAGACATAAAAATGGACAAAAATAAAGAAAATAAATACAGAAAGCAATAAAGATACACGATTAGATTTCAGGGAATCCTTCTTCACCCCCTACATCTACCAACAACATGCAATCCTCTTCATTAACATAAATGCACTGATTATGTTAGCTTGAGAATCTTCATTAGCTAAAAGCCTATGTCTAGGTCAATCAACCTTGGTTTCAATTGCCCAACTCACTAAGTTTCCTTGAAAGTTAGTACAACATCCACTCATGAATGATCTATTCTCAAACACACGCTATGCATGGCTAATAGATATATTTCTATCTTATTAATGAATCAACTAAAAAAGTCAAACATGCATCAACTATACCATATCCATATTAACAAATCCCTATGTCTAGTTCATTTGTAATATTAGGATCATGCAATTGATGGCCAACCAACAGCAAGCATTAAGCATAGATTAAGATTGGACAAAACCAAGAATCCACACAAACTCAAAGAATAACAAATCATTCATATATATAGAAAAGGATCCAAAATATCCCTAAATACAGCTCAGCTATACAATGAACATGAAAATATAAGTAAAGTCATATTCAAGGAAGATAAGGAAGAGAAGAGAGAAAGGGAAAAGAGAAAGGAAGCTCATTGATTTGTCTTTAAAGCTTGAATCCTCCTTCATCCTTGTTCCTAGCCTCCAATCCACCGTCAATAGAGATCTAGCCAAAGCTTTCTAACCTAAAACTAAGAAAAACTAAGAAAACTAAAAATAGAAATGGCTGAGACAGCCAAGACAGAGAGAAAAATGTGAAAAATCCTATTTATAGGCTCAGTTTGCCGCCGTGCACCTCAGCCCCCACTAGTGAGTTCCTAGGACCGCATTGAGTCGGTTGCCTAGCGCCTCGGGTCTAAGTATGGCAATTCTAAAGGTGCGCCTCCACGCCGTGACGTGCACAACCTTGCACCACGGCGTTGACTGCTGAAAGGCTAATTTGGCTTCCTCTTCCACTTTAAGCTCACATGCTCCACATTTAACCTTGTTTGGAGCCCTTTCTAACATAAAGAAAACACCAAATCGGTAACATATACAAATCTACTTAATCAATAACAATTTAAGCTTAATAACATATAGAAGGTTATCCAAATCAGAATATGATAAATATAAGCACACAAAAAACCCTCTAAATATGCATTATTAATAAAGACTAAGCATTCATTCTAGCACAGAGAAAAGGCACTAATAACTTCATTTTATAGAGTTATCACAACCCCAAACCTACATTTTGCTAGTCCTTGAGCAAAACAAAATAGGACTAAGTAAATCTGCTTAACAATTCAAATTAAACATTCATTCAACAAATATCATATTTCAATCTTCTTATTCCTTTAAACTAAAACTAGTGTATAATGATTAAAACATTCCTTAAAAAGTGCAAATGTCCCATAAACAGTTTCACACATATACAATCCTTAACATGCTATCAATCCACATAACTTTTCATGCAATTCACATGTTCACAAACATGCAAGATAAATTTTTCCTAACCAAGTCATACACATCCAGATAAGTTTATAAACATACATATATATGATTCATAGAATCCACAAGATTGTAAATCATCTCTCTCTCCAGTAATGTAAATCACACAAGATTGAGGATTAAAAGGGACTTTATCAGCTTGTAATGTTAGGCCAATGGTATGGGCAAAAGAAATGAAGGAAAATGATACAATACAAATATTGAAAAACATAAATATGATATTTCAAGTCATGAGCCACTAACAGATATTAGCAGGGTATTCAATAGTGAATGCATAAAACTTGCCAGAACCATTTTCGATGCTTTTCAAACTTTACTTTACTTAAGCTTTGCCTTTTTTTCTCTTTTTTTTTCTTTTTTTCATTTCTTTTTTCTTTTTCAAAGCAATGCTATTTTTCTTTCACTGCATCTGGTTTCTTCAAGCTCATTTTGTATTGAATCATTAATACCCCTAATCATCAGGCTCACCTCAAGAAATAACATATATTATGCACTCAACAAACAATGAAGGTAGTAAGAAAATGCAATGCTTTCACATGCATTAGAATGGTTAACAGGTTAACGAACACAATGGTTATGAAAAACAAATAAGGCCAAACAGTATAAGGCTTCAAAATGGGACCTAGAGATATCATCATATCAGGGTAAAGCTTTTTAAGGCTCAATCGGTCCAAATAATGCCCTAATCGTTTCCTCAATCATGCATAACCTAGGATTTCACCTCAAGAGAGTTCAAAAACAATTTTTAGGATAATCAAAACTCTACATGTACATCCATAAACATTTTCAAGACATGCATTCTTATCATTTTCAAAGCTACACTTGCATCTAAGTGAGATGTAAATCATGCATCAAAAGAAATTAAATTGGTTCACATGCTTCAAGATCACATAAGGTTTCACTGAAAAATGGGCAAATAGCAACCTTTTATATCATAAAATAATCAAAACAACACCAGCATTGTTGCAACATATCATGCATTCAAATAGATTCAACTTTTTTAATTCAAGCATGCATAATATCATTTGTAAATAATAAAAATTAAAAATCTTATCAACAGCACATCAATGATAGTCAAAACAAAATATAATCATGAGAATATTATAACTAACACCACTGCATACTTAAAATACTAATACATGTTAACATTTAGCATAAAGGTGATAAAACATGTAAAGATACTCTCCCAAACCAAAATAAAATGTATCTTTAATGAACATGGTCTATAGGGTACCTGATACTCTCAAAATAGCAGCCTAACTAATACTAAGCATTACTAAATACAAAAAAATGGAGAAAATAACAGAAAAAGCAAAAACAGGGGTGCTACGCTATGGCGCTCCCATGCCTGGGTCACAGCATAACAAAAAATTACAGAATTCTGTAGAAAACGAGCACCTGCGCCTTAGCATGCACAAACCTGCGCCGTGGCGTGAAAGGCCAACCTGTAGAATTCTGCAGGGAAATGGCTTCTGCTGCCATTTCTGCTCCAATAAGGCCTCTAGCACCAACAAAATATGCTTACAAACTTAATTTACAGAATGTACATCATTTACATAACAAAAACATAAAAACAAATTATTAAGATATTTAATACTTACAACATACTAAAACATAAAAACTAACAAAATAAACTATATACAACTTGAATTAAGACTAACCAAACTCATTGTCAATATTAGCCATATAGAAAACCTTATCCCCGACAGCAGCGCCAAAAACTTGATAGGGTCAAAACGTGTTTGCCAATTTGCTAACCACAAGTGCACGGATCACTCAAGTAATACAGATAAAGAGTAAAAGTTCGTTCCCACGAGGATAAAGATTTCCAAAGCTAAGTACCAACCAACAGCTTAATTAATTATATTCAAGGACATAAAAATGGACAAAAATAAAGAAAGTAAATATAGAAAGCAATAAAGATACACGATTAGATTTCAGGGAATCCTTCTTCACCCCCTACATCTACTAACAACATGCAATCCTCTTCATTAATATGAATGCACTAATTAAGTTAGCTTGAGAATCTTCATTAGCTAAAAGCCTATGTCTAAGTCAATCAACCTTGGTTTCAATTGCCCAACTCACTAAGTTTCCTTGAAAGCTAGCGCAACATCCACTCATGAATGATCTATTCTCAAACACACACTATGCATGACTAAAAGGTATATTTTTATCCTATTAACGAATCAATTGAAAAAGTTGAACATGCTTCAACTATACCGTATCCATATTAACAAATCCCTATGTCTAGTTCATTTGTAATATTAGGATCATGCAATTGATGGCCAACCAACAGCAAGCATTAAGCATAGATTATGATTGAACAAAACCAAGAATCCACACAAACTCAAAGAATAACAAATCATTCATATATATAGAAAAGGATCCAAAATATCCCTAAATACAGTTCAGTTATACAATGAACATGAAAATACAAGTAAAATCATATCCAAGGAAGATAAGGAAGAGAAGAGAGAAAGGAAAAAGAGAAAGGAAGCTCATTGATTTGTCTTTGAAGCTTGAATCCTCCTCTATCCTTGTTCCTAGCCTCCAATCCACCATCAATGGAGATCTAGCCAAAGCTTTCTAACTTAAAACTAAGAAAAAACTAAGAAAACTGAAAATGGAAATGGCTGAGACAACCAAAACAAAGAGAAAAATATGAAAAATCCTATTTATAGGCTCAGTTTGCAGCCGTGCGCCTCGGCCCCCACTAGTGAGAGCCTAGGTCCACATTGAGTCGGTTGCCTAGCGCCTTAGGTCTAAGTATGGCAATTCTGAAGATGCACCTCCATGCCGCGGCGTGCACAACCTTGTGTCGTGGTGTTGACTGCTGAAAGGCTAATTTGGCTTTCTCTTCCACTTTAAGCTCACACGCTCCACATTTGACCTTGTTTAGAGCCTTTCCTAACATAGAGAAAACACCAAATCAATAATATATATAAATCTACTTAATTAATAACAATTTAAGCTCAATAACATATAAAAGGTTATCCAAATTAGCATATGACAAATATAAGCACAAAAAAACTCTCCAAATATGCATTATTAACAAGGACTAAGCATTCATTCTAGCACAGAGATAGGGCACTAATAACTACATATTATAGAGTTATCAATAATGATGTGTGTGAGGGAGCATACAAACCTATACAAGAATTTCAAAAGACCAAAATTACCCCCAAACTGTAAAAACATATATACAACAGCCAGCCAACAATGATCTACCCTAGGGTTCCAATAATTCAACACAAAATATCTATAAAAGTCAAAATACACACAGGATAATGCTATCAGATATTTACATAAAAGTACTAAACAAATCTATTTACGAACGAAAAGAAAACAAAAACAAGGACAAAAAGGAGTAAAATAAATAAATAAAACTTATTAATAATTTGCACAACTAACAATAATAGACCTAACTCTCCAAGTATCCCCAGTGGAGTCGCCATCTGTTGCGACCGTGATCGCGGTGAAATAGCAACTTACAGGATTTCAAAAAAAATAAAAAATGGAGTCGCCACCAATTTTATTTAAAATGGGAAAAATTAAAAAATCTTTTTTAGAAAATAGTCTTTGAAACCAGAGTAGATTCGGGAGTCGGTTATGCATAGGGAAGTGTGGAAACTTAATCCTACAGCACCCCTAGCACACCTGTATTGAGATGGTACCTTAAGTCAATTATGCAAATTCTTGATAATCCCAAATATATTTATTTTACTCATATTAAAAAACATTGTAATTATTTTTTTATATTTTTTTAAAAAGATAAGAAAGAAAAGAAACAACCAAATGGTGAGAAATTTTGGCTTGACAGAATAAAGATTCTGCTCCTACGTATCCTCAGGTGCAATGAGGAACTCAAAGTCACGTAGCTCTCTAGAAAATAAGTGCGAGTTAATTGATTTTAATTTTAAAAAAATTTATTTTTTATTTAAGGAAAATTTTGTTTGAAAACATATCCATTCTTGCACAGGGTTCAAGTTAGCACCAGACTACTCAATAAACCCTTATAATTCAAATGACACTGAAGATAGCATCCGCTACTCAATCATCACCATTGGTCATTGTATTGATTAAAAGATCTTATTTTATTTTATTTTTAAAAAAGAAAGCACAAGGACACATAAATAACCGCACAAACAACATATTATCGTAACATGAGCTAGGGAGATACAATAAAATAAAAAGAAGCAAATTAAACACAACCACTCAAAATGATCTTATTTTATTTTATATATTTATTTTTTATTTAACAATTTTTCATTTTTTTATTTTATTTTATTTATTTTATTCATTTTTTTCTTTTTTATTTAAACAATTATCACTAAAAGTAAGAAACACACATTAAGATAAAATAACATTAGTCTAAAATTAACACCAAATCATGTCATTGAGCACATTAAACATACACATAGAACCAGACTAATTATAAATAACCTCAACATAAGAAAAATAATATTTTTTTCAACTAATTCCTAAAAACATTTTTTTATCTTTTTTTATTTTTTAATTTTATTTGTTTATCTTTTTTTGATTAATTTTTCTTTACTACCTTTTTTATTTTCGCTCATTTAGGCCCAAGGTGACAGTAATCTTTACACCAAAACTAACCCCAACAGTTTATTTATTTATTTTTATTCTTTTATAAAAAAAACTATATATTAAACATTAAAAAAAAGAAGCAGAAAATAAACAGGAACCTGGTCTCAACTTGGAGCAACGGTGCAGAGGATGGCTCGGGCTGATGGTTGAGGCGCGACAAGACTTCGTATGGTGGTGGTTGGTGGCTGGTGGCCTGCTGGTTCGTAACTCAGGGGCTGCAGGTTGACGCGAACGGTGGTTGGGTTGCTCACTGTTGGAGGAGGGCTGTGTGTTGATGAAGATGATGCCACGTGATGGTTATTGGTCACGGTGGTGGAGGTTGGGTCGTTATGAGAGTTTATGGTGGTGTAGGTACGTGAAGGATAAGGGTGGCTTAGGGTGGTTATGGTTTAGGTGATGGTGGTTGGACGTGGTGGTGCATGGGTGGTTTGTGGTGGCTATTTGGTGTTTGGAAATGAAAATGGTGAGTGGTTTACGGGTTGTGGTGGAGGGTGGCTGGCTGTGTGATTGTTTGAATGAAGATGGTGGTGAGGATGAAGAGGTTGCTTTGTTAGGTGTTTGGAGGGTGAAGATAGTGAGTGGTTATAGAAACTTGGTTTAATGGTGGTTGGGATGTAGGGACGATTTTGGTTATGGAGGGATGGATGGGTGAGGTCAAAGATGGGTGAGATGGAAAATGGTTCATGGTTTGGAGGTGTAGTGGTCGTGGTTATGGAGTTGATGGGTGAGTTTGAAGGTAATGTAGGATGGTAGTCGAGTTAACTCGGTTGGATGGAGGTTAGCTTAGAGGTAATGGAGGATGGTGATTTCACGGTTAGGGATGTTATTTGGACGGTGAAAGGTGAGTGAGGTCTAAGGTGTTTAGTGTGTGGGAGTTGGTGAGGGTTGCCTCACAGTGGTGGCTTGGTAGATGGAGACCATGGTAATGGGTTGTGGGAGATAGTGATGAGGGATGAATCATGTGAATGGTGAAGGGCGGGGAGTGGTTTTCATGTGAAGGGTGGTTATGAAGGAAAAGGTTATGTTTGGAGGTGGTGAAGGGTTTAGACGTGGTGCATGGGTTGGACGTGATGGTGTTTATGGTGTGGTGTGGTGATGGTGAAGTGAGTGAGGGTGGTTCACGGTTAGAGGAGGGCTTTATGATTGAAGTAGTTCTTTGGTGGTGATGTGTGATGGTTGATGTGGATTAAAAGTTATAAACCCAAGTGCAGGTTATTTCAAGTAATAAATTCTCGGGAGTCCGAGGTCAATCAACAGGGAATTGATGAAGAAAAATTTATTTGACGTAAGGAAAATATTTTGTCACAATAATAAAAGTGATAAAACTTGGTTACAAATAAAAAAGATTTACTTAGGTTAGGAGATCCGCTCTTAGTAAATAAAATAAGGATAAGATTAATTCTTTTTATAACTCAATTAGAATCCACACATAATGGAGGTTCCAATCAGAAAATACAATAATCAAAGTTCATTAAAAATTATATATGTAATTATATTATGATTCTTTTAATTATTTATTAACACCATCACTTATAAATGGGCTCAAGCATTCATTGTACTAACCTCTTGTCTACAATAAATCAAGATCCCCACTTTACAAGAAGGGTTGCTAAATTGATTGGAAACAAAATACAACACGTATAATGACCACTTGAAAATATATTATGTAAGCACAAGAAAGAAATGAATCTAACCTTATTTTATTACCAAGAGCTTCAACCTTTCTTCCAAGTAAAATAAAACTTAGTTACTCATAGACAAGAAGAAAGAAAGAGAGAAGAAGAAGAAGAACATGACTTCAATTTAGAATAAAGGAAAATTATAATAAGATAATCAAACAATACAATAGCATGATCTTGATATCTAACACCAAGACTCTCTTAATAATCAACAAAGACTCCCTTTTATAGAGGATTAGGTATACAAAATGACAAGGGGGCTGAGTAATGAGTAAGTGGATGAGTGAAAAATGAGTGGAAAATGCCAAATGACTTTTGGTGAGTGAAAAATTATGGAGATTCTTTGTCTTTGAAATCATTTAGTTCTGAAGTCATTAAATGCCTCAAAATATTGAAATGTCATCTTCATAAAAGTTGTAGAACTGGATCTTAACTTTCAAATGCCACCAGAATCACCTCAAAAACCACCTACAGCCTAAGATATGGCCCAATCACTGCATAGTATTTAGGCCCAATTACAGCTCATCTGTTCTGAATTCCAAGCCCAATATGACCTCCAAGGAGTCCAAATTTAGTTTTATGTTTTGCATGAAAGTTGTAGATATGAATCTTAACTTACAGATGCCAAAATTTTAGCGCAATCCATATCTTACAGCCCGAGTTATACTCTAATTATTGTACATTGTTCAGGTTCCAATCACAAAACTCGTATTTTGAATTCCAAGCCCAATTACTTCCACTAGATGTCTGATTTTCACCTAGAGCTCTCATGAAAGTTTTAATGATCTCTCTTATCTCCCCTACAAGGTAAGATACATAATTATTAGACATCTAAAACTCAAGATATGGCCAAAATACAGAAACAGTGTAAGACATAAATCTTGCTAAAAAACTCAATTAAGTCCAATTTGAGTCCAAACTTATAGAACATAACCAAACTTAATCAATTAAGTATATGAAAAGTGTAACTGACTAAAAATAAGGACTTATTAATGTATAAAATATATGATCATCAAATTCTCTCACATTTAGCTTTTTGCACTCCTGGACAAAACACACAAGACTAAAACTAGGGAAAAAAAAGACAAACTCAAAAGCTAAACACTTTAAAAGACTCAATTTCTAATAATATTTAAGAATGAAGAGCAATCAATCATTCAAGTAATCAAAACATTTATGAGGTAACATTTCTTCACATCTCAAACCAACAAGCAAAGAAACTTCAATTAAAAAGTATGAGTCAAGAATGATAGATATTCACAGGATTCACTTTCAATCCCTCATGTGTTTAAAATGTAGGTATTTCACTCAATTCAACCCATGAGAAATTGCACTACCATAAGCTTGTTTATCTTCTACTTCTCCATTACTCAGAACACATGCACACACAAATAATGAGGACTTTATTCAAGGTTGTAATGGGGTCAAGGTAAATGAGAAGGTAATATAGATATGACAAATTAAATACCAAAGAGAATAAAAAAGCATGAAAGTTGAGTTCAATTAATAGGCATGAAAGTTCATCCCAACTCCACCTAATATAAATTCCCTTTACATGTTTTGTCTCTTTCCTTTATTGCCTTGTTGACCCTTCTTTATACTTTTTTTTTACTTTTTTGTTTTACAAGATGAGCATAATATATACATTTAAATAATTTTTTTAACCATTTTGTACACACACCCCTACACTTAGTCAAGAACTCATCTAATGACAAAGCTAATGTTCTCTTATTCCCAAAGGCTAGATAAGAACATGGTTTTTCATTTAAGGCACATAATGAGTTCGAAACAAAGAATAGTCAAATAAGTTCAAAGGGGTTAAGCAAGGGGAAATAGGTCATTTCCAATGTCTTACATTGGCAGAAATCAGAGAATTTCCAAGAAGCCATAAGAGTGCTAGATATCATATTGAGACAATATGCTACTGAGTCAGGCTGCCTATTTAAGCGTCAATCATTCTAGGATATTTGGTTAAAGTAGCTATTTCAAGAAAATTACTTCAATCATGTTTACATATGCATGTGAAAATGTAATCTCAAAAAGAATCAAAGCAAGTTTTAGAGTAACAATTTCATGATTGAAAATCACACAAGAAAGAAGAGAATGGTACAAATATTCAATTCATTCATCAATAAGCTCGAAATCTCATAAGGCATAATTCTATCATTCTCAATCCACCAATTCAACATCCATAACTAAGCATATGATTTTTAAGAAAAAAGACAATTTACTCAATCATGCAAATTTCCCTGAAGTTGAATTACTAATTCTACACAAACTAGTTGTCTACCCAATTACTCTTTACTCTGCCACCAATTTTGATATGTCTCAAAAGTAAATAATTTACTCCTTACTCTGCCATCCCTAATTACTTTTGTTGTTAATAAATTACTGACAAACATATAAACACAATAAACATATTAATAAACATACTTCCTATTTTTTTTAGGTTTTTTTTTACAACTATCCTTCCCCCAACCAGATCACAACATTGTCCTCAATGTTAAAATATAAATAAGTAAAGGATAGAAGATATTACTTGTTGCTACAATTACTGAAAAGAAAAACCTTACACAAATTAAAATAGAAACAAAATACGATAAATAAAACTAAAGATAAGGGAAAGTTATAAATGAAGTGTCAGATCACACTCTTGTTCCTTGCTGCCGCCTTCTGACCAATCTAGCTGAGCTATTACTGGTTCAGGTTCATAAGCAAAAATTTGTAATTTATCATTTAATTCATCAATAATTGAAGCAGATATAAGAAATCGTCTTGCCGAAGGTGTGATAAAGCTCTGTTCCACAGTATGGTCAACAAAATATAATAAATTATCAAAGAAATTATTAACATTCAACAAACCTATAGGTTTATAGTGGATGTTCAGTTAGGCCCAAGAGATAATTTGAAAAACTTCTTCCAAAGTACCAAAACCACTCGGTAGGGCAATGAATACGTCAGAATTTTCAAGCATTGTCCTCATTCGTCCATGCATAGATGATACTTGAATTTCTAGCCCAATTATCTTTCCAATGATGTTCATTCGAGTTAAAGATTCAGGAATGACACCCAAAACTTGACCACCTCTTAGATGTGCTGAAAGTGATACAGCCCTCATTAACCCAATGCTACCTCCCCTATATACTACACGAATGTTTCTCGCAGCAAGTGTTCTACTAACAATACTTCATGCGTTTACAAACTCTAAACCCTTCCCATAACTTGTCCCACGAAATACACAGATACTGGTAAATCTACGAACTGAAGAAGAAGCTCCCTCCATTTCTACACTCACACTCTCTTTGAATGATTATAAGTTACAGGAAAGTGAAGAAAATGGAGTGTTTAAATAGGGAAGAGAATAGAAAAAGTAATAATAGCTCCTATATGGGTAGGTTGGCTATTGTCAAAAAAATTTGAATTTAAAAAAAAACTTTTTTTTAGATTTCAATAAATCATCAGGGTAAAGAAGTCTAGAAACCCCTGAAGGACCCTGCCCAAAGGATCGTCTGTCTAAAACCAAAATACAATAAAATTATACAAAGATAAAATAATAATAATAAATGCTGACATACCTTTATGTACAGGTTTCATGACGTATCTTTATATTGTACGTTATAAGTACAATAATACCAAGACGGCTCAACCAATTTAGGAATTTTTCTCCCTTCCGCTTATGAGATATTTTGGATTGAGCTACGGTGCAACTAATTAAAGTGCGTAAATCTGACAGCTACCATTAACGACCACAGCCAGTGAGAGGTCGCTGCAGAGCCCATGGCATTACAAGATCCAGCTCAGAGGCATTGTCACATGAGAATGCAAACACAAGACGCTTCTATCTGTCCATCAGCAAGCAAAGCCTACGGTTGAAACCTGGGAATGCTTGCGCGGCTCTCTACAGAGCATGACACATGAACCTTATTTACGGACCAGCATGCGAAGGTCCACCTGAGTCAATGACGAGTCTGCCACTGGTAGGGGCTCCTAATCTAATTAAAGACTAAGTACAACCAAAGTTTCACTCTTTTTTATTTCTTTTATTCTTTTCCTTTTTTTTCTTTTTTTTTTTTTTTTTTTTTTTTTTATCTTTTTTTGGGAGATGTAAAAGATAATATATACAAGTTGTTGCGATTGTGGCTTACATCTTCCTCTGGTTTCATGTGTAGTAATGGCTCAAATGCCTTCTATGAGTTGAGGATAAGCATCCCATCCAATTTTCTTATAAATTGACAAACATAATTTTTTTAATCAGATTCCCAAGATTGTAACGTTCTTGCTCGTCTTTGAAAAGATTTCACAAACTAAGAAGTTCACGTTGCACATATCCACAAGAATGCATCTCAAGAGTCAATAAGACATTATCTAATGACTCCTTACTTAAACCATTCTTAATAAAGAATATTTTATCTTCTATGTTTGCAGAAACCATTCCCAAAGAACGACATCACATGTTACAGTTCCATCGCACACACTAGTAATAAACTTTCATTCTTTTTGCTCTTCTCCTTTTTGAATACGAACTTTTACCGAGGCTCGGCATGTATGGGACAAATGAATCTGAAGATTCACCAGCTAAACAAACCTTTGCTTTGATTATCTAGCGTATATCTTTTGGGATGCCCTTGTACATTAACAGTCTCAGTCTTTCACACTTAGCTTTGTAGATTTTGGTTAGAGCATTTTCAGGAACATAAGGGAAATACTTTCTTAGATTTGAGAGAATGACATCCATTTTAAAGGAGAAGGAATAAGTTATTATAGGAAACTGAAAAATAAACTGACTTAAGAGTCACAGAATACCATTATCCACCACTTAACTGGGAACACAAAGAACTGCAAAAAGAAAGAAACAAAATTAAAATAAATTCTACTCATAATAAAGATTAGAAAGGGAGATGGATTCTACTTCAACAACTTAATGTTCCAAAAATGGTTTGATTCTTTGTTCATTGACCTTAAATACATTACCATTCCTAGGATTCTTAATGTCTATGGCCCCATGAGGATACACATATTTGACAATAAAAAGACCAGTCCACCTAGATCTCAATTTTTCAGGGAATAGGTGAAGACGAGAATTATAAAGCAAAACTTTTTGACCAATTTCAAAAGATTTTCTCAAAATTGATTTGTCATGAAAAGCTTTTGTTCTACATTTATAAATCTTTGTGTTTTCATATGCATCATTTCTCAATTCTTCAAGTTCAGTTAATTGTAATTTGCGTAACTTGGAAGCATCATCAAGATTTAAATTGAAAGCTTTAATGGCCCAAAATACTTTATGCTCCAATTCTACAGGCAAGTGACAAGGTTTTCCATAGACTAACCGATAGGATGACATGCCTAAAGATGTTTTACAAGCAATACGGTAAGCCCAAAATGCATCGTTTAATCTTAAAGACCAATCTTTACGATTTAGGTTAACCATTTTTTTCAAAATTTATTTAATCTCCCTATTTGCTAATTCTACTTGTCCACTTGTCTGAGGGTGATAAGGGATAGTAATTTTGTGTGTGATGCCATATTTCTTCATTAAAGATTCTAATGGTTTATTACAAAAATATTTTTCCCCATCACTGATGATAGCTCAAATGATTCCAAATCGACTCAAAACATTTTCTTTTAAAAATTTAAAAATAGTTTTGTGATCATTGCATCGACATGAAATCGCCTCAATTAATTTTAAGACATAATCAACTGCAACCAAAATATACACAAATCCAAATGATGATGAAAATAGACCCATGAAATTAATTCTCCAACAATAAAAAATTTCAATGACAATGATAGGGTTGAAAGGCATCATGTCTCTTTTAGAAATGGAACCCAATTTTTGACAACTTTCACAATTTTTATAAAAAATATAGCTGTCCTTAAATAATATGCGCCAATAAAATCCACATTGTAAGATTTTTGTAACTGTTTTCTTTGAAGAAAAATGACCTCCACATGCTTCTGAATGATAAAATTTAATGACACTACTTACCTCACTGTCGGGTATACATCTCCGAAAGATTTGATCAGGACAATATTTGAACAAATATAGGTCATCCCAATAGAAATTTTTCACCTCAATCAAAAAAAATTTTCTATCTTGGTGCGTCCATTGAGGCGGCATCTTACTTGTTACAAGAAAATTAACAATGTTAGCAAACCAATGCATGGAATTGACAGAAAATAAAAATTCATCAAGAAAAGAATCATTGATAGGTGTGTTATCAAAAGATGAGCCTGTTGTGAGTTTGGACAAATGATCTGCAATAATATTTTTAGCTCCTTTCTTGTCTTTTATTGTGATGTTGAATTCTTGAAGCAACAAGATCCACCATATCAACCTAGGTTTGGCATCTTGCTTAGACATTAAATATCTAACAGCAGTATGATTAGTGAAAACAATAGTGGAAAAACCAATTAAATAAGCTCAAAATTTATCCAATGCAAAAATTATAGCAAATAGTTCTTTTTCCGTAGTGGTGTAATTCATTTGTGCATTATTCAAAGTTTGAATTACGTAATAAATTACATGAGGCTTACCTTCACCTCTTTGTCCTATAACAACACCAACAGCAAAATCATTAGCATCACACATCAACTCAAAAGGCAAAGACCAATCAAGGGATTGCATGATAGGAGCAGAAGTCAGACCGATTACTTTTTTAAAAGATTACTGACAATCTTGGGTCTAATCAAATAATGCATCTTTTGTTAGAAGATTACATAATAGTCTAGATATGGCACTAAAGTCCTTAAAGAATCTTCTGTAAAATCCTGCATGTCCTAAAAAGGAACGAACTTCTCTGACTATTTTTGGGGAAGGCAAATGAGCAATTAATTCAACTTTAGCCTTATCAACTTCAATTCCCTTAGAAGATATCATATGACCTAACACTATTCCTGATGTAACCATGTAATGACATTTTTCTCAATTTAACACAAATCATTTTTCTTCACATCTTTTAAGAACTTTTTCCAAATTATTAAGATAATTTTCAAAAGAATTTCTAAAAACTATCAAGTCATCCATGAAAACCTCTAAATAATGCTCAATCATGTGACTAAAAATACTTAGCATGCATCTTTGAAAAATTATTGGAGCATTACAAAGACCAAAAGACATTCTTCTATATGCAAAAGTGTCAAATGGGCAAGTAAAAGTGATCTTTTCTTAGTCCTCTAATGCAATTGGTATTTGATTATACCCTGAATAACTATCAAGAAAATAATCATAAGGATATCTTGCTACTTTTTCCAAATTTTAATCAAGAAATGGCAAGGGAAAATAATCTTTCCTAGTGGCTGCATTCAATTTTCTAAAACCAATACACATACACTAACTAGATAAGACTCGGGTAGGTATTAATTCACCTTTTTCATCTTCAACCACTGTTATTCTAGATTTCTTAGGCACAACTTGTGTAGGTCTTACCCACTAGATATCAGAGATAGGATAGATAATTCTAACATCAAGTAATTTAAGAACTTCAGCTCTAACTACCTTTTTCATGTGTGGATTTAATCTTGTTTGAGGTTGTTGAGATATTTTAGTATTATCCTCTAAATGTATTTTATGTGTACAAATTAATGGATCAATGCTTTTTATATCCTTTAATGTCCATCCAATTACACTTTTATGCCTTTTAAGTACTTTTATTAACATACCTTCTTGTTTTTTGGTTAGGGATGAGGAAATTACCACTAAAAACTTTGTTCTTCTCCCAAAAATGTGTACTTTAACCTAGTAGGTAATGACTTTAGTTCCAGTGTGGGTACTTCTTCATGGGTATCATCATTCATGATTTTTAGCTCTTCGAATCTCGGCTTCCATCCTTTGTATTCCATTACCTGTGTACAGTAAAACAAAGAGTATATTTTAGAAATATCATCATCTAATTGTGTATCTGAATTAAATGAATTAATTAAACAAATTTTCAATGGGTCAGAAGAACTCCTGATTTGAAGATGATCATCTATAATGGCTTTAATCCCTTCAATTTCTTCCTTTCCATCATAAACTTCTTGTGGTTGCTTGCACATGTTAAAAACATTAAGCTCTAGTGTCATATTTCCAAATGTTAACTTCACTACTCCATTTCTGCAATTTATCAAAGCATTAGCTGTTGTTAAAAATGGACAACCTAAAATAACAAGAATTGACTTGCTACAATTTTCTATAAGTTCAATTTTCAAGACAATAAAATCCATAGGATATATGAATTTATTAACTTGTACTAACACATCTTTTATTATTCCTTTTGGAATTTTAATTGATCTATCAGCAAGTAGAAAAGTTACAGAAGTTAGTTTTAACTTACTCAGGTTGAGTTGCTGATAAACTGAATATGGAAGTAAATTAATACTAGCACCAAGATCAAGTAAAGCTCGTTCAATTTTATGTTTACCAATAATGCATGAAACTATAGGACAACCAGGGTCTTTATATTTCAACGCATTATTGTTCTGAATAATGGACCTTACCTGTTCAGTCAAAAAGGCATTCTTTTTCACATTATGTTTCCTTTTAACAATGCACAATTCTTTCAAAAATTTGGCATAACAAGGAATCTGTTTGATAGCATCTAACAGAAGAATATTGATATTCACTTGTTTGAGGATTTCAAAAATGTCACTGTTATGGTTCACTTTACTTAAATTGTTTAATGCTTGAGGATATAGGGGTGAAGGCGAGGGTTTGATCTCTATTTGGCCGAGTGACTTATCAACTCCTTCCTCATCTTTGGGACTTGACTCATCATTTTTCTCACAAGGTTCAGGAATTTGTTTTTCAATAACCTTTCCACTCCTAAGAGCTATCACTGACTTAACTTGATCTATTTGTTGGCTTTCTAAATTACCCTCATTTAGGCTATATTGACCTTAGGATTTGGTTGAGGTTGAGAGGGAAATTTTCCTTTCTCATGAATGGCAAGTGCAGAAGAAAGTTTAGCAAGTGTCTTTTATGTCAATCATGGCTTGAGTATTTTGGCTATTAATGGTCTTTTGCTTTTCCATGAATGCATGCAATGTTCCCTCAAGAATTTTCCTATATGGTGGGACATAAGGTGCATATCCTTGAGAATTTTGTGAATCCTGCTGTGCTTGAGGAGGTGGTGGTTGCATGAATTGTGCCTGGTTGTTGGTCCTCCAACTGAAGTTTGGCTGATTTCTCCATCTCGGATTATATGTATCTAAAAAAAAAGAAGTGAATGGCTTTTTAAAA
Organism: Ormosia semicastrata; assembly: GCA_029884595.1. Taxonomy (NCBI): domain Eukaryota; kingdom Viridiplantae; phylum Streptophyta; class Magnoliopsida; order Fabales; family Fabaceae; genus Ormosia; species Ormosia semicastrata. The sequence goes on along the minus strand of JAQQTO010000021.1, from coordinate 6,849,098 downwards.
TTGTTCATTACTTGCTCATGCACAACTTCTTTAAAAATAAAAATTTTTGGCATTCATTTGTTGAGTGTTCTAATTCATCACAAATCCTACAAATTTCTTCATTTTGTACAGATTTGATTTCTTTTACTTTGCCTAATTCCATGGCTTCAACCTTTCTAGCCAAACTAGCAAACCTAGCATTTAGATCTTCTTTTTGACTACGATGATATTTTCCTTTACTAGCATTTGTTAGGTTATATCTAATTGAATTTTTAGAAGGATTAGTACTATACCAAGATTGAGAATTTTTAACCAAATGGTCAAAATAGTCTTAAGCTTCTTTAGGTTATTTGTCAAGAAACTCACCAATGCACATTGTTTCCACAAATTGTGTAGTTTCGGGTGTTAACCCTTCATAAAAGAAGCTTATAGTGCGCCATTTTTCAAAACCATGATGTGGGCAAGAATTCAACAAATTTTTAAAACGTTCCCAACTTTGAAAATATGCTTCATTTGAATTTTGGAAAAAAAATTTGGATTTGTCTTTTTAAAGCTTTAGTTTTATGTGTTGGAAAAATTTCTTTAAAAACTCACATTGCATTTCGTGCCATGTGCCAATTGATCTTGGTTTCAAAGCGTTAAGCCAAGTTTTTGCTTTATCTTTCAAAGAAAAAAGAAACAATTTAAGCTTAACAACCTCTTTAGTGCAAGTTTGATCATTAAAAGCACTACATACTTCCTCAAATTCTTTTAGATGTAAATATGGATTTTTAGATTCTAAACCATGAAAATTAGGAAGTAAAGAAATCATACCTAACTTGAATCTAAAATTGTTAGCATTAAGTGGAAAGATAAAACATGATGGATTAGAATTTCGAGATGGCTGCAAATACTCACGCATGGTTTGCAACGGTTGATTTTCATATTCATCATGCACACTTTCATTTTTAGTCATTGTGTTTGATGTGTGTGATTGTGATTCAAACATATTAATATGTAAAGTACTAGGATTAACTTTAATCAAATGACCAGAATTTAAATCACGATACCAATTAAGCATAAATAAGTAATTTAAAATATAAAATAAAATGTACAAGCTGGTGGTATAAACCATCTATTAAATATTAACAAAGTAGTGGTATAAACCAGCCACCAAATATATATTAACAAGGGTGTGGTATAAACCAACCACCAAATATATATTAACACTTAGTAAATAAATATTAACAAATGTGTGGTATAAACTAACTATCAAATAAGTTAATAAGTAAAAAATTAAAAGTTAATATGCGAGATAAATTAAAATGTTAGAAGCAAGTAAATTAAAATGTTACAAGCAAGTAAAGTAAAAAAATTAGATAGTTAGTATGTTAATAAGCAAGAAAATTAAAAGGTTAGTCGGTTAGTAAGTTAGAAAGTTAGAAATAAAATAAAGAAAGTAAAGTACACAAAATAAAGTGTAGAAAGTAAAGTACGAGAAAGTAAAATATAGAAAATAAAAGGGAGAGTTTTCCCCACTAAGTTAGTACGTTAGTAAATACAAAGAAAAAAAATTAAAAGAGTAGAATATATATATATATATATATATATATATATATATACACATATATAGACACACACACACACACACACAAAAGATCCACAGGAAAAAAAAATATTAATATATATACAAAATATTTACACCATAAATTTGTTCTTCAAATCAAGTTCCTGGCAATGGTGTCAAAAACTTGATGCATATTAAAAGTTATAAACCCAAGTGCAGGTTGTTTCAAGTAATAAATTCTTGGGAGTCCGAGGTCGATAAACAGGAAATTGATGAAGAAAATTTTATTTGACGTAAGGAAAATATTTTGTCACAACAATAAAAGTGATAAAACTTAGTCACAAATAAAAAAGATTTACTTGGGTTAGGAGATCCACTCTTGATAAATAAAATAAGGACAAGATTAATTCATTTTTATAACTCAATTAGAATCCACACATAATGGAAGTTCTAATCGGAAAATACAACAATCAAAGTTTATTAAAAATTATATAAGTAATTATATTATGATTCCTTTAATTATTTATTAACACCACCACTTATAAATGGGCTCAAGCATTCATTGTGCCAACTTCTTGTTTACAATGAATCAAGATTTCCACTTTACAAGAAGGGTTTCTAAATTGATTGAAAACAAAATACAACACGTATAATGACTACTTGAAAATATATCATTTAAGCTCAAGAAAGAAATGAATGTAACCTTATTTCATTACCAAGAGTTTCACCATTTCACTCAAGTAAAATGAAACTTAGTTACTCATAGATAAGAAGAAAGAAAGAGAGAAGAAGAAGAAGAACATGACTTTAATTTAGAGCAAAGGAAAATTACAATAAGATAATCAAACAATACAATAGCATGATCTTGATATCTAACATCAAAACTCTCCAATGATCAGCTAAGGCTCCCTTTTATAGAGGATTAGGGATACAAAATGACAAGGGGGTGGAGTCATGAGTGAGTGGATGAGTGGAAAATGAGTGAAAAATGCCAAATGACTTTTGGTGAGTGGAAAATTATGGAGATTCTTTGTCTCTGACATCATTCAGTTCTGAAGTCATTGAATGCATCAGAATATTGAAATGTGATCTTCATGAAAGTTATAGATTTGGATCTTAGCTTTCAAATGCTGTCAGAATCACCTCAAGAGGCCGCTTACAGCCCGAGATATGGTCCAATTACTGCACAGTATTCAGGCCCACTTACAACTCCTCTGTTTTGACTTCCAAGCCCAATATGACCTCCAAGGAGTCTGAATTGAGTCTTATGTTCTGCATGAAAGTTGTAGATATGGATCTTAATTGCAGATACCAAAATTTCAGCCCAATCCAAATCTTACAGCCCGAGTTATGCTCTAATTACTGCACACTGTTCAAGTTCCAATCACAAAACTCGTATTCTGACTTCCAAGCCCAATTACTTCCACTAGATGTCCGATTTTCACTAGAGCTCTTCATGAAAGTTTTAGATCTCTCTCTTATCTTTCCTGCAAGGTAAGATACATGATTATTAGACATTTAAAACTCAAGATATGACAAAAATACAGAAATAATGTAAGATGTAAATCTTGCTAAAAAACTCAATTAAGTCTAATTTGAGTCCAAACTTACAGAACATAACCAAATTTAATCAATTAAGTACATGAAGATTGTAAATGACTAAAAATGAGGGCTTACTAATGTATAAAATATGTGATCATCAATGGTGCTTGGAGATGAATAAGGTTGAAGGTGGTGAGGTGGTTGCTGAGTGAATGAGCTTGAAGGTTGAGGGGTGGTGGTGAAGATGGTTTGTTATGGAAAATGAGGATGGTGAAGGGATGAGGTTGTTGAAGATGGAAGCTTGATGATGAAGTAGGTTGATGATGGTGGTCATGGTTTGGATGGAGTCTTATACGTGGTTTGTTGGTGGAGGTGGAAGCTTGGGCGTGGTGGATGGAAGTGGAGTTTCACGATTTGGATGGGTTATGGAGAATATGATGAAGATGAGAGTTTTTGGATGGGTGGTTATGAGTTGGGGTGTTTGTAATGGTGGTGGGTGGTGAAGTTACGGTGAAGGACGGTGATGTTGGAAGGTTAGGACGTGCATGGGAGGAGGCGGCTTGGTTCACGGTTCGAGAGGTTGTGGGGAGGATGAAGATGGGTGTTGTGGGATGGTGACTTTGGTGTTGGTGATGAAGGGTTGTTGAAGATGAAGGCTTCTTGGTTGATGGGAGGTGATGTAAGAGTTGGGGGTGGGTGAGGGTGGCGTGGAGGAGATGGTGAAGGGAATGAAGAGGAGGGGCATTGATGGAAGTTGGTGGTTTTGGAAGGTTGAAGATGAAGGTAGCAAGGTGATGGTTGATTTTTTTTTATTCTCGGCCCCCCCAAGATGGTTCTCTCCAAAAATGCTCAGCCTCTGCCAATGGTCCTACCAAAAATCTCAGCCCCTTACTGTCCAAGTCCCTTTTTTTTTTTGCTAAAAAAAAAGGCTTTTTGTGCTTGTGGTTGCTTGTGTGTAGGTGAGTGAAACTGTGTAAAGGGTTAGTGTGTAACAGAGGGCTGTGTGTTGCACTGAGTAACATGAGGCAGTGGTGAAAGTGAGCATATGTTGCGCAGTGTAGTGATGAACCTGCAAAAATTCATATTTTTATGGTTCAAAATCTTGGATTTTCATCCTCTTTTAATCTTTTTGATTTAATTTTGTTCTCAAATTTTATTATATTTTTATTATTTTAATTGTATTTTTATTATGTGTTTTTATGTGTTTTTTATTAGGTAATTGCACATGGAGAAGACTGGGGATTTAAAGAAGCAGAAAAGAATAAGAAAATTAATTCAGAAGCCCAACGCTCCATTGCCGCTTGAGCGCGCGTTGCGCGCAAATGAGTTTCCTGATTAGTGGGCCAGCGCCTAAGCGCTGAAAGATGAGCGCCTAAGCGCTAAACGCGTAACAGCATGAATTTCTTATAAAAAAGAAAATCTTTCCAAACTCTTCAGACTTTTTAGACTTTATACTTTTTACACTCTTAGACACTTGGAGAGAATACAGTAGTCGTCAAGAGGCACAAACCCTAATGTGGTGTGGGCGCAATTAAGATTGAAGATTAGATATTTTCTTCAACCTTTCCATTTTTCTACAATGAAGTTTGTCATATTCTTCCCTTTGTGTTCTTCTTTTTCCATGTGTAACTAATTTCTCATTGTTAGGGGGATAATGGATCTTGTTCTTGGATGATGTAACTTCTTTTATGGGTTTAATTTATGTTTCTATTTCATGATTTACGTGTTTATCTCTATTCTTAATGCTTTTCTTAATCTGGCCAATTTGGGAATGATCTTATGGGTTTATGTATGATTTGGAAAAATTTGCATAAACTTAGAACTTGTGATAAACACCATAACTTCTACAATCGCTAGGAATAGATGTTGTGGGTTATGTGGTCTTTCTTTTAATTCTCTCGTTCTTAATAATGCCTTTCTAATTGGGGTTAGACTAAGGGATTAGTTAATTTCATTCAGCGTAAAAGGATTAATATACCAATGGATTAGGTATTAATTAATTTTGAGAATTGACCATAAATCATTGGAATAGAACATAGTTAAACCAATATTTGAGTGTGCATATAAAGAGTTCAAATGAAATCTGAACCCTAATACTTTAACATTATTGTTTTTCACCCCTTTGATTTATTGTTTGCTGATTTTTATTTTTCTTTTAATTTTTAACAACTCTCTTTTCGCTAGCTTGAATAGTGTTGATTTGACGAATTTAGTAATTAATAACATAATCCTCGTAGGACGATACTTTACTCACTCTTTATTACTTTTGTCAATTCGGTGCACTTGTCGATATTCACATCAAGTTTTTGGCGCCGTTGTCAGGAATTATTGTTATTAATATTAAATAATAGTTGAAAAGACACTAATTTAAGCATTTTGTTAATTATTTAATTTTATTTATTTAAATTTTCTTTTATTTATAGATAATTATTTTCTTATTTAATTTTATTTTTCTTCATTTAATTTTTTTTTTTAATTTGTGTCTTTTATTTTTGTTTTCTTTGTTTATTTTTATTAGTCATTTATTTTATTTTATTTTATTTTTAATATCTTTCTTTACTTCACTCTGATTTGCTTGTTTGTTTGTTTATGCAAGGTTCTCTAGAGTCAGAAAATTTACTTTTTGATTCAGAGATTGAGAGAACAACTAGAGCAAACAGGAAAGCAGCTAGAGAGAAGAAGAGACTTGAAGAAGTATAGCAAAAGATGGCAGAAAGAGTTGTAACTGCAGAGCGAAGACGCACATTGGCTGATTATGCTACTCCATCTGCTGAAAATATTTCTACCAGTATTGTGCATCCTTCTATTCAGGCTAATAATTTTGAGATTAAACCAGCACTTCTACAGCTGGTGTAGTAGAATCAATTTGGGGGAGACCATGTAGAAGATCTAAACTTGCATATTGCAAATTTCTTGCAGCTCTGCGATACTATTAAGTATAATGGTGTTACTGATGATGCCATTAGATTACGACTGTTCCTATTTTCTCTCAGAGACAAAGCAAAGAGCTGGCTACAAGCGCAGCCATAAGGGACCATTTCTACTTGGGAGGATCTGGTTGGTAAATTTTTTACTCGATACTTTACTTCATCAGTGTTTGTGAAGATGAGGGGTGAAATTGCTTGTTTCACTCAAAATCAAAGAGAATCTCTTTATGAAGTATGAGAGAGATTCAAGAAGTTATTAAGGAGGTGTCCTCATTATGCATTTGAAGTTTGGCAGCAGGTGCAGATTTTCTATAATGGTTTGAATCATCCTACCAGAGTTGTGGTGGATGCATCTGCAGGTGGATCTTTAAATACCAAAACTCCTGAAGAAGCTCGAGAATTATTTGAGGTTATGGTCACCAATGAATATCAGTTACCTAGTGGGAGAGCAGTTGTCAGACAAGGAATGATGGAACTTGGTACTCTCAATGCCTTACTTGCTCAAAATAAAAGTATTTCTCAGCAGTTAGCTAACCTCACCAAAAAAGTTGAGAGTATACAGGTAAATTCTGTGAACCACCAAGTGTTAAGTTGTGACTTCTATGGAGGTAATCATGCTAATGGTGGATGTGAGGCAAACAATTCTGGTTTCAGTTCTCAAGCGCAGGTAAATTATATAGGTAATCTTTCCATATCTCAGGGTGTTCCATTTTCAAATACATATAATCCAGGGTGGAGGAATCATCCTAATTTTTCTTAGAGCAATCAAACAGTGTCATTGAATCCTCAACCAGAGAAGAAGTCTTCTCTTGAGATTGCACTTGAGAAACTCTCTGTATAGACATCTGTTTTTGTGCAATAGACTTCTGCTTTTATGGAGGAAACAAAGGTAAATTTTTAGAATCAAGGAGTTGCGATTAAAAGTTTAGAGAATCAAGTGGGGCAGATAGCAAAACAGCTTCAAGAGAGACCTCCAGGCACCTTCCCAAGTGATACTGTTGTCAATCCAAAGGAGCAATGTCATGCAATTACACTAAAAAGTGGTAAGACTTTGAATGGACCAATTAAAGAAATTGATATTCCTGTTACAAATGTCCCATCTCAAGAATGCTGTAATGAAGAAGCTAAAAAGGAGCAACCAAAATGGCAGAGGAAGAAGAAGGAATGCGAGAAGAAAATAGTTGATCCTTCATTTTATGCTAAACTTCCTTATCCGCAAAGATTCAGGAAGGAGATTCAAGAAAAGCAGTTTTCCAAGTTCTTAGAAGTTTTCAAAAAGTTGCAGATTAATATTCCTTTTGCTAAGGCACTTGAGCAGATGCCCTCTTATGCAAGGTTCATGAAAGATTTATTGTCAAAGAAGAGGAAGCTCAAAGAAGATGAGACTATGGCACTTTCTGAGGAGTGCAGTGCTATAATTCAGAGGAAACTGCCACCTAAATTGAAAGATCCAGGTAGTTTCTCTATTTCTTACACCATTGAAAAACTGATTATTGAGAAAACTCTATGTGACTTAAGGGCTAGTATCAATTTAATGCCATTGTTAATTCTCCGCAAGCTTGGGATTGATAAAGTGAAGCCAACTACAATGTCTCTTCAACTAGTTGATCGGTCAATTAGACATCCATATGGTATAGTGGAAGATTTGCTAGTGAAGGTTGACAAATTCATTTTCCCAGCTGATTTTGTGATTTTGGATATGGATGAGGATGCTGATATTCCTCTGATTCTTGGAAGACCGTTGTTGGCTACTTCAGGAGCGTTGATTGATGTGCCTAGAGGAGAGCTCATTTTGAGGGTGATGGTGATCAGGTGACTATTAATGTTTTTGATAAATCTGCACCGACATCAGATCTTTATGCCCCTGTCAAATGCATTCAAGATAAGCCTCTACAGGATTTGGCTAGTAAAAGTCCTTCATCATCATTCAATGTTGATTTTCTCACTTCCAAGATTGTGGATGAAAAGGAAAAAGGTCCTCCTATTGCAAAAATTGCTGCAATTGAAAAAGATCCTCCAACTTCCATTGATTTATTACAGATTGATTCCAAAAACAATGGCAGAGTCTAGAGGCAAAGAGTCGATAAGAGAAAGATGTCATCTTACTTTTCTTGCTTCAAGCCACCTTGACTAATTGAAAAGGCAACGTCGAGCTAATGACGTTAAACAAGCGCTTTTTGGGAGGCAACCCAAATTTTCTCTCTTTTTTTTTGTTTTTGTTTTTGTTTTTATTTTGTTATTTTCTTATTTTATTGACTAACATTTTTCTGTTTTGTAATTAGCTAGTGTTGAGTCGGCTTAGGTGTCTTCCTGAGTTTGGAGCCTTTGTAGGAGGATGTATATAGTTGTCGGCCATTAAAAAGATTTTTCTTTTTTCCTTTAACTTTTACTTTTTGTATTTATTTATTTGTTTTATTTTATTTTATTTTGTTTCCATCACCCTATTGTGTTTTGAGTCATTTTGTGCATGCTGGTGTGTTGATTTGAATATCCAATGATTGTTTGAATTGTGAATTGATTTGATTTCTTGGGATAGCACATGAGAATTTGAGTTATGCTTATCTCTATTGTTTCAATTGTGTATGAATGTTCTTCTCATCTTTATGATTGATAGACCTTGGATTATATATGCATGTCAAGCTTAGAGAAAGTTTATAAGATTGTATGTGTGTCGATGATTTGCATCTAAAAGTTTTTTTATTCTCTCTTGAGGCGAAATCTTAGGCAGTGCATGATTAAGGAGATGATAAGGGTCTTCTTTGGACTGTTTGAACCTTTCAAGCTAACCTGTGACACAGTATATCCTTAGGTCCCTTTTGCAGTCTTGCTATTGTTTGGCCTCTGTTTCTTTTCTTTAACCACATTTTTCCTTTCCCATACCCACATGAAAAAAAAATTCCTCTCTTACATAACCTCTTTTGAGTGCATATTTCGTATTATTTTATTATTCAAGTTTTCATTATTTTTGTGCATGAAGTTTTGTGTAGCTAAAAAATTTCAAAGAAAATAAAAAAAATAAAATAAAAATCAAAAAAAGAAGAAAAAGTTCATTCAAAGTATTATAAAGAAATAAGTTTGGGGGTGGAAGTTGTTGAAAAAGAAAAAAAAAAGTAACAGAAAAAAAAAAGTGAATGTTGTGTTGATTCTTTGCTCCTTTTTGCACTTGTTCAGTATTTTGAGGCTTGGATTGTGAAATTTGCATGATTTTGTATCTCAATTTTTGTTTTCATTATCCTACCACTTCTTTCTTAACCCATACCTTTGGCCTTTCATTACAAGCTTTGTAAAGTCTCTTTTGGTCCTTGGTTATGTGTTGTTTACATTAGTAGAGAGAAAGATAAAAAATAACTCTATGGGTGTGTGTTTGATATGCATTTGTAGTTTTATAAACTCATTTGGGCTTGTACTCTATGAGGAGATTGGGTCTTTCATTCATGTTTTTGGGAAGTCATTTGTGCATAAGAGTTGCATGTGAGAGATGATGTGATAATTAGATTGTTCATGTGTGACACTTTGAAATTATATTGTGAAACAATTTCTGAGGATATGAATGATTTTTGATACTCGGTATTGCCATGTTTGAGTCTGTTTTGAGTTTTCATTTATTTTTTATTTTTATTATTATTATTTTTTGTTTTTCTTTTACTTGAGGACAAGCAAAAGCTTAAGTTTGGGGAAGTGATAAACCTGCAAAAATTCATATTTTTATGGTTCAAAATCTTGGATTTTCATCCTCTTTTAATCTTTTTGATTTAATTTTGTTCTCAAATTTTATTATATTTTTATTATTTTAATTGTATTCTTATTATGTATTTTTATGTGTTTTTTATTAGGTAATTACACATGGAGAAGACTGGGCATTTAAAGAAGCAGAAAAGAATAAGAAAATTAATTCAGAAGCCTAGCGCTCAAAGCGGTGGGCCATTGCCTGTTGAGCGCGCAAGATGAGTTTCTTGATTAGTGGGCCAGCGCCTAAGCGCTGAAAGATGAGCTCCTGAGCGCTGAACGCGTAACAGCATGAATTTCTTATAAAAAAAAAAGTCTTGCCAAACTCTTCAGACTTTTTAGACTTTATACTTTTTACACTCTTAGACACTTGGAGAGAACACAGTAGTCGTCAAGAGGCATAAACCCTAATGTGGTGTGGGCGCAATTAGGATTGAATATTAGAGATTTTCTTCAACTTTTCCATTTTTCTACAATAGAGTTTGTCATATTCTTCCCTTTGTGTTCTTCTTTTTCCATGTGTAACTAATTTCCTATTGTTAGGGGGATGATGGATCTTGTTCTTGGATGATGTAACTTCTTTTATGGGTTTAATTTATGTTTCTATTTCATGATTTATGTGTTTATCTCTATTCTTAATGCTTTTTTTAATCTGGCCAATTTGGGAATGATCTTTTGGGTTTATGTATGATTTGAGAAAATTTGCATAAACTTAGAACTTGTGATAAATACCATAACTTCTACAATCGCTAGGAATAGACGTTGTGGGTTATGTGGTCTTTCTTTTAATTCCCTCGTTCTTGATAATGTCTTTCTAATTGGGGTTAGACTAAGGGATTAGTTAACTTCAATCAGCGTATGAGGATTAATATACCAATGGATTGGGTATTAATTAATTTTGAGAATTGACTATAAATCATTGGAATAGAATATAGTTAAACCAATATTTGAGTATGCATATAAAGAGTTCAAGTGAAATCTGAACCCTAACGCTTTAACATTATTATTTTTCACCCCTTTGATTTATTGTTTGCTGATTTTTTATTTTTCTTTTAATTTTTAACAACTCTCTTTTCGCTAGCTTGAATAGTGTTGATTTGATGAATTTAGTAATTAATAACATAATTCTCGTGGGATGATACTCTACTCACTCTTTATTACTTTTGTAGATTCGGTGCACTTGCCGATATTCGCTTCATGTAGAGTGAGTGTGTAACAAGCAAGCTGCAAAAGTTTTTTTTATAGAAAAATAAATTTTTACTATTATATTTTTTAATTAATTTTTATTATATTTTTTCAAAATAAAAATTTTCAGTACCCGATCAAAATTGAGTGTTCACAGTTACCCCTCTTTACTTGTTTTTTATTAGATAAAATAGAAAAACTGTAGTTTTTCATATTATCATCGTAAGAAACGAGTAAAGATATGAACTCCAATTTTTTCTGGTAATGCATAAGATGATAAATGCAAAATAATGCGAGAACAAACAAAATACGAAGAGCCGATGCGCTCAAAAGAAATAAAAGTGCATGGAGCCAATACACTCTATAAAAAATAAAATGCATGGAACCGATACACTCAACAGAAAATAAAAAATGCATGGAGCCGATGCGCTCAACAAAAAATTAAAAATGCATGGAGCCGATGCGCTTAACAAAAAATTAAAATGTATGGAGCCGATGCGCTCAACAGAAATTAAAGATGCATGGAGCAGATGCGCTCAAAAGAAATTATAGAAATTTAAAAATGCATGGGATGATAGTGACCTTATGTGTGCCAAAATTCAAAAGACAATGGGCATATGTATCCCGAAATTTAAAAAAAAATGGGCATCTGCGTCCCAAAAATTTAAAAGACAATGGGCATCTGCGTCTTCAAATTTAAAAATAATGGGCATCTACGTCCCGAAATTTAAAAGACAACGGGCATCTGAGTCCCAAAATTTAAAAGACAATGGACATCTGCATCCTGAAATTTAAAAGACAACGGATATCTGCGTCTCAAAATTTAAAAGGCAATAGGCATCTGTGTCCCAAAATTTAAAAGACAAATGGGCATCTGCGTCCTGAAATTTAAAAGACAATAGACATATGCGTCCCAAAAAGATTCTTTCTTCTTTTCTTCTTTCTTTTATTTTTTTTATGTTTTTCTTCTCATTTTTTTATTTATTAAAAGTCAATTGAACCAATAACGACTTTGGAAAGCTTTGACCAATCAAACTCTTTTTCACATGCTTTTCTTCATCGGATCCTTCGGTCAGCTTGTAATCTTCTTGACTCCTCATTTTCTTTTTCCTTTTTTCATTATTTCTTTTTTTTTCTTTATTTTCCCTTCTTATTCTTTTTTTCTTATCTCTTCTTTCAAGAAGTAAGATGATCATCCCTTGTTATGAACCCTTGCTTGGAGCTACTAAGTATTTACAAGAAAATTTTGCCCCAGTATTTCTTCTTTGATCCTCCTCCAATTGATTTCCTACAACGACTTGGTAACTCAACCACTGACTCTTTTACTACTTCCTTCAATATACATTCTCCTTAATGCTTCAGAAATTTTGCCCCGGTGTGGCCAATTGAATGCGAACAAAGTTGAGCCTGTGTAGCCAATCGAACGCAAATAAAAATTGCCCCAGTTTGGTGAATCCTTCAAGGAGTTACAGCTTATCTTTCTTTGAGATTTTGCCTATTTATTTGCTCTAACTTTTGCTTAGGCCGCCCTTTCGAGTTTTCAACCTAGCGGGCTCTTTTCCTCTCTTTTTTTTGGTACCCCTTGTTTCTGGATTATCCCTTGGGATATCATTTTCTTTCAATTGGAACTTCCAAGTTCTTTTTGATCTGAATCGTTCATCAAGAGATTACCATTAGATGGTTAAATTATAGTGTTATACTCATGTTCACCTTACCTAAAGCATTACGTAACAGATAGACATAGATTCAAAAGTACAATAGAAAAGAAAATTACTGGGTGGACAACTTCCAAATTAGTCTTAGAAGTTTGACTACACAAAAGAAGATGTATGAAAAAAAGACACAAACAATGGAATGAGATTCAAAGAGGTATTGCCCCAATATGAATTGACTTGATCTTCATGAAAATGATCTTTAGACATTATGACTAATGATTTCTTTCTGCTGGGCATCTACATCAAGCCAAATTGAGCCGAAGAGAAATTTGTCCTAATTTAGGTCAAATTGAACTAGGGAAAAGAGAAATTACCTCAGTTTAGAGTCAAATCGATCAAGGTGGAAATTTGTCCTAGTGTAAGTCTCTTTTCTCTTTCTATTTTCTTTTTTTCTTTCTCTTTTTCTTATTTTTTTTCTTTGTTTGTCTTCTCCTTTTTTTTTAATTTATGAAAAGTCATTTGAACCAACGACGACTCTAGAAATCTTTGACTAATCAAACTCTTGTTCACATGTTTTTCTTCATTTGATGAATTCTGAGCTGCACAGAAAAGTGTTGATGAAGGTACTAAATCAAGCCCATGTTTCTTATGACATCACAGTTGACAAGTTAGGTGGTATTATTGGCAATATTACTGCTGATAATTACGTCACTTTCATTGATGATGAAATTCTTGCTAAAGGAATGGGGCACAACAAGTTGTTGAACATTTTTGTTAAATGTCAAGAGCATATAATGGCTAGCGTGCCTGTTGACAATGGTTCCTCTTTGAATGTAATGCCAAAATCAACATTCTACGAGTTTTCTTTTGATAGGACTTACACGAAACTAAGTAAAATGATTGTGAGGGTTTTTTTTATGGGACTTGAAGAGAAGTGATAGGATAAATTGAGATCCCAGTTTAGATTGGACCTACTACTTTTCAGTTAAGATAATTCCCTACAACTTTCATGAAAACCTCAAAAAGGCCTAATCATACGTTTGGATAACTCAAATTAGAGTTGAAGTAAGAACTAGTGTGTTGATCCTGACAGCTTGACCTTTGTGTACTCATTAGGACATATCTTGGGCTGTAGGAATGATGATGGGCTGAAATTTTGAGAGTTGATAGTTAAGACATAAATCTACAACTTTCATGAAGAACAATTTTCGAAAATCTGATGCCTAATAGGTCATATTGGGCTTGGAAGTCAGAACAGAGGAGCTGAAACTAGGCCTGAGCAGTTGCAATGATTGGGCCATATCTTGGGTTGTAGAAGTCATTTTTGACTGATTCTAATGACATTTGAAAGCTAAGACAAAGGCCTACAACTTTTATGAAGGCCACTTTCCAAGATTTTGTCGGCAAGTATGAGTTTAGCACCGAATCATTTAGGAGACAAGAATCTCAATAATTTTCTACTCATTCACAATTATCAAACTACTCCCTTGGATTTTTCCATTCATTATCAAACCACTTCATTATCATTTTGTACTCCTTAAACTCTATGAAAGGGAGCATTGACTACTCATTTGAAGGTCTTTGTTTTAGATCAATATCATGTTATTGTGTTATTTACTTTTCTTGTTGTAGTTTTCTCTAGTTCTAAATAGAAGTTATGCTCATCTTCTTCTTCTTCTCTCTTCCTTTCCTCTTGCTCATGGGTAACTAATTTTCATCTTATTTGGTGAAGAGGTGAAGCTTTTGGTAATAAAATAAGGTTAGATTAATTTCTTTTTTGTGCTTGAATGATATATTATCAAGTGGTCTTTATATGTGTTATATTTTGTTTCCAATCAACTTAGAAACCCTCCTTGTAAAGTAGAGTTCTTGATTCATTGTAGATAAGTGGATTGGCACAATGAATGCTTGAACCCATTTACAAGTGTTGGTGTTGGTAAATAATTAAAGGAACCATAATATAACTACATATATGATTTTAAATGAACTTTGAATGTTTTATTTTTCAATTGGAACCTCCGGTGTGTATGGATTTCAATTGAGTTATAAAAAGAAATAATATTGTCCTTAATTTATTACCAAAAGTGGATCTCCTAACCCAAATAAATTTATTTTTAATTGTGAACAAGTTTATCATCTTTAATGTTTTGACAAATCCTTTCCTTACCTCAAAGAATTTTTCTTCGTCAAATCCTTGTGGATTGACCTCGGACACCCGAGAATTTATTACTTGAAACAACCTACACTTGGGTTTGCAACTTTAATCCGCATTAACAACCAGGGTCTTTATATTTTAACGCATTATTATTCTGAAGAATGGAGCTTACGTGTTCAGCCAAAAAGGCTTTCTTTTTCACATTTAGTTTCCTTTTAATAGTGCATAAGTCCTTCAAAATTTTAATATAAGAATGACCTGTTTGATAGCATCTAACAGAAGAATATTGACCTTCACTTGTTTAAAAATTTTAAAAATTTCAGTGTTGTGGTTCAATTTCCTTGAATTATTTAATGATTGAGGAAATGGATGTGAATGTGAGAGTTTAGTCTCCTTTTGGTCAACTTCTTCATTTTCTTGGGGAATTGATTCATAAGCTCTTTCACAAGGTTCGAGAATTTGTTTTTTAACAAGCTTTCCACTCCTAAGAGTTATTACGGAGTTGACTTGATCTATTTGTTGACTTTTTGAACTACCATCTTTTAGATTGTGTTGACCCTTGAGATTTGGTTGAGGTTGGGAAGAAAATTTTCTTTTCTCGTGAATGGTGAGTGTAGAAAAAAGTTTAGCAAGAGTGTCTTTTATGTCAATCATGGCTTAAGTGTTTTAGGTTTTAATGGCATCTTGCTTTTCCATGAATGCATGCAATGTTTCTTTAAGATTTTTCTTGTATGGTGAGACATAAGGTGCATATCATTGAGAATTTTGAGAGCCATGTTGTGCTTAAGGATGTGGTGGTTGCATAAATTGTACTTAATTATTATTCCTCCAACTGAAGTTCAGGTGATTTCTCCATCTCGGATTGTTTGAATCGAAAAAAAAGAGGTAAATAGCTTTTTAAAATTGTTCATTGCATTTACTTACTCATGTACAACTTTTTTAATAACAGAAATTTTTGAACATTTATTTGTTGAGTGTCCTAATTCATCACAAATGCTATAAAATTCTTTATTTTGCACAGATTTGATTTCTTTCACTTTCCATGATTTCATGACTTCAATCTTTTAGCCAAATTGGCAAACCTAGCATTTAGATCTTCTTCTTGACTAAGGTGATATTTTCCTTCACTAACACCTGCAAGGTTAGATCTAATTGACTTTTTCAGAATGATTAGTATCATGCCAAGATTGAGAATTCTTAGCCAAATGGTCTAAATATTCTAAAACTTCATCAGGTTCTTTATCAAGAAATTCATCATTGCACATTATTTTTCACAAATTGTTTCGTTCCAGATGTTAACCCTTCATAAAAGAAGCTTATAGCGCGTCATTTTTCAAAACCATGATGTAAGTAAGAATTTAATAAATCTTTAAAACGTTCACAACATTGAAAATATATGCTTCATTTGAATTTTGAAAAAAAAAATAGATTTTTTTTCATAGCATTGGTTTATGTGTTGGGAAAATTTTCTTTAATAACTCATTTTGCATTTTTTGCCATGTGCCAATTGGTCTTAGTTTCAAAGCATTAAGCCAAGTTTTTACTTTATCTTTCAAAGAAAAAGGAAACAATTTAAACTTAACAATCTCTTCAGTGCAGTTTTGATCATTGAAAGTGATACAAACTTCCTCAAATTCTTTTAAATGTAAATATGAGCTTTCATATTCTAAACCATGGAAATTAAGAAGTAAAAAAATCATACTTGACTTAAATCTAAAATTATTAGCATTGAGTGGAAAGATAAAACATGATGGACTAGAATTTCGAGGTGGTTGCAAATATTAATGTATGGTCCGCAACAGTTGATTTTCATGTTCATGATATATACTTTGATTTTCAGTCATTGTGTCAATTGTGTGTGGTTGTGATTCAAACAGATCAATATATAAAGTACCAAGATTAATTTTAACTAAACGACTAGAATTTAAATCACGATACCAATTAAGCATAAATAAGTAACTTAAAATTAAAAAAAATATATACAAGTAGGGAGTATAAAACAACCATTAAAATAATGAACATGTAGGCGGTAAAATCGACCATTAAATATGAACAAGCAGTAAAACCAACCATTAAATATCATGCCTAGTAAGTTAGAAAGTTAATAAGTTAAAAAGTTAGTAAGTTATAAAGTTAATAAGTTAGAAAGTTAGTAAGTTAAAAAGTTAAAAAGTTAGTAAGTTAATAAGTTAGTAAGTTAGAAAATTAAAAGAGTAGAAAAATAATATACCAGATGGTGAAGATTATTTAAATAAAGAGAACCTCAATAAATTAAAACTTCAAGTCAAGTCCCCGACAACGACGCTAAAAACTTGATGTGGATTATAAGTTGCAAACTCAAGTCCAGGTTATTTCAAGTAATAAATTCTCAAGAGTCCGAGGTCGATGCAAAAGAAATTGATGAAGAAAAATTATTTAAAGTAATGAAAAGATTTGTCACAACAATGAAGGTGATAAAAGTTGTTCACAAATGAAAAATAATTTACTTGGGTTAGGAGATCCACTTTTGGTAATAAATTAAGGATAAAATTATTTCTTTGCATAACTCAATTGAAATTCACGCACAACGGAAGATCCAATCGAAAAATAAAACATTCAGAGTTCATTTAAAATTATATATGTAGTTATATTATGGTTCCTTTAATTATTTACCAACACCAACACTTGTAAATGAGTTCAAGCATTCATTGTACCAACAACTTGTCTACAATGAATCAAGAACTCACTTTACAAGGAAGGTTTTAAAATGATTGGAAACAAAATATAATACATATAATGACTACTTAATAATACATCATTCAAACACAAGAAAGAAATTAATTTAACCTTATTTCATTACCAAAAGACTCATTCACTTAAGTAAAATGAAAATTAGTAACTCATGAATAAGAAGAAAGAAAAAGAGAAGAAAAAAAAAGATAAATATAACTTCTATTTAGAACAAAAAATAATAATAAATAACACATAACGTGATCTTGATATAAAATCAAGACCTCCAAATGAGCAACTAATATTTCCTTTTATAAGGCTTGAGGAGTACATCACAATAATAGAATTGTTTGATAATGAATAAAAAATACCAAGAAAATTATTTAATAATTGTAAATAAGTAAAAAATTATTAAAATTCTTGTCTGCGTATACCTGATTTTGTCCATAATTTTTTTTTTTACTTTTGTTACTTAATCAAAGATTAATAATTGTGTTAAATAATGTTTAATTACAACATTTTGAACACATAACTTTTTAAGTTTTATTTATTTCTATCTTTTTTCCATCATTGCTTTTCTTGTTATTTATACTAAAAAAAAGCAAATATATATATATATATGGTTACAGCCCAAATACATTCCCCACATACACTACGGGACAGCACACACTATGGCAGAGGGTACAAGGCTTTTTAGCTCCCATTCTCTTTTGACATTATTACACAGGCTCCCCATGCTACCTACCCTGCTGCACACACCCACGACACTCACTCACACAACACACTTCTCTTTCTCATCTTGATACACACCCTGGCTGAAAAAAAAAAGAGCAGAGCATAGCAGAAGATAGAAAAAGAAACGCAGAGCAGAGCACAGCAGAAGATAGAAAAGTAGAAGATAAGAAGACAGAGCAGAGGAACAAGACACTAAAGAGGAAATCCGAGTGAGACCCAAGCTTGATCAATCTCTGGCAGTCAAAAATCTCTATACAAATGGTTAGCTAGGATGAGAAAAGGGGGAGATCAGGTTTTATTTTGCTTGTTGGCTATAACCTACTACCTTCCTCTCCAATCTTCACCAACAATGCAGCTTTGTCACACAGCAGCTGCTCCACTCCATTGCACGTACACACAAGAGCCAAACGTCCAACTTACCACAGCAGAGACAATGTTGTGTGCTCCCCATTTCATTCCTGCATCTGCTCCATTACACCTCTTACACACAGCTTTTGTTCCCCATGCATGATTTGTTTGCATCTACATAGGGCTTGTCTATATAAGACAGAAAATGAGAATTTGAGTTAGTTGGAAAAACATTTCTAAAAAAAAGCAACAGAGAACGCAGAAAGGGTGAGAAAGAGAAGGAGGGCTGTGAGGACTTGAGAGAGTGAAGGAAAGAGAAGCCCTTTTTTTTCGGGAAATCTAAACTAATTCACAAAAGAATTTTTTTGTTCCTCATCAACCATCTCCCAATCTCCAGTGAAGGTAAACATTTTTTTTTCTTTCATAAATCTCAGACTTCCCTGTGCATCTCCTATCTCCTCGTTCTTGTTAAAAAAAAAAAGAGGAAGAATAACTCTTCCTGCAAACATCTCGTATCCAGCTAAATCCCAACCTCAACTTCATCAAAACAACCTTCAACACCATCAACTCACAGTCTCTTTCAAAGCATACACCAATATTACCATGACCATCCTCAACAAACCAACTCATTCAAAGCCTCAACTCTAGCCCATTACCACGATCAACATCCTAAACTCTTTTTTTTTTTCAGCCATCAATACGTAGCCATAGGAAGCGCACTTTATTCACATTCCCAACACATCATGAACTCCAACAATGCTAAACCACCAAAAACAAAAATCAACCAACGAATTCACCAGAACCACTCCCTTTTCCAGCCACCGTCCGCTCAAACCCCTCACCCAACCCCGACCACCATCTCGCCCCAGCCACCGGAAAACCAGATCCGGCCACCCTCCGTGAACCCACTCCACGTCGTCCGCCCGTCCAACCGAGCCACCAAAGCCCCTCTCACCACGCCGTCGCACTCCTAGCCGCGAGCCGCCGCGCGGTCAACCCGAACCGCATCAGATCCGTCCAACTTCTCAAGCATCCCACCATGGCCTCCATTCCACCTAGATCCATCACCATAGCCAAACCCGAAATCAACCGGCCACCCAAATCAGCCACCACCGTCCAGCACGCACCGACCCTTGCAACAACCGCCTCACCTCCCAATCAAGCCACCCAAACCGTGAAAACCAGTAGCCACCGCGACGCCCAAACGCGCCAGATCCAGCCGTCCTCACCACCTAACCACGCCCCAGCCGCCGCTCCATGCGAGCCCGCACTCCTAGCCACGAGTCCAACCACCCCTTCGCTGTCCAAGGCTTTAGCCGCCGTCCCTTGTCCCTCTCTGTTTCTGATTTTTGGGGTTGTTAGTTTTATGGTTTTGGGTGTTTTTGACTTGTTGGGTGTTTTACGTTTTCAGCAGACTTTTATTTAGTTTTTTTTTATTTCTTTTGTTTTATTAAGGTAGGTTT
Organism: Ormosia semicastrata; assembly: GCA_029884595.1. Lineage (NCBI taxonomy): Eukaryota > Viridiplantae > Streptophyta > Magnoliopsida > Fabales > Fabaceae > Ormosia > Ormosia semicastrata. The sequence continues at coordinate 6,829,128 of JAQQTO010000021.1, read as the reverse complement.
TAATCAAGTGGATTTAGTGATGTTGGGCTTGTTTTGTTTTGCTTGGGCTTTAAAGTTTTAGTAAAAAAAAAATTGGTCTGGGTAGAATAAGATAAATAACTATAATTTTGATTTCATGAGTTTGTTTTGAATCTAACACAAAAAAATAAAATGAAATTAACAAAAAAAAGGAATTATCTTAAGCTTTATTGAGGTTTTATTCACCCTTTGAATGTTATATATATATATTCCTTTTTTTTTAATCATACTAATATTTTTTTTTAGTGTTGCTGCTTCTTTCTCTAAAAAAAAATTAAAAAAAATAATATTTGAGCTTTGTTAGGAGAGAATAAAGCAAGATTAGCTGAGCTGTGACAACTCGTTAATCTCATGATTTCTTCTAAGATCATCTAAGTCGTGATAGCTTGATGATTCATTCTTAAAAAATAAAATGAATTTTAAAATAAAATAAAATAAAAAATAAAAAAATAAAATCTTTTCAAAATTAAAAATGACCAACCCACAATCTTTTTTTATAAAGAATGACGTGACTTTGAGTTCTTCATTACATTCAAGAATACGTAGGAGCAGAATCTCTATTCTATCAAGCCAAAATTAAATTTTTATAATTTGTTTGTTAATTTATTCTTATGTTTTAAAAAGGGGTTAAAACAAATATTTTAAGAGTTACTAAAATTTGCACAACTGATTTAAGGTAACCATCTTAGAACAGATGTATTAGGGGCGCTTTGGGGTTAAATTTTCACTTTTTCCTATGCATAATCAGACTCCTGAATCTCAATCTTTGAACATAGACCATTTTTTAGGTTTTCTAATTTTTCCTAAATTTAATTGGTGGCGACTCCATTTTTTTCTTCCTAACAATTTATTTTTCGCCGCTCCGACCGTGATCTTGGTCGCAACAATAAGGGTTTATTGAGTAATTTAGTGTTAACTTGAACCCTGTGCAAGAATGGTTTTGTTTTCAAGCAAAATTTCTTTTCAAAAAAAAATCTTTTTCTTAATTAAAATAATCAACCCACAATTATTTTCTAAAGAATTACGTGACTTTGAGTTCCTCATTGCACCTGAGGATACGTAGGAACATAAATTCATTTATGTCAAGCCAAAATAAAATTTTCATAATTTGGTTGCTTTTTTTTAAAAAAAAAATAGTTACAATGTTCTTTAAAAAGGAATAAAATAAATATATTTGAAATTATTAAATTTGCACAACTAACACAAGGTACCGTTCTTGAAACGGGTAGCGTAAGGTGCTAACACTTTCCTTACCTATAATCGACTCCCGAATCCAAACTCATTTTCAAAAAAATCAGTTTTCCTAATAAAAGAATTTTTCTAATGTTTTCCCAATTTAAATAAACATTGATGGTAACTTCATTGATTTTTATACGTTTGTTAGTCGTCTCGTCGCGATCCCGGTTGTGACAGCTGGCGACTCCACTAGGGAAACTTGGAGAGTCAAGCCTGTTGTTGTTAGTTGTGCAAATATATAATAATCTCTATTTATTTATTTTATCCCTTTTTGTATTTGTTTTTTTTTCTTATTTGTTTGTAAATAGTTTTTTTTATTTTATCTAATGCTTTTATGTAAATATCGATAGTATTGTTTTGTGTATTTTTTTTTTTTGACATGATTTACTTGTATAGGTTTTGTTGTTTTAATATTTTTGTGCTTAATTGTTGAAACCGTAGGACAGATGATTGCTGGTTGGCTGTTGTATATGTTTTTGTAGGTTGGGGTAGTTTTATCTTTTTGATTTGTTATACAGGTTTGTATGTTCTTTCACACATGTCGCTATCACTTATCTCACACACTTTTTGGGCTCTATACCTGAGTCTGTGCGAACCAGAAGAATTGGAAGGGTCTCAACTTTTGTTATTGAGGGGCTTTTTGCTCACTTGACATTGGTTGAGACACCACTCAGATTGTTACTAGTATCATGGGCTAGTCATATTGAGAGGGTTCATCCCTATTTATGATTAATTCATGAATTGGGACCTTATCTTTCGAGATAGGAACAATTTGGGGATCATGGCTTGTTAGAAATTTAGATTTGTCCCAAAAGTCTTGCACTGATAGATTGAACATAATGGCCGTCAAAATTAAGGTCATGACCTTAAGGTGATCTAATCCTTAGGTTTCTCCTAACTAAGGCACAAAGTGAGCGTACTTCTTCTGTGTCTATCTTCTTTCTTTATATTCATTCCTCATTTAAAAAAAACCAGTTTGAAAAAAATAAAAAAATAAAAAAAAATGCATACTCTTGCATTTGCATGTCATTTTTAGTTCTTTTAAAAGTAAAAATAATAATAATAAAAATGTCATCTTGCATTTTCATGACATGCCTAGCTTTTAAAAAAAGAATACATCTTTTGCATTGGCATTGTATTCTTACCCTTCTAAAAAAAACATCATCTTGCATTTGTATGACATTCTTACCTTGAAAAAAATAAAAAAATAAAAATAAATGTATCATCTTGCATATTCATGGCTAAAAAAGGGGGCATGCATCCTTTTTGGTTTGCTCACACTTTTTTAGTACTCTTTATAGGTGAGTTTGCTTAGTAAAGTGGAAAGGTTAATACTCGGCAGTAGCAAGAAATAGAAAAGACATGTCGAGGGCAAAACACTGGCAATGCAGTTGATCTCAAAGAGAACATAAAGATTACCATAAATGGTAGTGATTTGAGACACGTAAAGGACATTGTTCAACAGATGACTCTTAAAGCTCAATCAGAGTTCTCAAGCAGTTATGGGCAGATCCTGGATTTGTTGAGCATTACAGTTGAGGTGCCTGTCCTAATTGGCCTTGCTCAATTTTGGAACTATTCTCTGAAATATTTTGAGTTGCCCAACTTGGATATTGCACCAACCATAGAAGAGTATGCTATCATGTTGAGACTCCCAATGAGCAAGCACTCGAATGTTTATCTTTATGGAGGACATTATGTGTCAGAAGGGAAGATAGCAGAACTAATAGGGGTTCAAGTAAATCAGTTAGGCATAGAAAAAAGAGGAGGAACACAAGGCTTGAAGAAGAGTTACCTAGAAGCACATTTTTGGTTTCTAGCACAACAAGAGAGGTGGGATTTCTTTAACAAAACATTGGCGCTAACCATCTTTGGGTTAGTGTTATTCCTATTTACCTCAGATATGGCGGATCAAGCGGTGATGGATGTTTTCTTCAAGTTTGAGAATCATAGGGCAAATCCAATCCCTGCTATTCTCGCTAATACTTTCTTAACTATGGAAATTTGCCATCAAAAAGGAGGAGGGATGATCAGATGTTGTACACATATATTGTATGTTTAGATCATGGTGCATATGGATGTGCACAACTGTCTGGGTCTCCTGCCTAACCCATTGAGGAATTTTGGTCGCATACCAGTGAAACAGCAAAAAACCTATGAATGGAAAAATGAGTTCATGAATATAGGGCCAGATTCTTTCAAATGGGTATGCCCTTGGTATCATGGGGAATAAATAATTTTCAGTTGTGGTGACTTTCCTAATGTTCCTTTAATAGGCGCGAGAGGTTGTGTATCTTATGCATCGATCCTTGTGCTTAGACAACTCCGGTGGACCCAACATAGGCCCAGTGAAATGCAACTTGGAGGGTTTAGCTTTTCATATTAGAAAAAAAGAAGCACTACTAAGTGAGAAAAAGAGGTCAGGAACACCTGGAAAAATATTCATAAGGCAGGGGTGAAAGAATTGGGGAAACATATGGTAATTCTTACTCTCGAATACCTACAATGGAGAGAAGCTAGGAAGGCGCAAAATAGTACTCCTCAGGTGGTTTAAAGCAATGAAGACTATCCCCAGATTGTATCCCAGATGACCACCCAGATAGAAAAGTTGAAAGCACAAATGGAGTTCTTGGAGTGGGGGAAGGAAGCTACTGAGTTGAAAGTTGTTATCCACAAAAGCCAATGCCAGAAGTTGGCCAACAAGATCGAGGACTTAAAAGATGCGCAAGTTGATGCTGCTGAAACCCTGAGCCGAGTTAAAAGAGCAAGGAAAAGAAGAAGTGGAGTCAAGTAAGACCACACTAGAAATTCAAGAGTTGAAGGAAAAGCTAATTGCCCAAGAGGAGATGACAGGAAAGGTTTCGCGAGAGAAAGAAGAATTGGAGGCTAATGCCAGGGTGCAAGATCGTAGAATGCAAGCCTTACAAGAAGCTTTGACTGAAGCAAAATGTCGCTCTGACCAAGGATAAGCATTAGCTACAAAATATTATGATGCACTCATAGAAGCAAACCTAAAGAATGAGCATTTGAAGTTAAAAATGCAAGAGTTGGGGCGAGACCACGAGCAGTGGAGACTAGAAGCCCGAAGACTATTGATGCAAAAAGAAGAATGGGCAGAAGTGTGGCAATCAGTACCACAAGATCAAGAGGCTAAAAAAGAAGAGTGGAAGAAGAAATATAAGTGTGAACACCCAATTTTGACCTGGACTAAAAGAAAAAAAAAAATAATAAAAAAGAAACAAAAAAGAGAAAAATAAAAAAAAGATTCTTGTTATCCTTTTTTTTAACCCATCTTTTTAACCCAAATACATAAACCCAAAATATAATAGAAAATGAAAAATAAAAAAAAAGTAAAAAAAAAAATGAAAAAAAGAAAATAATAAAAATAATAATAAAAAAAAAAAGATTTGTTTTTTCGTTGGGATAAAAATCATTTTTTTCTTTAGCCATGCAGCATCACCACTGCAGCAGGGGACAAGCACTTTTGCCTCCCATTCTCTTTTCCACAGTGCACAGTTTTTGCTCCCCACTTAGTTTCCCACTTGCACTACTGAACAAACGGATTCCCTCACTAATTGCACCTACTCCCTCACTGATTCACCCACTCCATTATCACCTGGCTGCTAGCAACTAATAAGAGAGGACCAACTTCAAGACCTTGGGGGATCTCTCCATCGGAGGCTGATAGAAAACTTTCAAAGACCAACCTTCACCAGCACAGAAGCACACCAACCTAATCAACTCATCATCACCTTCTCTCTAAGCTTCAACGGTGAGCATTTTGCACTAATACCGATGAGCTTACCCATTCCCCTTCATCTTCATTATCAATATTCATCTTCCTCTCCTTCACCTACCATCAGCCATCAAACTATCATCCACGGCAGCAAGCTTCCTTGGCATCCACCTTCCATCACCCAAGCATTTTCTGCCATCAACCTCCCAGCCGACCGTCGAATCCATCCTCTCATCCGACCGTCGGACCCCACGTGCCATCGCCTTTCAACCGACCGTTGAACCCCGGATCCTCCAAACTTCACCCCATTCTCATCACCTTCGCCACCATAAGACCACATCACAACCGACCGTCGGCCGTAATCCTTTAAACCAAATCCATCCCCTCACTCGACCAACTTCACAAAGCCCACCTTCATCCCCGAACCGACCGGTCGAACCACCCCGGTGCAAGATTAGCCCACCTTCACCTCTAACTCGACCGTCGAAACCCATCCAATCTCCATCACCATCCACCAACAACCCGTCCAAAACTCCATTACCATCAACCAAACTCCATCCCCTCATTCGACCGTCGAATCCATCAACCTTCCTCACCGACCGTCGGACCGCATAGAAGCTAGATCCTTCATTTTACCATCCACATTCATCTCCACCCGACCGTCGAACCGTGAGCTCCACTCTTCTTACCGACAAGCCATCCAAACCTTCACACCATCAACCAAACTCCTTCCAATCGACCGTCGAACCACACCAGGTCACCATCCTCACCAAGCAACCTCACCAACAACCCATCCAAACTCCATCACCATCCACCAACCTCCCACTTGACCGTCGAACCCTAAAACTTTCTCCTCACCAACCGTCGAACCTCAGAAATAAGATCCACCTCACTGATCGACCCCAGATCCTTTTCAACCGACCGTCGAACCTCACCCCAGATCCTTTCTAACCGACCGTCGAACCTCACCAGTCAACCTCACCGACCAACCCGAGATCCTTTCCAACCGACCGTCGAATTCTAGATCATTTCCAACCGACCGTCGGATCGCTTACAAATCCTTCAACCACCGATCGTCGAGTCATCAATACCGGTCACTCTCCTACGAGTCACCTCTTGCACTACCAGTGTTTATTGAGCAACCTTGTACTCGACCGTCGGACCTCGAAAGCAGCTCCCGACCGTCGGACTTGAAAGCAATTCGACCGTCGAATCCGAAGAAGCCACCACCTCCCCTCCCGCTAATTTGATCGTAAACGAGGTCCTACTTGTTGAATCTCTCGCTTTGGGTTATCTGTTTCTTGGTTTTCTTTTACGTTTCCTTGTTCTTTTTTTGTTTCATTTATTATCGGTTTGTTGGGCTAGAATTTGGGAGTAAAAAATGATAAATAAAAAATAATTAAACATTTTTAAAAAGGAATAAAAATGGGTTACCTGAGTTGCATGACACTTGCTAACCCATATATTTTGTAAATATCTCGAGTTGCGATGACTTGATAATTTACATTTATTATTATTATTACATTTAAATTATTATCATGTTTTTTTTTATTTTTTAGTTAAATTGTTAATTGATAAATTTTAAATAAAAAGTTTTGCGACAAATTTGATAATCAATGGGTGACGTCTCTAAGCGATGCGAGTTTCACCTATTTAATCATTAATTTGAATAATTGAGCCGCACGGCTTGTTGATTCAAATTTCTCAATTTTTTTTATAAAATCAACCAACCCACAATATTTTCTAAAGAACTACGTAACTTTGAGTTCCCCATTGCACCAGGGGATACGTAGGAGCAGAATTTCACTTCTGTCAAGCCAAAATTAAATTTTCATAATTTTGTGGTTTCATTTTTTTAGTTACAATGTTTGCAAAAAGGGGTAAAATAAATATTTTCAAAGATTATTAAGAATTTGCATAATTGACTTAAGGTACCGTCTTAGGACGGGTGTGTTAGGGGTGCAGTGGGATTAAGTTTCCACCCTTCCCTAAGCATAACCGACTTCCGAATCCAATTTGGTTTTAAAGACCATTTTCAAAGAGAGGTTTTCCAATTTTTCCAAATTCAAATAAAATTGGTGGCGACTCCATTTTCCATTTTCATTTTGTAAAATCATTCGAGTTGCTATTTATCCCGCCGCGATTTACGGTCGCGACAATAAGGACATGTCTGATAGCTTACAATATCACATTACACAACTGGTTGCTTGTTTCGAAGAAGCAGACATTCAAGCTCACATAAACCCCTGGCTACGATTACCATCAAAGATAGCTGATTTTATGAAGTATTGTCAAGGTCTTGCTAAGGGTTTTAGAAAAAAGCAAATGAAGTTGTTAATGTGATTATGCTACATTTTGTGGGGACTAAAATTTTATGCTTCTGAAGTTTGAAAATAAATGCTCATTGTTGTGTCTTGTTTCAAACATCAATCTCGCTATTCTTTTACCAAGACATTATTCATTGAGGTGTGAATTCTCCCTTAAATGAGTTGTCAACCATGTTTTCGCCTCAAGACAATTCGTCCTTCAGTAAAAGCGTAGGGAGTTTTGTCCTACATGAAAGAAATAACTGCATTGCCAATGAATGATCGAGAAGATGGTATCCATTGAGGAATGAATGTTCCCTTGGAGTTACTATCAACCACATGTTTGCCTAAGGAGCAATATGCCCTAGTGCTAAATGTGGGATTTTATCTTACTACCAAATGTTTGTGCAAATCTTTCCGCAGCCACCAAGCATACTCACATAGTGCAAACAAGTTCCCTTCGGTAACAAGGAATTGCATGTAGAATCATATTTATCTTTCACCGCATATTAGCTTACAAAAAAAAATTGCATAAATAGTCAGTGCTTTGCATACATGCATATTGCCTTTTGATTAGTCGATGCTGAAAATTGCATCATGTTTCCTCAAGCAGAAAAGTAGACATTATAGTAGGAAAGTAGCTTCCGCGACACCCTTATAGGACTTATTCCCAGGCAAGGATCATAGATGAAATAGAGCAAACTCAAGAGTTGAAGGATGAGGTGAACCAGCTTAGGGAGAAAATGTCTAAGATGATGGAGATGTTACAGTCTATGGAGAACAAAAGGAACACAGATGGGAATCCTTCAGTCACAAATGAAGGACATCCGGCCACACCTCTTCACCCGCCTAGTTTCGCTGCGATCCCTCTACAATACCAAGGCTTTAATCCTCAAGGGATTATGATGCCACTCACCATTTGCCCGAACAACACCACCCAACCTTCAGTTACCAGTTCACAGGAAAACCAAGTGTCGCCTTTTCTCCCCTATAGCCTCTCTCCTGGCTATATACCATCATTGGCCATCAATTCCCTCAATAATGTCATATCAATAGTGTGCCCAATTTCAAACCCTCCAAACACTTCCCAAAACCAAGCCACTCAACCAAATGTCAGTGAACCCCCGCCAACACAACATTCATTCCCTTTCTGTATCTCGCTATTTGGTTTCCCTTCCGACTTTGTACCACCATAGACTGCCAATCCCCCGGACAGTAGCACACCGACTTCAAACTCCTTGAACACAACCCATTTACATACTCATTACCTTGGTGCTAGTGGAACCCCACTGGGGTAGTAGCCTTTCCCCACTTTCATGCCATAATACCCATTGAATTCTTCTGTTGAGAATTCTCAGTCCAGGGAAAAGTTAGAAATTCTTGAAGAGAGACTATGAGCCATAGAAGGAGCGAGAGGCTATGGTCTTCTGGATGCCTCTAAACTCTGCTTGTCCCAGATGTGGTGATTCCCCCGAATTTTAAAATCACAGATTTTGACAAATATAAGGGAACCACTTGTCCAAAGAACCACCTAACCATATACATCCGCAAGATGGCCTCGCATACTCATGATGACAAACTATTAATCCACTTCTTTCAAGACAGTTTAACTAGGGCAGCTTCGAACTGGTACGCGCATTTGGAGCATGCTCATATACGATGTTTCAAAGACTTGGCTGATACTTTCTTGAAGCAATACAAATACAACATCGATATGGTACCAGATAGACTACAACTACAGAATATGACTAAGAAGGATTTTGAAACCTTTAAGGAGTATGCTTAACGATGGAGAGAAATAGCGGCTCAGGTAGAACCCCCATTGTCAGAAAGAGAAATAGTGGTCACGTTCATTGACACTCTCCAATCACCCTTCTATAACAAAATGATAGGGAGTGTGTCATCAAATTTCTCAGATATGGTCATCATCGGGGAAAAAGTTGAAGGATGAATGAGAAGTGAGAAGATCATTGAAAGTTCAATAGGAACATTTAGCCCCAAGAGGTCCCTGATAAGGAAGAAAATAGAAGAAAAAACTCATGCTGTTACCTTCGATCAGAGAAACTTCACCCAAGAGAGATATAGTCAAACACCTGTGAACTATCAACCATCCTTCCAAACCCTTTTCGTACCTTACCATCCATATTTTTCCACTACTCCACTGACTCTATATCCCCAACCTTACTACCCCTATGTTGCCAATGCTTCACAAGTTTCTTATTCCCAACCTTACCACCCAATAAGGCCTTACTGAGCGACATCCCCTATTCATTACCAAACACCCTCTACCTTACCCCCTTAGCCAGCTCAATCTTAGACCCAGAACCCAAACACAAGCATAAACCAAAGAAAACCACCAAATAACCAAGAAATAAAATTTGTCCATTTCAACCTAATTCCTATGACTTACACTGAGTTACTACCTCAACTCATCTGTAACTCTCTCTTGGTTCCCTACCCGATGAAGCCATTGGAGCCCCCATACCCTAAAGGTTTTGACCTAAAGTGTGATTACCATTGGGGGTCGCAGGACATTCCACAGAGAATTGCAAAGTGCTGAAGTTTAAGGTGCAAGACCTAATAAATACTAAATGGTTGAATTTTAAGCCAAATACTCCTAGTGTGGGCCACAATCATTTGCCAAACCATGAAAATCCTATAGTCAATACTATAGAGGAGTGCTCTAGCCAACAATGCATAAGACGAGCAGCAGATGTTTAAACTCCCATGAGAGTTATTTTTAAAGAACTCCACAAATTTGGGATAATGGAAGCTCATGTTGAAGAGAAATGGGGCAATGAGGGTGAAATAATGTGTAATCTCCATAGGAATGCAAGGTATTCTGTTGAAGAATGTGGCAAGTTCAGGCAGATCCTCCAAAATCTAATAGATATGCAATAGGTGCAAATAGGTCAACTGTGTGACGGGGGTGGCATAAGCATGGTTGATGAGTATGACATTCCTTAATTTCAAGGAGGTCAGGTAGCCACAAATTCTCTGGTCCCTTCCATTACACATCCGACTATCAAACCGTTAGTTATCTATTACAATGAAGTTATGACTTCGCCACCCTCACGTGGCCCGAAACCAATCACCATCCAAGTTCCCAATCCTTTTCCATTCAAGGACAACAGAGTAGTGCCATAGAACTATAATGTGCAAGTCCTTGAAAGCAATCCCGCGAATGATCACCCAAAAGCTTCTTCTTGTTTGACCTCTATTATTATTAATATATCTGGGATTAGGGGAATGACACGAAGCGGTCGCGTTTACATCCCTGAGGAGCTGGGAAGGGATCAAGAAGAAGAAGAAGAAAAGAAGAACCGTAAAGGTAAAATCAAGATAAAGGAGACTTCCATTGGAAATGAAGTGAAGGAAAAAGATGAGTTAACAAAGTCAAATGAGTACAAAAAAGAGGTATCTGATAAAGAAGCTTATGAGTTCTTGAAGTTTATAAAGTAAAGTGAGTACAGGGTAGTGGATCAACTGAACCGCACCCCTGCAAAAATATCACTCTTATCCTTATTAATGAACTCTGAGCCACACAAGAATGTGTTGATGAAAGTGCTTAATCAAGCTCATACTTCTCATGACATCACAGTTGACAAGTTAGGCAGTATTATTGGCAACATCACAGCGGATAATTACATCACTTTCACTAATGATCAAGTACCCAATGAGAGAAAGGGACATAATAAGGCACTCCACATCTCAGTAAAATGTTGAGATTATATCATGGCTAGAGTACTGATGGACAATGGTTCTTCCTTGAATGTGATGCCAAAGTTGACACTTTTCAAATTGCCTTTTAATGGATCATATATGAAATCGAGTACAATAATAGTAAGGGCATTTGATGGCACAAGGAGAGAGGTCATAGGGGAGATCGAAATACCAGTTCAAATTGGTCCCTACACTTTCAATATACTCTTCCAAGTGATGGACATTGCACCATCCTACAGTTGTCTTCTAGGACGACCATGGATTCAATTTGCTGGAGCGGTGCCTTCCACCTTGCACCAAAAAGTAAAATTCATAGTTGATTACAAGATTATTACTGTCTTCGGTGAAGAGGACCTGCTGGTGAGCAAGCCACTAGACACTCCTTATATTGAAGTTGCAGAAGAAGCTCTTGAAATAATATTTCAAATGCTGGAGATTGTCAATGCCACTTATATGGAAGAAAGCTCAAATTCTAAAGCCATGACCATCTAAGGCATCCATGATGATGGCTAAAGTCATGCTTGAAAAAGGATATCAATGTGGAAAGTGTTGGGAATTGTGGATCAAAATATCTCGCAGCGGAATAATAGGATTCCCACACAGGATCCATGCGAAAAGTCCATAATCCGAGTTTTTAAAATTTACCTCTTGAAGCGTGATAAACACAAGCGAGGTGAATCACCAACACCGTAATAGCGACGATGTTTCTGCGGTATCCACACGAACAGACTTGCAAAAGGAGTCACGCCTCTGTTTTCGCGGTGCTAGTGCCGCGAATAGAAGAGAAGAACCTTTCACTTGTCTCTCACTCACTTTCTTAGGTGCGGCTAGGGTTATGATGTAACCTCTATAGCAGCCCCTTAACAAGATCTATTTATAATAGTGGCTGCCTTAAGTGAGTGTGAGCGGTAGCAAGGTAAGTGGCAACCCTAAAGCCCATCTCATGTCATGAGTTAGGCCCACAATTGAATCCGAGTCCAACTTGGATCCTTATTGCTCCAATTTAGTCTGTTTCTAAGTGTGCGACCCTGCAGGTTCTCATGACGTTGGTAGTAATATTAAAATCTCATTTTAATATTACAAACAGTGAGCGGTATCTAGCAACACATCACTGCTACCCAAGTAATGAGAATGTCAGTGATTTGACATAACCTATCCGTGATCAATGTTTCGTGTAGTTTAGTCCCTTTGTCCGATATCTAGATTGAACACAAGGCATGGAACGTGTCACCCTTGTTTAATTCAATCTTCAGTTTCCTGATTCCCGAGTAGACATAGTAAAAACAAATGAGATCAATATCTCATATTGACTCATTTGAGCATGGCCATGCATTTCATAGTCTCACTCAATCAGGGGGCCCGAAGATATCACTCCATCGTTATGTAGGAGGGACAAATCCCATCTAGGTCACTCACATTTCTCCACGTACATGCATCGTAATATGTCTAATAACCAACTTTATAATCATCTTGTTACGATGACGTTTGATGGCATTTAAAACACACAACTCCTCATGTAGGAATCGTAGTGATTTCAGGTCAAAGAACCACATACACCATTATCACTATGAGAATCGCTTATGACACTCACGTAACGATCCACGTAGCGTTCTCATGGCGGAGTGCATGGCGTCCGTCCAATACATCATTACTCTAATATGTATCCATGTGTAGACTAGATATCTCATATCCATGACCCGTGAGATGTGGTCATCAGTCTATGCACATACTAGTCTCAATGCATTATTGTTGTCCTAATTAACAATAACACTTGACTAGGGACATTTAAGAATAGTATTTTATCCAATAGGATCTCACCATCAAGTCATCCACTTGATGTCCTATGGTATCAAACTTACTATTCTAAGGACTTTATTATGTCTATCAAAAAAGAACACAATAAATGAAATGCCTCTTATATCAAAAATAGCATAATATAATGTATGTCAATACAAACAAAATGTATTGGCCATTAGGGCATACACCAACAGAAAGGGACTGGGAATGAACGAACAAGGCATCGTGAAGTTCTTGAGACCCTGTGAAAATAAAAACAGATTCGGGTTAGGATATAAACACACCAAAGCTGACAAAAGAAGGGTTGTAGAGGAGAAAAGAGAAAGGAGGTTGGCTTGGTTGGAAAATCGAGAGCCCAAAGCTGAGGGGATCCCCATCTGTGACATCCGACGAAGCTTCTGAAGCGCAGGAATGGTATTTCTGAACCAAGTGCTCGCTATCGAGGATGAGCAACCCATCAATCATGGTGTCAACCTGGTGTACCCCTGCTCCCCAGAGACAGAGCTCAACAATTGGGAAATTGTTAATTTTTTCATGACCTTTGAAACTGATTCAAAGTAATTCTGTAATACTAATCCTATAGCTCTACCCAAGGCTTTAGGAAGATATGTTGTAAAAGTGAGCTCACATGTTTTCATTTAAATATTTGCTATCAATAAATGCATTTTCTAAATCATCTTGTCATTTTCTTCTTTTTTAGCTTTTGCCCGACCATTACATTAACCTTTATTTATTACCTCTTTTTACTTGTGTTAACATCAATAAATGCATTTATGAAAGTGACTCTATTGAAAATGATAGTGCTATGACCCCATTATATGATTTTGACTATCCCATTAATCATGTCGATGAGGATAATGATGACAACTGGGAACCCCCTCCTGAGCTAATGAGATTTATGGAACAAAAGGCGCAACTGAAGTAATTAATTTGGGAACAGAGGATGATAAAAAAGAAGTAAAAATTGACACTTTCATGAAAGAAGAAGAGCGAAGCAAGTTGGTTAAACTTTTATCAGATTATCATGATATTTTCACATGGTCATACCAAGATATGCCTAGGCTAGATGCTAGCATAGTTGGGCACAAGTTGCCATTAAAATCGGAATATCCTCCCGTCAAGCAAAAGTTGAGACGAATGAAGTCAGAAATGTCACTAAAAATTAAAGAAAATGTTAAAAAGCAATTTTATGCAAGTTTCCTTACTGTTTCAAAGTACCCCCAATGGGTTGCCAACATCATCTTTGTTCCGAAGAAAGATGGGAAGGTACGAATGTGCGTTGACTATAGAGATTTGAATAAGGCCAGCCCTAAAAACAACTTTTCTCTACCTCACATCGATGTTTTAGTAGATAACACTGCTCAACATTCAATTTTCTCCTTTATGGATGGTTTCTCAGGATACAATCACATCAACATGGCACCTGAAGACATGGAGAAGACCATATTCATCTCTCTGTGGGGAACTTTTGGCTACAAAGTAATGTCATTTGGATTGAAGAATGCAGGAGCGACTTATCAAAGGGCAATGGTGACTTTGTTCCATGATATGATGTACAAAGAAATAGAAGTTTACGTAAATGACATGATTGCAAAGTCTAAAATAGAAGAAAACCATGTTGTTAATTTGCAAAAGCTCTTTAAACGGTTGAGAAAGTTCAGGCTTTGACTAAATCCTACTAAATGCACTTTTGGTGTAAGGGCAGGCAAGCTTTTTTGGGTTTATGGTTAGCCAGAAAGGGATAGAGGTTGATCCGGTCAAAGTTCGAGCAATCATAGAGATGCCAGCTCCTCGCACTGAAAAAGAAGTCTATGGTTTTTTGGGGAGGCTGAACTACATTACTAGATTTATATCCCAGTTGACTGCGACATGCAAGCCAATTTTTAAGTTGTTGCATAAAAACTAGACAGTGAAATGGAATGAAGATTGTTAGACAGCATTTGAGAAGATCAAGCAGTATTTGCAAGAACCCCCAGTTTTGGTACCTTCGGTGCTAGAAAGGCCTCTTATCATATATTTGACTGTGTTGGATGAATCCATGAGTTGTGTATTGGGGCAACATGATGAAACTGGTAGAAAGGAACATGTCATCTATTACTTAAGTAAGAAGTTTATCAACTATGACGCAAAATACTCATTGTTGGAACGCACGTGTTGTGCTTTGGCATGGGCGGCTCATCGTTTGAGGTAGTACATGTTATGTTATACTACTTGGTTAGTGTCCAAAATGGACTCAATCAAGTACATCTTTGAGAATCCTACTCTGACAGGGAGGATTACATGTTGACAAGTTTTGTTATCGGAATATGATATTGTCTATGTCACCCAAAAAGCAGTAAAAGGAAGTGCTCTCACAGAATTCTTGGCTAGTCAACCTGTGGAGGACTATGGGTCTTTGCAGTGTGAATTCCCGAATGAAGATATAATGACTCTATTTGGAGAAGAAGAACCCTCAGAAAAAAAAAAGTGGACTTTGTTGCTCGATGGAGCTTCTAATTCACTGGGTCATGGAATTGGAGCCATATTAATTTCTCCTAAAAACAATTTCATTCCAATCACTGCTAGACTGTGCTTTGACTGTACAAACAACATAGCTGAGTATAAAGCGTGTGCCATAGGAATCCAAGCCACAATAGAATCAAAGGCAAAAGTTCTTGAGGTGTACAGGGACTCTGCCTTGGTCATTCATCAGCTAAAAGGAGAATGGGAAAGTCGAGATGCCAAGTTAATCCCTTATCATGCGTACATCAAGGAGTTGACTGAACAACTTGATGAAGTCATATTTTATCATGTCCCTCGGGAAGATAATCAATTGGCTGATGCTCTAGCCACATTAACATCAATGTTCAGAGTAAGCCATGATAGGGACTTGTCACTTATAAAAATGGAAAGTCGTGACCAACCGACATATTGTCAGATGGTAAAAGTGGAGCCAGATGGGAAACCGTGGTATCATGACATCAAATGTTTTATCAAGAATAGAGAGTACCCTCCAGATGCCTCAAAAAATGACAAAAGAACCCTCAGAAGACTCACAATGAATTTCTTTCTAAATGGAGAAGTACTTTACAAGAGGAACCACGACATGATGCTGCTAAGATGTGTGATATAGCGGAAGTAGAGAAAATCATCAAAAATATCCACGAAGGTTCTTTTGGAACTTATGCAAGTGGACATGCAATGGCAAGAAAGATCCTAAAAGCTGGGTACTATTAGTTGCTAATGGAAACTGATTATTTCAATTATGTGAAGAAATGCCATAAATGCCAGACATATGCTAACAGGGGTCATGCACCACCGTTACCTTTGAATGTCTTAACAACACCTTGGTCATTCTTGATGTGGGGAATGGACGTCATAGGGCCTATCGAACCAAAGGCCTCAAATGGACATCGCTTTATTCTTGTCGCGATTAACTACTTCACAAAATAAGTCCAAGCTGCATCTTATGCCAATGTGACCAAGAATATAGTGATTAGGTTCGTTAAAAGGGAGTTAATCTGTCGATATGGTTTGCCAAGCAAAATTATCACTGCCAAGGCCATTAATTTGAACAATAAGATGATGAAGGAGATATGTGAGAGTTTCAAAATTGAGCACCACAATTCCTCACCCTATCACCCTAAGATGAATGGAGCAGTTGAGGCAGCGAACATGAACATCAAGAAGATTATCCAGAAAATAGTTGTAACATACAAAGAATGGCACAAAATGCTACCATTCGCGTTGCATGGCTATCGCATTTCCATTCGTACTTCAACTAAGGCAACCCCTTTCTCTTTGGTTTATGGAATGGAAGCAGTACTCCCTATTGAAGTGAAAATCTCATCATTAAGAGTGTTGATTGAGGCAGAATTAGAAAAAGCTAAATGGGTCCAAACTCGACTTGACCAGTTGAACCTCATTAAAGGAAAAAGATTAGCTGCGTTGTGTCATGGTCAGCTTTACCAGAAGATAATGATGAAAGTTTATGCGAAAAAGGTGCGTCCTCGACAGTTTCAAGAAGGAGACCTGGTACTCAAGAATATTCTTCCCATTCAAAAGGATTATAGAGGAAAATGGACTCCAAACTATAAGGGACTTTATGTCGTGAAAAAGGCCTTCTTGGGAGGAGCATTGATTTTCACAAACATAGATGACGAATATTTACCACTTTCTGTGAATTCAGATGCTGTCAAAATGTATTGTGCTTGAAAAAAAGAAGACAAAAAAAAATGACTCGATTGGCTGAAAACCTGAAAATGTGACCTAGGCAAAAGTTAGAGTGACCCGCTAGGTTGGAAACCTGAAAAAGTGACTTAGGCAAAAGTTAGGGTTTAAAAAAAATGATACTTGACATATCTGAAGAAGTGGAGTGGCCTCAAATCACAAAACTGGGGCAGTTTGAATTTATGATGAAAAATCACGAAGATTTGGGCCTAACTGGGACAGTTTGAATATATGAAGTCTTGTCAGGAAAGACTCATAATGCATGAAAACTAGATCAAGTCATATTCTTGGAGACAGACAAAGGGGTGTTCAAGATTATATACATAGGAAATTAGCATTGATCATCCTACAGAGCATCACTAGAAGAGCTAGAAAATTCCACTCCTTTTTTTTCTTTTCTTTTGTAATCCTGACAATTTTAATCTTTTTGTACTGCCTTCCTGTACTTTTCCTTTCTATAATGATAATCCATTTTCGTTACAGTCCATTGTTGATCCCTTATGCATTTTTAATGATAGTTTTATATTGAGATGTGAAATATATGACTAATATTGCAAAAGTATTTAGATTTGCTTTAACAATCTCAAAAGGTCATGGGAAACACAATGAAGTCCTGATAAGAGTATTGATGAGAAAAGACAGAATCACCGACAAGTCAAGAAGCAAATCAATGAATTTCATTACTATTTGGCCTTGATCCTGTTATGGGAAAAAGTCCTTGAGGGTTAGGGAACCAAGAACGACTCAATTAAAGCCCTAATGAGAAAAAAAAAATGATGAATGAGAAAATAATAATAATTTTTTTTTACTCATTTTGTTCATGAAAATCTCTACAGTAGGACATCCATTGCATCGTGCATCATCTCAAGCATCACATGCATCGTGCTTAGGCATCACATCCATTGCATCATCATGCATCCATTGCATCAGGCATCACATGCTTTTACAAAGTGCAACATCTTTTCTTTTTAGTTCCCTGGGCCTTATGCCCATTGCCTTTTTCATTTTCGAGTTCCCGTACTCATCACTTTTATGCTTTTACGGTAAGCCAAGGCCTTATGCCCATTGCTTTTTCATTTACGGGTTCCCGTACCCATCACTTTTATGCTTCCACGGCAAGTTAGGGCCTTATGCCCATTACTTTTTCATTTCTGGGTCCCCGTACCCATCGCAAGGCAAGTCAGAGCCTTATGCCTATTGCCTTTTCCTTTTTGAGTCCATGCACCCATTGCCTTTTTCTGTCGAGTTTCAGCGGATACCCGACTCCACAAGCTTTTTAACTTTCTGTCAAGCTTCAGCAGATACCCTACTCAGCAAACTTTTTACCTTTTCTGTCAAGCTTTAGCGGATATCCATCTTCGCAAGCTTTTTCTGTCAAGTTTCAGCAGATACCCGACTCTGCAAGTTTTTTCAATCAAGCTTCAGCAGATACCGGACTTTGTAAGCTTTTTACCTTTCTGTCAAGTTTCAACAGATACCCGACTCCGCAAGCTTTTTCTGTCAAGCTTCAGCGGATACCTGACTTCGTAAGCTTTTTACCCTTTCTGTCCAGCTTCGACAGGTACCCTACTCTACAAGCTTTTTACCTTTCTGTCTAGCTTCGATGGGTACCCTACCCCGCAAGCTTTTTACCTTTCTGTCAAGCTTCGACGGACACCCTACCCCATAAGCTTTTACCTTTCTGTCCAGCTTCGACGGGCATCCTACCCCACAAGCTTTTTACTTTCTGTCTAGCTTCGACGGGCACCCAACCCCGCAAGCTTTTTTACCTTTCTGTCCAGCTTCGACAAATACCTTACCCCGCAAGCTTTTTACCTTTTTGTTCAGCTTTGATGGACACCCTACCCCGTAAGCTTCTTACCTTTCTATCCAGCTTTGACGGGTACCCTACCCCACAAGTTTCTTACATTTCTATTTAGCTTCGACAAGCATCCTACCCTACAAGTTTTTCACCTTTCTGTCCAGCTTCGACAGGTACCTTACCCCGCAAGCTTCTTACTTTTCTGTCCAGCTTCGACGAACACCCTACCCGCAAGCTTCTTACTTTAAGCTGACGGGCACCTTACCCGCAAGCTTCTTACTTTTTTGTCCAGCTTCAACAAACACCCTACCCGCAAGCTTCTTACCTTTCTGTCCAACTTCGATGGGTACCTTACCCCGCAAGCTTCTTACCTTTTTGTCCTTCTTCGACAGATACCTTATCCTGCAAGCTTCTTACCTTTCTGTCCTGCTTCGACAGGTACCCTACCCCGCAAGCTTCTTACCTTTTTGTCTAGGTTCGATGGATACCCTACTTTGCAAACTTCTTACCTTTTCGTCCAGCTTCGATAGATACCATACTCCATAAGTTTTTACCTTTCTATCTGACTTCGATAGATACCTAATTCTGAAAGCCTCTTATCTTCCTTGTTTTAATGTCAGTTGAATTTGGCATCAATCTGCACTTACAAAAAAAATGAAAATGAAAATTTTCATAGGCAAAATTAAATCAATTCTTTTGCTTCTCATTTATTTTAAACGTAAAACAAAGGAAAACAGCTGTTGATACCCAATTTTGTCCATAAATTTTTTTACTTTTATTGCTTAATCAAGGATTAATAATTGTGTTAAATGATGTTTAATTACAATATTTTAAACACATAACTTTTTCAAGTTTTATTTGTTTTCATCTTTTTTCCATCATCGCTTTTCTTGTTATTTATACCCAAAAAAAAAGAAAAAATAAAGCAAAAAAAAATGATTACAGCCCAAATACATTCCCCACCTACACTGCAGCACAGCATACACTACAAGGCTGTTTAGCTCCTATTCTCTTTTAACATTATTACATAGGCTCCCCATGCTACCTGCCCTGCTGCACCACCCACTACTCTCACCCACGACACTTACACAACACACTTTTCTTTCTCATCTTGATACACACCCTGGCTGAAAATAAAAAAGAAAGAGCAGAGCATAGTAGAAGATAGAAAAGCAGAAGATAAGAAGACATAGAGCAGAGGAACAAGACACTAAAGAGGAAATCTGAGTGAGACCCAAGCTTGGTCAATCTCTGGCAATCAATAATCTCTATACAAATGCTTAGCTAGGATGAGAAAAGGGGGAGATCAAGTTTTGTTTTGCTTGCTGGCTATAACCTACTACCTTCCTCTCCAATCTCCATAGACCTTGCTGCCAACAATCCTCTACCACCCCTCAACAAAGCATCCCCAAGTCCAGGAACCTCCATACACAATCATTTGCATAGCAAAATAATCACAGCTCCAACTTTTCTTTCCCCTCACCCCACCACTAACTCACCTTCATCCTCCATACACCCTCCATCACCATCCAACCTTCAAGTGACATAACCACCACATCCCAACCCACGTCTCAACCGTGACCACCACAAGCTACCACCTCTCCATTCTCATCACCTTCTTCCACCACAAAACCACTCCATCTTCCATAACCACCCAAACTACCATCAACTTCCTCTACCCATCAACCTTTGCCTCCAACCTTCACTAACTCACCGAGAGGTCATTGACCCCCACCATCCTCTCGCAACCTCAAACCTCTCACCACCGCCATCAAACCAACACCAACCAAATCCAAACCAAAACCATCACCACCTCCATCACAGCACCAGAAAACCGAGATCTAGCTTCGCCTAGACCCCACGCCACCGTCCTACCTCGCCAGCCACCGTCTTCTCCGACCCTCAACCCGCCGGCTCCGTCAAGAACTGCGACGCACGCCGCACTAGAATCCACGCCAGAACCGACCGGATCTGCGCGAGCCAGACCAGATCTGCGAGCCGCATGGTGTACTCGCTGCCTGGACTGGATTCGCAGCGAACCACCGTGTTGCTCCTCCACGTGTGCTGTCCTGAGTTGCTGTCTTGGCTTCGTCGCCGCTCTTTGAGCCAGATCCGCCGTCCTCCACACGCACCATCGCAGGTTTACCCGGACTCTGCTCTGCAACCTTCCCCTCCTTGCATCTCTATTTTGTTTGCACTTCCAGAACCATCGTCACATTCCCCTCTCATTTTATTTGATTTGGTTTTCTCTTTTTTTTTTTCCTTTGTGGGTAAAGGCTGAAGCCAAAAATATGGGCTAGCAGCCCAATCCAATTTAAAGGCCACACTTTTCCTTTTTCCTTTTTTTATACGAAAATGATAAAAAAAATGGAAAATGAAAAAAAAAACAAAATATGTTTTTAGTGTAATTGCTTGTGTTATTTTAGGATTATTTCTTGTTGGACAATATTTATTTTATTTAATGGCAGGTTTTATGTTATGTTTTGTAATTAATGAAGAAATGAAGAAAATTTAAAAATAAAATAAAAAATTAGATAGAAATTCAATTTTTTTAAAAAATAAAATAATAAAATTATTTTTTGAGTTGTTTGGTTTGTGATTTTTATATTTAAATCTTTTTATTTATTTATCGACTCATGAAAAATTATGTTTATTTGTTTGTCTTTATATATTTCTCAAAAAAGGGAATAAAAATGAAATGAATAAAAAAATGAAAAAAAAATCTTTCAATCAATGTAATGATCAATTATTATGATTGAATAACGAATGTTATCTTCAATGTTATTTAGATTATAAGCGTTTATTAAATAGTTTAATGCTAACTTAATACAAGAATGATTTTGTTTTTAAACAAAATCAACCGAACTAACTTTCATTTCTTGCATTTTTTCCTTTGTGACTAGCAATTAGTATAGCTGGATCAGGGTGTCATTGTTACGTCTCTCATCCCCTAATATGGTGTGCTAAAGTACACGTCTCTACAAATGAAGATGATAATATGTAAATAAAAAATAATTCTTATATTAAATAGTGTATATATTTTTTATATTTTATTTAATATTATATATTATATATTTTTTTATCATTTTTTCTTACTTAATCACATACCTTAAAAGGGTATTAATAGTAATTTATTTCTAAAAAAAAGTGTAAGATTATTTTTTTCCAATAAAAAAAGACACTTGGTTTTTCAGATACATAAATACTAGAGAATATTATTACAGCTTCTCCTTAGAGTGGGTGAAATTATAACAATTTACTTTTATTCACTCTGAATGTTATAATATACAAGTTTAATTAAATTCACTGCAAGACAAATGAAAAACTTTACTTACGCTAAAATTATTTTTAAAAAATTAACATTGAAACTCAAATGGGGACTATGGCCTAAATACTAACACATATATAGTTCCGCCCCTCATTGTTGTTAGTAAGTTACTTGAAAGAAATAAGGAGAATCCACCATGAATAAGTCATAGTTCTTGGAGAGGTCTAGATACTTCTTAGTGCACCCTTAAAACATTTTGTATGGCTAGAGTTGGATTCTAAACTATTTTCAAGTGGTTGTCCTAATATATATATATGGTACGCATATTCTTCGAAAGATTAAGTAAGTCAGGTGAATTGTCTGAATAATCATAATGACTTAGAATCATTAATTAAGTTAGGCGTACTTTATTTTTAATGTCAAATGCGTCATTTTTTAAAAATATTAACCTAATTAACATCCTAAATCAAAATTATGAAAGTAATTACAATATATAAAAATAAATCGAGATGAAAGCGCCAGTCAACACAATAAATTCAATAAATGCAAAAAAAAAACCTTTAAAATCATATTTTAATATCATTAACGGGAAAATATTTTAAAAAATAAAAAATTTGATTTAATCATCACGAACAAAAACAACAAAAGTTATAGCCAAGTGATAAAAGATGCTACTGTAAATTAGAGATGGCTATTTTTTTCGTTTGTTTTTGCGATTCATGACTCTTGATTACTTGAACAAGATTGAGCTAGGAATATATACTTTGCAGTTGGAGTTAGTGGGAATGGAAACAAAATACTCCTGTGTACGTAAGAATTTATTCTCTATCTTGCTCACTTTATAATTTTGCCAAATAAAGTGAAAACACAACTTTTTGTTGATAGTCTATGTAACCACAGTAAATGGTTATTTTGATTTCAATATCTATTTAATATGAAACTAGGAACTTGTTTTAGCTTAACATGATTCAATAGCAATTTTTTTTTCCTTTTTTCAGAGAGACCTTAATGTACTCATCTAGACATTTACAACCAATGTGGTTTTAAGGTATACCACATAAGTGTGTACATCTTCAAAGAAAAATTTAATTAAGTTCAATATATCTAGTTAAATTTAGATAAGTTCAATATAAGTTATTGTTCAATTTAGATATTTAATGTGTATAAATATAAATATACACTGATCATATATTTTATTCTCTTATCAAATAATAAGGACCTAAGATTTTTTATATATTAATTAGAAGATTGAATTGCATTTTATACCAATTAAAGGACTCTGTCTTAACCTATAATGGTGGAGTGCTAAGCAAGCTTAAATGCAGTAGTTAATTAATGGGCAGAGGTTCGAGTATGGGGAAAGTGCTTGTGAAGATAGGTAGCTTCAATACTTATGTAACACTGATGTTTTAAAATAGTTATCATATCAATATCAAATATGTATTATATGAGATATTTTGATACTTTTAAATATTTTTTTATTTTTATTTTTAAATTATTTTTAAATTTTTTACCATATTTACGTATCAGTGTCATATTATATTCATGTCTTATATTTATATTTATACTTCCTAACTTAATACCCCTAAACGAAACTTAGTCTCACATAAAAAAATATAGAAAAATCTCGTAAAAACTTTAAAAAAATAAGTCATCTGTCTTATGTAAACCAAACCAAATCACTTTATGCCTGAAAGGATTAATTTCATGTATACTCAAAATATGTGAGAATACCAAAGAAACAAAACAAAAAAAATGCCTGCAAAATTTAAATGTCCAACCTGGCATAAATTAATTCATATGTTTTTTTTTTTCGGCTCACTTTAATAAAGACTATAACCATTTAATAAATTTTAAGACACGAAGACTTTAAATTATTTTTTTTACTTTATCAAAATAAAAAGTAAGCTGTAGTAAATATATATATATATATATATATATAAAGTAAAGCCCCAATTCTATTGTTAATTCTTTAAATCATAGTCCAATTAATTTAATTTGTGTAAAATCATGATTTTAACTCACATAATCTCTTATATATGTCATACAAAAATTTTGCGATAATTTTAACCGAAATAATTTACAAATTTTTAATCTAAACATATTAAAGTTAAAGTCTCAAATTAGCTTTTAGGTATAAGTTAAGTTACTTAAATCAAAAGCATGTATACGTATATGTATATGAGTACAAGTGAATTATATGTACTAGTTAACTTGAAGATTTTAATATCAATACCTAATCCTTAATTATTGCAAACTAATTACTTAGTTGTTGACTGGCCACAAAAGGTGAGACATGATCATATCACATTATCTTCCTTCAAGTACTCTAGAGTGAGAGTTGAAACTTGAGATCATCTTAGCTGGAGAATATATACGTATACTGGATTACTATAATCATTTTGGGAATTATTTGAGGTTAAAGCGTTAAACAAATCTGTTCAATCTCAGGGATGGAATTAACACAAAAATTTAATGAACCAAGGAATGTCATTGACCAGTCTATATCAGCCATGAGACAAACATACATATATGAATGAGCTGGTTCAAAAGAAGCTATGTTAGCGTACGACGGCGGTTGCTACTATGCTCCTTCCTAAGTTTGGGTGTATCATACACTTAAACTTTTACTTGTAATAGTAGTTTTTTTTTATAGGTTACATATATATATTTTTCAATTTATTTTTTTTTTCAGCTACCACTGCCAAAAAATTTAGTATTTACTACCGCTATCCACCTCCAGTTGATTACTGTTCATATTTTTTAAAATTATATAATTTTGTAAATAATACTATTTAAAATTATATCAATCAATGTTTATATTTTTTCATAAAAAATCAGTTAAAATTATATCAGTCAATCTTTTCATAAATAATTGTGCATATTGAAAACTCTACAGATTTAAACTGATAATATTTACATACAATATTTACTGAAAACCCTACGCAATTTTTTTCTTTCAACTGCGTTTTACTTTTATCTCTATAGTGTAAATAACATAATCCTTTCATTTTCTCTCATGTTATTTTCTTTCCTCTCAATTTTAACTGAACCAAACAATAAGTTATTGTGATGCATTTATGAGGAAAAAAGCTTCAACAATGAAACAAAACAAACCTTAACCTAACTCTAATTGGAAAACTATGAACAAGTATATATATGAGCCCCGCAACCATAATAAAGGCAAATAAAGTCGAAGATCTTACATGCCATGCCAGTAATGAGGAAAGCAACAATGTTTCATGGAAAGAAAAAGAAATATACACAGAGCAGATGTAAGCACACACGTATCTTGAATTAAAGGAACTTGTGTGGAGCACACTTTGGGTCAGCATGCCTTTTCCATATCAACTTTAGTGTAAAGTTTATTTAGTTCACTATTACCATAGAGCGTACAAAAGATAAGAGCTAGCGAGAAGCTTCATTTTGGGTCAGCATGCTATATGCAAATCCAAACTTGAAAGAGAAGTTAATTACTACGAGAGAGAAAGAGAGATTAAAGGAAAGGGAGAGATAAAACGGGATAATATAGCAAGTAAAAGGGAGCTCCCTTCACTCCAAGTACAGGAAGCTTAAGATTCAACTTGTCTCCCGCATCATTCACTCATTTACTGAGTATCTTTGGTTTTGACTCAGCATTTGGATGAATGAGTCGGCAGCTAATTAAATCTTACTGCTTCCCATGATTGGACTGAAGAAATCTCTCTTACCCCCCATTAAGCATCCAATACTCGTGTCTATCAACTTTACTTTGGAGCAAAGATCGGAGATCAGATCTGGATGATATTCCACAAGCACTATGGATGAGCACACAGGCAGAGACACATGATCAAGGGATAGAAAGGTTGGTTTGATAGTCACTATAAGAAGGAAATTGAAACAAAGATCTTACAAAAGGATTATTTTGAAGAAGAAGTGCAGGACCACGCTATAACAATCTTAAAACTCAAAGACCATGCCATGACAATCTTAAATCTCATTCAAGAGCAAACAACTTACAGAGGACTTGAGGGAATGAAGAGCATTTTATAAGAGGAGGACCAGGGTAGAAGCACTTGACGGTTAAAATATGAAATTGTCTAGCAAAATAAAAACAAAGAGAGAATTTCTCTCTCTCTTTTTCTAAATAATAATATATGCACATAAATTTTCTTAATTAATCCAAATAAAATGAGTGAGTGAGAAATTTTAAAGTTAAGTAATGTTAAAAAAAATTAGGTATATCTATATTTTTTCTTTATTTTAATGGAAATAAAGTTATTCACATTCCCATTGCTAGAAGCCTAGAACAGTAGTCTTGCCAATCAGTTCTTGCATCATGACTAAAGTAACACCTTGAATGCATATAAAACAAAATAAATTAATAAAAAGAAGAGAAGTAAGTGCTCAGGGAAAAGGGAAAATATGGATAGAGAACAGTGACAAGCAGGGTCTATAAAGGAGAGTTTACTACGAGTTTAGCTTGATTTGAATATGTTTTAATATGTTAATTGAGTTATTTTTGTTTAGATTTGATTTGGTATTGACTTGATTAATGATTAATTTAAGATTGGATTAATTTGATATTGAAATTAAATATATAATATTAGACGTTATATATATAATTAAGTCATAAAATTTTAAAAATATAAAATTAAAATTAAAGGATAATTTTTATTAAATATTATGAAAAAATTATATTAATATAAAAATATTATCATGTTCATATAAAAAATTATTATGCTATGTAAAATATATTAATTTATGTTTAAAAGTGTTATAATTTATCATTAATGTTTTTAAAATATATATATAAATTTTAAATCATTATATTATATCAGTCGAGTCAGTCAACTCAAAATATAACTCAAGATCATATTTTAAAAATCTGAATTCGATCCAATTAAGTTCAGGTTAGAACGGATCGTCAAGTCAGAACATGTTACTGTGCTTATTAATTTTATACATATATAAAAATTAAACTTAGTTTGTACTTGGAATAGCCATCAATTCAATAAATATCTTTGGTATTGATTATTGAGGAGAGTAATTATTTTTTTTAAAGTTCTCTTAATTTTTTATTATTATAAGTTATTTTAAATATAAAATAAATTAATTCACACACAAAGGTAAATGGTAAATGGCTTTGTAGTCTTCTAAATATATAAATGTTATTATTTTAATTTTTTATAAAAAATTTGACATCAACTTAGGCGACCAATAATGAAAAGTGACATTTATTTGGTTTTTAAAAAAGTAATATTAATATAATTCTTCAATCATAAAAAATATAATTAATTTTGTTCATTAATTATATGAAATTGATATTAATTTAATCAATTAATTATAAAAAATTATATCAATGTAATTCTTAAATATTGCAATTTGTACACAAAATGATAATTTAATGTCACTTTTTTTTATTGATGAGTTATATTAATGTTAAACTTTTTTGAAAGACTAGAATATTGTTCAAAAAAAAAATAGGAAGTATGATATGATTGTCGGTAAACTTACTAAACCAGTTAAGGATGACAGAGTAAAAAATAAATTTTATTCTTGAGACGCATCTTAGTTGGGGAGTATGTTTATTGATATGATTGTCAGAAACCTACTCACAGTAAAACCAGTTAAGGATGACAGAGTAATGAGTAAATTATGCCTTAGAGGTAAATTGGCTCTTGAGATGCACCTTAGTTGGGTTAGTAACTATTTTGTGTAGACATAGCAATTCAAATTCAGGGATCATACAATGATTGAATAAATTGTCTTCTTTCTTAAATGTCACATGTTTGGTTATGGATGTTGAATTGATGGACTGAGAATGATAGAAATATGCCTTGTGAGATTTTGGGCCTATTGATGAATGGATTGAACATTTATACCATTCTCTTCTTTCTTGTATGATTTTTACTCATGGAATTGTTACTCTAGAACTTGCTTTGACTCTTTTTAAGGCTACATTTTCACATGTATACATAAATATGATTGAGGCATTTTTCTTGAAATAGCTACTTTAACCAAATAGGCAAGAATGATTGACGCACAAATATGCAGCCTTGCTCAGCAGCATATTATCTCAATATGATATCAAGCACTCTTATGAATTCTTAAAAATTCTCTGATTCCTGCCAACTTAAGCATTGAAAATGGCCTATTTTCCCTTATTTAACCCCTTTGAGCTTATTTGACCATTCTTTGTTTCGAGCTCATTATGTACCTTAAATGAAAAATCATGTTCTTACCCAGCCTTAGGGAATAAGAGAACATTAGCTTTGTCATTGGATGAGTTCTTGAACAAGTGTGGGGGTGTGTGTGCAGAATGGTTGAAAAAAAATATTTAATTAAAAAATGTATATATTATTTTCATATTGTATTGAAAGAAAATAAAATAAAAAACAAATGTGTAAAGAAGGGACAACAAGGCAAAAAGGAAAAAAAATATATAAAGAGAATTTGTATTAGGTAGAGTTGGGATGAACTTTCATGCTTGTTAATTGAACTCAGCTCTCACGCTCTTTTATTCTCTTTGGTATTTAACTTGTCATATCCATATTATCTCCTCCTTTATCTTAGCCTCATTACAACCTTGAATAAAGTCTTCTTGATTTGTGTGTGTATTTGTTTTGAGTAGTGGAGAAGTAGAAGATAAGCAAGCTTATGGTAGTACAATTTTCATGGGTTGAATTGAGTGAAACGCCTCATTTTAAACACTCGAGGGATTTAGACTGAATCCTATGAGGATCTATCATTTTTTATTTATTCTTTTCAACTGAAGTTTCCTTACTTGTTGGTTTGAGATGTGAAGAAATGTTACCTCATTAATACTTTGATCCCTTGAATCTTTGGCTACTTGTTTTGAAACATTAAGTCTTTTAGAGTTTTTAGTTTTTGAGTCTGTGTCTTTTTTTTTCTTTGTTCCCTAGTTTTTTTTTTTATGTATTTTGCCTAGGAGTGCAAAAGCTAAGTGTGGGAAGAATTTGATAACAATATATTTTAGACATTTTATAATCCTCTCACTGGGCTTCTTAAGGTTCAATTAGGTTTAATTAAGTTAATTTTGTCACATTCTATGATATTGGACCTAATTGGATTATTGAAGGAATTATTGCATGAATAAACCCTAATTTGTCTCTTTGATAGTGTTCAATAAATTAATTATAATTTGAGTTACAAATATTAGAATGATGTTATTTTGGTCTTGTAGGAAATCTAAGACAATTCCCTACAACTTTCATGAATACCTCAAAGGCCTAATCACACGATTGGATAACTCAAATTGAAGTTGAAACAATAACTAGAGTGCTGATCCTGGAAGCTTGACCTATGTGTACTGTTCATGTCATAGCTCAGGCTATAGGATGTTAAATAGGCTTACATTTTGATGGTTGATAGCTAAGACCCAAATCTACAACTTTCATGAGGAACACAAGAGGAAAATCAGACATTTTGGAGGTCATATTGGACTTCCAAGTCAGAACAAAGGAGTTGTAGCTAGGCCTGAATAGTATGCAGTAATTAGGACATATCTCAGGCTGTAGGAACTTAAATAGGCTGAAATTTTAGCACATGAAAGTTAAGATCCATATCTACAACTTTCATGAAGACTACTTAGTGAAATTCTGACGTTTGCCATGAGTTCATCACTGAATGATTTCAGAGACAAAGAATCTCCATAATTTTCCACTCATCAAAAGTCATTTGGCATTTTTCACTCATTTTTCACTCATTCACTCACTAATGAATCAGCCCCCCTTGTAATTTTGTAGCTCTCATCTTCTATAAATGGGAGCCTTGGCTGATCATTTAAGGATCTTGGTCTTAGAGATCAAGATCATGTTATTGTGTTATGTGTTTATCTTATTGTAATTTTCTTTTATTCTAAATTGAAGTTATGCTCTTCTTCTTCTTCTTCTTCTTCTCTCTTTCTTTCATCTTGTCTATGAGTAACTAATTTTTATTTTACTTAGGTGAAAAGGTAAAGCTCTTAATTGGTAATGAAATAAGGTTAGATTAATCTCTCTTTCTTGTGCTTAAATGATATATTATCAAGTAGTCATTATATGTATTGTATTTTGTTTCCAATCAATTTAGAAACCCTACTTGTAAAGTGGAGATCTTGATTTGTTGTAGATAAGATATTGGCACAATGAATGCTTGAACTCATTTTGAGATCTTGATTTGTTGTAGACAAGATATTAGCACAATGAATGCTTGAGCCTATTTATAAATGGTGGTGTTAATAGATTATTAAAAGAATCATAATATAATTACATATATAATCTTAAATGAACTTTGAATGTTGTATTTTCTGATTGGAACCTTCATTATGTGTGGATTCTAATTGAGTTATAAAAAGAATTAATATTGTCCTTAATTTATTTACCAAGAGTGGATCTCTTAACCCAAGTAAATCCTTTTTATTTGTGACCAAGTTTTATTACCTTTATTATTGTGACAAAATATTTTCTTTACATCAAAGAATTTTTCTTCATCAATTTCCTATGGATCCACCTTGGACTCCCGAGATTTTATTACTTGAGACAACCTGCACTTGGGTTTGTAACTTATAATCCACATTAAGTTTTTGAAAAATTTTGAAGGAGAAGGAATCAGTTATTATGGGAAACTGAGAAACAAATCGACTTGAGAGTCACGGAGTACCGTTATCCGCCACTTAACCAGGGTCACAAAGAACTCAACAACTTGGTTTTTTAGAAATGGTTTGAGTCTTTATCCGTTGATCTTAAATACACTACCATTTCAAGGATTCTCAATGTCTATGGCCCCATAAGGATACACATGTTTGACAATAAAAGGGCCACGCCACCTAAATCTCAATTTTTCAATGAATAGGTGAAGACGAGAATTATAAAGGAGAACTTTTTGACCAATTTTAAAAGTTTTTCTCAAAATTGATTTGTCATGAAAAACTTTTGCTCTAACTTTATAAATCTTTGTGTTTTCATATGCATCATTTCTCAATTCCTCAATAATAAAAAATTTCAATGACAATAATAGGGTTCAGAGGCATCCTGTTTCGCTTAGAAATGGAACCCTAATTTTTGACAGTTTTCACAAATTTTTCAAAATGTATAGCTGTCTTTAAATAAAGTGGGCTAATAAAATCCACATTGTAAGATTTTTGCAGCTATTTTCTTGAAAGAAAAGTAACCTCCACATGCTTCTGAGTGACAAAATTTAATGACATTACCTACCTCACTGGTGAGCACACATCTCTGAATGATTTGATCATGATAATTGAAGTAAAATCTTTCATGTTGCAAGAAAATTGATTATGTTATCAAACCAAGGCTTGGAATTGACAGAAAATAAAAATTCATCGAGAAAAGAATCATTAATAGGTGTGATATCAAAGGTGAGCCTATTGTAAGTATGGACAAATGACTTGCAACAACATTTTTGACTCATTTTGAATTCTTGAAGCAACAAAATCCACCGTATCAACCTAGGTTTGCAAAAACTTGTTGAGAAAATTGACAAGTGCACTGAATTGTCAAAGTAATAAAGTTGACGATTAAGAGGAAGAAAGAAAAAACTAAAATGCACGAAGAGGGAAAAGAGAGAACAAAGCACATGAATGCAAAACACATTAAGGATGTAAACACATGAAATTAAAACACTAGGGATCTGACTTTACTTGATTCAACAATCTATCATAGACAATAGAGTAGCTTTGAGACCTTCATTCTAATTAATTTCTAATCATTCAATTGATAGGGAGAATCCAGTAATTAATTAAAACTCAATTCCTTGGTCTAAACCTTAACTCTTAAAGATATGACCTTTACTCTATGGATTCTCATGGAAAATATCACAATTCTCCCACACAACCTATAACCTCTATTCTTAGATGATTATAAATTATGACACTTATTATTTATGGTCTAGGTCATATGCAAACCTTCTAATTCTACATACACCTCACTAGATCAATTTATGAGTGGTCAATTCATAAAAGCATTAAGAATCATAATAAGCACTTGAATTGAATAAAAAAGAAATTAATTAAAATTCTAATCTTAATACATGTCGATT
This sequence comes from Ormosia semicastrata, assembly GCA_029884595.1. Taxonomy (NCBI): domain Eukaryota; kingdom Viridiplantae; phylum Streptophyta; class Magnoliopsida; order Fabales; family Fabaceae; genus Ormosia; species Ormosia semicastrata. The sequence goes on along the minus strand of JAQQTO010000021.1, from coordinate 6,796,996 downwards.
GAATCAAGTTACATCTTCACCCTAGAAATACACGAATTTAACTACACTTGACAAAAGAGAAGAATAAATTAAAAATATATACAGAGCTCAACCTTCCAAAAAAAATATATTAACAAGTAGGCGGTAAACCTGCCATAGTAAAAAAATATATATTAACAAGTAGGCGGTAAGCCTGCAATTAAATATTAACAAGGATGTGATATAAATCAGCCACCAAATAAATATTAACAAGGGTGTGGTATAAATCGACAGCCAAATATATATTAACACGCTGATAAATTAAAAAGTTAATAAGCAGATAAATTAAAATGTTAGAAAGTTAGAATGTTAGAAAGTTAGTGAGTTAGAAAACAAAAATAAATGACAAAAAATAAATAAATGATAAATAAGTTAGTATGTTACTAAGTTAGTAAGCATAAATAAAAGTTAGTAAACAAAAATAAAATACAGAAAATAAAGTATAAAAAGTAAATTACGAGAAAGTAAAATGCAAAAATTAATATACGTAAAAGTAAAATACAAAAAATAAAGTACGTAAGGTAAATTTAAAACATGAAAACCAGAGAGAGCGAGCCCACCAGAGCCAGTGAAGGAGGAAGATGAGAAGAGTCAAGATTGAAATATTATTAAAACATAAAGTAAAAACCAGAGAACCAACAAATCGATTTTTTGCTCCGGCGAGAGAAAAGAGAAGAAAAAAGATTATTTCATTAATGATTAAAGATTACAGAGGAGAAGGGGGGAAAAGAGAAAAGAGTTAGTACGTTAGTAAGTACAAAAAAAGGGCAGAAAAGAGAAAAAAATATATAAAAATATACAAAAGACCTCAACAAATTTGTTCTTAAATCAAGTCCCCGACAATGATGCCAAAAACTTAATGCGGATTATAAGTTGCAAATCCAAGTGTAGGTTATCTCAAGTAATAAAATCTCGGGAGTCTGAGGTCGATTCACAGGGAATTGATGAAGAAAAATTCTTTGAGGTAAGGAAAATATTTTGTCACAACAATAAAGGTAATAAAACTTAGTCACAAATAAAAAAAATTTACTTGGGTTAAGAGATCCACTATTGGTAAGTAAATTAAGGATAAGATTAATTCTTTTTATAACTCAATTAGAATCCATACATAATGGAGGTTCTAATCGAAAAATACAATATTCAAAGTTCATTTAAGATTATATATGTAATTATATTATGATTCATTTAATCACCTATTAACACTACCACTTATAAATGGACTCAAGCATTCATTGTGCCAATATTTTGTCTACAACAAATTAAGATCTCCACTTTACAAGTAGGATTTCTTAATTGATTGGAAACAAAATACAATACATATAATGACTATTTGATAATATATCATTTAAGCACAAGAAAGAGAGATTAATCTAACTTTATTTCATTAACAAGAGCTTCACCCTTTCACCCAAGTAAAATGAAAATTAGTTACTCATAGTCAAGAAGAAAGAAAGAGAGAAGAAGAAGAAGAACATAACTTCAATTTAGAACAAAAGAAAACTACAATAAGATAAACACATAACACAATAACATGATCTTGATCTCTAAGACCAAGATCCTTAAATGATTATCCAAGGCTCCCATTTATAGAGGATAAGAGCTACAAAATGACAAGGGGGCTGATTCATTAGTGAGTAGACGAGTGAAAAATACCAAATGACTTTTGATGAGTGGAAAATCATGGCAAATGTCAGAATTTCACCAAGTGGTCTTCATAAAAGTTATAGATATGGATTTTAACTTTTAAATGCTAACATCTCAGCCCATTTCAGTTCCTATAGCCTGAGATATGCCCTAATTACTATACACTATTTAGTCCTAGTTACAACCCCTTTGTTCTAACTTGCAAGCCCAATATTACCTCTAAGATGTCTTATTTTCCTCTTGTGTTCTTCATGAAAGTTGTATATTTGAGTTTTAACTATCAACCATCAAAATTTCAGCCCATTTAATATCCTATAGCCCAAGCTATGACATGAACAGTACACATAGGTCAAGCTATCAGGATCAGCACTCTAGTTCTTGCTTCATGAAAGTTGTAGGGAATTGTCTTAACTTTCCTACAAGACCAAAATCACATCATTCTAATATTTGTAACTCAAATTATAGTCAATTTACTGAACACTGTCAAAGAGACAAATTAGGGCTTATTCATGCAATAATTCCTTCAATGATCCAATTAGGTCCAATATCATAGAATGTGACAAAATTAACTTAATTAAACCTAATTGAACCTTAAGAAACCCAGTGAGAGGATTATAAAATGTATAAAATATATTGTTATCAAATTCTCTCACACTTAACTTTTGCACTCCTGGGCAAAACACATAAAAAAAGCTAGGGAACAAAGAAAAAAAAGGATACAGAATTAAATATTAAAAACTCTAAAAGATTCAATGTTTCAAAACAAGCAACCAAAGATTTAAGGGATCAAAACATTAATGAGGTAATATTTTATCATCTTTATTTTATTACCCACAAGTGAGGTAGGTAATATCATTAATTTGATAACAATATATTTTATACATTTTTTAATCCTCTCACTAGGTTTCTTAAGGTTCAATTAGGTTTAATTAAGTTAATTTTGTCACATTTTATGATATTAGACCCAATTGGATCATTGAAGGAATTATTACATGAATTAGCCCTAATTTGTCTCTTTGACAGTGTTCAGTAAATTGGCTATAATATGAGTTACAAATATTAGAATGATGTGATTTTGGTCTTGTAGGAAAGTTAAGACAATTCCCTACAACTTTCATGAAGATCTTAAAGGCCTAATCACACGATTGGATAACTCATATTGGAGTTGAATCAAGAACTAGAGTGCTGATCCTGACAACTTGACCTATGTGTACTGTTCATGCCATAGCTCGGGCTATAGGATGTTAAATGGGCTGAAATTTTGATGGTTGATAGTTAAGACCCAAATATACAACTTTCATGGAACACAAGAGGAAAATCAGACATCTTGGAGGTCATATTGGGCTTGCAAGTCAGAATAGAGGATTTGTAGCTGAGCCTAAACAGTGTGCAGTAATCAGGGCATAACTCGAGCTGTAGAAATTGAAATGGGCTAAAATCTCTGAAAGTTAAGATCTATATCTACAACTTTCATGAAGACCACTTGACGAAAAAATGACGAATGCAATGAGTTCAGAATTGAATGATTTTGGAGACAAATAATCTCCATAATTTCCCACTTTTTCTTCTTCTTCTTCTTCTTCTTCTTCTTCTTCTTCTTCTTCTTCTTCTTCTTCTTCTTCTTCTTCTTCATGAAGACCACTTGACGAAAAAATGACGAATGCAATGAGTTCAGAATTGAATGATTTTGGAGACAAATAATCTCCATAATTTCCCACTCATCAAAAGTCATTTGGCATTTTTTACTCATTTTCCACTCATCCACTCACCCATGAATTAGCCCCCTTGTCATTTTGTATCCCTAATCCTCTATGAAAGAGAGCCTTAGCTGGTCATTTAGAGATCTTGGTCTTAGAGATCAAGATCATGCTACTATCTTGTTATAGTTTTCTTGCGTTCTAAATTGAAGTTATGTCTTCTTCTTCTTCTTCTTCTTCTTCTTCTTCGACAGGTAACTAATTCTCATTTTACTTGAGTGAAAGGGATTCTCATTTTACTTGGGTGAAAGGGTGAAGCTCTTGGTAATGAAATAATGTTAGATTAATTTCTTCTTGTGCTTAAATGATATATTATCAAGTGGTCATTATATTTGTTGTATTTTGTTTCCAATCAATTTAGAAATCATCCTTGTAAAGTGGAGTTCTTGATTTGTTGTAGACAAGAGATTGACACAATGAATGCTTGAACTTATTTATAAGTATTGGTGTTAGAAACTCTCCTTGTAAAGTGGAGATCTTGATTTGTTGTAGACAAGAGATTGGCACAATGAATGCTTGAACTCATTTACAAGTGTTGGCATTAGTAGATAATTAAAGGAAACATAATATAACTAATATAACTTTTTAAGAACTTTGAACATTGTATTTTCTGATTGGAATCTCTGTTATATATGGATTCTAATTGAGTTATAAAAGAATTAATCTTATCCTTAATTTATTTACCAAGAGTGAATCTCCTAACCCAAGTAATTCTTTTTTACTTGTGAATAATTTTATTTATCATATTTATTTTTGTGACAAATTTTTTCCTTACCTCAACAAATTTTTCTTCATCAATTCCTTATGGATCTACCTCGGACTCCCGAGATTTTATTACTTGAGACAACCTGCACTTGGGTTTGCAACTTATAATTTTGCATCAAGTTTTTGGCACCGTTGCCGGGAACTTAATTTTAAGAACAAACTTGTTGAGGTCTTTTGTATATTTTGTATATATTTTTGTATATACATATTTTTCTTTTTTCTACTCTTTTATTATTTTTTTGTACTTACTAACGTACTAACTCTTTTCTCCTTTTTCCTTTTCTCCCTCTGTAATCTTTAATCATTAATGAAATAATCTTTCTTCTTCTCTTCTCTCTCGCTGGAGCAAAAAATTAGTTTGCTAGTTCTCTAGTTTTTACTTTATGTTTTAATAATATTTCAATCTTGACTCTTCTCTTCTTCCTCCTTCGCCGGCTCTAGTGGGGCTCTGCCTCTCTCTGATTTTCATGTTTTAAATTTACTTTCTGCACTTTATTTTATGTATTTTACTTTCTGTATATTAATTTTTGTATTTTACTTTTCTGTAATTTACTTTTTACACTTTATTTTTTATATTTTATTTTTGTTTACTAACTTTTATTTATACTTACTAACTTACTAACATACTAACTTATTTACTTCATCATTTATTTTTGTTTTCTAACTCACTAACTTTCTAACTTTCTAACTTTCTAATATTTTAATTTATCGACTTACTAACTTTTTAATTTATCAGCATGTTAATATATATTTAGTGGTCGGTTTATACCACACTCTTGTTAATATTTATTTACTACGTATTAATATATATTTGGTAGTTGATTTATACCACATCCTTGTTAATATTTATTTGGTGACTGGTTTATACCACATCCTTATTAATATTTAATGGCAGGCTTACCGCCTACTTGTTAATATTTTTTTTACCATGACGGCTTTACCGCCTACTTGTTTATATATATATTATGAAAGGTTGAGCTCTGTATATATTTTTATTTTATTCTTCTTATTTATTCTTCTCTTTTGTCATGTGTAGTTAAATTCATGTGTTTCTAGGGTGAAAATGTAACTTGATTTAATTGACATGTATTAAGATTGGAATTTTAATTAATTTTTTATTCAATTTGAGTGCTTATTATGATTTTTAATGCCTTTATGAATTAGCCACTCATAAATTGATCTAGTAAGGTGTATGTAGAATCGAAAGGTTCGCATATGACCTAGATCATAAATAATAAGTGCCATGATTTATAATCATCTAGAAATAGAGGTTATAGGTTGTGTGGGAGAATTGTGGTATTTTTCATGATAATTCATAGAGTAAAGGTCATGCCTTTAAGAGTTAAGGTTTAGACCAAAGAATTAAGTTTTAATTAACTAAGGGATTCTCCTCATCAATTGAATGATTAAAAATTAATTAGAATGAAGGTCCCAAAGTTACTCTGTTGTCTATGATAGATTGTTGAATCAATTGAAGTCAGATCCCTTGTATTTTAATTTCATGTGTTTACATCCTTAATGTGTTTTGCATTCATGTGCTTTGTTCTCTCTTTTCCCTCTTCCTGCGTTTTAGTGTTTTTTTTTCTTTTTCTTCTTAATCATCAACTTTATTACTTTGACAATTTAGTACACTTGTTAATTTTCTCAACAAGTTTTTTTTTCAAACCTAGGTTCATACGGTGAATTTTGTTGCTTCAAGAATTCAAAATAAGTCAAAAATGTTATTGTAGATCATTTGTCCATACTTACAATAGGCTCACATTTTGATATCACATCTATCAATGATTCTTTTCCCAATGAATTTTTATATTCTGTCAATTCCAAACATTGGTTTGCTAACATAATCAATTTTCTTGCAACATGAAAGATCTTGCCTCAATTATCTTGATCAAATTATTCAAAGATGTGTGCCCACTAGTGAGGTAGGTAATGTCATTAAATTTTGTCACCCAAAAACATATGGAGGTTACTTTTCTTCAAAGAAAACAACTGCAAAAATTTTGAAGTATGGATTTTATTGGCCCACTTTATTTAAAGACAGTTATACATTTTGAAAAAGTTATAAAAACTGTCAAAAATAGGGTTCAATTTCTAAGGGAAACAGGATACCTCTGAACCCTATCATTATCATTGAATTTTTTTTTTATTGTTGAGGAATTGAGAAATGATGCATATGAAAACTCAAAGATTTATAAAGTTAGAACAAAAGCTTTTCATGACAAATCAATTTTGAGAAAATCTTTTGAAATTAGTCAAAAAGTTTTGCTTTATAATTCTCGTATTCACCTATTCTCTAGAAAACCAAGTTTTTACAGTTCTTTGTGACCCTCAGTTAAGTGGCGGATAATGGTATTCCGTGACTCTCAAGTCGGTTTGTTTCTCAGTCTCTCATGATAACTGATTCTTTCTCCTTCAAAATGGATCTCATTCTCTCTAATTTAAGAAATCACTCTCCTTTTCTTCCTCTAAATGCCTTGACAAAAATTTACAAAGCAAGATGTGAAAGATTGAGACTGTTAATGCATAAGGGCATCCCATAAGATATACGTTGGATAATCGAAGCAAAGGTTCATTTAGTTGGTGAATCTTCAGATTCATTTATACCATACATGCCGGGTCTCGGTAAAAGTTCTTATTCTAAAAGGAGAAGAGCGAAAAGAATGCAAGTTTGTCACAAGTATGTGCGATGGAATTATAACAAGTGATGTCGTTCTTTGGGAATGGTTTTCACAAATAGAGAAGGTAAAATATTCTTCATTTAGAATAGACTGAGTAAGGAGTCATTAGATGACATCTTATTGACTCTTGAGACGCATTCTTGTGGAGTTGTGCATCGTGAACTTATTAATTTATGGAATCTCTTCAGAGACGAGCAAGAGCGTTACAGTCTTGGAAATCTGACTCAAAAAGACCTATTTGCCAATTTATAAGAAAATTAGATGGGAAGCTTATCCTCGACTCATAGAAAGCGTTTAAGCCGTTACTGGACGTAAAACCAGAGGAAGATATGAGCCACAATCACAAAAATATCTATACATTATCTTGTACATCTTCAAAAAAAAAGAAATAAAGAAATAAAAAAAAGAGGGCGAAACTTCGGTTGTACTTGGTCTTTAATTAGATTAGGAGCCCCTGCTAGTGGCAGACCCGTCATTGACTCAAGTGAACTTTTGCACGCCGGTATGAAAATAAGGTTCGTGTGCCATGCTCTGTAGAGAGCCACACCAGCATTCCCAAGTTTTAGTCATAGGCTCTGCTTGCTGATGGATAGATAGAAGTGTCCCGTGTTTGCATTCTTACGTGACAATGCCTCTGAGCTCAATTCCTGGTATTGATTTATTAGGTTCCTGAGCGTACCTCTCACTAGCTGTGGTCGTTGGTGGTAGCTGTCAGATTTATGCACTTTAATTAGTTGCGTCGTAGCTCAATCTAAAATATCCCACAAGCGGGAGGGAGAAGAATTCTAAGATTGGCTAAGTCGTCTTGGTATTATTGCACTCATGAAGCGCAGTATAAAGATACGCCATGAAAACTGTACTTAAATGCATGTCATCATTTGTTATTATAATTTTATCTTTGTATGATTTTGTTGTATTTTGGTTTTGGACAGACGATACTTTGGGTGGGGTCCTTCAGGGGTTTCTAAACTTCTTTACCCTGATGGTTTTCTTAAAGTCTAGAAAAAAAATCTCTCAACAAAAAATAATAATAAAAATAAAGTTTCTTGATTTTAAACTTTTCTGACAACAGCTGACCTACCCATATAGGTGTTATCATTACTTTTCCATTCTCTTCCCTATTTAAACACTCTATTTTCTTCACCTTCCTCCAACTCATAATCATTCCAAGGGAGTGTGAGTGTAGAAATAGAGGGAGCTTCTTCTTCTGTTCGTAGACTTACCAATATATGTATTTTGTGGGTCAAGTTATGGGAAGAGTTGAGTTTGTAAAAGCAACAAACACTCTTGGTCGAATGCTTGCTGCAAGGAATGTTCATGTTGTATATGAGGGAGGTTGCCATGGGTTAATGGGGGCTGTATCACTCTCTGTATATATAAGAGACAATCAAGTTTTAGGTATCATTCCTAGAGCTTTAACTCAAAAGAACATCACTAGAAAGACACTTGGAAAGGAACTGCAAGTATCATCTTTGTATGAACGAATGGCTAAAATGCTTGATAGTTCTGATGCATTCATTACTTTACCGGGTGGTTTTGGTACTTTGGAAGAAATTTTTCAAATTGTCTCTTGGGCCCCAGCTGAACATCCACCAGAAACCCTTAGGTTTGTTCAATGTTAATAATTTCTTTGATAATTTGTTATCTTTTGTTGACCATGCTATGGAACAGACCTTTATCACACCTTCGACAAGACGACTCCTTATCTTTACTTCTACTGTTGATGAATTAATTGATAAATTATAAACTTTTGTTTATGAACCTGAACCAGTATTAGCTCATATAGATTGGTCAAACAGAAGCAGCAAGGGAAGCAGCAAGGAACGTGGGTGTGATCTGACACTCCATCTCTAACCTTCCTTTACCTTTGTTTTTATTTTTCGTACTTTGTTTCTGTGTAAATTTGTGTCAGGTGTCTCTTTTCAATAGTTGGAACAACATGTAATATCTTCTATCCTTTACTCATCTATATTTTAACATTGAGGACAATATTGTGATCTGGTTGGGGGGAGGATAGTTGACTAAAACAAAAAAAACAAAAAATATGTGGAAGTATAATATGATTGTCAGCAACTTACTAAACCAAGGAAGGATGGCAGAATAAGGAGTAATTTTACTCTTGAGATGCATCTAAATTGGGAAGTATGTTTATTGATATGATTATCAGAAACCTACAGCAAAACCAATTAGGGATGGTAGAGTAAGAAGTAATTTTACTCTTGAAACGCATCTAGATTTGGGTAATAACTATTTTGTGTAGAAATAGCAAATGAATTTAGGGATCATAGCATGGTTGAATAAATTATCTTTTTTCTTAAATTTCACATGCTTGGTTATGGATGTTGAATTGATAGATTGAGAATGATAGATATATGTCTTGTGAGATTTTGAGCCTATTGATGAATGGATTGAACATCTGTACCATTCTCTTCTTTCTTGTGTGATTTTTTTCACTCATGGAATTGATACTCTAAAACTTACTTTGATTCTTTTTGAGGTTACATTTTCACATGCATATATAAACATGATTGAGACATTTTTCTTGAAATAGCTACTTTAAGCAAATAGCCAACCTTGCATATTTTCCCTTGTGTAACCCCTTTGAGCTTATTTGATCATTCCTTATTTCTAGCTCATCTCATCATTCATTGCTGCAATCCATTCTGCCTTCTGCTCATTCTCTATAGCATCTTCACAACACTCAGGCTTTTCTAATCTTGCACACTTTAAACTTGAAAGTAGATTCCTTTTGGCCAAAGTATCAAGTCCCTTCTCACTAATGTGACTAAGTCTCTTGTGCCAAAACTCTGACTAGTTATCACACTCAACTATATTAGCAGCATCAACAAAAATTGAAGCATTGGTCAAGTATAAACTTGAACACATCTTTCCACATGCCACAACCAAAGAACCTTTGGTGAGTTTCCACTGTCTACCACCAAAGGTACTAAAAATAGTCATCATCATCAAGAACACTAGCAGAAATCTAATGCAAACGGATGTCTGGTGCGTGTTTGACATTCTTCAAAGTTAACTTTGTTCCATTACTGGTTACCAAACAAACATTGTCAATACCAATCACCTTTGACATACCATCATTACCCATCTTCAAAACCCCATAATCACTAAGAGTATAAGATGTGAAGAAATTATTCCTAGATGTCACATGAAAACAGGCACCACTGTCAACAACCCAGCTGGTCTCGTCACAAGCAACATTAATCAAAGTCTCATTACAGATAATTACAACATCTCATCCAGTAGTGGTGGCAACATGATCATCATTATCATTATCCTTCTTTTGTTGCTTGCCCTTATTACCCTTGTTCTCCTTTTTTCATTGGTAGCAAAACTTTTGGACATATCCCTTTTTACCATAATAATGACACTTAAGATTTTTGTATTTAGACCTTGATTTGCTTCAACTCTTGCTTTTACCTCTATTGCATTGTCCTTGATCTCTCTTACTGCTTCTCCCCTATTTTCAGTAACAAAAACCTTTGACTGTGAAGAGGATGCTTACTAAGTTCGTTGTCTGAATTCTTCATTCGAAATAATAGTCTTTACATAATTCATGGTCACAACACCTCCAGGAGCAGAACTAGTCAAAGTGACTCTGAGATTTTTCAAGAATCAGGTAGAGTATTGAGCAACCAAAGTCCCAAAATTTCATTTTCAAATTTCATACCCATGCCGAAAAACTGGTCAAAACATCCCTGAAAATTACTCAAGTGATCAGAGATAGAACTACCATCTTTATAACTCAAGTTCATAGCCTACTTCAACAAAAGCAATTTATTATTTCCAGACTTAGAGGCATACCAAGTCTCAAGCTTATTCCACAAAGTTCTGGCATGTGAGTCATTAGCAATATGATTCAAAACATTATCATATACTCATTGCTGAATAAAGCCACTAACCATCTCATGTTCAAAAGTTCATTTTTCATCAGATTTATCCTCAGGCTTTTTAGTAGCAAACACTGGTAAATGTAATTTTTTCACAAATAATAAAATTTTCATCTTTCCTTTTCACTTATGGTAATTTGTGTCATTTAAACTAATTATTTGATTGCAATTAGGCTTTATCATTCAATCAAGCAAACAAAAAAGTAAATATCTCTGATATCAGTTGTTGGAAAAGAAAAGGAGTGTGTACACAGCGGAAGTAACAACACACAAATAGGCAATAAAACATTTCCCACTTGAAAGAACCTGTAAGAAACAAAATATACAACAAACCAAAAATATCCACCAAAATATATATTCAAGAATGCACAAAAATAAATAGGCAAAGAGAACATACATAATTTTAATGTGAAAAAGTCTTTCAATGTGAAAGATAAAAATCACAGGACTTAGTCCAGAAAAATCTCCACTATAAAAATCAATAAGTACAACAAAGTGTCTCCCAACAAATAAGGATATCACAACTGCCCCTACTCACCACAAACAAAGTGAAAATCAACAAAGCAAGAAAGTTCAAAATCCACAAAGGAATACAAACAGCCTAACAAGTAAAGATAGAGAAATAAAATTCTGACCGTATAAGAAGAAGTTCACGATGCAAGAAACAACATACTGAAAAATCATTCAGATCGAATCACAAATTACTACCCGATCTGAACACGCAAGATCAGCTCACAAATTATTTTTCTTTCTTCTCTACATGACAGCTCTGTTTCTCTGAAAAGAAGAAATTGTTAGTCATGGCAACCATTACCCAAGAGGGGGTGAATTGGGTATTAAAAACTTTTCACAAATACTCTCTAAATAAACACAAATATTTAAGCTATTAAATAAAAGAGAAAGAATTGCGAGATGAAGAATAAAAGCTTTAAGAATAGCAAATAAATAAAATGTGTAATAATATAAAATTACGTAAAATAAAGAGATTTAGAAGAAAGAAGCAGGCACGATATTTATCCTGGTTCAACCACTAACCCACTTGTGGTCTACGTCCAGTCCTCAAAAACAATCCGAGATTTTTCATTATGTATACAAGCTTCAATAGGTGCTTGCAACCGTTACATAAAAGAGCGCTTTTCACACACAGGGAAACTCTACCCTTGTACTAAAGCCTCAGCCTGCAGGGATACCCCACCCTTATACAAACCTTGAAGGGATATCTCACCCTTATACAAATATTGAAGGATACCTCACCCTCAATATAGAAGAACAGAAATATAGATGAAGAGAAACTCTCACTCAGAGCAAATAATACAAATTGAAGTGCTAAGAGGCTCTCAAAGGATATCTCAAAGTTTTAGCAAAAAGAGCATAGAAAATAAGCGTAAAATATAAATTACATTTTTCATAGCAAGCGCAAATTAAACAAATAGTTGAGGTTCTTGCAGATGAGACCCACGGTCTCTATTTATAGAGCCAAATAGAAAATAGTTTTTGGAGCAAATTAATGTGATAATAAATGCGTTAACATTTTCATATGAATTCAAAAACGAAACAGAATTCTCGTAGGTTATTCAAATACCATCATTGAGTATTCGAATACCACTGTTCCAATTCTCATAAAAAAACCATTCAGAAGTAGGTTATTCGAATACCACAATGAGGTATTCGAATACCTCTATTTTAAATACAGTATGGAACGTCTTTTGGGCTGTGTTATTCGAATACCACATCTTGTATTTGAATACCCCTTTAAAAAACTCATTCAGGAACGTTTTCTGTGCTATGATATTCGAATACCACATCCTGTATTCGAATACCCCACTCAGATTTTGAAAACTGACTTTAAAAGGTCATAACTTCTTTATTTCTTATCCGTTTAAAACAAATGACCAGTCATTGGAAAGATCTTTGAGTCTATTTTCAAATGAAAGAAGTTTCAAAACAAAAATCAAAGTATTTTGAAAGATATGATCAAAAGAGTGACCAAAGGTTAGTTTTGTAAAACTCAAACTTTGCTATTTTTCATAGATTTGAACTATTACCATAACTAGCTTTTCAAAACTTATTTGTTGGACATTTTAACATGTGAAAACCATTTGTAAAGATTTGAAAAATATATTTGAGATATCCATAAGGCTTCTTATATAAAGACCCTAAGTCCTAAGAGTTATACCATTTAATCTTCCTTTAGACTTGGTCTTTGACATGACTTTGATGTTATCAATACCTTCATGAAGTAGGAATTCACATTCTCCTTGTGTTGAGCTTAATTAAGATCTTTTGCTTTCTTATTGCAATGCTCACTCTTGGTACTTGAACTATCCTACAAAGTATTGCTCACTTAAACAAGCATAGTTAGTCCAGAATCATAATTCAATATCTTCATATGCATGATTCATAAATGTATAACTCTAGTTAGTTTAACATGCATATAAAACTTTCATAGACACATCTAAATAAGATATTTATTAATTACTAATGGATATGCTCTATGTAGGATGCAACAGAACACATTGCACATTTTCATTTAAGTAAGGTCAAATCTAATATTGATTCATTTATAACTCATATAAAATATTATTGGATATATTATATGATGAATGTTACATATATCTTATTGTATGATTATTAAGTGAAATATAACTAGATAAGGTACATATCATGCATGATACAATATATTACATTAAGCACATCTATCAAGCATAAGCATCATTCTATTTGACTTGTATTTGTCATCATCAAAACTTAATATATAAAACCATTTGGGGCAAACTTATTTCCACAAACTCCCCATTTTTTATGATGACAAATCACCAAAGAAAAAATATGTTGATGAGCAATATTCAAGAATGGATATTCATGTAAGCATATCAAACAATAAGATCAAACAAAGAGCATATAAAGCATATATTTTTCTTTCCAATTTTCACTCCCCCTATTTGACATCAACAAAAAGGCTTAGAAGAAATTTTCTCTCCCTTATAGATACTACATATGATTCAAGAATAGAGAGATAAAATAAGCATGTTTTTCAAGATATAGAAGATTATTCATGTAATACTTGTCATATTTTTGTATGTCAACATTTAGCATATGAAGACAATAAAACACTTTATGTAATCAAACAAAGATGTAAGGCAAGAGATATAAACAGCTTAAGAGCTAGGCTCCTCCTCAAAATACGCATATTATCAAAATAAAGTAAGGGCAAAGATATTTATTCTTAATCCAAAATTTTAAGACTTCTCTTCCTTTTAAAAAGAATTTTATAAGAGCACAATTTATTTTTAAAAGCATTTTAAAAAAGTAGAAATGTTTTATATAAAAAGCCATATATTCCTTGGAAAGCATCTAGTCATTTAAGATTAATTTATCAACAAGTATCATATAATCCATATCATATAAAATACCACAATAGCTTAGGGATAGAGATACTTATTAATAGATAAAGAGTGATAATCCTTCTTTATTGGTCGTTTAACTTTGAGCTTTTTTCCTTTGAATTCTCCATTCCATTGCACTAGAAGAAAGTCTTCTTTATCTTCCTCTTCATTTGAATTTCATTCAACTTTTCTCATTTATTCACATATGCTTGTATGTAAAAAAAATCTGATGGCTATATTTGAAACACATAGAGAGACTTGCAAAGCTAACTTTAAAAGTCCTCTAAAACATAGGTTAGCATCAAATATCATGTAAGCTCATTTATAAGCATAATTTAGGTTGATATATAATTTTAAAGCCTATGTATACAATCGCTACGTCCAGTCCTCGAAAATAGTCTGAGATTTTTTACTATGTATATAAGTTTCAATAGGTGCTTGCAACCGTTACATAAAAGAGCACTTTTCATACACAGGGAAACTCTACCCTTGTACTAAAGCCTCAGCCTGCAGGGATACCTCACCCTTATACAAACCTTGAAGGGATACTTCACCCTTATACAAATCTTGAAGGATACCTCACCCTCAAAATAGAAGAACAGAAATATAGATGAAGAAAAACTCTCACTCAGAGCAAATAATACAAATTGAAGTGTTAAGAGGCTCTCAAAGGATATCTCAAAGTTTTAGCAAAAAGAGCATAGAAAATAGGCGTAAAATATAAATCACATTTTTCAGAGCAAGCGCAAATTAAACAAATAGCTGGGGTTCTTGCAGATGAGACCCACGATCTCTATTTATAGAGCCAAATAGAAAATAGTCGTTGGAGCAAATTAATGTGATAATAAATGCATTAACGTTTTCGTATGAATTCAAAAATGAAACAGAATTCTCGTGGGTTATTCAAATACCATCATTGAGTATTCGAATACCACTGTTCTAATTCTCATAAAAAAAAACCATTCAGAAGCAGGTTATTCGAATACCACAATGAGGTATTCGAATACCTCTATTTTAAATACAGTCTGGAACGTCTTTTGGGCTATGGTATTCGAATACCACATCTTGTATTCGAATACCCCTTTAAAAAACTCATTCAGGAACATTTTTTGTGCTGTGGTATTCGAATACCACATCCTGTATTCGAATACCCCACTCAGATTTCAAAAACTGACTTTAAAAGGTTATAACTTCTTCATTTCTTATCCGTTTAAAGCAAATGACTAGTCATTGGAAAGATCTTTGAGTCTATTTTCAAATGAAAGAAGTTTCAAAACAAAACTCAAAGTATTTGAAAGATATGATCAAAAGAGTGACCAAAGGTCAGTTTTGTAAAACTCAAACTTTGCTATTTTTCATAGATTTGAACTATTACCATAACTAGCTTTTCAAAACTTATTTGTTGGACATTTTAACATGTGAAAACTATTTGTAAAGATTTGAAAAATATATTTGAGATATCCATAAGGCTTCTTACATAAAGACCCTAAGTCCTAAGAGCTATACAATTTAATCTTTCTTTAGACTTAGTCTTTAACATGACTTTGATGTTATTAATACCTTCATGAAGTAGGCATTCACATTCTCCTTGTGTTGAGCTTAATTAAGATCTTTTGCTTTCTTGTTGCAATGCTCACTCTTGGTACTTGGACTATCCTACAAAGTATTACTCACTTAAACAAGCATAGTTAGCCCAGAATCATAATTCAATATCTTCATATGCATGATTCATAAATGTATAACTCTAGTTAGTTTAACATGCATATAAAACTTTCATAGATACATCCAAATAAGATATTTATCAATTACTAATAGATATGCTCTATGTAGAATGCAACAGAACACATTGCACATTTTCATTTAAGCAAGGTCAAATCCAATATTGATTCATTTATAACTCATATAAACATTATTGGATATATTATATGATGAATGTTACATATATCTTATTGTATGATTATTAAGTGAAATATAACTAGATAAGGTACATATCATGCATGATACAATATATCATATTAAGCACATTTATCAAGCATAAGCATCATTCTATTTGACTTGTATTTGTCATCATCAAAACTTAATATATAAAACTATTTGGGGCAAACTTATTTCCACAGAAATAGGTTTTAAACTTTTCAAAAACAATCTTCTCTTACTCACATGCTTCACTAGAAAAACACATACATTTTTTTTTACTTTATGGCATAGATCCCACTTAGTTGGACCTATCCAACAATGACAACTAGAAATTATTTTTATTTCTTTTTAATTTTAATATCCTAAGTAAGAATAACGACATCAACGTAAATCAATAATACTGAGAGTTGTGAATCCACTCTATTAAAAAAATAGTGTCATCTGATTTGATTTGTTGTTGGTATGCATTGGAAAGTAAAACTTCACGAAAGTAACCTAGCAAAAGGCAAGGTGCTTGTTTCAATTCATTGATTGCCTTCTTTAACTTATTGACCGCTTATGAATTATTAGAGAACAAGCAATTTGGTGATTACTCCATATATGCTTTTTTGTGGAGTGTTAAATATTAAAAAAGAAACTTCTTTTACATCAAATTAATATAGTTTCTATTCAAAATTATTAGTCATAGTCAAGGCCAATCTCACAATCACCATTTTCACAATTGAGCATAATGTTGTTATAAGCTATTACCAAGCTGAGAACAAAGTTTCAAGTTTCAACAATCAAGATTAGGAAAGCTTCAACATTGAATTGAAGCAAGATAATAGCCAAACCAGAATCTTCAAAGAAAAAAAAAATCTTTCAACTAATTAGAATTTAATTTTTCAAACCTTGTATTTTCCACCCAACTAAATTTTTGAAAGGAACCTGAGATTGTAGCATCAACCCCAATTCCATAATTTTTATGTAACAATAACATGATTTTAAAATGTTGATCACTCACCTTTATAGGGGGAGGAGTTACAATTCCTTAAATGCAGATATACAAACATTAACTTCCTAACAACCATATGCGATGTAAGAGGTTAATGTTAAATTTATGACTCTCCCTTGTAGTAATCTTGGGCAGCAAGATCTTGTTTGAACTGTAGAATAATGTCCTACAGACCTTTCAAAGTGTCGAATAGAAGCTAGGGAATTGTATGAGCAGAAACGGTGCACCAGAATCCTATAACTAAACTAAAATTTTACCATAGAATCATGGCCTTTAAAAATCATAATTGTTTCCAAATGGTTGAACCATCCCAAGTAATTAACTTATAATTTTATTAGGAGAACCATAATTCATAAAAGCAACTTAGAAAAATTGTAGTCCAAAGTAATAACTTTAAGGTGATGTTTAAAATGCTCCTAAATTATTTTTTTTAGCATGGATGCTTCATGCTTAGGAGCCACTGATTTGCAAGAATTTTACATTTATGACTGAGATGTATTACCTGCAACATGTTAAACAAGTTACACCCACAAATTGCCACTGTAACATCAAAATTCAACCTCAACCATTTCTGCCCCAAACCAGACCTCAACAAGCCATCCAGAATCGCCGCCCTCCCTCCTTGAGACTGGTTCGCGACCCATCACCGAACCCGATGTCACTATGAGCTCGGTCGTCCCTGGACGAATTCCAACTAAGCCCCAAACGAACCAATGGTGAAACCACAAATTGAACCTCTATCTATTCTCACCAGAGTCACCGCGTAACTTCTCCCCTGCGAACCCAAACACCCAGACGAAACACCTCTACCCCAAACTAGACCTCAACCAGCCACCCAAAACCACCGCCCTACCTCCTTGAAACTGGTTTGCGACCCATCATCGAACCCGATGCCACCACGAACTCCACCATCCCTGGACAAATTCCAACCAAGCCCTAAACGAACCTGTGGCGGCACTGGCTGAGTGGGGAGGTGCATGTGTGGTTCGTGACGATGGTGGTTGATGGCAAGAGGTGATTGGCTGCGAGAGGGGGTCGCCGGCGAAGGTGGCACTATGCAACAACGGTGACATGCAGTGGGGTGGAGAAAGTGCAGAGATGCAAATGAATATTTAGTTGAAGGGCTAAAATTAAAAGAAAAAGAATATAAGGGGTCAAAAAATAACAAAAATGCTTTTAATAAATATTCATAACTAATTAACAAGTAAAAGAAACAATTTATTATCTTTATTCTCAACCATAGATTTAAATCTCCTCAAAATCAATAGTTCCTAAGCATGAAACATCCATGCTCAAAAACATTAATTTTCCAAGCATTTTAAACTTTTCCTAACTTTAAAACTTGAACGATTGAACAAGAAAATAGTACACTGCAAGCTATATAATTTAGTAAGCAACATAGTTCCATCTCCATGGCAAACCCAAATTTCCAAAATGAGGACCATATTTTTTCTTTGACCCTCATAACAAAAAGTAAGTTTGCGCAAATGACAGAGCCAAGCACAAAACATATTTCACTAGTTTTGACTCAACACAAACGACTATACCAAA
The DNA here is from genome assembly GCA_029884595.1 of Ormosia semicastrata. Lineage (NCBI taxonomy): Eukaryota > Viridiplantae > Streptophyta > Magnoliopsida > Fabales > Fabaceae > Ormosia > Ormosia semicastrata. The sequence goes on along the minus strand of JAQQTO010000021.1, from coordinate 6,778,378 downwards.
TAGACTATAAAGTTTTAGGCTTCACTAGTCTAAAACTATTCATTTATATTTTTTATTAACTAATATTTTAAATTTTATGTCAAAATTATTATTCAAATGTAAATATTAAGAATATAAAACAAGTTAAATTTATTAATAGGTAAGAGTTGAATTATTATGCTTAAGAAAACACTAGAGACCCTAGGAGTTTTCCAAGACTTTACTGGATACATACAAAAAGGTGAATCCCACTATATGAAACCTCACTTTTGAATTCTTGAAGACTTGAAGCATTAAATCAGCTCATTATTTGTATGTACAAAATTTAAGTCTTTTTTTATATTTATTATTTTTATTTCATTAATCAAGTTATGATATGTGTTTATTAATGTTCTTTCTCTTATTTTTTTAAAAAAGTATATATATATGCATGTTATAACTTAATTAGTAGAATAATGTAATCTATGAAGCACGAATACGCCATTTTTTAGGCGTGTCCACGTGTTGGACATATGTCCGTGTCAGACACATAAGGACACCCGTACGACACACGTGTCCTGCGTGTCGAAATGTGTCCGATTAAAATTTTTGTTTTTCAATTTGGACACGTCTCGGACATGCTTGGATACGTCTCGGACACGTCTAAGACACGACTTGAACACGACCCATTAATATATTTCTAAAAGAAAATTAGTTTCCATGATTAACGTTCAATTAATAAGCTTGTAACTCACCCAAACTCAATCACATAACTAACGTTCTAAGCCATTATTTTCACATACTAGCATTTTAAGTTTTATCTTTTCACACATCACTATTAAACTTTTAAGTTTTATCTTTTCACACACCATTATTTTTATCTGCTCCTTCTACCTTTACTCGTATCAAATCGTCCATTTCGTCATCACTGAAGCTTGTTTCACACCAATATTCTCTCTAGTTAATTTTTTTTATGCACATGTACTTGTACATGATTAGTTTTATTAGGAGAAGTTGGTTTAAGAGAATTTTTAGAATATAATAAAATTTATGCTCCATATTTTTTAGGAGAGACTTACTAGGTAGTAAATATTGATACATATGACATATATTAAGATAATGTAAATTTTTAAATTTATAAAAATGATATTAATGAATTATGAATTTTTTTATTTAAATTTTGTAATTATATATATATATATATATATATGTCGTGTAATAATATCTTATAATTTTTAATTTAGGTGTGTGTCTGCACTCATATGCGTATTCATATTGTGTCCCATATCTCAGTATCAGTGTCCTATGTACGTGTTCAAATGCTATATCCCGTATCAATATTTGTACTTTATAATATGTAATAAACATAAAAAAAGTAGACCTAAATTTGGTGTTATTTGTATTATCTGGGTTGAGTCGGGCTTGAGATTTTCGGGCTCCAAAGCCTTTATACTTATTAGACGGCGCCTCTTATATTGTGAGGGAGGCTTTGGCTCCCAATTTAATTTTTTTTCAAAATTTATTATCATATATGTTAATTTTTTATTCTTGAGTATTTTGAACATTGTCCCCAAATAACGTAACAGGTCAATTTCCATTTTTCAGATTTAATTTAAATTTAACTCATTTGGCAAGTTAAGTAAATATTTTTTTTAAAATCAAAAAAAATATTTTTCTTAACCTAAACTTAAGTTTAGGCCAAATCTCAAATTGTGTTTCTAAATTACGTCAATAAAAACTATATCTAATTCTTGTCTCTATAAGAATGAAAAAAAAATGGCCTAGCAGTGAAATAAAAACACTCCTCCTTTTTTATATTAAAAAAATACTCCTCTTTAATGCTGAAATATCATCAACCAACAGGGAAAGAACTAAAAATTAAAATATAAAAGAAAAGAGAATTCAAAGAAAGAATAATCGTAATATATATAACACATGTTAATAAATTAAAAATTAAAAATATTAAATAAAAAATACAAATATTTAACATCTTAAAAATTTAAAATTTATTTAATGTTTTCTATTTTAGCGATTTATTTAAATTATTAATAAATATTATTTTAATCCTTTAAAATCTACAAGTAGGTATTAATTAAGAAAACTTATCTTTTATTTATTTTAAAATATAAAAAACAAATTTCTTACATGGGCGGGTGTTGAGTGCGGGTTCATTTCAGTGGCTCCACACCGTTTAAAGCGTATATAAAATTCCCTTAACACACAGTTCACCCTGTGTTCCTTATATCTCCGCAGAGGGTCTGACGCTGGCGCACAGTCTATACGCTGCAGTCCAGTCCGTGACGAACCCCAACAGACGAAGTTGCAACCACCCTCGAGCCACTGTTGTCCGCCGTCCGCGACCACCGCGAGTTATAGATCAAATTGAGTTCAAATTTGATCGAAAAATTTCAATTGCAATTGCATTTTTCTCTCGATTCTCATCGTTCGCAGCAGCAGCAGTTTGAGTTCGTTAGCCATGACGGACGGTCATCTCTTCAACAACATCACCCTCGGAGGCCGCGGCGGCACTGTTAGTTCTCTCTCTCTAACCTTCGATTTTCCATTGCCCTTTGCTCAAACCCCCTTTTCATTCCAAACCCTAATTTTTAATTTCGCTCCAACCACCCCTGCATTTCTCTCGGAATGCTTTTGATTTCACTTTATGTCTATCACTCAGAGTTTCGCTAATTTGGTTTTTGTTTTCTTGTTGAAAACGAAAACCCTAATTTTATTTTCATCGAATTTGGTGATTCTTTTTTCTTTTTAAATTTTTGTCAAATTCAATCTGAAAAAAATGTCAATCAGTGAAACCTTAAAGCTGGTGGTTAGCGAGCGAATCTTAGGGTTTAGTTCTGTTTTTTTTTCTTCAGCTTTAAACCCTAATTTTATTATTATTTTACTGTAGAAAATTACCTATTATTTTGTAAATATGTCGAAATTTTTGGTTGTTAGTGACTACTGCGAGAAATTTGGGCATTAGTGGTTTATGTTGTCCCTTTCAAAGCCCTAAGGATGTGCTTTGTTGAGTAGTAGCTGCAAAGTGGGAAGGTAGAAAATAGAGAATGGAATGAAAATAATTTTTAACCATGAGTGAAAATGAGGCTAATTGTAATTTCTGCCAAATCATATCTTGGTTATACCATTACCAAGCAAGTGCAAAGTGATTTTCATTCCAAATTTTCTACCTTCCCACTTTAAACCTACTCAACCAAACCAAGTACAATTTATTTGGAGGGGTGTACAATTTATTTAATATCCCTAGGATAAGGCCCCTTAATCATGGTTGCATTACCTGTTCCATGCCAAACTTTGACCAATTTGATTGCATTTTTTTTTTTCAAAAAATTAGTTGTTAGAAGATGAAGAGGAAGGAAATTTGCTGTAAAGTTGTGAATAGTTGACTGAAACTAGCAATTATTATGTATGACACTTCTTTTCATATAATTGGGGTTGCAGAATCCAGGGCAGATTAAAATATATTCAGGAGGTATTTTATGGAAGAGACAGGGGGGTGGTAAATTAATTGAAGTTGATAAAGCTGACATAATGGGAGTGACATGGATGAAGGTTCCGAGGACTAATCAACTTGGTGTTCAGATCAAAGATGGGTTGTTCTACAAGTTCACTGGATTCCGTGATCAGGTTACTCTCCCCCCCCCCCTTCCGAATTTGCATTTACATATATTTGATGTAGACTGTAGAGAAAGGAATTCAAACATTTGGTTTGGTTTCTTATTTTTGTTCCTTTTATTCGCACTCCCAACAGATTTAAATATTGACGACTTGGTTGTTTTTGGACTTGGACTTATCAAATGTTATTTCTTATGTTGTTATCAGGATGTTTCAAGTTTGACCAACTTTTTCCAAAATACCTGTGGAATAACGGTAGAGGAGAAGCAGCTTTCTGTTAGTGGCCGTAATTGGGGAGAAGTTGATCTAAATGGTTGGTTATATTTACATGAACTGACTTATGTGTTGTAATTGATTTTCTCTGCATGATGCGTTGCATGTATCTAAGACAACTCTCTTTGTCATCCTGACTTGGTATACTTCCAGAAAATTCATGTATTTGGGAAAACAAAAAGTTTGACATCATCTTCTGTTTAACATAGCAATATTAATGAGGACATGGTATGTAACATTTTTAGCAAGGGGTTCCCTATTTTCAAAGAAATTCAGTTGATGTCATTTGGCTTGTTCTAGGAGATGCAGTAGTTTTTCTTGAATAGCGCAAGATCTAAGTCTCTTATGAATTGAGGAACCATTACCTCCAGATTGGTAATCACATCAAGTGCAATTTTAAGTGAAAAAAATTGTTTTATCTCTTTCTATACTTTAGGCTTGGATCTTGCCAAATATGAAGTAAAAAGGTAGGAAACTTTTTTTTTTGGGGGGGGTTCTCAAAGAGGAACTTCATGTCGTTCTTGCTTTCTTCTTTTGCAATCAAATGCAGCCTTTCTCTTTATGGTGAAGCTTATTTGATAGAATTGGCTTGACTGCTTTTATACTACAAGTGGATATTCTTAAGTTTCTATTTCCATTTCAGGAAATATGCTGGCTTTCATGGTTGGTTCAAAGCAAGCTTTTGAGGTATCTTTAGCGGATGTCTCTCAAACACAGCTTCAAGGGAAAAATGATGTGATCTTGGAGTTTCATGTGGATGACACAACTGGAGCTAATGAGGTATATCTATATATAATACATACATATATGTAGTCTTTTAAGTTTTAACGAAGTCAATACAGTTTAGAATAACTTGCAGCTAGTTGCAAGAGAATCTCCTAATCCAAGCTTAGTCTTGACTCTCGAACAATATTGCCGATTGCAGTTAATAGGTTCAATTTGGGTGTGCATCTTGTATGGTCTAATATTGTTTATGTTATGATCTCAGAAAGATTCATTGATGGAGATAAGTTTCCATATACCAAATTCCAACACCCAGTTTGTTGGTGATGAAAATCGTCCTCCTGCTCAGGTGAGTTTGTTCATTACTTTACGATGTTTCATGTTACAATAACTTAGGCTAACTGACATTCACACAATCTTTTTGGTATCAGGTTTTCCGTGACAAAATCATGTCTATGGCTGATGTTGGTGCTGGAGGTGAGGATGCTGTTGTTACATTTGAGGGTATTGCAATCCTTACACCAAGGTAATGTCTTTAAATGCATAGATAGATTTACAGATGAATGATTCAAGTATTTTTGGCTTCTTATAAATGCCTTGAATGCTGCTGCTTGCATTTGTGTCCTTTCATGAAAAAGAGTAATTTATATTAATGGAAGTTTGTACTTCTGTGCAGGGGACGATACAGTGTTGAGCTGCATCTGTCATTCTTGCGGCTTCAAGGACAGGCTAATGATTTTAAAATCCAGTACAGCAGTGTGGTTCGCCTATTTTTACTTCCTAAGGTGTATTTCCTGATCGTTTGCCTTCATTTCACTGATATTTGTTTTCATATTCAGTTATATATGAGTAATAAAATAATTTAGTGCAACCAGCCAACCATGTCTTAAATTGATGTCTCTTTTCTCTGGACCTGTTAAAGTGTACTGACAATTTCTCATGTCAACTGGATGTATGTATCTGCAGTCTAATCAGCCACATACCTTCGTCATTATTAGTCTTGATCCTCCTATTCGGAAAGGACAAACTTTGTACCCTCATATTGTGATGCAGGTACCGTTGCTTGCTGGTTTCATGGTTTACCAATTTAGGTGATACGGATTTTCCTTTCTTCTGAACCTAACATTTTTTTGCTCGTTTTGGTATAGTTTGAAACTGATTATGTCGTTCAAAGCGAATTGTCAATGAGTGAAGATCTTTATAACACTAAGTACAAGGACAAGTTGGAGCTGTCCTATAAGGTATTGCCTAAACTGTTAATAATTGATATATATAATCCATGAGATACGGCTCCTCAAAGTCTGTCTGGGAAAATGAAAGAGAGCATTTTGCATATTTTAGTTGATTGAGTGATGCAAGAATTTTGATAACTATGAGTCATGCATTTCACTTGATGGATGCAATAATTGATGCTTTACTTTCAATTCAATAATCAGGGACTTATCCACGAAGTGTTCACTACAATATTGCGTGGCTTATCTGGTGCCAAAGTTACCAAACCAGGAAAATTTAGGAGTTGTCAAGATGGTTATGCTGTGAAATCATCTTTGAAAGCTGAAGATGGAATTCTGTATCCCCTTGAGAAGAGCTTCTTCTTTCTACCTAAGCCTCCCACTCTTATTCTTCATGAAGAGGTAAAATCCAGTTGTGCTTACAGATGAGAGCCGATATCAATTACTGGTTGACATGCATATGAGATCATATGTTGGAGGTTTTGATTGTTTTATCCTTTCCTACTAGATTGACTATGTGGAATTTGAGCGGCATGCTGCTGGTGGTTCAAATATGCATTATTTTGACCTTCTGATCAGACTAAAATCTGAGCAAGAGCATCTCTTCCGTAATATTCAGAGAAATGAATACCACAATTTGTATGGTTTTATCAGGTAAACGTTAGCTCATTGCCAAATTTTTCATATCTGCAAAACTAATTATTCGTTATATAAACTTCTCATTTTTGGCCTGCACATGTAGTTCAAAGGGCTTGAAAATTATGAACTTAGGAGATGCCCAGCCCCCTGTTGGTATGGCTAAGGTTCTTGAGAATGATGATGATGATGCTGTTGATCCACATCTTGAGCGAATAAGAAATGAAGCTGGTGGAGATGAAAGTGACGAGGAGGTGCCTAAATCTGTCTTTTATATCATTTGTCTTTTTCTTTAGTTTATGAGTACTTGAGTAGTATTTAGTAAATTTGTGTTTTGATTCCTGTAATTGACTAGACAGCAGTTATTTATATGCACCAGCATCTGAAAATATTTGGGCATAAAAAAACTTAAGTGAGCTCGGAAGTCTACTTACATTTCAGTTTTTGCCATTCTTTAACTTACATTTTCGTTATTATCCAGTCAACCTTTCTCCTGTTTATATATCTGTCCTTTTTTGTTTCTAGTGTTGTCTGTTTTGCTCACTGTTGTGTATGTTTGTGTGCATTTGTTCTGTGCTTGTATCTTCATTCTGTGTGAGTTTTCCCACTCTGGCCTTTTTTTCTTTTGATGGGCTCCCTGTGGCAGGACTCTTCTAGTCTTGGTTTGCTTCTCTATATCTTAGTCAGTGGTAAATTTCTACAGGATGAAGATTTTGTTCTTGACAAGGATGATGGAGGTTCTCCAACTGATGATTCTGGAGCAGATGATTCTGATGCTAGTGAAAGTGGTGATGAGAAAGAGGCAAGTGATTTGTTTATATTTGTGATAAGAACTGAAATACTAAGATGTTTTATTGAAAATAATACTCAATTTGCCTTTGTTGTATTATGATACCTCCGCTCTATTCTTTAAATCTTTGGTGTGTCTGACACCTTAATGATGGCCAATTTTCAGAAGCCTGCCAAAAAGGAACCAAAGAAGGATCTGTCTTCTAAGGCATCTACTTCTAAGAAGAAATCAAAAGATGCTGATGAAGATGGAAAAAAGAAAAAACAGAAGAAGAAAAAGGACCCAAATGCACCCAAGAGGGCAATGTCTGGTTTCATGTTTTTTTCTCAAATGGAAAGAGAGGTTTGTTCCTTGTCATACATATTGGCGGTGGGGTTTTGGATTTGGGTGTGTGGGTTGTGGGTCGTTAATATTTCACTTCCCTTCCGCATAGCTACCTAGCCTTCCTGAGTTTTGGGTTACAATTGGTAGTTCAAGTAGGGTTGTATACATAATTTTGCTCTACTAAATATTTTGGCGGAGAAAGTCAAGTTTCTTAGGTTGGGTTTATAAAAATCTTTACAAGGCCAGTTTCTAGATAATCTGAGATCATCTGGCAAACCTGCAATTAAAGCAAGTGCGCCTCAAAATGTCCTGTTCCATTGTGTCTGGACTAATGCTCTGAACTCAGTGTGGCCAAATATGACCTTTAGCAAAATTGTTTATGGCTATTTTGGCTGTAAGAAATTAGAGAATAAGCTTGAAGTGGTTCACGTGTTAAGTAGGGGTTAATAAATTGAGTTCCTCTTGCATGTTATTTCATAAAGGTTCTTTTGATGACAGAATCTTAAGAAAAGTAATCCTGGAATTTCATTTACGGATGTGGGAAGAGTACTTGGAGAGAAATGGAAAAAGATGTCAGGTATGGCTGATTGCTAAGTTAATTGTATCATGCACTTCCACTGAATGTCATTCATGACCAGAGCTTACTATGTGTTGAAACTAAGTTTTCTATTTCTTTGCCTGTTGAATGTACAGCGGAGGAGAAGGAACCATATGAGGCAAAAGCCCGTGCAGATAAAAAACGTTATAAGGATGAGATTAGTGGCTACAAGAATCCGCAACCCATGAATGTTGATTCAGGAAATGAATCTGACAGTGCCTAAGGTTGTTTTAATATTGAAAGTAATCCTGTCAGTTTCTGTTCAAGTGCAGTGTTATAGTTATTGACTTATTGGTACAATTGTGGCATCGGCCATTGACATGCAACTAATGTAAGTCATGGTTTGTGATATTTCTAGCTGGTGATGGCATCTGCTTGTATGGTAAATTGACGCGAGTTTATGCTCTTTGGGATGGCCTGCTAACTTGTGAAGTTCACTGGAACGAGCTCTGAGAGTACTGTTCTCTGGGGGTTCAAACGTCAGCTTATTTGCATGGCTTAAGGGAAGGCGGAGAAGGATGAGCTTTTTGTGTGTTGACTAGGCGTAAGTACTTGACTAAATTAGAGATCTATGTAACCCGATAACATGTTTTAGCTAAACGACAGTGCCCAAGTTTCTTGCACTGTGACGACTGAAATAGGCGACCAGAATTTATCGTTTTAACTTTTTTACTGATGAAATTTAAAATATTAGCTTAAGCCTATTCCTTTCTTGCTTTTTGTTCATTTCTGGTTTTAAGTTTGATTAGGGACTTGCACCCGTTTAAATGTGATAGCTAAAACTAAACTATGTGTCTGTAAAAAATTTTAGTTCTGTAGAATTATTTATGCTCGACGGTCCTACTTGGTTGTGGGGTCTTGGGTAATACTTTGAGCTCAAGGCGTTTACTTTAAACCTAAGCCTAACCCGACCACCTAGTGGACTAGTAAAGGTAATTTAACTGTTTTGTTATTTTAAGATCAAAAAAAGAAAAAAAGAAAAGACAAAAGCAAATGTTTTAGAATTTTTTTCTTATCCGTGTTCAAGTCGAGTCTAGTTTTCTATTTCGTGTACTGCCCGTGTCTCTGTCGTGAGGGTGTCTCTTCTGCCTATCTTATATCCCTTGGCATGCCAATTTATTTTTTATTTTTTATTTGCATCCCACTCTCTAAATCCCCATTCTACTTCCCATATGTCCTATCTGCCTTTCCCGGAGGCGTTTCTCGCACACCTTCCTATGGTAGGTGGGTGTATCCGTGCACAAAGTGAGTTTTACTCATTATAATCTGTTATTCAGTTTTTTTATAACTTTTGAAATCCAAAATTCTTGTTTGTGAATTTGGGTCTATGTGTAAAAATTATCAATTGAAATATGTAATGTTTCTTGTATGTACAATTGTGGCAAAAAAAAATATAAATATTATCAATTAAAATTTGTAGAATTTTTTATATATATAGTTATCTATGGTAAAAAAAAAAAAAAAAAGTGGTCTAACTTTCTTGTGTTTGGGCTTAAGTGTGTGTAAATATTATTAGTTAAAATTTATAGGATTTCTTGTAAGATAAAATTTAAGTCTATTTCTTTATATCAATTATATTTATTTCACTAATCAAGTTATGACATATGTGTATTAATATTCTCACTCTTACTCTATTTTTTTTAAAAAATATATACATGTTATAACTTGATTGATAGAATAGATGTAATGGATATTAAAAAAATGAATATAAGTTGTCTTTTCTTGTATGTACAGTTATTTATAACAAAAAATAAAAATATAAAATATGACTTGTACTTCAAATTACAAGTCATCAATCAAAGTCGTTTGACATACACTCACCACATGTGACTGGACCCATGCACCAAGTGGATTTTATCCATTATAACTGGTTTTATATATATATATATATATATATATATATATATATGCCATAATTACTTTTTAAATTCAAAATTCTTATTTGTAAAAATTGATAGGATTTTTATATGTATAATTAATTATCTGAAGCAAAAAAATATATAAATATTATTCGTTAAAATTTACATAATTTTCTCAGTATATACAATTATTTATGGTAAAAAAACTAACAAAAGATGAATGGCCCAAGTTTCCTCTGTGAGCCGTGGTGTGTGTAAATATTACTAGTTGAAATATGTAAGATTTCTTATATGTACAACTATTTATGATAATAAATAAATAAATAAAATATGACATGTACTTCAAGTTACAGGTCATCAATATCAGTCATTGATTTGGTTTTGTGCCAAATCAATGGTTTGGGTGGTTGGTACGTGACATGCACCCTATGTTAAACGTTTCCGCCTTTCCCTGATAAAAGTTCTAACCCAGTTCTAATTGCAGGATTTGGAGTGAGGAGTCCCATTGATACCATTTGAAATGTTGATCTAGTTTTTAATTTGGCTAGCAAGCTTAGTATCCTAATTGATTTGATTTGTATATAATTAACGTGGTTTTATTTTAATTGTATTTATTTTATTTCCTTTCTTGAATTGTCCATTTTCTGTACAAATAGGAAACCCATTTGTACTTAAAACACAATTCAGAATCCACAGAAATATTTAGTTTCTCTCTGTCTCCATTTCTAACTTGGTATTAAAGAATCTAGGCTCTCGGTCTAATCCTTTCGCTGCTGCCTTCCCGTTCTTTGGTAATTCCATTGTTTTCTGCCTCCATAGCCAAACTACCCACCGCAGTTGTCTCCATTTCTCCACTATATCAACTTTCATTTTTGACACTGCCACCACTATACTGTCTACCGTCCTCTACTCAGCCACACCACCAAATTTCATAGCCACTAGACCCTCCACACACCTTCATGCGCTAGACCCAGATCTGCCTCGACTAACTCTGCAACTTGGTTCGCCATTCGTGTGACCAATTCACCCTGCTGACATGGCAAAGACGCTAACGCGACCTACTGATTTGTTCCATTGGCTAATGTGTCACTTGATGTGGCAATGCTAACATGACACAAGATCCTTTCTAAGGTTTTTCGGTGAGATCTTTTCGTTTTTGAGGTCCTTTTTTGTCAATTCCACTCTGAAAGTGCACTTTTTTCTATTTTCTTTGTCTATTATAATGAAAAAATTTGTTGTTGCTCAGCTCATTACAGTTCTGCTCAACGGTTCTAATTATATACACTAGGTTGACGCCATATGTGGTTTTCTAAAAGGCCTCAAACTCTGGAGATATGTGACAGGTGACATCGTTTGCCCGATGACATTGTTACAAAGCTCATTTGGTGGCCAAAAGTTTTACTTAGAAATATGAGATTGATTATAAAGAAACCTTTGCTCTTGTTTCTCGTCTCACTTCTGTTTGTACTCTCCTTGCTATTGTTACAACTTACATCTGGGCTCTTAATCAGATGGATGTGAAGAATGTTTTTCTTAATGGTAACTTAGAAGAAGAAGTCTATATGCGACCACCACCTCGTTATACTTGTCCACCTAACAAGGTTTGTCTCCTTTGCAAAGCCTTGTATGGTCTTAAACAAGCTCCCTAAACCTAGTTTACCAAATTTAGCTCTAGCATTAGTCAGCTTGGCTTCTCATCTAATCCTCATGATTTAGCTCTCTTCATTTGTAAGATTGACTGCGACATTGTATTATTGCTTCTCTTTGTTGATGACATGATCATTACAAGTGATGACACTTCTGGCATTACTGATCTTAAAGCATCCTTGAGCCATAATTTTGAGATGAAGGATCTTGGCCTCCTAAGTTATTTTTTGAGTCCTAATGTCCTTTCTTCTGTTGATAGTCTTTTCTAGTCTCAAACTAAATATGTCTCAGATCTTATCTCTCGAGCAAATCTCATTGATAGTCGCATTGAATTAACTCTTCTAGAGCCTAATATGAGATTCACATCTCTAGATGGTACAATGCTTGATAACCCTATCCTATATCAGTAGTTGGTTGGCAGCTTGATTTATCTTACTTTTACTCGCCCAAGTATTTCATACGCTATTCATTTAGTCAGTCAATTCATGTCAGCTTCGCGCACCACTCACTATGATGGTGTTCGCTGTCTTATCCTCTATGTGAAGGGCACCTTGTTTCATGAGATTCATTTTTCTTCCGACTCATCATTGATCCTCTGAGCTTATTCTAATGCTAATTAGGGTGGAGATCTCGCTGATCATCGATCCACCACTAGTTACTGTATCTTTCTTGATGATACTCTTATTTCGTAGTGAAACAAGAAATATACTCTGACTGCTCATTCCAGTATTGAAGTAAAATATCGAGCTCTTGCTAACACCACTTTTGAGATACTCTGATTACATTGGCTACTTAATGATTTGAGTTTCTCTCAATCTTCTTCTACTACTCTCTATTGTGATAATCGGAGGGACTTCTCAGTAGGTTATAGGAGCCACCATAAGAAACTAAAAGTTTCTCACAGCCCCAGTTCCTTTTTAAAAAAATAAACCAATAATTGACATAATAATAGAGCCGTAACTAGCACTATTAGATAACAATAACATCCTTAATTATCCATTCCTTCGTTGAATACCAAATTGTATGCAATGCATTTTTTCTTATTCAAGAGGATCAAATTCACATTATGCTCAGTAGTTTGTGCATTTGCTTTCTTACAAGGGAGGGGTGGGGTGGAGAGTGCCTGTAAAGTTGTAATGAATGCAAATTTGGAGCTTTAGCAGCCAGCTACAGTGCTACTTATATTTTGGAGAATTTAAATGCTAAAGTGGGGTTATGAGAGCAATTGCAAACTTGCATGTTAAATTAATAAATAAATAAAAAGAAAGAAGAGACAACGCTCTGCAAGAACCAAGAGCAAAAGTCCTATATATATGGCTGATATATTTTCTGCTTTTTAACGAATTGTCTTTTGGCACAACCTTTGTACCTCTGCAAGTGGGTTTAAGTGTCACAGACATTATCCATTACTCAAACAAAAGCTATCCTATAAGAAAGAAAAGCTACAGAAGAAGAATCACCGTCACAAATTAAATAGCATACATACGAGATTTTAATTAAATAAGACTATGAGTCATGAAAAACTGTCCGTTCTTGCAGACAAGAACCTAACTAGTTGAAATGTTGATAGGCTCCATTTCTCTGTGTGGTTATCATTCCCATATGGGAAGAGAAGCAACATCTAACCACATTATATCAAGGCCAAAAGTACAAATTACAATCTTTACCTTCCCCAAATTAATTGAATTATCCTATACTTCTTCCAGAAAAAAGGAGGAATATAAATGTACCTTGTTACAAGTCCCACATTAGCCAGAACATGAAACAACTTAGTCTTTATAAAGGCTCTGACAAGGTTGTCAGCATGCCGAGTTGGGTAGCACCAACTTGTGACCCAAGTGGGGGCACCAAGGTGATGGAACAGCGCCCTGGCTTTGCTTGGTTGGGCTGGTGGCTACAATCTGCTGGCCTGCCCTGCTCCAAGTTGAGAGTTGAATCATGGGATCTGTGCGAAGGCACAGGCTTCGTGTCTCTTAGACTGGAGGGCACCGCGTGAGGCTGGTTTCACAGAGCAGCGAACACCTCCAGCTCCCAACAGTGGAGGGATAACAGGCTGCTGCACTTTCAGTCCACAATGCCTGGTGAGCCTAGCTGCTTGGACCATCACCTTTTTCAACTTTCTGATACCATGCATTTTGTCGTTTGAATTTGATTAACCAAGGCACACAACCAAGCAATATAAATTGATAGTTTGTGCTGATTCACTCCAACAAAAAGTGCCAGAGGCATTTTATATTTGTTTCTAACATAGGTGGTGTCAAAAGACAACATCACAAAAGTTGATATTATTCATGCCTACTTTTAGCATCAATCCACAAAAGACTTTCCAGGCGTTGATCCTCACCAAGATCTACTGCATAAAAGAAGTTAGAATTCATATTTTGCATCTGTATGAAAAAATCAAATATAAGGTTGGCTTCCCCTGATTCCAGTCCCAAATCCCGACCTTCATCAAATGGATTTTTCTCATTCTTGAGACCAACCACAGTTCTGTATTCAGCAAACTGTCTAGCCATTGCAGCATACATTTTTCTTGTTTGTTCACTGACAGCTTGGGCTGGTATAAGTTCATGATTATGCTCCTTCACAAAACTGTATAATCCACTTGTTATACCATGTGAGATTTCAACCTACAATTAATTAATGTCAAGTAGAATGACCCAACAAATATATAAATCGCACCCGATAGATTGAAGCACACTGTGAGACTTTTAATGTCTAGAACAAGCAAACTATGCATCTATAAATTCTCTTGATGCTTTTGATCGGTGACTAGTTTGTATTGCAGTGTTGAATCCCATTGACCGAGCATATTCCTGGTAGAAAGAATACGCTTCCCCATTTGATTCGAGTTCTATTCCAGAAAGTGGCTCAAGATTTGCATCTTCCTTAAATATTACCATATCCACTGTGGGCGAATTCAAGTCCCCACCATCTAGAGCATGTACCTCAACACCAGCATCAACCATATTTCTGCCCTCTATATCACCATTATGCAATTTATCTTCACTATCCAATATGTTATCAATTGTATTTGTTTCTTGATCCTCTTTAAGTCTTTATCGTGTTCACTAGAAGGTAACCTAAGATCTATATCCATGACAAGAACAGATTTCTGCCTGATGATTTCAAGGGTACTGAAAAGTGGAAAGAACAAAAATCAAGTAAATCAGCTCAACTTCATTCATTTATGCATTGCCTCCGTATGTTGATAATGAGTTTTCTAGGCAGAAGAAAAAAAAAACACAGACCAAGAGAAAAATGAGTTATAAGATAAGGAAATTGCAAACAATAGAAAAACAATTGTATAATTCTACTAGTGCTAAGGCATATGGGAGCGATCTCATGTGTAAAAGAACTGACAGTATAACTTCATCATAGTAGTTCCAATCATAATGATATGGTCTCTGATAGATAATAGCCCCTTAGATATTAATGCTCATATGTTTCATTTTTTGAGGAAGCCATTATCATTTAGAAACTCCTCAGTATTGACAATACAAAGAAGTAAATAAGGGTGGAAGGAAAAAGGTTCTCAAAATAATTCCTTAGTATTAGAAGTTAAAACATCTAAAAGATTTACACAAATGCACTCCATATATGAATTCTGATTAAAGCAACAGTGGAGGTGAAGTCATAGCTTGTAAGATAAAATCAGTTTTCTTTGGTTTTAGGGTTATAAGTATCTAGCAAAGAAATTCTATGCCTCAATAGTAAATACTAACGTGAAGCAGGAAGTCTTTAAAATTTTCCCACGAATCTAATTAAGTTTCTAATTCAACAGTATGAATGTCATGCGTTGCAATCTTAAAAAGGCAAGCTAGTATGAAGAGCAAAGGTGTCAGACTTGAGAATCTATCCAGAAACAATGAAGACCCTGTGTGATAAGAACTAGGAAGTAGGATTGTTCATATATAAACCACCAAAGACAAATATCATACGCATTTAACATTTCAAATTCCCACCAGCAGCATATGCTGCAAATCAGCAAGGTCGTAAAAAGTACAAACAAAATATGAAGGACAATGAATGAAGGAGACCAGTAGAAGTGTGCAAAGAGAGAAAGGAGTTATCCAAGACAGCATTAACCACCATACGGGACAGGTATTAATCCGCAACCATGAAAGTGTTCAACTTTACCCATCCAAGTTTTGAGCTGTACTTTAGAAGTGAAATATAACTTGAGTGCATAGAATAAAAGCAAATATTCTCTAGCTGTGATTGTACTAGAGAGTCTAATGATAGCAAAACAATCATAAGGATTAATAATACATTTACAAATCTTCCAACCAAAAAGATAGATTTGGACAAATAGAGGTTAAGATGGAAAGGTTATTGATCTTTAAGGACTCACCAAAAGCTTTACAACGGCAGTTAGGTTACAAAGGAAAAAGTACAGGAAATTTACACGAATGCAAGAAACAGTTGGAGAAATGTTTTAATGCTGTGAACAGTAGCAGACCAGAGGAAAAGACAGAAGAAAGGAGGAGCACACAAACATGACTCACGAACCTAGCCACTATAAGTGTAAAGTTTTTTACATTATCATCAAATCATGTTTTGACATATCATTTAAAAAGATTGACTTTTCAAGTTGCTATTATCATAGTAAAATTTATTCAATGATGTGTCAATATATAATTTGGCAATAGTTTAAAAAAACTTTTCTACTAATAATGGAACTAAATTAAATCTGTAAAATAATGATCTGTCAAGTTTTTATTAGCTTAGTCTACATTCATTAAGTCTATAGAAAAATTTCTCATGGTCAAAGATAAAAACATAAAGTCATGTGACTTTCTGATGTAATCAACTGACTTTTAAGTAATTTTCAATTCTCACCAGCTATCTACAATACAAAAATTAAGATTTTCTTCTCTTACAGCTCATAATAAGTCAATCCTCGTATACTAGGCATTATTCTAATGAGAAAATTAATCTTATGTTAATAATGAAAGAAGTGAATCTTGACATCATAAATATACGTTAAGTTAAAATTTCAAAATATCAAGCTATATAACTTTCTAAAATGGTGATGTGACTTAAAGTTCACATGACTTGATGTTTGTCTCTAAATAGTCATATATTTTGGGGGGGGTGAGGGAGAAACCACTATATATATATATATATACATATATTTCCATAAATATCTGTTGCAACTTGTTCTTAAGATTCATCAACTTAGTCCAACTCATAAAAATGCTTATTGTGAGGGATGAGTAATTTTGCAAAAAGTGTTTCTTCCTTTTCTTACTTTACTTTTTATTTTATTTTATTTTGTAACTGCAAAACAAGGCGCTTTACACCAATCAACTTAAATTGTTGAAAGATGGAGTACAAAAGCAAAGAGTCTCAACTCTCAAGTGCGGCTCCTTTCCAATTTGTCCTAACATTTCATTTCTTTGAGAACCTTGGTCATAGAGAAGCTTTGGACATGACATCTTTGCCAGAAATAGCTGATTATTTTCATTTTCTACTTATCCTGGTAAGATAATCTGCTACCTGGATTCTCTGGGTCCTTCTCTTGCAAATCATTTTTTCCATCATCTGATGTGCAGCCAGCCACTTAGTAGAAAATCTAGATCTTAATGTTTCTTTCTAGAAGATTTAAGCTTTCATTAAGTCTGCAGTATTAAACAGGATCAACACGAATGATATGTTACAGCTTTGCAGGCCACTTACGTTACCAAGTGGCTAAGTACTATAAAACTATTTCTTTAGAGTTTCCTTTGGACTTAGTCTTTGTTATCATCAAAACCTTCATAAAATAAGCATTCATAACTTAGGCTATATCTCCTGTTATTAATGTGATGTGATTTTGGAGTTCTAAGATTAGCAGCCATCCCTTCCTTTCATTATGATGTTGCTCAACAAATCTGGCACAATCTGTTCAGTACTTCTGTCCAAATGAAAGAATTTATCTTTGATAGAGCTTTTGATTTCCAAAGAGTGGCTTTATGACGAAACATCTCCCCATTTGGAGAATAGGTTAGAATATGAAAAATAGATTTTCAATATACACCTATCAAATACTGGGTTCAAATCCTAGTGTTCGTTGAAGAGTAAATAGAGTCAATGAAAAGAAGATGCAGAGGGATTGAAGGGCTCTTTTATGGGGTAGACGCTTTTCTAGCTTCCTTAAAAATTTCTGCTCATGCCTTCTTTGGAAGGTTTATTTATCTGATTTGTAGAGAGATTGAAATGATCTTTTATAATAGGATCTCTTTTATTTTGAGCTTTTGTTTTTCCTAAGCAGCTTCCTTATCCTCCACACCTTTGTACTATTCTGTTCTGTTTATTATTATTTTGTTTAAGAAAAATAAAAAACTAGCACAAAGTCCATTATTTTTTGGCCATGGAACAGCACAAGTCTTGAAACCAACATTTTTACTATATAGTAGAGAGAAGCATAACTTGATCCAACAATAAAATGTAGCAAGGTAGCAAGCAAACCCCGTAGTTCTCAAAGAAATCATTCCAAGAAAATTTATTTAGAGAATGTCCAGCAGTTCCACTATGCTTGGTTACAATGGGGACAACACTATCAAAACACATAATTATAAATTCAAAAACTCACAAGTTACATTCACCGTGTACGGCATTGGGATTTATTTTTCCTTTGATCAATATAATAGAGATAACCTTGATCAAAATGGATGATGTTTTAAGAAAACTCTTCCCTTCTCATCAACAAGACCTGATACCATTTATCAGGATATAATGCCACTACACACCGCCACAACACACCAAGCCACCTCATATACACAACTTACAGCAAAATTTACAACCTGATTCTACTTCATTGTGCATTTTTATGCTATTTTTGTATATTTTGAGTAAACTAGCCCCATTGCATAACAGACAAAGAGTGTATTTGGGGGTTCTTGTTCTGCAGACACAGAGGAGGGCGGTTCTTTAAGTGATGAAAATGATCTTGTTTCCATTTTTGAAGAAGATGAAAGATTACTTCTGGATGATTTAAAGGAAAAATTTGATCAACAAAAAGAAGTGGCATCAGGATTACCCCTTGGAGCTGGATTACTTCTGTATTAAATACTTTTTAGATTTCAAAGATATTAAAATGCTTCTAGCTTTTCATTATACTTTCAGTTTTAAGTAATTAGGGGGATTTTAAGGTAATTGTTTAGGAGGATTTAGCATTACTCTACTCAGAATCATATGCACAATAGGATCCCAAAGAGAAGTGGCAAGTGGATTACCCCCTGGAGCTGGAGGCAACCAAGATACACTAAAGACCAGAAGAGCAGAATCTCACAACCACCCAAATCAGCTAAACATAACATAGTTGTTTAAAGTTCTTTCAACAGCATCCAGCACTCATAAAACCACCCACATCCTTCTAGCAGAATTTAAAACAGGTACTTCTACTCTTATACTCAAGCCTTGCACAGGGACCATCAAAATATGCCAATCAATCACCAACCATCACAACTGAGAGCATTAGTATAACTAACACCTGTGATCACCTCTTACTACCTCCTCCAATTGCCAAGCACACTCCATACAATGGCTAACCCACAACACCAATTTCAAACAACTAAATTTAAAGAAAAAAAAACACACACACATATAAATATTTTATAAATTCTGGCATAGCATAACACAACTTATTTCAAGTTCCTAGAAGCAAATATTATTTGGAATACCTAAAGTGAATTCAAATAATTAAAAGAACAAGTAGCTAACGTGGCAAAGACGCAGACGCGACTTGCTGACTTGCTCCATTGGCTGACGTGTCACCTGACGTGGCAGTGCTAATATGGCACCAGACCCTTTTCCCATGGTTTTTTTATGAGATCTTTCCGTTTTTTAGGTCCTTTTTTGTCAATTTCACTTTAAAAGTGCACTTTTTGCTATTGCCTTTGTCTGTTATAATAGAAAAGTTTGATGTTGCTCAGCCAATTCCAGTTATACTTAATGGTTCTAATTACACACACTGGGTTGAGGACATGCGTGGCTTTCTAAAAGGTCACAAACTCTAGAGATATGATGACAGGTGACATCATCGGCCCTGTTAAAGCTGAGGATGACATTGAAAAAAAGTTTGTTGACAAATTAAAAGATTGGGACAGCAAAAATCACTAAATCATCACTTGATTTCGGAATGCCTCTACTCCTTGTATTCATTTGCAGATTAGGCATTTTGAAACTGCCAAAGAGGTATAGGATCATTTGAAAAATTAATACATAATTTTTGATTTATCTCATCATTATCAACTGTTAAAGGAACTTAACAGTCTGAAACAAGAGTCTAGACAAGGTGTGTATGAATTCTGGCTCGGATGGAAGCTGTTTGGGATCAGCTGACCTTATGAGAACCAACCATGAAGCATAAAAGTGATATTAAGTTGTATGAGGAATATCATAACCGCACTAGGCTTATCCAGCTTCTAATAGCTCTCATTGATGGTTGTGAGCCTGTTCGATCATCTCTGCTACACCAAGATCCTTTGCCTACACTTAAGGATGCACATTCTCGTCTTAAGTATGAAGAAACCAGATTGAGTCTTCTTAGACCTAAAATAGACTTGGCTTTTGCAGTTACTGATAAAAAATGAAAATTTTGTCGCCGCTATTGCCGCCCTGGGCATAGTTTTCCTGAATGTCCTAACGTAGAATGTCGACCTACAAGAAGAAAGGTCATATTGCACTCAATTGGCCCTCTCTGATATGTTGATACTATAAACTTCCAGGTCATTTGATTGAGTACTGCCCTACTTATCCACCAAGGCCTGATCAAAGTAAGTTTCAACCTTGTTTCCTCCTCCAAACTTGTGATCGCTGCTCCGAATGCCGACGATGCCTCTTCCTCTGCTTCCCAGATCTCCCTTTTCCACCAGTAATCTCGAGCCCCTTCTCAAACAAGTTCTTTCTCATTTTGGTAACATTCCCCTACTGTCTTAGCAACTACACCAGGTAATAATCGTTGGTATTTCAATTCTGCTTGTTGTATCATATGACTTCCTCATCTCATGTCTTCTTTTCCCTCTGCTCTAAAGATGTTACCCACTCTATTCATACTGGTGATGGTCTTAAACAAGCTCCCCGAGCTTGGTTTTCCAAATTTAGCTATAGCATTAAACAGCTTGGTTTCTCATCTAGTCCTTATGATTCAGCTCTCTTTATCTGTAGGATTGACTGTGGCATTGTGTTACTGCTTCTCTTTGTTGATGACATTATCATTATAAGTGATGACACTTCTAACATTACTGATCTTAAAGCATCTTTGAGCAATTTTTTGAGATGAAGGATCTTGGCCCCCCTAAGTTATTTTTTGGGTGTTGAAGTCATTTCCTCTGTTGATGGTCTTTTCTTGTCTCAAGCTAACTATATCTCGAATCTTACATCTCGAGCCGGTCTCACTAATAGTCGCATCGAATCAACTCCTCTAGAGCCTAATGTGAGATTCACACCTTTAGATGGTAAAATGCTTGATAACCCTACTCTCTATCAGCAGTTGGTTGGTATCTTGATTTATCTTACTTTTACATGCCCAAATATTTTATACGTTGTTCATTTAGTCAGTCAATTCATGTCAGCTTCGCGCACCACTCACTATGCTGATGTTCTCTATATTATCTGCTATGTGAATGGGACTTTGTTTCATGGGCTTCATTTTTCTGCCGACTCATCCTTTATCCTCCGAGCTTATTCTAATGTTGATTGGGGTGAAGATCTTATTGATCGCCGATCCACCACTGGTTCTCGTATCTTTTTTGGCGATGCTCTTATTTCGTGGCGAAACAAGCAACATACTCTGATTGCTTGTTCCAGTATTGGTGTAGAATATCTAGCTCTTGTTGACACCACTTTTGAGATACTCTGATTATGTTGGCTGCTTGATAATTTGGATTACTCTCAGTCCTCTTCTACTGCCCTCTATTGTGATAATTGGAGGGGCTTCTCTATAAGTTATAGGAACCACCATAAGAAACTAAGTTTCTCACAGCCCCAGTTCCTTTTTTAAAAAATAAATCAATAATTGACATAATAATAGAGCCGTGACTAGCACTATTAGATAACAATAACATCCTTAATTATCCGTTCCTTTGTTGAATACCAAATTGTATGCAAATGCATTTTTTCTTATTCAAGAGGATCAAACCCACATTATGCTCAGTAGTTTGTGCATTTGCTTTCTTATAAGGGAGGGATGGGGGTGGATAGTGCCTGTAAAGTTGTAATGAATGCAAATTTGGAACTTTAGCAGCCAGCTACAGTGCTACTTATATTTTGGAGAATTTAAATGCTGAAGTGCGGTTATGAGAGCAATTGCAACTTGCATGTTAAATTAAAAAAAAAAAGAGATAACGCTCTGCAAGAACCAAGAGCAAAAGTCCTATATATATGGCTGATATATTTTCTGCTTTTTAACGAATTGTCTTTCGGCACAACCTTTGTACCTTTGCAAGTGGGTTTAAGTGTCATAGACATTATCCATTACTCAAACAAAAGCTATCCTATAAGAAAGAAAAGCTACAGAAGAAGAATCACCGTCACAAATTAAATAGCATACATACGAGATTTTAATTAAATAAGACTATGAGTCATGACAAACGGTCCGTTCTTGCAGACAAGAACCTAACTAGTTGAAATGTTGATAGGCTCCATTTCTCTGTGTGGTTATCATCCCCATATGGGAAGAGAAGCAACATCTAACCACATTATATCAAGGCCAAAAGTACAAATTACAATCTTTACCTTCCCCAAATTAATTGAATTATCCTATACTTCTTCCAGAAAAAGGTGGAATATAAATGTACCTTGTTACAAGTCCCACATTAGCCAGAACATGAAACAACTTAGTCTTTATAAAGGCTCTGACAAGGTTGTCAGCATGCCGAGTTGGGTAGCACCAACTTGTGACCCAAGTGGGGGCACCAAGGTGATGGAACAGCGCCCTGGCTTTGCTTGGTTGGGCTGGTGGCTGCAATCTGCTGGCCTGCCCCGCTCCAAGTTGAGAGTTGAGTCATGGTACCTATGTGAAGGCACAGGCTTCATGTCTCTTAGACTGGAGGGCAACGCGTGAGGCTGGTTTCACAGAGCAGCGAACACCTCCAGCTCCCAACAGTGGAGGGATAACAGGCTTGCTGCACTTCCAGTCCACAATGCCTGGTGAGCCTAGCTGCTTGGACCATCACCTTTTTCGACTTTTTTGATACCATGCATTTTGTCGTTTGAACTTGATTAACCAAGCCACAACCAAGCAATATAAATTGATAGTGCTGATTCACTCCTACAAGAAGTGCCAGAGGCATCTTATATTTGTTTCTAACATAGGTGGTGTCAAAAGACACAACATCACAAAAGTTGATATTATTCATGCCTACTTTTAGCATCAATCCACAAAAGACTTTTCAGGCGTTGATCCTCACCAAGATATACTGCATAAAAGAAGTTAGAATTCATATTTTGCATCTGTATGAAAAAATCAAATATAAGTTTGGCTTCCCCTGACTCCAGTCCCAAATCCCGACCTTTATCAAATGGATTTTTCTCATTCTTGAGACCAACCACAGTTCTGTATTCAGCAAACTGTCTAGCCATTGTAGCATACATTTTTCTTGTTTGTTCACCGACAGCTTGGGCTGGTATAAGCTCATGATTATGCTCCTTCACAAAACTGTATAATCCACTCGTTATAATATGTGAGATTCTAACCAAAAACTAATTAGCGTGTTAAGTGGAGTAGTCCAACAGATATATAAACTGCACCAGAAAGATTGAGGCATGTGGGACTTTTAACATCGGGAACAAGCAAACTATGCTCAACAAATATATAAAACGCTCCCGAAAGATTGAGGCATGTGAGACTTTTAACATCTAGAACAAGCAATTGTATTTGTTATCCAATATGTTATCAATTGTATTTGTTTCTTGATCCTCTTTATCGTGTTCACTAGAAGGTAACCTAAGATCTATATCCATGACAAGAACAGATTTCTGCCTGATGATTTCAGGGGTACTGAAAAGTGGAAAGAACAAAAATCAAGTCAAGCAATCAAGTAAATCAGCTCAACTTCATTCATTTATGCATTGCCTCCCTATGTTGATAATGAGTTTTCTAGGAAGAAGGAAAAGAAAAAACAGAGACCAGGAGAAAAATGAGTAATAAGATAAGGAAATTGCAAACAATAGAAAAACAATTGTATAATTCTACTAGTGCTAAGGCATATGGAAGCGATCTCATGTGTAAAAGAACTGACAGTATAACTTCATCATAGTAGTACCAATCATAATGATATGGTCTCTGATAGATAATCGCCCCTTAGATATTAATGCTCATATGTTTCATTTTTTGAGGAAGCCATTATCATTTAGAAATTCCTCAGGATTGACAATACAAAGAAGTAAATAAGGGTGGAAGGAAAAAGGTTTTCAAAATAATTCCTTGGTATTAAAAGTTACAAAATCTAAAAGATTTACACGAATGCACTACATATATGAATTCTGATTAAAGCAACAGTAGAGGTGAAGTCATAGCTTGTAAGATAAAATCACTTTTCTTTGGTTTTAGGGTTATAAGTATCTAGCAAAGAAATTCTATGCCTCAATAGTAAATACTAACGTGAAGCAAAAAGTCTGTAAAATTTTCCCATGAATCTTTTAAGTTTCTAATTCAACAGTATGAATGTCATGCGTTGCAATCTTAAAGAGGCAAGCTATTGTGAAGAGCAAATTAAGGTGTCATACTTGAGAATCTATCCAGAAACAATGAAGACCCTGTGTGATAAGAACTAGGAAGTAGGACTGTTCATATATAAACCACCAAAGACAAATATCATACGCATTTAACATATCAAATTCCCACCAGCAGCGTATGCTGCAAATCAGCAAGGTCGTAAAAAGTACAAACAAAATATGTAGAACAATGAATGAAGGAGACTAGTAGAACTGTGCAAAGAGAGAAAGGAGTTATCCAAGACAGCAATAACCACCACATGAGACAGGTATTAATCCACAACCATGAAAGTGTTCAACTCTACCCATCCAAGTTTTGAGCTGTATTTTAAAAGTGAAATATAACTTGAGTGCATAGAATAAGAACAAATACTGTGATTATACTACAGAGTCTAATGATAGCAAAACAATCATAAGGATTAATAATACATATTTACAAATCTTCCAACCAAAAAGATAGATTTGGACAAATAGAGGTTAAGATGGAAAGGTTATTGATCTTTAAGGACTCACCAAAAGCTTTACAACAGCAGTTAGGTTACAAAGGAAAAAGTACAGGAAATTTACACGAATGCAAGAAACAGTTTGGAGAAATTTTTTAATGCTGTGAACAGTAGCAGACCAGAGGAAAAGACAGGAGAAGAAAGGAGGAGCACACAAACATGGCTCACGAACTTAGCCACTATAAGTGTACAGTTTTTTATATTTTCATCACATTATGTTTTGACATATATATCATTTAAAAAGATTGACTTTTCAAGTTAGACATGACAAAATGGGTCAACTCATATTGACCCGTTCTGATCGGTCTCAATTTGTTAAAATATGAGATAGAGTGAGTTGGTATATTTTTAAAAATGAGTTGGAAGAGTTAACTCACCTTAAATTAAGGTAGGTTGGCAGGTTGATGGATTGACGGATTAGTCAACATAAAAGATAAAATGAAAAAAAGTAGACGAATTGACATGAGTCAACTCGCTTAATCCACCTAAAAACAAAAAAAAATTATTTAAAAAATCAAAAAATACCATAAAAAAATTTAAAAATATAATAAACAATAATGGTAAAAAATTACAAATCACATATCTAAAAAATAATTTTTAAAATAGTCTAATTAAATATTTAAACATAAATTATATAATATCAAAGAATTTTTTCATTTATAGTATCACTTATTATTATTTTTTAAAAAAAGAGTTAACTTGATGGACCAATCCGCCCCCGCTCCGCTTAACCCGCGGGTTAAGCGTGACAGATTATGCGAGTTGAAAAAAGAATATGGGTTCAATCCTTGAACCTAACCTGCAAAAAAATGACAGGTTAACGGGTTAACCCAACGAGTTAAATCCGTTTTGTCAGCTCTTTTTCAAGTTGCTGTTATCATAATAAAATTCATTCAATGATGTGTCAATATATAATTTGACAATAGTTTAAAAAAACTTTTCTACTAATAATGGATCCAAATTAAATCCGTAAAATAATGATGTGTTAAGTTTTTATTAGCTTAGTCTACATACATTAAGTCTATAGAAAAATTTCCCATGGTCAAAGATAAAAACATAAAGTCGTGTGACTTTTCGATGTTGTCAACTAATTTCCAATTCTCACCATTTATCTAAGATATGAAGGTCAAGATTTTACCCTCCACATCTCATAATAAGCCAATCCTCCTATATAGGGCATGATTCTAGTGAAAAAGTCAATCTTATGTTAAGAATGAGAAGAATGTATCTTGACATCAGAAATATAGGTAAGTTAAAATTTCAAAATATCAAACCATATAACTTTTTAAAATGGTAATGTGACTTAAAGTTCACATGACTTGATGTTTGTCTCTAAATAGTCATATATTTTGGGGGAAGGGGGAGAATATATATATATATATATATATATATATATATCATAAATATCATAAATATCTGGTGCTACTTGTTCTTAAGATTCATCAACTTAGTCCCACTCATAATAATGCTTATTGTGAGGGATGAGTAATTTTGCATAAAGTGTTTCTTCCTGTTATTTCTTTACTTTTTTTATTATTTTGTAATTGCAAAACAAGGTGATTTACACCAATCAACTTAAATTGTTGAAAGATGGAGTACAAAAGCAAAGGGTCTCAACTCTCGAGTGCTGCTCCTTTCTAATTTATCCTAACATTTCATTTCTTTGAGAACCTTAGTTATAGAGAAGCTTCGGACATAACATCTTTGCCAGAAATAGCTGATTATTTTCATTTTTCTACTTATCCTGGTAAGATAATCTGCTACCTGGACTCTCTGGGTCCTTCTCTTGCAAATTATTTTTCCCATCATCTGATGTGCAGCCAGCCACTTAGTAAAAAATCTTGATCTTAATGTTTATTTCTTGAAGATTAAGGCTTTCATTTAGTCTGCAGTATTAAACAGGATCAACACGAATGATATGTTACAGCTTTGCAGGCCACTTATGTTACCAAGTGGCTAAGTCCTAAAAAACTATTTCTTTAGAGCTTCCTTTGGACTTGGTCTTTGTCATTGCTTTGTTATCATAAAAAACTTTATGAAATAAGCATTCACAACTTAGGCTATATCTCCTGTTATTAGTGTGATGTGATTTTGGAGTTCTAAGATTAGCAGCCATCTCTTCCTTTCACTATGATGTGTTGATTAAAAATAATAATTTGAAGTTAATAGAATTTTGGTGGTTATGTGACATTTGATATGCTAGCTATTGTGAGTTATGAGAATTATTCTATCAGTAATGAAGAATTATGATGTGTCATTAGGAAGAATTATTTCATTGGAGTTACGTAGTTATAGGATGTTTTATTTCATAAGTTAAGAAAAATTTACTATTGTTAATTAGAGAGAGTTATAGAATGTATAAAGTCTCTTTTAATTCTATAAGTATTGTTGATGAAGAAATAACAAAAATTACAAAGTGTCTCTTCTATTATTCTTCTACATTATCAAAGTGGTATCAAGAGCTAGAGTGATGACTGGTGTGGTGTGGATTATGATTAAATATAATATCAAAAACAGTTGCCAAGTTCTACCAAAAATATAAAAACCTTGCAACCAGTTGTAGTAAGCAAGGGTCGATCCACAGAGAACCAATTCAATTAACACTATCAATCCAATTCCTAAATTAAACTCTGATGAAAAATAAACAGTAAAAGTAACAGGGGGTTTTGTTGATTAAAACTAAAAAGAGAAATTAAACTTCAACCAAAACAGTAAACACAAATTGAATTACGAAGTTAAAGACATTGGTTAAGAGATAGAATCCACCACTAGATTTATATGATTATGCTAACTTACATACTCTTTATACCAACGTGATCAATTATGTTCTTATGTAATTGTGAGATAAATCCCTTGTTTTCCTTAAGTTTTGCTTAATCCAGCAACCGCTCAAATCAAACCTTAACCATTAGTTATTTGTAAAGCAACCGCTCTTACACCTACCTAATGATTGCATTAAGAGTTAGAAAACCAATCACACTAAGATCTAATCACACACCGGGATTAAATTACTTAGAACATATATTTCACTAGATCTATTACCGCAACCGCGCATAATATATCCAGATCTACCACTTTTATAATTGGTAAATAGCATAAAGATAATTATACCCACATGAACATCATACATTCTGCTAGATTTACTACCGCAACCGCGCATAATAAACCCAGATCTACCACTTTGAAAGCGGGAACAAGTATAAAAACCTTCATACCAACAATAGATTCAGAAATATATGAATTAAAACATAACTGTATTGATATAAAGAAATATGCAAGATTCACATAATCAAAACTAGGGTTTCATCTTCCCTTAACCAAATAAGAAAACTAGCCACACATGGCAAATTCAAAAACAAAAGAAAAACAAGAAAAAAAACATAGTTCGAATGAAAGTGCAAAAAAAAATCAAGATCAAACTAGTTTCCAAAGGTTGGGGATGATCGATCTCCGATTGCTCGAACCCGAGACTACAATCTTCGATCCAATCTTCCTCTCTCTTGTTCTTTGAATCCTCTTCAGCCCCTTGGCTGCTCCCAGCCCAGACCTCCTTTAAGGGCTCTAAGCAACCCTATTTATAGGTTTGGATACCTAATTTAACATCAAAATACGAATTTAACTTTCTGGTGCGACGACACGGGCCGTGTCATATTACACGGCCCAACCCGTGTTCAATTCTGATGACAGATTCTCAGCTATTCCAAAGTCAGAGAAGAACACGGCCCACCCCGTGTCACTTGACACGGGCCGTGTTCTCGGTCAAGGCTTGAAATTGACTCTTCCTCGTGAAGTCAGAGAAGTACACGGCCTACCCCGTGTCATTTGACACGGGCCGTGTTCTTCAAAATCTTCTAGTCTTCAAACTCAGAATAATACACGGCCTACCCCGTGTCATTTGACACGGGCCGTGTTGATCATTTTCTTCTAATCCAGCCTTGATTCTTCATGAATGCCCTTCTTCCTTTGCTTCTGAGGGTAAAACTGATTTTCTTAAGTATTCATCTCTCTCCTCAATGGCCATCAAGCTTGGTTTGATGCTAATGGACTCAAACACTCAAAGATATCCTGAAAAGCATAATTCATTTATGAGTGTTTATAATCACATTTAGCATAGTTCCACAATAAACATCCAAAGATAACTCTAAATCAGAAACTTAGCTAAATGTCAACAATTGAGCACATATGAAGTCCAATTAAATCAATTATAAGGCATTTAAAGTATGGAAATAATCGACAGATCAAATACCCCCACACTTAGCCTTTTGCACTCTTGAGCAAAACATAAGACCAAACCAAGGAACAGGGAAAACAAAACAAAACAAAACCTAAAAAATTTAAAGAACTAAATTTCCAATGATATTCAAGAGAGGCAAAAAGAGCAAGAAAAGATTCAAGGGATCACAATATTCAAGAGATAACAATTCTTCAAATTTCCAACCAACAAGCAATGCATCTTCAATTTGAAAAGCATAAATTAAGAATGATAGATCCTCACAAGATACACTCTCAATCTCTCAAGTGTTTACAAGGTAAGTATTTCACTCAATTCAACCTATGAAAAATGCACTACCATAAGCTTGCTTATCTTCTACTTCTCCACTACTCAAACACATGCACACACAAATCAAGAGGACTTTATTTAAGGTTGTAATGGGGCCAAGGTAAGGGAAGGAAATAATATGGATATGGTAAGATGAGCACCCAAGAGAATAAAAGAACATTGGGGAGGAACTCAATTGATAAACATGAAATTTTTATCCCCTCAAATCTATATAATGCACATTCTCATTACATCTTCCTTTCTTTTTTCTTTCTTTTCTTTTACAACCTTTCTTGATTTTTTTTTCTTTGCATATTTTTGCTTTTTCACCAAGACCTTGCATATTACACATCAACTTGCATAACCCCCACACTTGTCCTATTAAACACTTGCAAGCAAAAGAGCTCCTCCAATGAAAATGAACCAATGCTCTCACATTCCCTAAGGTAAGGTAAAATCATGATTTTTCACATAAGGCATATAATGAGGTAAGACAAAGAATAGGCAAATAGGCTCATGGGGTTAATCAAAGGGAAATAATGCAAGGTTGGCTATTTGGCCCAAGTAGTTAATCACAAAAGAATGCCTCAATCATGTTCATGTATGCAAGTGAAAATGTAGCCTCAAAAAGAATTAAAGCAAGTTCTAGAGTGATCAATATGACATGAGTGAAAATCACACAAGAAAGAAAAGAATGGCATAAATGCTAAATCCATCCATCAAAAGGCTCAAAATCTCACCAGGTATGCATCTATCAAACTCAATTCATCAATCAAACATCCAAAACCAAGCATGCCAAATTCAAGATGACAGAAGAAATTTATAAATCATAACCTTGAATTTTAATTGCTTCAAACTCATAGACTTCACAAATCTCAAAACATCATTGGAAATCAAATAAAAACACAATTTTTTTTTCAAAAACAAAAATAAAAATAAAAATAAAAATAAAAATAAAATAGAAAACAAAATGTCAATTCCTCCCCCACACTTAAATTCTACATTGTCATCAATGTAAGCCTCAATAATAAACAATCATTAATAAATCTAGGACAAGTAAGATAAAAGAGAGGGAAGAAACATCCTTATCAACTGAAGTAACAGAGGTAGATGAAAAGATTTTCACCAGGATCCCATTGGCGAAAGCATAATAACCAATTTATGCTTGAAATAACATGAGAGCTTCCACCGGGGTCTCATTGGCTGAAGTGTAGTGACCAAGTTAAGCTTGAGGCATGAGGGCTTCCACCGGGATCCCATTGGCCTTCCTTAATTTCCTTAGCTTCACCACTGAAAAGTAATATGTACACTTCATTAACTTCATATGCATTGTTTCTATTGGACCATGGCCCAAAAACAAAATCCACTTCAGTAGTGTCTGTCATTTGGTGCTCTTCTCCCTTCACTGAAAACTCTTCAGTAGCCTACAATTCTATTTCTCCTTGTATCTTAGATCCTGCAACTACATTAAAAACATTATTGATAGATCCTTCAACAACATTAGCTTCTGCACAAACAGAATCATAAGCTCTCAAGAATGCAGAAATTTCAGCACAAACAGCACATATCATGTCACCATCACAATCAGTACATGAGTTGCAATGAGTATAATTATTAAAACCAATAAAATCAGGAAATTCATCATATAACTCATCATACTGTCTCTCCAATACTTTAGGAAGGGGTTCAAGAATACTTACCTTGGGGGCTTTAGAGTTTTCCCCCTCCTCACTTACCTTTTTAGGCTCTTGGTCTTTTTCTTGAATAGTTTGTGGGGGAGTGATGGGTTCACCTAACAAGCTCCCACTTTGCGATATAATATCACTATCATTTTCCTCCATATTCACTTCCAGCGGTGAGAGAAATCCTTCAGAAAATAGGCTTTGCACCTTGCTCAGATTTGTGGATAATTGCCCTAGTAGGCTTTGCAGGTCATTGAATGAGGCATTTGTTTCTTGTTGAAATTGAATGTTACTAATGGTCATTTGCCTCATTAACTCCTTCAGTGAAGGCTCAGGTTGCCAAGAGGCTTGAGCTTGTTGCTGCACCAGAAGGAAATGTGTTTGCCTTTGCTGAAATTCTAGAAGTCCATAGTCTGGAGGTTGATTCTGAGGCTCTACCTCCTTATTTGTGTCCACTAGGAAAGTAGGACACAAATCAGTGGGATGTCCAGGTGATAAGCAAATCTCACAAGCTTCCATGATCAATGGACATCAACACCTACAAACACTCAGAAAGAAAGAATCAAAAATTAAAATAATAAAAAAACAGAGTAAAAATAGGAAACAAATTAATAGCGCAATTGGAAAATTGGTTCCCCGGCAACGGCGCCAAAATTTGGTATGGTGTGGATTGTGATTAAATATAATATCAAAAACAGTTGCCAAGTTTCACTAAAAATATAAAAACCTTGCAACTAGTTGTAATAAGCAAGGGTCGATCCACAGAGAACCAATTCAATTAACACTATCAATCCAATTCCTAAATTAAACTCTGATGAAAAATAAACAGTAAAAGTAACAGGGGGTTTTGTTGATTAAAACTAAAAAGAGAAATTAAACTTCAACCAAAACAGTAAACACAAATTGAATTACGAAGTTAAAGACATTGGTTAAGAGATAGAATCCACCACTAGATTTATATGATTATGCTAACTTACATACTCTTTATACCAACGTGATCAATTATGTTCTTATGTAATTGTGAGATAAATCCATTGTTTTCCTTAAGTTTTGCTTAATCTAGCAACCGCTCAAATCAAACCCTAACCATTAGTTATTTGTAAAGCAACCGCTCTTACACCTACCTAATGATTGCATTAAGAGTTAGAAAACCAATCACACTAAGATCTAATCACACACCGGGATTAAATTACTTAGAACATATATTTCACTAAATCTATTACCGCAACCGCGCATAATATATCCAGATCTACCACTTTTATAATTGATAAATAGCATAAAGATAATTATACCCACATGAATATCATACATCCTGCTAGATTTACTACCGCAACCGCGCATAATAAACCCAAATCTACCACTTTGAAAGCGGGAACAAGTATAAAAACCTTCATACCAACAATAGATTCAGAAATATATGAATAAAAACATAACTGTATTGATATAAAGAAATATGCAAGATTCACATAATCAAAACTAGGGTTTCATCTTCCCTTAACCAAATAAGAAAACTAGCCACACATGGCAAATTCAAAAACAGAAGAAAAACATAGTTCAGAATGAAAGTACAAAAGAAAACTGAAGATCAAACTAGTTTCCAAATGTTGGGGATGATCGATCTCCGATTGCTCGAACCCGAGACTACAATCTTCGATCCAATCTTCCTCTCTCTTGTTCTTTGAATCCTCTTCAGCCCCTTGGCTGCTCCCAGCCCAGACCTCCTTTAAGGGCTCTAAGCAACCCTATTGATAGGTTTGGATACCTAATTTAACATCAAAATACGAATTTAACTTTCTGGTGCGATGACACGGGCTGTGTCATATTACACGGCCCAACCCGTGTTCAATTCTAATGACAGATTCTCAGCTATTCCAAAGTCAGAGAAGAACACGGCCCACCCCGTGTCACTTGACACGGGCCGTATTCTCGGTCAAGGCTTGAAATTGACTATTCCTCGTGAAGTCAGAGAAGTACACGGCCTACCCCGTGTCATTTGACACGGGCCGTGTTCTTCAAAATTTTCTAGTCTTCAAACTCAGAATAATACACGGCCTACCCCGTGTCATTTGACACGGGCCGTGTTGATCATTTTCTTCTAATCCAGCCTTGATTCTTCATGAATGCCCTTCTTCCTTTGCTTCTGAGGGTAAAACTGATCTTCTTAAGTATTCATCTCTCTCCTCAAATGGCCATCAAGCTTGGTTTGATGCTAATGGACTCAAACACTCAAAAATATCCTGAAAAGCATAATTCATTTATGAGTGTTTATAACCACATTTAGCATAGTTTCACAATAAACATCCAAAGACAACTCTAAATCAGAAACTTAGTTAAATGTCAATAATTGAGCACATATGGAGTCCAATTAAATCAATCATAAGGCATTTAAAGTATGAAAATAATCGACAGATCAATGACAAATAATGGAATGGTTCTATTTCAATTCCCTCATCTTACAAAAGATAACTATGAAGTTTGATCTCGTCGTATGAAGACATTGCTTGGATCACAAGATGCTTGGGAGATTGTAGAGAGTTACTACACTAAGCCACAAAACGAGGTCACTTTGTCTCAAAATGAAAAGGAAGCATTGACAAAGTCAAAGAAAAAGGACCAATAAGCCTTGTCCCCTATCCATCAAGGTTTGGATGATTTGATATTCGAGAAGGTGAGCAATATGTCCACCGCGAAAGAAGCTTGGGAAATTTTATAAAAGTCTCTCTAAGGTACAGACAAGGTAAAGAAAGTGTGACTTTAAATTTTACGACGTGAGTTTGAAGCTTTGCACATGATGTAATCCAAAACTTTTTCGGATTATAGCTCAAAGGTGTTGGCCAATGTTAATCAAAGAAAAGGTATGGTGAAAACATTGAAGATGATCGTGTGAAAGATAAGATACTTCACTCTTTGACTCCAAAGTTTGATTATGTGACTTGTGTTTTTGAGAATTCAAATGATTTAGACACCATGACTATTGATGAGTTGTTTGGGACTAAACTAGCCGAAGAAGAAAAATTGTGAAAAAGGCAAAATGAGCCTTTGGAGCAAGCCCTCAAAGCCAAGGTTTCGTTGCAAGATGATGGAGGAGACAAGAGTCAAAAAGGACGTGGACGTGGACGAGGAAGATGTCGTGGTCGTGGCCAAGTTGGAAGAGGAAGACGCAACCGTGACAATTCCAACAATCAAAAGACAAGTCATCATTCAACTAGGGGTCATGAAAGAGAAGTGACTAAAGGAAGAGGCAACTATCCTAAAACAAATGAGAGGAGGCATGACAAGTCTAATATTGAATGTTTCAATTGTCATAAATTTAGGCATTATGCATCAGAATGTTGTTATGGTACTAATGGTATTGAAGAAAAAGCTAACCTTATTGACAAAGAAGAAGTTGAAGAGCCAATCTTATTGTTAGCACTCAAAGATGATGAAAAAGATGATAAGAGCTCATGGTATCTTGACAATGGTGTAAGCTATCATACGTGTGGCTACAAAGAAAAATTTGTGGAGCTTGATGAGAAGGTGAAGGGTAATGTTTCATTTGGAGACACCTCAAAAGTCCAAATTCAAGGCAAATGTATCATTTTAATTTCTCTTAAAGATGGTGGTCACAAGTTAGTTACCAATGTTTACTATGTACCCAAATTAAAAAATAATATTTTGAGTTTGGGACAACTTGTTGAGAATGGATACGAAATTCATATGAAAGATCATTATCTTTAGCTTAGAGATCATAATGCTAACTTGGTTGTTAAGGTGTCTATGACAAAAAAAATAGAATATTCATGTTGAATCTCAATACAATTGAAGTAAAGTGTTTGAAGGCTAATGCTAAAGATGAAGCATGGTGTTGGCATATGCGATTTGGTCACTTTAATTTTGATGCACTCAAAGCCTTGGGAGAAAAAAAGATGGTGAAAGGGATGTCATCAATTAATCATCCCAATCAATTATGTGAAACATGTCTCCTTGGCAAATATGCAAGAGAAAGCTTTTCAAAGGAGGCAACTACAAGAGCAACCAAGCTATTGCAACTTGTTCACACCGATGTGTGTAAACCAATCAATCCTTCCTCATTTGATAAAAATAAATATTTTTTACTTTTTATTGATGATTATAGTAAGAAGACTTGAGTTTATTTTATAAAGAAAAAATTTGAAGTATTTGTAGCCTTTAAAAATTTCAAAGCTCTTGTAGAAAAGGAGAGTGGTTATGTAATCAAATCTTTAAGATTCGATAGAGGAGACGAATTTACATCTAAAGAATTTAATGAATTTTGTGAAACAAATGGAATTTGTCACCCTCTAACGGTTCCTAGATCACCACAACAAAATGGTGTAGTAGAGAGAAAAAAAAATAAAACTGTTCTTAATATGACTAGATATATGTTAAAAGCCAAAAATATGCTTAAGAAATTTTGGGCTGAAACTATTTCTTGTGCAGTTTATTTGCTCAACCGCTCTCCAATAAAGAATGTGAAGGATCTAATACCACAAGAAGTATGGAGTGGGACCAAACCCAGTTTCAATCATTTGTAAGTTTTTGGAAGTGTTGTTTATGTTCATGTACCTGACCAAGGGAGATCCAAGCTAGATGATCGAAGTGAGAAACATGTTTTTATTGGTTACGAACTAAATTCCAAAGGCTACAAGTTGTACAACCCAAGCAATGGCAAGATTGTTGTGAGTCGAGATGTGAAGTTTGATGAAAATGCTACTTGGAGATGGGAAGCACAAGAAGAAGGAAATTATGATTTCTTTCTAAACTTTGAAGATGAATATTAAGAGACCATGACGTTTATCTAAGAAGAGACTCCAACACCATCTCCTATTCACAAAGTATCCTCATCTTTCGAAGAAAGTTCTAGTGAAAGGCCAAGAAAAATGAGAAGTATTGAAGAATTATATGATGTGATTGAGCCTTTTGATTTGTTTTGTCTTCTTGTTGACAACGAACCTTTGGACTTTGGTGAAGCTTTCAAAGACAAAAGGTGGAGACAAGCCATGCAAGAGGAAATTGAAGCCACTAAAAAAAATAATACTTAGGAGTTATCATCTCTTCCCAAGGGTCATGAGGCAATTGGAGTTAAATAGGTGTTCAAGATAAAGAAGAATGTCAAAGGAGATATAGAGAGATATAAAGCAAGGCTCGTTGTAAAAGGCTACAAGCAAAAGCATGGAGTTGACTATGAAAAAGTGTTTGCACCCGATGCTCGCATGGAGACAATTCGTTTGATCATTACTTTAGCGGCTCAAATGAGGTGGAGGATTTATCAACTTGATGTAAAGTCCGCTTTGCTTGATAGTTATCTAGAAGATGAGGTATATGTTGAGCAACCATTTGACTTTGTGGTAGAATGGCATGAAGATAAAGTCTTGAGATTGAAGATGGCATTATATGGGTTGAAGTAAGCACCAAGAGTATGGAATAAACGTATCGACAAGTATTTTCAAGATAATGGCTTTGTTCGATGTGTTCATGAATATGCTCTTTATTTTAAAGCATATGACAATGGAGATATTTTACTTATTTGTATTTACGTTGATGATCTTATTTTCACTGGAACTAATCCTACTTTGTTTGAAGGATTCAAGAAGGCTTTGGCACATGAATTTGAGATGACCGATATTGGGCTCATGTCATACTATTTAGGCCTAAAGGTGAAGCAAATGGAGGATGAGATTTTTGTTTCTCAAGAAGCCTATGCAAAGGATATTTTGAAGAAGTTCAACATGTTTGATTGTAACTCCGTGAACACACCCATGAAATGTGGAGTTAAATTGTCAAAGTTTGATGATGGAGTGAAAGAAGATCTCACCATTTTCAAAAGTCTTGTGAAAAGCTTGAGATACTTGACTTCGATAAAATCTGACATTCTTTTTAAGGTTGGAGTAGTGAGTCGCTACATTGAATCACCTACTTCTACCCACATGAAAGTTGCTCTTAGAATTCTTCGTTACCTAAAAGGTACAATTGATTTTGGGCTATTTTATTCATTTTCTAATAATTTCAAGCTTGTGGGATATTGTGATAGTGATTTTACAGGAGATATTGATGATAGAAAAAGTACTACCAGTTTTGTATTCTTTATGGGAGATTGTGCTATTTCATGGAGTTCTAAAAAACAATCCATTGTCATACTTTCAACTTGTGAGTCTGAGTATGTGGCGGCAACTTCCTGCACTTGTCATGTTATATGGCTTAGAAAGTTGTTGAAAGAAATTTATTTCCCACAAGAAGAAGCAACAAAGATTTGTATTGATAACAAGTCTGCACTATCTCTTGCTAAAAATTCGATGTACCATGATCGAAGCAAGCACATAGACACAAGGTTCCATTTTATTAGATAGTATGTTGACAACAAGGTGATTGAGCCCAAATATGTGAAGACAAAGATCAAATTGCTGATATTTTTACTAAGCCTCTCAAGTTTGAAGAATTTTGAAAATTGTGAGCAAGACTTGGAATGAAGAAGAAGACTTCAAATTAAGGGGGAATATTGATTAAAAATAATAATTTGAAGGTAATAGAATTTTGATGGTTATGTGACCTTTGATGTGGTAGTTATTGTAAGTTATAAGAATTATTCTATGAGTAATGAAGAATTATGGTGTGTCATTAGGAAGAATTATTTCATTGGAGTTATGTAGTTATAAGATGTTTTATTTCATGAGTTAAGGAAAATTTACCATTGTTAATTAGAGAGAGTTATAGAATGTGTAAAGTCTCTTTCACTTCTATAAGTATCTTATGTATTTGGAGTTTGTCGATGAAGAAATAAAAAAAATTACAAAGTATCTCTTCTATTATTTTTCTACACTATCATGATGTTGCTCAACAATTCTAGCACAATCTGTTGAGTACATCTGTCCAAATGAAAGAATTTATCTTTGAGAGAGCTTTTGGTTTCCAAAGAGTGATTGTTTGGCGAAACATCTCCCCATTTGGAGAATAGGTTAGAATATGAAAAACAGATTTACAATATACACTTATCAAATCCTAGTGTTTGTTGAAGAGTAAATAGAGTCAATGAAAAGATGATGCACAAGGATTGAAAGGCTCTTTTATGGGGTAGACGCTTTTCTAGCTTCCTTAAAAATTTCTGCTCATGCCTTCTTTGGAAGGTTTATTTATCTGATTTATAGAGAGATTGCAATGACTTTTATAATAGTGTTTCTTTTATTTTGAGCTTCTGCTTTGCCCTATGAAGCACACAGACATGAGACACAACACGGATATAGAGACATACTAAATTCAAAAAATTATAAGACACAGACACGACATATATATATATATATACACACACACACACACACACAGAGAGAGAGAAAACGTATTTGGTGAGAGAAGTGTTTATTGTAAGAGGTGAGAGAATTGAATCTTGACCATTGGATCTTACATGAATGGTCAATATAAGAATATAAATGCATGTAACTTTTTTAAGTGATTATATGACCTTTAATCTGGAACAATCTATTGAGTACATTTGCCCAAATGAAAGAATTTATCTTTGAGAGAGCTTTTAATTTCCAAATAGTGGTTGTTTGACGAAACATCTCCCGTTTTGGAGAATAGGTTAGAATATGAAAAATAAATTTATAATATACACCTATCAAATCCTAGTGTTTGTTGAAGAGTAAATAGTCAATGAAAAGAAGATGTACAAGGATTGAATGGCTCTTTTATGGGGTAGACGCTTTTCTAGCTTCCTTAAAAATTTCTGCTCATGCCTTCTTTAGAAGGTTTATTTATCTGATTTGTAGAGAGATTGCAATGACTTTTATAATAGTGTCTCTTTTATTTTGAGCTTTTGTTTAGCCTTATGAAGCACAAACACGGGCACAAACATGAGACACGACACGGACACGGAAATGCACTAAATTCAAAAAATTATAAAACGTGAACACCACACACACACACACACACACACATACTATATATATATATGTAATTATAAAATTTAAGAAAAAAGATTCATAATTCATTAATATCATTTCTATAAACTTAGAGATTTATAATGTCTTAGTATATGTCATATGTGCCAATGATAGTTATATGTTACAATATCTTAATATCTTACTAATTAAACGTTAGTCATGAAAATTAATTTTTTTCAAAAAAAATATTAATAGGTTGTGTCCGAACCGTGTCAAAGCGTATCCAAGACATGTTTGAGACGTGTCTGAGATGTGTTTAAATTGAAAAAAAATAATCTTTTTAATTGGACACATTCAAACACGCAGGACATGTGTATTATACAAGTGTCTCTATATGTCTGATACGAACACGTATCCGACACGCGAACACGCCTCAAAAATAGCATGTTCGTACTTTATAGGTTTTACCTAAGAAGCTTCCTTATCCTCCACACCTTTGTACTATTCTCTTCTATTTATTCTTATTTTATTTAACAAAAAATAAAAAAAAAACTAGCAAAAGTCCTTTATTTTTTGGCCATGGAATAGCATAAGTCTTGAAACCAACATTTTTACTATATAGTAGAGAGAAGGATAACTTGATCCAACAACAAAATGTAGCAAGGTAGCAAGCAAACCCTGTAGTTCTCAAAGAAATCATGCCAAGAAAAATTATTTAGAGAATGTCCAGCAATTCCACATCCAAAAATAGCCATTATGCTTGGTTACAATAGGGACAACACTATCAAAACATAGAATTATAAATTCAAAAACTCACGAGTTACATTCTCCATGTACGACATTGGGATTTATTTTTCCTTTGATCAATATAATAGAGATAACCTTGATCAAAATGGATGATATTTTAAGAAAACTCTTCCCTTCTCATCAATAAGACCTGATACCATTTATCAGGATATAATGCCACTACACACTGCCATAATACACCAAGCCACCTCATATACACAACTTGCAGCAAAATTTACAACCTGATTCTAATTCATTGTGCATTTTTATGCTATGTATGTATATTTTGAGTAAACCAACCCCACTGCATAACGGACAAAGAATGTATTTGGGTGTTCTTGTTCCGTAGACACAGAGGAAGGCGGTTCTTTAAGTGATGAAAATGATCTTGTTTCCATTTTTGAAGAAGATGAATGATTACTTCTGGATGATTTAAGGGAAAATTTTGATCAACAAAAAGAAATGGCATGAGGATTACCCCTAGAGCTGGATTACTTTGGTATTAAATACTTTTTAGATTTCAAAGATATTAAAATGCTTCTAGCTTTTCATTGTACTTTCAGTTTTAAGTAATTAGGGGGATTTTAAGGTAATTGTTTAAGAGGAATTAAGATTACTCTACTCGGAATCATATGCACAACAAGATCCCAAAGAGAAGTGGCATATGGATTACCCCCTGGCTGGAGGCACCCAAGATACACTAAAAACCAGAAGAGCAAAATCTCATAACCACCCAAATCAGCTACATATAACATAGTTGTTTAAAGTTCTTTCAATAGTATCCAACACTCATAAAACCACCCACCTCTTCCTGCAAAATTTAAAACAGGTACTTCTACTTTTATACTCAAGCCTTGCACAGGGACCATCAAAATATGCTAATCAATCACCAACCATCACAAATGAGAGCATTAGTATAACTAACACCTGTGATCACTTCTTAGTACCTCCTCCAATTGCCAAGCACACTCCATATAATGGCCAACCCACAACACCAATTTCAAACAACTAAATTCTTTCTCATTCTGGTAACATCCTTATTGCCTTGACAACCACATTAATCGTTGGTATTTCAATTCTGCTTGCTGTAATCATATGACTTCCTCATCTCATGCCTTCTTTTTCCTCTCCTGTAGAGATGTTACCCACTTTATTCATACTGGTGATGGATCTCTTATGGAAGTAAGTCATAAAGGGTCTCATTTCTCTACCTACCCTTACTTTATTTGACACTTACCTTATTCCCAAACTAAACTTTAATCTCATCTCTATTGGACAATTATATGACATTGGCTATATTCTCACTTTCTCTTCTGGTGGTTATTCTGTGTAGGATTCTCGGATAAAGCAGATCTTTGAGAATGGTCGTAAAACTGGAAGATTGTTTGAACTTACTACTCTCCATGTTCTTCCATCTGTTGTGTCAACTCTTTTTGTCGCTTTTACTTCCTCTCTCCTTCAGCTATGACATCAACGTCTTAGTCACAATTCTCCTAATAAATTACGTCCTCCCATTTCTCAGGATGTTTAAGGTTCTGTTAGGGAAGAATCTTTGCATATTTATCTTTTAATAAAAGTACTTTCATTTTTTTGTTTCTTACTTTGACCTTATGCATTCTTTCTTTTTTTTGGGCCTAGCTTATACACATACTATGGAAGGTTGTCAATATTTTTGTGATTTTCATTGATGACTATTTACGTTTCACTTAGATATATTTAATGAAAAATTGTTCTAAACTTCCTCAAGTCAACATTACTTTTGTTACTATGATCAAAACTTAGTTTTCAAGGGCAATTAAGGTTTTTTGTCTTGATAATGCTTCTGAATATTGCGATTCAAAACTACTCACATTTCTTGCTAAACAGGGTACTCTTTCTGAGTTTTTATGTCCTAGTACATCTCAGCAAAATAGTCATACTGAAAGGAAACATCATCACATTCTTGACTCTGATCGAGTCAAGCTCATTTCCTCCTTTTGTCCTGAATGTACATAGGGTGAAGCTGCTCTCACTGTTATCTATGTAATCAATTGTCTTTCTTCTTTCGTTCTTGGTAATGTATCCCTTATGAACGTCTTCACCACATGTCTCCTACTACAATTTTCTTATAGTTCTTTGTTGTGTCTTCTTTGTTCTTCTTCAACCTTATGAGCATACTAAACTTGAACCTCGTGTTCGCTTCTGTTGTTTTCTTGGTTATAACACTGAACATAAATGTTATTGCTGCTGGGATCCAATGTGCATCCATATCTCTTATCATGTTGTTTTCTAGGAAGATACTATGTTCTCTTTACTGCCCCACCCCAATTAAAGTTCATTCCTTCCACCTCTACCCCGTTATTCACTAATCTCTCAGTCAATCTTTTCCCGAGTGATTCTGATATAGATTCTTCAAGTTCTTCAAGTTCTAAGATAGGTTCTCCAATTACAAGTTCTTTCCCAAATACTTCTAGTGAGCTTTCACCATCTTCTGAAGTTTCAGCTCCTCTCGTTGACGCTACTGTGACCATCGATCCTGCACCTGACACTACTCCTCCCTCCTATTTTCATCCTTATTAGGTAAGAAACCTCCCTACTTTCTTCGTATTATCATTTTTTTCTATCATGCTTCACTTTCATGAACCACATTCTTATCAAGAAGTATCCACTAATCCTCGTTGACAATAAGCTATGAAAGAAGAA
Source organism: Ormosia semicastrata (assembly GCA_029884595.1). Taxonomy (NCBI): domain Eukaryota; kingdom Viridiplantae; phylum Streptophyta; class Magnoliopsida; order Fabales; family Fabaceae; genus Ormosia; species Ormosia semicastrata. Next base: position 6,735,939 of record JAQQTO010000021.1, on the reverse strand, counting down.
TTACAGGCTTTGGAAAACACCAGTACTTGGGACATGGTTGATCTTCCTTCTGATAAGACTTTTGTCAGATGTAAATAGGTTTATAAGATTAAAACTCACTCTAATGAATTTGTTGATCGTTATAAAGCTTGTTTGGTGGCCAAAGGGTTTACTTAGGAATATGAGATTGATTATGAAGAAACTTTTGCTCTAATTTCTCATCTCACTTTTGTTTGTACTCTCCTTGCTAATGTTGCAACTTGCAATTGGGCTCTTAATCAGATGAATGTGAAGAATGTTTTTATCAATGGTGATTTGGAGGAAGAAGTCTATATACGACCATCACCTGGTTATACTTGTCCACCTAATAAGGCCTTTCTCCTTTGCAAAGCCTTATATAGTCTTAAACAAGCTCCTCAAATCTGGTTTACCAAATTTAGCTCAAGCATTAGTCAACTTGGCTTCTCATCTAGTCCTCATGATTCAGCTCTCTTCATCCGTAAGACTAACTGCGACATTATGTTACTGCTTCTCCTTGTTGATGACGTGATCATTATAAGTGATGACACTTCTAGCATTACTGATCTGAAAGCATCCTTGACCTATAATTTTGAGATGAAGTATCTTGGTCCCCAAAATTATTTTTTGGCTCTTGAAGTCTTTTCCTTTATTTATGGTCTTTGCATGTCTCAAGCTAAATATATCTCGAATCTTATCTCTTGAGCCAGTCTCATTGATAGTCGCACGAAATCAACTCCTCTAGAGCCTAATGCGAGATTCATACCTCTGGATGGTACAGTGCTTGATAACCTTACTCTCTATTAGCAGTTGGTTAACAACTTGATTTATCTTACTTTTACTTACTTAGATATTTCATATGTTGTTCATTTAGTCAATCTATTCATGTCAGCTTCGTACACCACTCACTATGCTGATGTTCTCTGTATTATCCGCTATATGAAGGAGACCTTGTTTGATGGGCTTCATTTTTCTGCCGACTCATCCTTGATCCTCCGAGCTTATTCTAATGTTGATTGGGGTGGAGATCCTACTAATCACCAATTCATCACTGATTATTGTATCTTTTTTTGTAATGCTCTTATTTTGTAATGAAATAAGAAACATACTCTGATTGCTCGTTCCAGTACTGAAGTAGAATATCGAGCTCTTACTGACACCATTTCTAAGATACTCTGGTTACGTTGGCTACTTGATGGTTTGAGTTTCTCTCAGTCCTCTTCTACTACTCTCTATTGTGATAATAGAAGTGTTATTCAAATTGCTCACAATAATATTTTTCATAAGCGCACCATGCACATTGAAATTTATTGTCACTTCATTTGTCAACACCTTCTTCATTGTGCTCTTATTCGTCTCATATGTACAGGTACTATTGACCAACCAATCAATTTGTTCACAAAAGCTCATCATCCTTGTCACTTCCATAACTGATTTCTAAACTCAAGTTGGTTTTCTCTGTACTCACTTGAGTTTGAGGGACAATATTGTTAGTATTTGTGAAGATATCTTATTGATTTGATTTATATATAATTAGTGATATTATTTTAATTATATTTATTTTATTTCCCTTTTTGTATAGTCACTTTTTATATAAATAAAAAATCCTTTTGTACTTAAAACATAATTCAAAATACATAAAAATATTTAATTTCTCTCCGTCTCTGTTTCTAAATGTATCCATCTCCTTTCAACTCTTTTGGACGCATGAAAAAGGCATATATCTGACATCTATATCACGTATATTCTAAAATTACATGAATGAAAATGTTTATTGAGCAGAAAGTAACATGTGATGGAGACTAATTAGTACTATCGACGTGTTATAATTATAATTAGAACAGATTTATCTGTATATGAAGTTATATTTATATACTATCATTCTTGACCAAGCAATTAAAACAAAGCTGGCAAGTGTTTCAAAATGTATGATCCAACCTTTCCCGAAAGGAATGCTTTGCGTATTCCTCTGCCACTGAAGCAAACCAGAAAAGCTTCATAATAATAAGTATATATCCAATTATCCAAACATACATTGAAAAAGTCAGACTAATAACGTACGGCCAAAATTTGGAAAATTGCTATCTACTTGGACAATAATAATGCAGCAAAGCAACTAGTCATATAAGTTAATAGTGACTGATGAGAAAGTGTTGGCAAAGTGGAAAAGGATTGGCTGTCATTTCATTTTGAAGCCAATTTCCTATAATTTAGACCTGTACCCTTTTCTTAACCAAGTATGGATGAAGAGAAACTATTACATCCGAAGAAACAGATACGGTTGCCCACTCTCTACGCTCCTAAATTTAGAAGCACAGCCTTTAGCCTTCAAGGGTTACCTTCATTATTTAAGCATGTCCATTGCTTCTCTGAAAAACTCACACCAAGCAGTATGCTGCGTGCCAAATATTGAACTTGGTTTTAATTGGTATAGGCTTGCCAAGGTCTTGCCGCTTTGTGCGTAAAGGGCTTAATCAATCCCAAGACCTTGGACAACCTTGCCATTTAAGTCAAGAAAAAAAATAATATATATATATATATAAACATATACACATTTAGAAAGGGAAAAGGAGCAGCAAGGAAAAAAAAAAAGACTAAGGCATGGGAAAAATAATGGCAGGAAGTTCAACTAAGGTTACCTTTATCCTCTTGGTTACTTTCGCCATTACTATTCCATGCCTTGAGGCTGGAATTGCTGAGTTTGACGATTATCTCAAAGCCCAAGCTGAGGAAGCCCATAAAATTGCTCTCGAGGCTTACGTGCCAAACCCTGAAGATGTTGCAGAGGAACTCAATGTACACGTTCATATGTAAGTACCAATACCAACTCTTCTCTTATATTATAAAACGAGTAATGTTACAAGTTAGGAAAATTTGATAGAATTAAATTAAAATTTGTGAATATTTAAAGTTGAATTATACATAAGTCAAAGTTATTAAACTATTCATCCATCCAAGAATTAATAGATAAAAAAATCTGTCTTTTTTTTATTTTTTTATTTATTTTTATTTAAATTTTGTCAAATGTCTTAAATTTAATTTTATGTTTCTTTTTTTATTTTAATTTATTTTTCACTTGATAAAATTTAAATAAAAAAATAAAAATAAAAAACAAAAAAATTAACAAGTGATCTTCATCTAGAATCAATTGTTTCTTTCTAGCAAAATTAAAAAAATAGTAGATATTATGAAAAAAGTTTTGGCTATATGTAGTATTTTTCTTACAAGATACAAATATACTTCCTTCATCAAATATTTTTCTTACACTTAATTTGATACAATTAATGCAGGGCATTGGAGGGGACAAACAGCACAAGAAGGGAGCTAAAGCAGAAATATAGAGGACCATGCACAGCCACCAACCCCATTGACGCATGCTGGAGGTGCAGGAAGAATTGGGCCAAGGATCGCTTTAGGCTAGCCAAATGTGGCAAGGGGTTCGGAAGAAGGGCCACCGGAGGGCTTGGCGGCCCCATCTATGTCGTCACCGATGAATCCGATGATGATATGGTTAACCCTAAACCGGGGACTCTCCGGTATGGTGCTATCCAAAAGGGTCCATTGTGGATCATATTCAAACGCAACATGGTCATCAATTTGAAACAGGAGTTGTTGGTTACCTCAGACAAGACCTTTGATGGTCGTGGAGCCAACGTGCAGATTAAGGGTGGTGCTGGCATCACCTTGCAGTTTGTGAACAATGTGATCATCCACAACCTTCGCATTAAGAATATCGTGTCTAAGAATGGTGGCATGATAAGGGACTCTGTGGACCATGTTGGACAAAGAACCAGGAGTGATGGTGATGCCATCTCCATTTTTGGATCCTCAAACATTTGGATTGATCATGTTTCCATGTCAGATTGCGCGGATGGTCTTGTCGACGCTGTCCAGCGTTCCACTGCAATCACCATCTCAAATTGCCACATGACCAAACATAACGATGTAATTACTTTAAATTATTCTTCATTACTTACATGCTTGTTGACCCTTTATTTATTATTAGTTACGTTATATAATAATAGGAAAATAATGTTTGTATCATCATTTTTTATACCATTTTTATACCTAGATAATAATATACAAATATCTAGTTAATAATGTATATTATGTAGTTAATGGAAATTAGTAATTGACTATCAATATTGATAATCAATTACTAACCTGGTTAACCACATAACAGACGTCATTAAATAAATATTTATGCATTGTTAAGCAAGTATAAAAATAGTGTTAAAAATGATACGCATATAGAAGAATTGATAATATTAACACTTGCAATTTAATTAATGACATGCAAGGGTGACTTGGAAATAATATATAGGTGCATTAATTTGATGAGTGAATGTTATTACAGGTGATGCTGTTCGGAGCTAGTGATACCTACTCTGGGGACAAAATTATGCAGATAACAGTGGCATTCAACCATTTTGGGCAGGGATTGATTCAGAGGATGCCAAGAGTTAGATGGGGTTTCGTACATGTTGTGAACAATGACTACACTCACTGGCTAATGTATGCAATTGGTGGTAGCTCAGGGCCAACCATTCTGAGCCAGGGCAACCGCTTCATTGCTCCCAACAACAATGCTGCCAAGGAGATTACACATAGAGACTACGCAGGACCAGAAGTGTGGAAGAAGTGGCAATGGACCTCAGAATTGGACCTGTTCATGAACGGTGCAAAGTTTGTTGAGTCAGGGCCACCTGTTGGGAAGTTGCCATTCAAGAAAGGATTTATAATGAAACCAAGACATGGAAATGCTGTCAGTAGGCTAACTAGGTTTGCTGGTGCCCTTCCTTGCGTGGTGGGCAGGCCTTGTTAGAAACAAATTTGTCCTTATTATCATATTTTATTTTTTTCAAAAAAAATAAATAAATAAAATACACACACAAGATATGAGAATCCTCTAGGATGAATTGCCACTTATGCTTTAGAGGATGTATATATGTTTATAGATATTTTTATAGTTTCCGCAATATCAATATAATTCTGTTAATTATACGAAAAAAGAAACACATTGTAGCCTTGTGAGAGAGCGTAAAAGAGAAGTTGTTACTCTTGGTTGGGTTCAGATGATAAGAAATAAGATGAGAATGTTCTTAAGTTATTTGTTATTTTGCTTTGGTCGTTTTTTAAAAAAATATATATTTTGTCCTTTTTTTGTTTGCAACTCAAATGGACGGTTGGAGGCAATTACGTTGAACAAAAGCAAATGTGTTTGGCTGCACGCATCTTTGGTGAAAAAAATCAATTCTAGGTATGTGATCCATAAAATTTTTAAAATATACCTATATTTATATTGCAAAAGAAATTCTATCTCATCGTCCAAATAAAATTAATTCTTCTAAACTAATTTCTTAAAATATTATTCCCAAACGCAAAAAACTAGAATAGAAAAATATTAGAAAACGGTTTGGGAAGGTATTGGTTGTGGAAATCTTTGAGGCGAGGGATACTTTAGGTTTGATTGTCAAAACTCAAAATTAAAGTTTACTAGATGTCAACCAACCCTTAGCAGTAAGAAATCAAAACTGCTAGTTCTATAAGGGTGTTTTCTTATTACCGTGGAGGCTCTAGGTCACAACGAGAAGAATTATAAGTGTCTTATCTAAGATGGAAGAGAGATGATCAAGTGAACGAAATAAAATTGTAGGTCCTTGCTCCCTGGCTACGTGCTGAACTAGAAGGGTTGAGGTGTTTCCTAATCAAATATCAACCCCAATTCCTTAACCAATATATATATGTTACAAAATCTCCCTAACAAGCTAAGTTCAGGCAATGTGTTTTGTGCCAAGCCCTCTTTGTATCAGATAATTATGATGCAGTAGCTCACAAACAAAAGTAGGATGCACAATATTTAGTACTCGAAGATATATAAACAAAGATCGAAGAAATGTTTTCATTGCCTTATCTCCATCGATCCAATGCCAATTTGTATAAAGAAAATCATCTCGAAAACATAAGAAATAAATACCCTTCATCTAGTCTAAGTTTGTCTGAGCATTTAGGTCTCCATTAGCTAGGTACTTAATTAGGCATCACTCTGTGAGTATTGATGGAGGATATGGTTAATTACTTTACTAAACCTTCGTGAATAAAAATGTGGGTACTTTACTATGCCTTCCCTAAAGGAAAGCACTAGTGTTGCAACCCTTCCACAGTCACTATCACAAAGAACTATTAGAAAGTGATTCCAACTATTAGTTCCAAGCAACCTCTATCATACTCAACAAAAGTAAGGATAAAGGAAAGAGGAGATTTTGACTTAAAAAGTTGCTAGAAATTGAGTCAGGAAATCTTCATTCCCCGGTGCTGATGTCTCCCTAGCCCTTCAACAATGCTTGCATTTTGATAAGTATAACTGCCTGCTCTCTCAGGAACACACTAAGGTTAGATAAGCAAAGTGAAGCCTCGTAGATATGAAGGTGGCTTGTCAAGGAATTCTTTAGCCTATACATCCACTTTCAAAGATGTTCTTTATTATATCAATAGTTTATAGTGGATATACATATACTTGAAAAACCTTCATAAGTAATTTGTTATTTTTTTATATATTTTCTCACTAGAAAAGATGCACCATGACCTTTTCAAGAACTTTCACCCAAATAGAGGGATCACTCATCTTAATTAGAATTAGATATTGAATCAATAGAACAAAGTATTGATTTCACAAAGAATAATGATTGAAACAAATTAAATGAAGCACTTAATTAAAAATATAAAGAATTTAGAATGAACATCTATTTTCATGATCAGATAATTAAATACACTTAATGATTATGAAGTTAGAGATTAATTAGAAAATGAAAAACTGCAAATCAAACTTATATTCACTTCAAGTCTCATTAATAAGGCATGCATTTCCCTACCGTAAAAATATATATATATATATTTCTCTGGCACAGCACGCATGTTCCATGCATGTGAACCTTCCATCGACGTTGAAGCAATAATCCGATACCTGAAAGCAAAGTACCATAAAAGGCATAAAGCATGAAGATCTGGATTAGATAACAATCCCAAAGCTTCTAAAGAATGTGACTGTACAGAACTTTAATTTTATAAAACCAGCTCCCATTGTAGCCATCCCAATCTCACCCATCCCAATCTCACCGCATAGAATACTGCTAGCATATTGAAACGATTGCCTTGCCTATATTGCAATAAAATCCCATGATCCAATAACAATCACCATCTCACATCAATCCACCATACCCTACCATTCTCAGGTTACCCACAGCTGAGCCATGTATACTAATTTTTTAGCATAAGCAAGATTTTTTAGCATAAACAAGATTTTAAATCTCGATTACAATCATGTCACTTACAATAACAACGTTAGCTATACAACTAACATATCCTCCCTTAAACCGAATTGATGTGACTAATATATCAATCGTGGCATGTTGTTGTTTCGCATAATATCAACCGCCCCGTGAGTTGCAATACACCACCATTTTGTTTGCTAAGATCACGACCTCACATCTATCACTTCATCCATGCATATTAGATTGTTTTTTGAAACCTTGATCATAAGGCGCACACACACACACACAGATATATATATATATATATATATAACACAGCTGAATCCATTTGTTAAAGTTCATGCTTATGGCTTTTCCTTGTATACGAAAATGCACGTATTAGAGAAGAGGGTAGGGGAGTCTTTGCTCCCACTCCCACCCCACCCATTGTCAAAAACCAAAAGTAGGGTTTTGCCAAGAAAAGGAAAAACAAACAAACAAAACTAGGTAGCCCAATAAGAGAGTGACTATCCATTCAAGTGAGCTAAGGTTCATGGGGCTGCAAGCGTACTATTACGCCAAGATAATTGGGCAAACCCTTATCATCTGAACTAGGGAGGGCCTCAAACCGGCCCAACAAATATATGGTATTGCCTAATTCTTTTGGTGTATGAAATTTGTTATTATTTTTTTTAGTGATATTGCCTTAAAAAAACAGACTCTCTACATTCACAAAGGTTATTATTATTATTATAAAGAAGGTTTAAGACTCGGTGTAGATACACGTCAAAAAAGAAAATATTAGGTGTAGATAAAAAGAAGGTAATTTTACCCAAAAAAAATAGGTAAGAGCGATTGAATCTCCAATGAAGTAATCTCAAAAAGATTATGTTCCACCTAAACTAATGCTCTTGTGCACAAAATGTTTTTTTTCCTCATTATACAATAAAAACCTAATCAACATGTATTTATAAATATATATATATATATATATATATATGAAAAGTTAAAATGACCAAGTGACCAACTATATAATAGCGCCATGTGAGTCTGACATGTTAATTCTCTTAAGATTTTAACAATTTATTGATGAAATGGATTAGATTAATTGGGCAATATAGAAAAACATAGGGGTAAGTTGTTATAATTAATAAATAAATTATTCACACTTTAAATAAAATTGAAGGGAATTGCGTGTAATTTTCTCCTTAAAAAACGACACGTACAATAAGATATGAGCTAAAAAAAACATATGATATGAACTCCAAACGTAAAAATATTTCTAAAATTAAAAAGATAAGCAAATATAAAAGTACCTGCTCTTTAAACTTTAAAGTAGGGAAAAGAATGTTATTTTGAGCTTTAACAAACCTCCCAAAGCCCAAATTAAAATATAAAAAGAAAAATTAAAAAATACCCAAAGACCAAAAAAGAAAACAAAACCTTGCATTGATGCAGTTCTTTAATACAGAATCACCGAGAAAAAGGGCTTTATTTAAAGAATGCACAGCAAGAATATAGGTAATTAAATTACTTAGAAAAGGCTAATTTTAGCATTAATAATCTAAGTGGTAGGGTTAGTCAAAAGCTTCCCACTGCAGATATATATTACTAACAACTAATAAATTAACTGAGTTAAACATTAGCAGAAAGAAAAATTGACGTTTGACACATAAGGAGTTTATATAATTAACCATTCTTTTTCTTCAAACAGCATAACAGACATAGATTAAGGGTCAAGATATCTGGAAATTGGCAACTTTTCAAGTTCCATGCTTCTTCCCTCCAAAGCGATACATATCCATATATAATCATCAATCATTATTTAACATATAAAAAAAGTTAAAATGACCAAGTGACCAACTATATAATAGCGCCATTTCTGACATAAAGTCTTGTTTTGTAAAATTATGTCGTGTCAATTAGTAGAAATAATTGGGCAATATAGAAAAACATAGGAGGTAAGTTGTTATAATTAATAAATAAATTATTCAATTTCAAGTTATGTAATCAAATGTTATTTGAATTTGAATTTTAATATTATCTTATTAAAAATAATTAAATAAAAATATAAAAATTTGTTAATTATCACTTTTAAGTTATGCTACTAATGTAATTTGAATTTGAAATTGAATATTATCTTTTTAAAAGAAAAAAAAATATAAATTATTTTAATGTTCTTTTTCTTACAAGTGTCATTTTTAGATTTTGCTACCATGGACTCATTTCAAATTTGAATTTGAATTTCTTTTTTGTTATTTAGAATTTGAATTTTATTTTTTTTATTATTATTATTATTATTATTATTTATTTTTATTATTATTATTATTATTATTATTATTATTATTATTATTATTATTATTATTATATATGAAAACTTTTTTGAAATATTTCTTTATAAAATAAAAACATTTTTTATGATGTCAAATTATATTATAATATACAGAGATAAAGTTAAATTAGTTTGTACCTAAAGCTCAAAATACTTTTTCAATAATTTTTGAGATTTTTAAAATATTTTCAAAATGTTATATATTAACTTGATATTTGACGTTCTCAACAAAATAAAATAAATATTTGAATTTCAACATAAAATTTCTTTATCACCTATAATTACTTATGAAAATTATAAATATATTTTTTATAATAATAAAATAATTATCATATATTATTTTTAAAATATTTTAATTTTTTTTATAATCTCATGCATTGTACCGGTGTTATTATAGTAATATGTAGAAAGATTAAGTATCAAAGGAGCAGAAGCTGCCATTTCAAATTTTCAACATTTTTTTTTGGTAAATCATTTAAATTATACTATTATAGTACTATTCTTAGTATGAATGCATATAATTGTACCTAATTTTTACAATACGTCCAAGTTTCTCAATTACCTTATTCATTATTATGAGACTTCTTTTGTAATTTAAAACTCAAAAGTTGTTAATTAAATAGTTTATTAGTAAAACTTCATTGGAAACATTAAAGCCTTCAACTGTGGATTAATTGTTAAGTTGTGATTGTGTAGCCAATAAGCTTAGAAGCATTTTCTGCTGGGAACTTTGTGTAGACAATAAGTTTTCTTTTCTCTGACAAATGCCCTTGTACTGATATTTGGCTGCAACCATGCAGAATCCCCAATGGAACTACAGAGTTGGGAAACTAGGATCAAGAAAAACTTGATCGTTAAGATTATAAAACATTTTATTAGTCCCACAATAATATCGATACTTCCTCCATTGTACATTATTCGTGACACTCCTCCCTTGTGTACTTTGAAAAGGTTTTGCCACAATTACTTTGATCAGCCATGGCAAAACATATTAGTCTTGTGATCATCATTATCTCTTGATGGATTTGAGTTTTGTATTCTCATACAAAGACAACCTGAAAAAAGAGATGATTGGTCTTTTGTGGCAAAAAAAAACTCACATTCTGGAAAGCAAATTCCCTGCTAGAACACTTATTCTCAAACTTTTGACCAAAACTAGAAATTATTCTTCTTCAAATTGTTCTTAACTCAGTCCTTCATTACTTCACTCGCAATTCACTTCTTTATTCTTCCATCTTAGCACTGAAAAGTCTTATTTAAAAATTAAATAAAAATGGAGGAAAAGAAATCTCATATTCAACTAGGACAAATTTAAGTTAAATTTTCTGTTTTAGAATAATGGCTAAATACTTTGCATGTTCCTGAATGAATAATGTTGAGAAAGATAATAGAGGCAAATGGAAAAATAGGGCTCTCATATTCACTTTTATCTTTTACATTGAAAAATAAAAATCAAGCTATCGTGATTTTCTAGTCTACTAGGATTTATGAACTTTGGGTCAAAATGCAAATCTTATGTAGGTCTCTTTGCTAAAGAACCTCTGAACCGAAAGACAATGGCAAGATCAAATTCAGAATCTATCTTTTTAGCTCGTGTGGACATAAATGCCCTCACTTTTATTTATTGATTATTAAGTTCCATTTTGATCCCTTAATTATCAAATCATGATATTCCCCAAAAAATCAATAGATTCATTATACAGGGAAATAAACAAGATTTATGTGCATCACAAACATGCAGTAGTTAACAGTTTCAGAGTATATGGAGTTTGTTTGTTGCACATTGAAAAAGCCAGGGTAGCAATTTCAAATATATAATAAACCAATTCACAAAAATTAAGGGTGAACAGAAGAAAAGAAAGCTGAAATTAGCAATCCAATTACCAAACCAGACCTTTTTTTTATTTTTTCATTGTTTTGGCTCAGAAAAGCAGGAGGTCATTATGAGAATACAATAGCCTCATAGGTCACTATGAAGAAGCATATTCTAAAACAGATTATTCTATCTTAGTAATTCAAAATTCAACAAAGTAGCGTAAAAAGCATGTAAGATAGCTTATTAAGCTGTAGTTGTCCTAAACCTTTCAACAGTTAGGCATCATGATTTCCTTAGCCGATGTCTATCATGTAGTGACAGCCACAGTCCCATTATATGTGACCATGATACTAGCCTACATCTCTGTTAAATGGTGGAAACTATTCACACCAGATCAATGTTCAGGCATAAATAAATTTGTGGCTAAATTCTCAGTTCCACTGTTGTCATTTCAAGTGATTTCTTCTAACAACATCTACAAAATGAACCTCAAACTCATATATGCTGACTTTGTTCAGAAATTGCTTGCATTTCTAGCCTTAACAGCAATCATTAAGATCAGTGCCCGAGGAGGTTTAAAGTGGATCATAACTGGTCTCTCATTATCAACACTTCCTAATACTTTGATCCTGGGAATTCCACTCATGAAAGCTATGTATAAGGAAGAAGCTGCTGTTCTCCTTCCCCAGGTTATTGTCTTGCAGAGCTTGATCTGGTACAATTTGCTGTTGTTTCTTCATGAGCTTCATGCTGCTATTCCTGCAAGGACCATGCCAACTGCACCACCATCACAAGGCACAGGTAGGCATGTTAAAAATGACATGGTACTTGGACAAATATAAAGTCTAGATAAATCCCTCATTTTCATTTCTTCATTTTTCTCCTTGCCATTTTCACTCATATCAAGCACATCCTAAATCTAATCCAAAACTGATTTTTATTTACTTGAGATTTGATATACCTTTCTTCATTTTTAAATTATGCATATATAACTTTGATAAATTATTCTTGTTCAGTCAACTGAAGTAATCTATGGCAATCAAAGTGGGGCCAGAACATATTTTAAATTTCTCCTTGTTTTTCTGTTTTTTTCTTTCTTTCTCTCTTCAGTTAGATTCCATTTGAATACCTATTCCTCTTAAATGCAATTAAAAGTTGACAAATTATCCTATTGCATCTGCATCAAATAAATTTAACTGAAGCCTGTGTCACTAGAATGTCTGTGCTTCATGTTAGTAAATGGTACAAAATTTAGATATCAACTGTCCCATAAAAAGCAATATTATGATTATACATACATTACTGCAATGGAAGTGGTTTCATTTCTATTTTCTCCCTTTCTTGTTTTCTGCTTAAAGGAGAAACGGAGACTTCTCAGGAAGTACAATCAAAAGAAGAAGAGGAAGAAGCAGAACCTAGATCAGAGAGGAAAATGAAGATCTTGCTCATTCTTATGACTGTGGGGAAGAAGTTAATTAGAAATCCTAATACCTATGCAACTTTCATAGGTCTTATTTGGGCAAGCATACACTTCAGGTAAGCACATTGGAGAGTGGAGAGTCACTAACTCTTTAAGCCATATTTGTTCAGCTCACCCAAGTCAATGTTGGAAATTATTATATTTCCTAAACATTAGGGGAGAAATAAAGATAATTAGATAAACTTGTTGCAGGTGGGAAGTGCATATGCCGGAAGTAGTTAATCAGTCAATATTGATATTGTCCAATGGAGGTCTAGGTATGGCAACATTCAGCTTAGGTAAGAGAATGGATCAATTGTTTCCTGTTATGAATTTTTGAAAATAACAATTGACTTCAAGAGTTGGATTAAAAGGTCTTTCCTATTTTTTGATTGAAATAACAATTATTTCTTGATTGAAATAACAATTATAATCGCAATTACTATACTTCTTGATTGAACTTTTAACAGGTCTTTTTATGGCATCAAACTCCAGCATTATAGCATGTGGGCCAAGGATGACAATGGTGGCATTAGGACTGAAATTTCTTGTTGGGCCTGCCCTAATGGCTCTAGCCTCCATTGTGATTGGATTAAGAGACACATTGCTCAAAGTGGCAATTGTTCAGGTGATCTTATCTTTCTTTTGTGTACCCCATTTCAGATCATGGAAGGGTATATGATATGATTTTGCATGTGCAGGCAGCTCTACCCCAAGGAATTGTTCCTTTTGTTTTTGCCAGAGAATATAATGTCCATCCAGCCATTTTAAGCACTGGGTAAGCAATACTTCAAAGCATCTCTTTGATAACCTTTGCATATAGCCTGAGTAAGATTAGATGTTGTTCTTGTTTTGGTCACAGGGTCTTACTAGGAATGCTGATTGCCTTGCCAGTGGCATTGACCTACTATGTCCTCTTAGCACTCTGACGCGCTTCGTTAGATATATACCAGGAACAATGACAAGCAGTTACATTGGGGTAAAATAACAACTTACATAGTTGTATATTGTCAGTATTGATTCATAGTCAGGAAAGGAAAGACAGAAAAAAATTAAAATAAATTGCACAAGTAGAGAACACAGATTTTGTAACTGTTGATTCAACAGAGAAATAAAACATTTGTGCATTCATCATTAATGGGATTTACTCAAATTTCTAATTTGAAGATTGTAATTTATAGTTTTCTATTTTATTTGTAGATTCATATCTTGTAATTAATATTGAAATTTGCAAAAGATATGTGATAAATATGAAATATATGTGAAAGATATACAAGATATTAGATGAATTTATTTTTAATAAGAAACTAGGAAAGCCATAAAGAGAGTAAGCGTAGTTTCTTGTTAAGCAAGTTCTTCTGAGTTATAAATACTTATATTAAAGAATTGTAAATGTTAGGAAAATGAGGGAGATGAGATTGTGAGTTATGTTGCGGTAGAGGGATTGCAACTTTGTCTACAAAAGTTGCATCAGCGAGTGTTTACAACTTTGTCTATAAATGTTGTAGTTGTTGAGAGAGAGTTTTTAACTTTATCCGTGCAAAAGTTGTAATGAGGGAATGTTTGCACTTTTATCAGTGCAAAAATTATATTTGTAGCATTATTTATAGTAGATTTGACATCTTCTCATCTATATATGTAAGCATGTTAGGCCGAACCATAATAAATTTGGTGTATAATTTGTGTGATATTTTTTTCCAATTTTGCAAAAGTTATATTTGTAATGTTGTTCATAGTAGATTTGACCTCTTCTCATCTATATATGTAAGCATGTTGAGCCGAACTACGATAAACTTAGTGTGTGATTTGTGTGATGTTTTTTTCCAATTTCTAATATTTATGAAAGCACGCGTAGACGCGATAAGGTATTCCCCATCAATCATCTTGCTTACAAGTTACAATCACATAGAAATAAAACATATGATTGAGTCACTGAGAATGAGAAGACATAAGAGTACATAGTTAGGAGATATTGATATGTTTATCTGTGTCAAATGACCTTTTAATGTGAATACACCTCCCCTTCCATTTTAGGAACAAGAATGGAGGAGATGACTAATTGAAATATCATCCATGAGAAGTTAGGGATGCATTTTTATTCAGAATCTGTGTCTAATAAAATCGATCAAGCTGACCAATTATTAGAATGAAAATATATGATAGTTTTGGAGGTGACATCAAGAACTGTATTAAAATTGCAGATAAACATAGAAATAATTGTATCTGGCAAAAGATGACCAACAAAACTTCACTTCTCGCCAGCCTGTTCTCTCCAAAGACAAAGCACACTCTTGTACATCATTGTGTTTCTCTATCCAATATATTTAAACCATCCAGCTTTTCTCCCCTTCTCAAATTTAAAATGCAATGTTATTTTGCAAACCTCTTTACTAGTGTGGCACCAGTTTGGAGTTTTATAAGTTATAACGTAATTGAAGCAAGTCTCCCCGGGTATATATTATATGATTTCGCCTCTTCATGGCAATCTAAGTCTACTTATAAATGTATATAAGGAGATTCCTAAATTTCAAAAAGATAAACAAAAATGACTATACCTATTGCAGCCAAGCTTGCAACTTGAGGAGTTTTCTATGGACCAATCCACACCTTGAGTAATTGTTGTATTTCCGACCTTTAAATTTCTTTGATATGATAAATGCAATACAAACGTCACCCTTTGCAAGATAATTCATTTAGAATATTCCTAAAACAAGTGGCATGCCTAATAGCTCAGTTTCACTAGATCATGGCAATTCTATTTTTGGAAGGTAATATAGTATAAGTCATTCCAAAAGGTAATACTGTAATAATATAAGTCATTGCAAAAGGATGATTTTTGGAAGCTATCACGCATTAACCACAAGGAGAAAATTTATTTCCAATTAAGATTTGCCGTACCCAGACAAATTAACAATGCGTAGTAGACATTGCAGCTCTTTTGTTCAATTTGAATAGTAGTAATATAAGTATTTGAACCTATCATTTGAATTTGTTGTTTCAATACTTAAATGGGCAACAGAAAATTAACCGAATCTCCAATCTTTGTGTCATCCATCTTCAACTGGAATTGGAAGCAAAATAAAATAATTTTAAAATTAAGAAACCAGGAGGTAATGTGTGACAGCTAGTGGCATGGTTGTCAGAATTCAAATATGAGTTTCAAGTATACATTTAAGTTAAAGAAATCTCACGTTGTTTAGGAATGGACATAGTAAAGATTTTATAAGTGGTTAGACCCAAGCTACTCCCTTAAGGTTTTTGGTTGATACGTGGTATTTGACCCATTGTTGTTATTCCTTTTTAAGTCCATTATTTCAGATCTCTTCAGTATTTTGGACTGTCCTCTTTTTAACAAGTGATATTATAGTCGTTGGTTCAGTTTGAGCGAATAACTTTATCACGAAAAGAGTCAACTTTGGTAAAATTGTTGACCCGCTACTCTGTTCATGGGGTAATGACCGTTTGTTAGTACCCTTATGTGTAGATTCACATTTGAGGAAGGGATTGTCGGGAATTAAATTATGAATTACAAATGTATATGTGAGTTAAAAAAATCACATGTAAGTGGATGGATCACGATCCTCTGCAGGGATATAAGCCTTTAAAAAAAAATTAATGAAAAAAAGTTAAAACTTAACATAGCTTTTATTTTCCCACCATCAGATTTCGAACTGCAGGAGGTGTAGTTGATTTTTGAACTGCACCTAATCCAAATCCTAAGTGAACAGAGTTAGGACTTTATAAGTGATTAGACCCATGAACTTATTATCTTAAGATTTTGAGTTGAAATATAGTGTCTAGTCCATTGCTATTATTCCTCTTTAAGTCTATTGTTTCAAATATTTTTAGTATTTTGGTTTCCCCTCTTTTTAAGCATAGTTACAATGTAAATGACATTGTTAAATTTGGTTTGCCATTCTTTGAGTGCTTAAAATCAGCTCCTCACATCAAATAGGCTAGACATTTAAAAATAAAAATAAAAATTGTTCGAATGGCATCTTCAAAACCATTTTCATGTTCAACCTTTCCTTATTCTTTGAAACTATGATGAAGTGAAACTTGAAACATGTAAGGCTTCATGCTATTTGTAACATGTAGTTATGTAAATTTCTCGCAGCTATAGTCAATGAAATACAAAACGATTCCTATCTTTGTTTTTCACCCCACTAAACTTATCAAATATCCTTTGGCGTTTTAAATATTAATAGCCATGTGAATGAAACTCCAGAGATGAACAATCGTTCACTTTATGGTACATTCATTTTCTCCTCCTTTTCAAAGGATAAGATGTTTATATTATAATTTGTTTTGATGTGGAATCAGAAAGTGCCTAAGAAGACACGTGTATGGCAGTTTCCTCCTTCTGCTGCTGCTGTCCGGAGATCTGAGGGGGGTTGGGTACTTGCAAGGGGACTCCAAAGCTCAAGTCAGGCAGAGAATAAGAGAGGTCTTTTTCTATATTAATATTAATCTGGCCCTGGATAGAATAACTTAGTCTGATACTTATAGAGCAAGCGTATGGTCCCTTCATGATCAGAGTGAGGTACAGGTACGTTAAGATCGTGGCCTGATGGGGGGTGCCTCTACTCCACGTTTGTTCAGATGGAGCCTTGGCAGTGGGTGTCTCCCTCCCACGATCGTCAAGACAGATCCCTAAACTTTAAGGATGTCGTGTTAATGGCCACTTGCTGTAGCAAACAGCTATGGTCCCCACACCCTAGGAGTCATAAGTGGTAGGTTTCAGGTCCTGCGCAGGCCTAAGGAATATGGTTATGGGATTCTATCGAATATTTGGAAGGCCTAACCAAGGTTCGTAGCGGCGGGATCCCGTAATTTCCACGATGAATGAGCTTTCTCTTACAGGACCCCGGATTACGGCCCTGAACATAATCATACAAAGGAAGTTTTACAAGCTTGTTTACATCATACATATTCACCAATTAATTATATGAGGTAATGTAGTTAATTAATTTAAGGGAGAAACCAAATCCATGCCAAGTATACATATGTATAAAACCAATGTCAATACCACGTGAACTCCATGTTCATTAACAAACCCTTATCTTTTTAATAGTATGCACATAACTTTCTTTCAATTTTGCGATATCTTTTTTTTTCGATTAAGAAATGTTTAAGTCAATTTGTAAGCACTTCGATCAATTCACATTTTTAATCTGATAAAAAATAAGTCATTCAAGTCATGATCAAATAATTCACAAAAATATTTCTTACAACTTGACTCAAATAATTAATAAAGTTAAAATTCAAGCTTATAATTGTATACTTATTCATACATCACATTTAGGATGAAACTATAATTTTTTGGATGACAGTGTTAAATATACCTTAACTTTCATGTATGTCAAAATGTTTTAGAAGTAGGGATTGAATTCATCTATTAAGGAACTTATTCAAAAAGTTACATATAATATTTAATGAAAATTTATTGGGGTGCCACCGCACCCTTACTCCATGAGTAGTTCCACCTTTGTATCACATGTTTATCCAACACTAAGTCAATCTCTTAAGGTATTCAATTTACAATATCTCATAAAGGAGACAAGTATAATTTTAAAATTTTATAAGACAAAAATATGACTGAATTTAATTATTAAACGTTAGTCTACTCTAAGATATGGAATGCACTTTAGCAGCAAATTTTAAAGCAATAATACTTTTTTGTTAAGGTCACGAGGGTGTATCTACCTTTAGATCATTTAGTGAGTTGAGATTTTTATGTACTTTATCAAATTAATGATAAATATACTCTTACTTTTTTTTTTTGACAAAAAAATACACTCTTACTTACTCACTTTAAAAGTAAACTCACTTTATAAAATTCTTATTCACTTTTTAGTAGGTTTGGAACCCTTTTATCACAAGTGAAGTGTGCAATCATAAAACTTAATAATTGCTTTGATTTATAAATGAAATCATTTATTTTAAAAATTATAAAATAGGAAGTAATTTAATTTGGATTTTTTTATTTTAGCAATGTATAAATAGAAGTTTACTCAAATTTGGTTGGATTTTTATTTTATATTTTAATTTTTTAATTTTTGAAATTAACATGTTTGCCCTTATTAATTAAGTCATTTTGCCTATGATAAGTAAATATAATAAAGTAAATTATTAACATAAAGTTAATTTCATTCATCTCTAATGTGTTCCAAAATTTTGTATATGGGTCTTCCGGCAAGTATCCTAAAGGCGTGATTAAGGTGCATTTAATACTCTCTATTAAATATTTTTATTTACTTGAAGAAGAAAATAATAAATACCTTTGAAGTTCCTATTATATTAAATATAATATTTTAATTTAATACTTTTAATTTATTTCTTAATTAATTTTCATTATATTTTAATAGGTTTTAACAGAGTGGTTATATTTATAAAAATGTTTAAATAGGTGTCAATTGTTTAAATAAGTTTTAAATTAGGTCATAACTAATAATAAAATTTTATAATTAAGTTCTTGGAACTTGTAACAGCAACAGAGAATGGCTTACAAATTAATGTAAATATTTATTAATAGAGTCTAAATGTCATCGGTCAATATGTATATATTTTAAAATATTTTAGAAACATCAGGATTCCGTTAAAAGTTTTTAATTTACAAGGATCAATATAAAAATTCAGTGATACTATAAGGACCTATATAGTTATTTAACCTAAATTTAAATTTTCAAAAAACTTATAACAAGATTTAAAATAATTCAATATCTTACAAGTTACTTTGGAATCATTCAAAATTAGCAATGATTTTATTTTGATTTAATTTGAATTAAATTAAATTAATTTGATTTAAAAATAAATTTTTATGTTTGGAATTTTTTAAAAAGGAATTTACTATACCGAGTATCTTAGGACACTAGTTAAGTAACAAATAAAAAGTATTAAATGAAAATGTTATATTTAAAGTAATTCTATATCCTCTTATAAATTCTTCTAAAAAAATGACTTATAATTAAAGAGGTTCCTAGCATTTTAACCTTAAATCAATTCATCTCTAATGTTTTCAAAATTCATAATTCAATTTGAAAACTAATTTAAACCCTAATTTTGTATAAGGGTCTTCTGTCTTAAAGACACATATTAAGATATGTTTAATACTCTCTATTAAATATTCCTATTTATTTAAAGAAAAAATAGTAAATACTAAAGTTCCTAATATATTAAATATAATTTTGTCATTTAATACTTTTTATTTATTTCTTATTCAGTGTCCTAAGACACTAGTTATAGTAAATTCATTTATTAAAAAATGTTCCAAACAATATACATGTATATTGAAATATTTCTTGCAAGTATATTTGGAATCAAATATTTTAGAAATTGTTTTGATTTGGAATTTTTTTTTTATTTTAGTTGTGTATAAATAGAATTTCATTTGTTTATTTTATTTTATTTTTAATTATTGAATTAATATCTTTACCCTTATTAATTAAGTCATTTAACCTATTATAAGTAATAATAATAAAGTAAATTACAAACATAAAATTAATTCAATTCATCTTTCCAAATATGGAATTTAGTTTGTAAACTAATTTTAAACTTATTTTTATGTAAGAGTCTTCTAGAAAGTGTTCTAAAAGCATTAATTAAGGTGCATTTAATACCCTCTATTAAATGTTTCTATTTATTTTAAAAAAATAATAAATACCTTTAAAGTTCCTAATACATTAAATATAATATTTTCATTTAATACTTTTTAATCAGTATTGTAAGACTCTCCTTATAGCTAATTCCTTTTTAAAAAATTCCAAACAAAAATATTTATTTCTAAATCAAATTCAATTAATTAAATTCAATTAAAATCATTTCCAATTTTGAATTTTTTCCAAACATAACTTGCAAGTTATTGAATTATTTTAAATCTTATTATAACTTTTTTGAAAATTTAAATTTAAATTTAGGTTAAATCACTATATACATCCTTAAAATAGCGCTTAATTCTTAAATATATTCCTATAATTTAAATGTTTTTAATGAGGTCTTATAATTAAATAAATAAATAAATACATATTGGATAATAGTCCATTTAGGTTCGTTTGGATAACAGAATTGAAATTAAAATATAAAATTTTAATTTCAATCTCAATTCTTTCAATTAAAATTAATACGTAATCTTAAATTTTATATTTGGAGTTGTCAAAGGATTAAGATAAAAAATTTTAATTTTAAATTCAATTATAATTTTATTATTTAAAAGTATGATCTAAAATATTAAAAAATTATTTATAAAAATTAAAATTAATAAAAATATTCATAAAATAATATTTTTATAATATAATAATCATTTTTTTCATAAATAAAATTTTCATGAATTTTTTTAGAAAAAAATAAATAACTATTATAATAATTTTTATGTAAATATAAAAAAAATTATATAAATATATAATTTCAATAAATATGATTGTTCATAAATAAATGCGAGAGAAAAAGAAAGAGTTTAATTTTTAAGTTATGAAATTGATAATTCTTAAGATATAGGTTAAGAATTGAAAAATATTTAATTTAGTTATTTTTCAATTTATGAAATTGATTTATAGAATTACAATTTTAATTCTAAATAATATTGTAAACATAAAAATTAAAATTAAGAGATTTAATTCTAATTTTAAATTTTAATTTCATATTCAATTCTAAAAACTAAATAGACACTTATACTTTTTTAATGAATGTTTATTGTAATCTGCATGCAAATCTGTGTTACTGTTACATCTTTCAGGAACTTGATTATAAAATTTTATTTTAGTAAAGACTTAATTTAAATTTTAGTTAAACTATTAGACTTATTTAAATATTTTTAGAAATATAAGGGCTTGTTAAAAAATTTAAATTTTAAACACTTATTTTATAATTTAGTAAAAATGTAAAGACGTAGAAAATAATTTAATCTTAAATTTAAATTCTAGAAAGGGTTGTATTATGAAACATTGGAGAAGTTTCATAAGTAAAATAATTATAATTATTGATCTAAAAAACCAAGCACCCAACAGATAGAATTGTTGAACGGGTGCAATTCAACACCCATATTCAAAAAGTTTCATAAGTAAAATAATTATTGATCTAAAAAAATAAACATCCAACAGCTAGAGTTGTTGAGCAATTCAACCCTCGTGTTCAAAAAAAATTATAAGTAAAATAATTATTGAAATTAAAATACAAGCATCCTACAGCTAGGATTATTGAGCGCATGTATATTTGGAATCAAATATTTTAGAAATTGATTTGATTTGAATTTTTTTTATTTTAGTTGTGTATAAATAGAATTTCATTTATTTATTTTATTTTATTTTTAATTATTGAAATTAATATTTTCACCCTTATTAATTAAGTCATTTAACCTATTATAAGTAAAGATAATAAAATAAATTTCTAACATAAAATTAATTCAATTCATCCTTCCAAACATAGAATTTAGTTTGTAAACTAATTTAAAACCTAATTTTATATAAGAGTCTTCTAGTAAGTGTCCTAAAAGCATTAGTTAAGGTGCATTTAATACCTTCTATTAAATGTTTCTATTTATTTTAAAAATAATAATAAATACCTTTAAAGTTCCTAATACATTAAATATAATACTTTTATTTAATACTTTTTAATCAGTATTGAAAGACCCTCCTTATAGCTAATTCCTTTTCAAAAAAATTCAAACAAAAAAATTTATTTCTAAACCAAATTAAATTAATTAAATTCAATTAAAATCATTTCCAATTTTGAACTTTTCCAAACATAACTTGCAAGTTATTGAATTATTTTAAATCTTGTTATAACTTTTTTGAAAATTTATATTTAAATTTAGGTTAAATCACTATATAGATCCTTAAAATGTCACTTAATTCTTAAATATGTTCCTGTAATTTAAAAGCTTTTAATGGGGTCCCTATAATTAAAAAAATTAAATAAATACATATTGGCTAATAGCCATTTAGACTCTTTTAATGAATGCTTATTGTAATTTGTATGTAATTTTGTGTTATTGTTACAAGTTTAGGGACTTAATTATAAAATTTTATTATTAGTAAAGACCTAATTTAAATCTTAGTTAAACTATTAGACTTATTTAAACATTTTTAGAAATATAAGGGCCTTTTAAAAAGTTTTAAATTTTAAACACTTATTTTATAATTTAGTAAAAATGTAAAGACGTAGAAAATAATTTAATCTTAAATTTAAATTCTAGAAAGGGTTGTATTATGAAACATTGGAGAAGTTTCATGAGTAAAATAGTTATAATTATTGATCTAAAAAACCAAGCCCCCAACAGATAGGATTGTTGAACGGGTGCAATTCAACACTCTTATTCAAAAAGTTTCATAAGTAAAATAATTATTGATCTAAAAAAATAAGCATCCAACAGCTAGAGTCGTTGAGCAATTCAACCCTCGTGTTCAAAAAAAAATTATAAGTAAAATAATTATTGAAATTCAAATACAAGCATCCTACAGCTAGGATTGTTGAGCCCATGCAATTTAACACTCGCCTTTGTAGCAAAAATTCTTTAAAAAAAAAAACACACATTAGAAAGTCTAGAACTACTAAACAAGCTATTAACTTTTTTTTTTTATCTGAAAAACTCTTAACTATTTTTTTTTTAAAATTTATGTGCAAATTAAAATCTACCTTAGCTTGGAGCAAAAGAAAGCATTTTGGGAGCAAAAGATAATTCAATAAGCCGTTTACCTCAGTTCCCTTCCCTCAAAATTACATCCAAAATCCAAATTAGGGAATGACAACAATCCGACGGTCACAGCTATCCAAAGCCTTCACCATTCTCAGATCGAACGGTCCACATCTTTTTCCTGAGAAACAAGAAAAAAAGTCAGAAAAAAAAGAAGAAGGAAAAAACATGTCCGAGAAAGAGGGCTGAAATTAGGGTTTACACTATTATTTATATTTCCCCTAAAGGGTTCCATTTCCACCGTTCAGCTCACTCTTCTTCTTTGCTTCTTCAACACTTCGAATTTTGAGATCCCCATTTTCTCTGAAGAAGCCATGGCTAAGGGTCCTGGTCTCTACTCTGACATCGGCAAGAAAGCCAGAGGTTTTTTTTTTTTTCTCTCTCGCTCTCAACCCATTCTCTGTGTTTTTTTCTATTTTTTTTAAATAAAATTTTTCTCTATCGGATTCATGTTTTTTTGTTTTTGTTTTGTTTTTTTGTTGTTTGATTTAGATCTCCTATTCAGGGATTACCACAGTGACCAGAAGTTCACCATCACCACCTACTCACCAACTGGAGTTGTAAGTCTTTTTTTTTTTTTTAATTCTGAGGTCTGATTGAATTGGGTTATTCAATTTTGCTATTGGGGTTTCTTATTGGAGTAAGTAGGAAAGAGAATCTATGTTGTGTTGTGTTGTGTTATTTTGGGAGGCATTATTATTATTATTATAGCAATATATTGTGTTGTGGGTTATTATTATTCAAATGTGATATGTGTGGGATTTGAGTGGTTGCTTGGTGTAGTTACAATGTTTGAAAATGATCCTTGTTGTGGAACCCTTTTCATCTGTGTCTGTTATTGCTGCAGGTTATAACATCATCAGGGACTAGGAAAGGTGACCTTTTTGTGGCTGATGTTAACACCCAGTTGAAGAACAGGAACATCACCACTGATATCAAAGTGGACACTGATTCTAATGTGAGTTCACCATCCTTGTTTGGAATATTTTGTTATTCTCTGTTCTGTCTGGTGTCTGATTTAGGTGTCTTGTAAAAATTATGAAAGCAGTTTTGGTGATTGATATGTGTTTTACTAACTACCCTTGCGAGGTGGGTTTTCAGCAGATTTTAATTTTCTTGGTTTGTCTTTATTTTTCGTCAGAGTCTAAAATGGTCAAGTTTGTCAAACTCTTGAGTTAACACATGCAAACTCTCTTTTTGTCAAACTCATTAGTTTAAGTAAACAAAATTGGAAAACTCTTAATTCTATTAGTGATTTTATGAGCCTGAATTAACAAGGGTAGTTAATCGCGCCATTTTGCGTGCGGCGCGTAGCGGCCTCTGGCCTCTGGCCTCACGGCTGTTGTGGCCCCTACAGCTACCAGGGGAGCCATCTGAAGCATTTCTGTTCAGCCCACACCATTCCCGAGCCACTCTACTTCCCATCCCTTTTTCGGCAGTGTACCCTCCTTTGCACCTCTCTGTTTTGGGCATTCACTTTCTTTCTTTGCAACTCTGTCTTTCTTTCTTTTTTAATTTTTTTTAATAATTTCTGCTTTTTTATTGTCCACAAGCTTAAGACTTGCACGCAAATGGTTTACAGCTCACTCGACAACTCTTTTATTGACTCTCTTTTGTTGACTCTTGATTACGAGTTATATCAGTAAATACTCTTTTTCAAACGATTATGTCATTAATAGTTAGCTTTCAAGTGGTTGGCTTTTTTGGTTTTCACATTTATTTTCACGATCGTTTATGGTTTTTTAAACACTTATCAATTAATGATGTCATTATTTTGAACAATATATTTGTTATGTTATTAATATACAATTATTAGTATGTATAATTATAATTCTTTATAATTATTATAATTAAAAGAGACTTAATTTTTGAAGTTACGTAATATATATATATATATATATATATATAATGTTTTATAATTTCAGAAGTTTTTTTAATTATATCTGCTATTTTTAATGTAGTGGCTATCCTGCTATGCGCTATACTGCTATAGTGTTTTTGGGATCGGCTACTCTGTGCTGCTATCTGGGATTAACTGCAATGGAATTATTAACCCATGGTTTTGCTCTTAAAATATGTAGTTTTGGTCAATTTTGTTGGGTACTTGAGTTGAGTCGAATTGAGTGCTATTTAATTATGTTTAGTTACTAATATATGTTTTTTCAAGTAATATTTTGAAGTAATCGAGTTTATGATTTGAGTTTACCTAAACACTCATGTTTAACAACTTTCAAAATGGTCACCCCAATTTTGGCTAGTGTTTCTGGGCACCCACTTTCAATTTCTAATTGTTTTGAGTTCACACCCTTTCAACTTTTACATAAGTCTACTCAAGCCCGTCTTACTATTTAGTTTGTAATTTAAGCTAAAATAGGTCATACGACATATGCCAGTTAAAACTACTATCCAGGCTAACTAAACAAATTGTTGAAAGTGTATAATTTTGAAACAATTTCTCATGTTGATGATATGTCTGTCTGTATGCAAATATCCTTAGTATTCATTCAATGCATAAGAGTTGTTTGTTCTGATTTTGATTTCATTTTCAATGAACTGAGATCAGTGAGGAACTCTGTTAGTCCTCAACATGTGTGCATATTTGACTATTTAAATTTGGGATTTACTAAACTACCCAAGACACTATTCTTAAACGTGATTTAGATGTAATTGACAGGGGAATGGCATAAGGAATATGGTATATGCTATTGGAGGAATTTTATTTGTTTGCTTTGTGCATCTTAACCTGTATTCTATTTTTTTAATGCCAATAGTCCAGTACCCTGTCAGGCTTATATTGATGCACTTTTTATGTGATTGATATTGAGCAATATAAACAAAGTCAATTTGCTTTAATCTTAAGTTACTCAGACCTATTCTATTACATGTATTTCATTAAAGTTGTTACTGCTTATGCATTGCAGCTCTTCACAACTATCACTGTTAATGAGCCTGCTCCTGGTCTCAAGACAATTTTTAGCTTCAGAGTTCCTGATCAAAGGTCTGGAAAGGTGAGTTAATCTATCGTTTTGTCTGAGAAGCTTTGAATCTCCACAGGAAAGCATGAATTACTAAATTTGAGGGATGAACCTCATTGAAGCTGTATAAAAACTATCTTTCATTGGCAGTAAATTTTGTTGTCTGTTTTGTGAGGGAAACAGGTGGAAGTTCAGTACTTGCATGACTATGCTGGAATAAGCACCAGCGTTGGGTTGACAGCAAACCCAATTGTCAACTTTTCTGGTGTTGTAGGGACTAATGCACTTGCTCTTGGTACTGATCTTTCATTTGACACCAAAATTGGGGAGTTAACAAAATTCAATGCTGGATTGAACTTCACCAAAGATGACTTGGTTGCCTCGTTGACTGTGTGAGTAATTGTTGTCCCTTTCTCAGAGGAGGTTTCTAGTGGACGTGTCTGCATTTTTTTCATACCAACTTCTACAAGTTCGCCTTTACATGTGGATTTATGGAATTTTTAAATTAATCTATTGTAAAATGAATATTGAGCTTGTTTTGCTTACAATAGCTAGGAGAAAAGTGTTGTAATTTTTCTAAAGTTCCAGAGCTGATTAGTGAACCTTGTGAGGCTCCATTATAGCAGATCTTTCTATTCTTTCTTTCTTTCTTTTTGAGATGTGTCATTTACATGTACCCAACCCCACCTAGTGGTGGGACAAGGCTTTGCTGTATGTATTATTTGCTTGTTTAAATATTCTTTATAAACTGTTTTTCTTAGGTGTGTGTTTGTACTGGTTGATAATATGAACTGTATGAGATTATTATATGTATGGTGATTTGATGAATTCTTGTATGCAGGAATGACAAAGGTGATGCCCTGAATGCTTCATACTACCATGTTGTCAACCCCTTGACCAACACAGCTGTTGGTGCTGAAGTAACTCACAGATTTTCAACCAATGAAAACACCCTCACCCTGGGAACCCAGCATGCATTAGATCCATTGACCACAGTGAAGGCTCGTGTCAACAACTTTGGCAAGGCAAATGCTCTCATCCAGCATGAGTGGCGTCCCAAATCATTCTTCACCATTTCTGGGGAGGTTGACACCAAGGCCATTGAGAAGAGCGCTAAGATTGGATTGGGTTTGGCCCTCAAACCCTAAGGAATTTTGATCGATTCTGGCAAGAGCATTGAGGTAGGCATTAGGGAGCACATAGTTGTCTGTCAGACTGAATTATTTTCTTGAGGTTGGTTCTCTTGGACGGAAGTATTCATGGTGTTTTGATTGCATTTGAGCGATTCAAGGTTGTAAAAATAAGTAATAGATGATTTCTATAAACCAAATGTTACCAAAAATCTCTATTTAATGCTTTTGCAAGGCCTCTTT
Source organism: Ormosia semicastrata (assembly GCA_029884595.1). Taxonomy (NCBI): domain Eukaryota; kingdom Viridiplantae; phylum Streptophyta; class Magnoliopsida; order Fabales; family Fabaceae; genus Ormosia; species Ormosia semicastrata. Next base: position 6,708,050 of record JAQQTO010000021.1, on the reverse strand, counting down.
GTTGAACTGAGGATTGATATTTAATGCTCATTATTGAGGTTTTAACTTGCGAGATTTTATATCTTCTGATTTGATGGTTGTTTTCTGCGTTATCTCCCTTATTCTAGTGTAAGGATCTGGTCTTCCGTGTGATGGCCATATAATATTTTCTTGTTTTTGCTTTCATTTTTCATTGTAGTTGTCAACTGTTATAAGCATCCCGCCAATAACAGGTGCTTCATTCTTTGCAAATTTGTATGCTTTGCCAGTTAGGCTCAGCATTTTGCATTACCCTCCACTCCTTTTCTCTCCTTTGCTATGTCTTTTGGTTGGGCGATGTAGCAGCGGGAAGATGCTCTCAATATGGAGAAATCTACACAGTTGTGTGGATCAAATCAATTAACAATTTAATAATTGTATAGATTTTTGTGCTAGATAATTATTTTATATTAAAAGTGATAATTTATCAATTGTTAATTATTTAGTTTACTAACTTGTGTAGATAAAATCTATACAAGTATTTCTCATCAACATGAGTACTGATTGATGTAGCCACTAAATGCCGTCCCTGTTCCTGTAGTCTTATTCAAAATGGCAGTCCTTAAGTTGCCTGTGCCCTTCGAGTCAATCGAGTATGTAGAGATCCAAAAGAGGGGTGTTCTGTTTACTCCATTCCTAATTCATTTTCGAGTCTATTTTTTGAACTAAGGAATTAGACGCTAGTTCAAAATCTCTTTCTTCTGTTGGTGGTTCACATTATTTTTCTAATTTTAAGCTTGTGAAATAGCAATATAGCATCATGTTTATGTTTGTCTTTTCATCTATCATGTGTTTTTTTTATTCTGCTTGCATTATATGTAGTGATCCTGCAGAGAAGTACCATTTTGGGGTTTTTTTGACGTTTTTCAACGCAAGTATCACTACTTCGTCTCATACAATTATTAACTCTTCATCCTGACTTCTGGCTCTTAATCCTCTTGCTTAGACTTTGTTTATATGATCTGTTTTCTGTGATTAATTTAAACGTGCGTGAGTACACTGTTACGCAGCAGTTATGCACCTGACCTTGTATTAGTTCTTTTGAAATTATCACATTATCCACAAGTGTTTTCTACTTTTTTTAAAGTATACACAAACAAATTGGCAACATATACATTCAATTTTTTTATTTGGTGACGGAATATCTCCAATTTTTTATCAATTCTTATATTTTTACATCAAACAGTGCATACATTCATTTTCACACTTTATCTAATATCATTCATTATACATATTTTTTTATCATTTTTTCTCATTTAATTACATCCATTAAAAATGATATGAATAATAATACATCTCTAAAAAAGAGTGTAAGACTATCTTTTTTCTTTTTTTTATGGGAGTTTCGATCATTGTGGTGCTCTAATACCCTACCAACAATTATTAAGGATATGTTTGGATGAAAAGTTTTGAAAGAAAAGAAATAGAAGATTTATTTTTTATTTTTAAATTAAGATAATTATAAAATATTTATAAAAATGAATAAAAATTGATTGAAAAGTTATATTATCATCTTTTATGTTATTTTTTTATTTTTAAAAAATATCAAATATAGAGAATGTTTACTTAAAATAAAGAATAAGTCTTCCTTTTCCTTTTCTATCAAAATCTCAACACATATCCTAAAAGACGAGATTTGAGGGTTATGATCTATCTTCAAATTCTAAAGCAGAAATTTGGGCACTATAGTGAATTTAACCAAGCACCTTTATTGAGTTGTGCTCAACACTGTAATGGTTCCAAACAATATGGCCATTATTGGGGCATCTTGCTATGCTGGAAAGTATCCTTTGAAGTAGGAACCTCCATTCCTCCATGATAGCTGCATTCAGACTGGACTTCTACGCAGCTTTCATTTAGGCTTCAAGAGAAATGGGTAATCATTAGCGAGTGGAAGCTGCATAACAATCTAAGAAATGAGTAGATTAGTTTGATTTTGAGTCGGATTATAATAGATGGATTCAAAATAAATCATTAATCTATTTAAGATCCATTATAAAATGTTTAATATTATTCAATCCATCCATAACCTAATTTAATGGATAGATATTCAATTCATCTATTAATCCATTTTAATGGATTGGATGGATAGATATCCAAACCACTCATTTAAAAAAATAGTTTTTCTCTCTAAAATATGTTTCTCTCTCTAAAAAAACATAATATATATTAGATATCCATTGGATTGGTTTTTAATTGGATATCCATTGGATATCCAATACATATTTTGGTTGGATTATTAACCATTCATAATTAAATTTAATCCATTAGATCTAATCCAATAAGATATATCATTTTAATTAGATGGATTAGATTGATTTTAATATAAATGAATTAGATGGATTAAAAATTAATGAATTTTATTAAGCCTTAATCTTTTTTTTTCATTTTTCTTTTTTTTTTTTTGGGGGGGGGGGAGGCGGCTAGTTAATATCTTTTGAAATAATTAAAGATGCTAACCCATATTGGATAGTCGACAACAAAGTAATTGTGCTACCGGGGAAATTAAAGATACTAGAATCCAAGAATAATTTTCCCTCTAGATAAAATAATATATAACTATTTTCACCAATTTGGCATATATAAAATTTATGTCTGTCTCTAGTTATTATGATTTGATCTTTTAAATACTGATTTATCAGTAGTTTATAACTTTACATAGTTGTTTTCTTTTCAAATAATTAAATTTTCATATTAGTGACTATCTTTTGTAGTTTATAATAGAGCTTTGAAATTAGTTATTTTTATACTTTGGGGGGACGATTGAGTTTGATATTCCATAAAAATCATTAGTTTCCCCCCTTAAGTGACTATAAAAAGATTTGAATCACTTTGTAATTGAAATCACCAATCTTTGTTGATACAATGGGTGGGTGTTACTGTTATCACACAGAAGAAACCAAACAAATGGACATGCATGGTTTCGCTAGATGAGCACCTCAATTTCTCAATGGGACAAATGTGTACAAGAAGATATAACATTAGGAAAATACCAAAAAGAAAAAAAAAAGGTAAAAATAGTATATTTTTTTTCTTCATCTTTATTTATTTTTCTTAATTTGGTCTGACAACTTTTTTTTGTTAATTTAATCTCTTAAGTTTTGAATCATCAATATGGTCTCTAGTAACAATTCTTTCACCCACACTAATAAAAGTGATGATGTGTCATTAATAATAATGACATGATTATTAGGTAAAGATAATATGACGATGATAATGTGACCATCACTGATTAGTTAACATATTTTGAAATAATTAAAGATACTAACCCATATTGAATAGTGGACAACAAAGTAATTGTGCTACCAAGGAAATTAAAGATACTAGAATCCAACAATAATTTTCCCTTTAGATAAAATAATATATAATTGTTTTCACCAATTTGGCATATACAAAATGTATATCTGTCTCTAGTTATTATGATTTGATCTTTTAAATACTGATTTATCAGTAGTTTACAACTTTACATAGTTGTTTTCTTTTCAAATAACTAAATTTTCATATTAGTGATTATCTTTTGTAGTTTATAATAGAGCTTTGAAATTAGTTATTTTTATACTTTCGGGGGACGATTGAGTTTGATATTCCATAAAAATCATTAATTCCCCCCCCCCCCCCCTTAAGTGACAATAAAAAGATTCGAATCACTTTGTATTTGAAACCACCAATCTTTGTTGATACAATGGGTGTGTTACTGTTATCACACAGAAGAAACCAAACAAATGGACATGGTTTCGCTACGTAAGCACCTCAATTTCTCAATGGGACATTAGGAAAATACCAAAAAGAAGAAAAAAAAAAAAGGGTAAAAATAGTATTTTGTTTCCTTTTTTTTCTTAATTTGGTCTCAACTTCTTTTTTTATCTATCTAGTCTCTTAAGTTTTGAATTGTCAATATGGTCTATTATAATGATTCCGTCACTCATACTAATAAAAGTGATGACGTGATATTAATAGTGATGACATGATTATAACGTAGAGATAATATGACGGTGATGATGTGATTATCATTGATTAGTGACATGTTATCACTTTTATTAGTTAGGTGACAAAATTGTTAGAAAAGACTACATTAATTGATTTTAAACTTAAGAGATCAAATTGATTAAAAAAAATTACGGGACCAAATTAAAAAAAAATCTAAGATAAGGAATCAAAATATCATTTTTTTCAAGAATAAAAATGAAGATATGTAATAGTATCGGAAGTTGTTCTATTGAAACCACCAAGAATATCTTTCTCTCGCGTCTTAGTATGAGAAAAGCTAGAGCTGCAACTGTGGTTACAAAAATGAACACCACTCTTGTTTTATGTAATTGGTTTGACAAATTGTTTGACAACATTTAAGCAAAATTATATTGTTTTTTAGGTGTAAAGTTTATGGCCTTTTATTTTATTTTATTCATTGTATAATTATAGATACTAAAGGAAATATACACACAATTTAAACTGTTCAAAAATGCTAAATCACAATTTATTATTTTGTTACTTAAAAAATTAGTAAATATAAATATATGTTAATTACATTACTCAATCATTTCTAGCTTACTTTGTCTCGAGCATTGGTTTTTTAATATCAATTGTTGGTACCCTGAAATTCTTAAATTTTTTTTTGTATTACAATTAGATGATTTTCGGATCAACTTACATATATTTCGATTAATTTACCTCCTCTCTCCGATCAAAGGCAGGTCATTTACACTGAGACTGAAAAATTCACAAAAATATTCCTTGCAACTTGATCCTAAGAAATTAGTGTAGTTGAGATTCAAACATATAACCATGTGTCTACTCACATATCACAATCATTTGAGGTTTTAAATAAGTTGATTATTTCACTTCATCCTTCTTAATGGCTTCTAAAGTGCTTCAAGACCTTGTTCTCCAAAGTAATCATGCCCCAAGACCTTGTTCACCAAAGTAATCATGCTTCCAGCACTCTAACCTAACACACTAATGGTTTATAATGACAGATGGACTTTGAGACATAAAACTAGGACATGTTGGCTTTTAGATTATTCAAATATACTCTAATCTTTTCCTGAGCATCGGTAACCCTTATAGATTATAGTAGCTCTGATATTGGGGGTAATTCAAATTCTAAATACACGTTCTTCTTGAATGATAACCATGACAAGTCATTGTGTTCATTGTTTAACAATCAATTAACAAATCGTGATAATCGTTTCCAATAGAATGAATGAGGTGAGAAGGATATTGAAAGTCAAAAAGGATTAGAATTAATAAAGGGTAGATATCAGGCAATATCTTTGGAGAAGTTAGATTGGGAAAATGGCAAATTCATGAAACTATGTTTATATATTTAATAATTGATAAATAAAATAAAATGAAATAAAATGAGATAGAATAAAATATCATAAAAATATCATTTCATTGTTTAGATATTTTAAGATAAAATTAAATAAAATTACCACTTCATTGTTTGAAAAATAAGTTTTTCATGGAAAAAATGAAATTCCTAATTATAATAATAATAATAATATTAATTTCATCTCATATCCCCTAAATTGAGAGGAAAAGAAAATTAATAATTTTTTATGAGATGAGATAAAATTCATCTCTCACTTTCATCTCATTCTATCCTTTTTTAACATACTCCAACAATGAAATATATCTATATTACACTTTATTTCCCTTTACTCCACTCAATCCCACCAATCCAAACATAACCTAAAACTAAAAACTAAGTGGCTCTTCCAAGAAGCCAAGAGAGTTGATTCAGTGTGCAGTAAATAATCAATATAGACAACTACGGATTTACACCAACGCACAGTCAACATCCTCTTATAAGATAGAACAAAAGAAAAGCACTTTTTTTAAGTAATTCTTACATCAAACCTTTAATAACATGACTGACAAGTAACATGACATAAAGATTATCCTCAACTAAACAATCAAAATTGCAAATTAGAACTTAGTATCTAAAACTAGACACAAGCATACTATTGACCATTCACCAGAAAATCCACATACAAAACCTGACATATGCATACTATTTGTTATTTACACGTCCAGGAGAGCTTAATTTATATTCTGGGAAGCTTGGCCCTGAAGGAGACCATCCCGGATCTGCACAGCAATGTCCTTAACTGCACCAGGGCCATGAGGTATGAACACAGATGAGGACTTTGAAGATGCCCCAATCTCCTTCATAGTGTCAAAGTATTGAGTCACCAGCACCATGTCCATGACATCTTTAGCTGTTGTTCCAGGCACATTCTCAGAGAATGCAAGCACGCTGTCCCTCAATCCATCCACAATGGCCTGGCGTTGGCGAGCTATACCAAGTCCTGACAGATATTTGGACTCTGCTTCTCCCTCAGCTTTCTTGATCTGCAGTATTTTTTCTGCTTCAGCTTTCTCGTTTGCAGCCAACCTCATTCTAGCAGCTGTTGAGAAAATAGCAAAAAAGGTCAGGATATAACCGCAACCACAATGATAAATCAAAATTTACACCCATGAAAGGCCAAGAAGAACATGCTGCAAGATATAGAAGTTTCTCCCAATGCAGTACCACAATACAGATAGTGGTCCACGACTAAAATAGAAAAAATTATAAATCCTAATTTATTTTTATCAGAGAAGCTGGGATTATTTTGCCTGAAAACCGAAGTTAAAGGCTTAAAGCTACAAAGCAAACCATATTGCAAACATGCTTATACACAAAAGCATCTGTTCTATTCTGACCAAAGCAAAAACAAAGAAACAGTGAAGCACACCTTATGCAAGTTGAGAATAATTTGATACAGGAAATTGCAACATAAATATATTGACAAATATATAGCAAAATGTTTTTTTCTTGAGGAACTATAACATGTTACCTGCATTGATCTCGTTCATTGCTCTCTTGACATTAACATCAGGCTCTATATCAACAATGAGGGTCTGGACTATCTCATATCCATAAGTAGACATGGCCTAAAACATTAAGGTTGAACTAACTTGTTAAAAGGAAAATTACAACCTTCACTGAATCTACTGAGGTAATATTTTAAATGAAGAAAGAAAAGAGAAAACAAAAGAGATTGTAGACAAGAATAAACACCTTTTCAAGCTCATTTTCAACAGCCTTTGCTATATCATTCTTCTGCTCAAAGACAGCATCCAACTCCAGCTTTGGCACACTGGCCCTGATAACTGAATAAATGCAAAATATTAGCAGCTTTTAAAGAAGCAAGCCACACAAACACAATTATCAATTATGCTATTACAATACATAACACCCAAAACGTAAAATGATCCATAAATGACAACAATGGATAAAGCAAGTCTATTAATCCATGAGATAATTGCATGTATGTAGCATTTCTATAATAGAATGAAGCAGAATAGTGACTCCACATACCATCAAAAACATATGATTGGATCTGTTCCCTTGTGTTGGTGAGCCTATAGAAGGCATCAGATGCTTTCTCAGACACGGCACGGTATTGCACAGACGCAACCACAGTGACAAAGACATTATCCTAACAAGTTAATGACAGTCAAACTCTAACACCGGATCATAAAAATGCACATAGGAAATATAAATCCACATTTAGAATGAAATGACTTTACAATATCTTTTCCAAATCTTGAAATAAAAATGATATATTGGAAGCAAAAAAGGTAATTTCCTGAAGCATAAATCCAAAGAAACAAATTGATCAAGAGAAAAAGGAATGGGGTAGGATAAAAAAAGAAGAGCATTCAAAATTTATTAGACATGTATCCACCTCAACCTCAAATTACAGAAAACTTTATTTAATTATGTAGACCAATGATAACCAGTAACAATATATCATCAATAAAATTCTTTCAGTTAAGTGAAAAAATATGAAAAATTAAAAATACAGTGATAAATCTTGTTGGAAAATTGTTATTTTTGTCAACCAAGTATAAAATTGCCTAATGTTAAGCATAGTATATTCTCAAGATTTTAAATAAAGTAATTAGAAATCATATTAACAAGAGAACCACAACTCCTTCTCATTATACATTTTATGATTTCAGGTCAGATGCAGACAAACTAAATAATAGCACCATGAAACATAGTAGGAGGAGGAAAGCAAGCAGCAAATACCTTGGTTTTTGTTTCACATCGAACATCAAGTTGTTGCACACGTAGTGATAGTGCACCAGCTATCTGGTACCCAAAGCACCAAGGTAAGCAATGACATCCAGGTTCCAGAACAGCATCAAATTTTCCAAAATGTTCCTTGATAGCCACATTTGACTGATCTACTTGAAAGCAACCAAATGCTTGACCCATCCTTCAATTCTGCAATAGAATAGCACTTACTCATCAAACTAGATTACACTTAATGCCAATTTGCATTTTGCCACCACCTCTCCGTTTAAAATTTCAGAATTTACATCATCAGTTCACCAAGAGTCTGTTGCTGTTATCCATAGTAAAAATAGTGGTAACCATAAAAACAGATACAATTATATTATACTGCCTATACATTAGATAAGAGTAACAAAGCACCGAAGTCACTAGGGATGAGCAAGTACTGAGAGGTTTGAATAATTTGCAAGATGCCATAGATTTAAACCTCTATGTCATAAGTGTACTAAAAAAAGTGTAAAGAAACAGTGAGTAAAAAGTCAAGAAGAATTATAGCAAAATACGAGGAAAAAAAAATTTGAACAAAAGGAGAATAAAGGCAACACAAAGTTTTAATTTTCAAGCATTTATGAGAGTAGGAGACTTGTTTCAGAAAAGGAAATGCAACAAAACCGAAAAATATTAATTTTTTTATATGAATAAAAAATTGATCAATTACAACACTACAGTAAAATTTTACAACTGACTTTATCCAATATATCCAACATTTTTTTCTGCTCTAAATAGGGGAAAAAAAGAAAGAAGTATTTAACATGAAAATCACTAACCAAACAACACCAGAATAAAATTCAATTATGTACCCCAAAAAAAGAAAAATCAGTTTTTATAAATACACATTTAGATTTGATATCCACAAATCCTTCAATCAAATCAAATAGTATACAAAGGTAACACATAATTTTTCTTTCTTGATCCTCTTCCTCTGTTTTCCTGAGAATTTATGCAGAACAAAGCATGCACAAAGACATACACAGAACCCTAAAACTCAGAAACAGTGAAAGATCAAGAATTTTCAGTCAAACCTTCAGATCCACGAAACCAAAAAGTTCACCAAATCAAAAAAAGTTTCGGATTTGGAATGAAAAAACAAACCCCCACAAGAAAAAAAAAAGCAATTTTGAGTTAATCCCAGAAAGCAAACACAAAAAAGAACACAACCCGTTTGACAAAAAAACACACAATTCAAGAACGTAATACGTGCAACACACAAACTGAAGCACATGTACAGGAGAAAATTCAAAGGACAAGAAAGTGGTTCAATTTTCCGAGCAGCCAAACAACAAAAAAGAAGAATTGCAAGAGAGAAATGCACCTTTTAGAGGAAATGGAAAAAGGCAAGCGAGATGGACATAAAGATTGAAACTTATTCTTAATCGAAGAAGATGCAAGGTACACACTTGTGTATATATACACAAAAGAATTGTGTCAATCCGTGTAATGTTACAAACTCCCTGTCGTGGATCTTGTTTATCTTAATCATAATCAACAATTCTAGTCACATATCTTATTTTATTTATTTATTTATCCAGAGAGGATGTTTTATACGCATATTATTTCATACGTTTGCACAAGTTTTTATAATACTTTATCTTAACTCTTACTTCTTTGGATATTTTTTATTAATAAATAAAATAAAATATATGAGAATAAATTAAAAAAAAATAAAATAAATAAAATATAATTATTATTATTTTTATTTAATCTTTTAAAAGATTAATAATAAAATAAAATAAAATTTTATTATCCACATATTTTTTTATTTTATTTTAATTTTAAAAAATTAAATATTTAAAAGAAAAAAATAATTTCTTATATATTTTATTATCTTTTCATAAATTTTAAAATTCTAAAATAAAAATTATTTCTCTTCGTATCATCTAAAAATAATTTGAAGGGGACCACAGTGTCTTATCATAACATTCATGGCCCTATATTTCTTCCAATCAAATATCTTCTTCCTAAAGCACCAATAAAATATCTTCTTCTTAAAGCACCAATATATATATATATATATATATATATATATATATATATATATATATATATCTTCTTCCTCGTTGTTTCCCGTATATATCTTATTTTATGTATTTATTTATCGGGAGAGGATGTAAGTCTTTACACTAATATCTAACTATTAATTTAATTTAAATCTAGTAGTTTAAAATTAGAATAAATTACACTTATTTACTTTCAGGTTTAATAATATTACACTTAATTTTATTTTTTTTTAAAAATGACACTCACCTTATTAATTAATCAAATTATATAATTATATAAATATTATCAATTAAAATTTATAAAATTTTTAAGATTCACAGATTATTTATAAAAAATATTTTTTTAAAAAAAATATCACCTCATTCTTTATGTAAATATTATCGCTTAAAATTTATAAAATTTTTCAATATTCACAGCTTATTTATGAAAAAGCGATATTAAAAATAATTGTATATACTTAAAAACTTTACAGATTTTAATTAATAATATTTATATATAATAATATTTTTTTATAAAATTTTTTTTTTTACAATTTTCTCTGTGTAGGTGTGTAAGAGTTTTTGAAAAATATATATAATTTTTAAATAATAATGTTATCAAATTTTAATTGATAAAAAAATATTATCAAATTTTAACTGATAATATTTATACATAATAATATTTTTTTAAAAATATTTTTTTTTCATAAATAAATATAAATACTGAAAATCTTATAAATTTTAACTAATAATATTTACATAATTATATAATTTGATCAATTAATGGAGATGAGTGTCATTTTTAAAAAAGAATGATCGAATTTGAGTGTAATATCATCAAAGTTGGAAGGAGGTACTATAATTTACACTTAAAAGTATCTAATTTAATAAGGAGAGAATAACAACTTTAAAGTGAAATATAATTTTAATAAAGAATGAGATTTAGATTAATATTAACTCTACTTGTTAATTTAAACAAAATATTATTAAATATAATATAATATTTTTATATTTTAATTATTTTAACTACTTTTGAAAAAAAACTCAATAGAGAACGTAAAACTCAGCATATAAATTAACTAAAGAACATTTTTTATATATAAATATCAAATTTTAAAATTTTGTTTAATATGATATTTGCCCTCAACCAAGATAATTCAAGGGTAATGTACCTGGTCTGGTACGCCATATGCAATAATGCAAATCACTTTGATACTAGGTTAAGATTTATAAAACTAGTATGTGTAGGATTAGATGTATATTAAAGTTACAAAATTCTTTATTTACAGTGCGAGATTGCTTACTTAAGGAGCAATTCTCTAAAAATTTAGTTTCCTTATTACTATTACTATGAATTTATATAATAATGGGAGAATTTTCTAATGCAAAATAATTCTCTTTTTGCTTGAGTTTTTTGATATATACATATTGTGTTTTTATGGGATATAATTTATAACAAAATTACACATTAATATCATTTAATTTATATAGTTGACTTTACTTAATGAAAAAAAATTATTGCTTTTATATATACATATTGTTTTGTCTAAAAGTTAAGAATAAGATGGTACATAATCTCAAGTACAGTGAATTAAGATTGATGATATTTTGAGTAAAACAGTGTAGAATGGTATATTTGAAGAAAAGAAATCCAATACTTTAAGACTTATACTCAGAAGCTGAAGAGTGTGATAAAAGATCCATTATATAGCACAATTTTGTTAGATATTGTAGATAAAACCTTTATATTTTACGTTGATTTATATGTTACTTTTTGTGATAATGTATATCGGGTTTCTAAATTTCTTTTAAATAAATTGATGTTGCAAGTGGCTGAGTGGACCCTTCATCCCAACTTTGAGAAACAGACTTGATAATCTCGCCATTCACTAAATTCTATGTATTTTTTTGTCTTTTATGTTTTTTGGTTAGAAAAGTCTAATAACTTAATGGAAAGGATTAAGATCTTTTCTTTTTCTTTAAGAAAAGGAAAGAATTATATTTTTGATTTAATAATTCAAATTTATTAAATTAAAAATTTGATTTGATTTTATTATAATTCAATGAGCTTGAATCATTAAATTAAAAATATAACTATTATTTTTAAAAAAAAAAAAGAGAGGGCCATGATCCTTATAAAAAAGTTTGTTACGCATATGTAACAAATTTTACGCATATGTACAAAACTTTATTTTAAGAAATATATTTTATGTATAATTTATATATATATATTATATTTATATAATATATTAATATAAAAAATATTAAATTAATTTTTATATAATTTTAATATTTTTATGAAATACAGAATAAATTTATAAATAAATTTAAAAAATTTAGATATATAAAAATTGGATAAATAATAAGACTATTATTTTTATCATTTGTGGCATTACCTTAGTTGGTGTTTAGAAAATGAGATAAAAATAAGTGTAATTAGATGATAAAAATTATATATTATAAAAAAAAATGATCATCTTACACCCTAAAAAAGAGGTGTAAGTATTATTTTACTATTTTAAATGGATGTGATTGAGTGAGAAAAAGTGATAGAAAAAAGTATGTATAATAAATAATATTAGATGAGGTGTAAAAATGAGTGTATGCACTGTTTGAGATAAGAATATAATTGTTGTTACAAAAAATGGTTGAAGTGAAACCAATTTTATTTAAATGATAGAAATTATATAAACATAAAATAATGTAAGTATAAATATATGTAGAAAAAAAATATGTAGCATTAACTCTTTGTCACCTTAAGTGAATCTTAAAAGATATAAACACACATTTCTATGTGTCATTTCCATTAACTAAATATCAAATTTTTTAATTAGTAACTTACTTATCATTAATCACTTAAGTATTGAGAAATTCTTAGGTGGTTGGGAGAAAAAAAAAATTCTCTATATTTAATTTAATACGTACCAGTTCGATTTTATAAGTTGTCATTTCTCTTATTTAACTACATTTTTTTTTATCTTATAACTGAGATGATAGACATTAAATTGTGCAAAAAAAGAATTTCTCTAACTCTAAAAGCACATAACAATCTTTCTTTAACTATTTATACTTAATCATTTTTCCTGTGATAAACCTCCTGATTAATTATAAGTAGATTGTTAATTAAATAAGTTTGGTAATTAAAGTGTGTATCATTACTCATCTTAAAATAGTGCTATAATAGTGGGAAAAGGATTAAGAACAACTTAGTCCTATGCTAATTAAATAAATTATGAAAAGTCTACAGAATGGAATAAACATTCAAAACATACAGATCGAACTTAAGTGGCGTTTTTGGATTATGTGAAACGGTCGTTTGCATTGTGCAGATCATTTCGCACAATGAAGAATCATATAGAAATCCTGCATGATATTGATATCATATGGCACACTCACCATATAGGCCTTATCGATGCCAGCGGCATATTTGTTTCATTATCTTCATTTTGGGTGAAGTATTTCACGGTAGCCCTCATCTACAAGTCTTCTAAAATATTGATATTAGTACTTTATATAATTTTTTTTTAATGTTATTCTTACTAACTTCCAATAGCATTTGCAATTATATATTAAGTATCGACGTGTTGACGCTACTGTTTAGAGAATGTAACTTGTATGTGTAAAGTATAAACAACTGAATTATGTATTACATTTTATGTTATATGTATTGCTATTATATTTAATAGAAGATTGACAAAAATTGAAAAGGCAGTGAAATAATGTTTTAAAAATTGGATTGAAACTATTTATAAATTGTGGGTCAAGATGATAAGCAATATTAACTTTCTAGACAAAGACACGAGTTTAAATCTCAGACAAATAATAACTCTTGTGAGAAAATTATATAATATTCATGCTCCAGGCAATCAAATGATTATTAATTTGATAAGCAGTTTAAATGAGTTAAATTTATAAAGACATATTGTGGTTTCAAACAAAAAAAATGGATCAAAACTGTGAACTAAATCAAAGCAGCAATACTAGTTTGGTTAGATTCCATAAGTTTTTATAATTATTTTTTGGTACAATAATAGTAATAAGATTTGAATCTATCACCTCACGTAAATTATTTAAGCCCCTCACTACTAATTCAATTATAGTAACCTAAAAGTTCCTATAACTTGATTTTGTTTCTAACATTTAATGTAAAAATGTTATATTTGTAGTTTTTCTAAGAATCTTAACCTAAAAAGTTACCATTAAAACATAAAGATTTTAGAATTCATGATTCTCACAAATAAGAAAATATAAAGATACTAACATTTATCCATGAATAAGAGTAAATTATATTCTAAAAGTGTTAGAAAAATCTCAGAAAATCTCACTGTCTATTCCTTTACTTTTTTCTATGTTTCTTCTACTTTAGTAATGATGAGAGAAGAAGAAATCCTAAACAGCCACGAACAGACATTGAGTTTTATACAAAAAAAAATTCTTAAATACTACTAACTTCCATCAAGTTGATAGTTTCTATAATTATAAAATTATTATTTCCCTTTTACCTAATAAGAGTTTAACTCATTAACTTAATTTAATTACTTATTAAACTAATAAGATAAGTCACAAACACATCACATGAGACATTTAATCTAACATTCTTTCACTTGACTCACGTGACATTATATTCTTTATAGTTTAATAAGTCTGTCAAAACATAATATGAATTCATATATATAACCAAACTCTTGTTTACATTTGATGCATCATTAATCATGACCAAGAATGAAAACTAACACGAGTCATGACGGTCGTATATTATTTAATCGACATAGTCTCTTCCATGTACTATGGAGTTAGTCTTATTCTTGACATGACTTATAAATGGGAAGCACATAATTGGTCTAACAATAATGTCTTTATTAAAGACAGAACATGTTATCATCATTCATATTCAATCATGTATACAAACTCGAAAAACAGGTGAGACAGAAACATATTCATTCATAAAACAGATTGTCAAAGTACATAAAACATAAACATTAACATAATTGACCATAATGCCTACTTGGCAACAATGCCCATACTTTCAACATTTTCCACTAAATGTTTTGGGCGATAAGCCTTTTGTCAAAGGATCAACAATCATAAAGTTGGTGCTAATGTACTCTATTAATGCTCTATGCTTCTGAACTTCTTTCTTAGTGGCAAAGTATTTCAATTCCATATGTTTAGCACCTTTAGAATACTTGTCATTTTTAAAAAAGAAGATTGGTGTAGGCAATAAACTTTAGCGACTTGGTAATATTGTCGACAATGTCAAGTCCTAAATAAAATCTTGTAACCATAATTCATTAATAATGGCCTCAAAGCATGCTATAACATTAAATTCATCCCCTATCTGAATTGGAATCATACCTGTTGGCCGTTTATCTATTTTCTATATATTTATTTATATAGGTTTTTTGAGATAAACTCAACAATTCTTGTGATCTGTCACGAAATATTTCTATTACAATCACATTGCTTGCCTCTTCCATATATTTCATTTTAAAGTTATTAAAGAGAAACTTCTTAGTCTCACTTAATAGACCAAGATCAATAGTTGCAAGCAAGATGTCATCAACATACAAAATTAGAAAGATAAACTTACTCCCACTGACCTTAAGATATATACACTGATCAACAATGTTTTCCTTAAATTCGAAGGATACAATAGTATCATTGAACTTAAGATACCATTATCGGGAAGCTTGCTTAAGTCCGTATATTGATTTCTTAAGTTTGCACACTATGTATTCTTTCCCCTCAATTGAAAATCTTATTGGTTGATCCATATAAACATCTTCCTCTAAATTCACATTTAGAAAGGTGGTTTTGACATCCATTTGATGCAATTCTAGATCATAATGATTTACTAATACCATGATAATTCTGAAATAATCTTTCTTGGAAACTAACAAGAATGTTTCCTTATAGTCAATGACATCCTTTTGAGTAAAACCTTTGACAACAAGAAGGAACCTATAGCATTCAAGGTTGTGATGAGAGTCACTCTTAGTCTTAAAGACTCATTTACACCTAACTCTCTTGCACCCTTCAGGTAATTCCACAAGATCTCATACACCATTATATTCCATTGATTTAAGCTTATTTTTTATGGCATCTAACCATTTATCAGTATTATCACTATTAATGGCTTGTGAAAATGAAATTAAATCATTGTCATTAATTCCCAAGTTATTTTCTAACTCTTACAGATACACACAAAGTCATTAAGAATAGAAGATCTCATTTCTCTTTGGGATCTTCTTAATATTATTTCTTGTGGTTGTTCTATGATGCGGATTAAAAGTTACAAATTCAAGTGCAGGTTATCTCAAGTAATAAATTCTCGGTGAATCCGAGGTCGAACTACAGAGACTTCATGAAGAAGAATTAATTAAGGTAAAGTAAATATTTTATCACAACAAATAAAAAAATTTTACTTAAGTTAGGAGGTCCACTCTTGGTAAATAAAATAAGAACAAGATTAATTCTTTTTATAACTCAATTAGAATCTACACATAACGGAGGTTCCAATCGAAAAATACATCGTTCAAAGTTCATTAAAAATTATATACGTAATTATATTATGTTTCCTTTAATCATTTATTAATACCACTACTCATAAATGAGATCAAGCATTCACTGTGCCAAAATATTGTCAACAACAAATCAAGATCTCCACTTTACAAAAAGAGTTTCTAACACCAACACTTGTAAATGAGTTCAAGTATTCATTGTGTCAATCTCTTGTCTACAACAAATCAATAACTCCACTTTACAAGGAGAGTTTCTAAATTGATTGGAAACAAAATACAATACGTATAATGACTGCTTGAAAAATAAATCATTTAAGTACAAGAAAGGAATGAATCTAACCTTACTTTATTATCAAGAACTTCATCCTTTCACCCAAGTAAAATGAAACTTAGTTACTCATAGACAAGAAGAAAGAAAGAGAGAAGAAGAAGAAGAAGAACATCAATTTAGAACAAAGGAAAACTACAACAACATAATAGCATGATCTTGGCCTCTAAGACCAAGACCCCCAAATGATCTGCCAATGGTACCTTTTATAGAGGATTAGAGGTACAAAATGACAAGGGGGCTAAGTCATGGGTGAGTGGATGAGTGGAAATGAGTGGAAAATACCAATGACTTTTGATGAGTGAAAAATTATGGAGATTCTTTGTCTCCGAAATCATTTAACTCTGAAGTCATTGCATTCGTCATTTTTGAGAAATTTGTCTTCATGAAATTTGTAGGCCTGGATCTTATCTTTCAAATGCCATTAGTTTGGGTCAAAAATCATTTTTATAACTCAAGATATGGTCTGATTACTACATACTACTCGCCCAGCGACAGCTCCTCTGTTCTGACTTCCAAGCCCAATATGACCCATTAGACCTCAGATTCTGGAAAAGTATTCAACATGAAAGTTATAGATTTGGGTCTTAGCTATCAACTAAAATTTTAGCCTATTTAACATCTTATAGCCCGAGCTATGTCATGAATAGTATGCATAGGTCAAGCTGTTAGGATTAGCACCCTAGTTCTTACTTCAATTTCAATTTGAGTTATCTAAACGTATGATTAGGCTTTTGAGGTATTCATGAAAGTTGTAGAGCTCTCTCTTATCTTTCAAATGCCACCAGAATAAACTCAAAAGACCACCTACAACCCAAGATATGACCCAAATACAGAAATAGTGTAAGACGTGAATCATGCTGAAAAATTTAATTAAGTCCAATTTGAGTTCAAACTTATAAAACATAACCAAAATCAATCAATTAAGTACATGAAGAGTGTAAATGACTAAGAATGAAGGTTTATTAATGTATCAAATATGTGATTATCAAATTTTTTCACACTTAGTTTTTTGCACTCTTGGGCAAAACACACAAGACCAAAATTAGGAAAACAAACTCAAAAGCTAAACACTCTAAAAGACTCAATTTCTAATAATATTTAAGAATGAAGAGCAATCAATCATTCAAGTAATCAAAACATGTATGAGGTAAAGTTTCTTCACATCTCAAATCAACAAGTAAGAAAATTTCAATTGAAAAGTATGAGTCAAAAATGATAGATCTTTACAAGATTTACTCTCAATCCCTCTAGTATTTAAAAGGTAGGTATTTCACTCAATTCAACCCATGAAAATTACACTACCATAAGCTTGCTTATCTTCTACTTCTTCACTACTTAGAAAACTTGAATCATGAGGACTTTATTCAAGGTTATAATAGAGTCAAGGTAAAGGAGAAAGTAATATGGATATGACAAGTTAAATACCAAAGAGAATAAAAGAACATGAAAGATGAGTTCAATTAACAAGCATAAAAGTTCATCTCAACTCCACCTAATACAAATTCCCTTTACATATTCTTTTCCTTTCCTTTATTGCCTTGTTGACCCTTTTTTTCTTTTTTACATTTTATTTATTTTTTATTTTTGATTTTTTTTTTATTATTTTTTTTTTATTTTTTACAAAATGAACATCATATATACATTTTTTTTAACCATTTTGCACACACACCTCCACACTTGTTCAAGAACTCATCGAATGACAAAGCTAATGTTCTTTTATTCCCTAAGGTTAAGTAAGAACATAATTTTTCATTTAAGACACATAATGAGTTCGAAACAAAGAATGGTCAAATAAGCTCAAAGGGGTTAAGCAATGGAAAATAGGTCATTTTCAATGCTTTACGTTGGCAGGAATCAGAGAATTTACAAGAAGTCATAAGAGTGCTTAATATCATATTAGGAATCAGAGAATTTTCAAGAAGTCATAAGAGTATTTGATATCATATTGAGACAATATGCTGCTAAGCAAGGCTGGCTATTGATTAAAATAGTTCTTTCAAGAAAAATGCCTCAGTCATATTTATGTATGCATATGAAAATGTAGTCTAAAAAAGAATCAAAGTAAGCTCTAGAGTAACAATTCCATGAGTGAAATTCACACAAGAAAGAAGAGAATGGTACAAATATTCAATTCATTCATCAATAGGCTCAAAATCTCGCAAGGCATAATTCTATCATTCTCAGTCCACTAATTCAACATTCATAACCAAGCATGTGAATTTCAAGAAAGAAAACAATTTACTCAATCATGCAAATTTTCTTGAATTTGAATTGCTACTTCCACATAAACTAGTTATCTACCCCAACTAAGATGCATCTCAAGAGTAAAATTACATCCACAGCAAAATTTACTCCTTACTCTGCCATCCTTAATTACTTTTGTTGTTAATAAATTGATGACAAACGTATAAACACAACAAACATATTAACAAACACACTTCCTAATATTTTTGTTTTTTTTTACATAATTATTCACACAACTATCATTCCTCCCAACAAGATTACAACATTGTCCTCAATGTTAAAAATTAAATCCAGACTGAAGAAATAATCATCAATATACATCAAAGAAATTATTGGGACAAAATTAAATAAAGTAATGGAGAGAAGTCACATATCCGAAATGCTTAGACGAGAAGAGAATAACTACATCTTGGCAATGGTTAGCAATGACAAAAATAAAAAAAATAAAAAAAAATAAAATGAAATAAACAAGTATGCAAACATTTTTTTTTGGGTTCTTTTGTTTTATATTTTTTTTTGGCCGACACTATTTACATCATCATACAAAGGCTCCGAAATTTAAGAGGCACTTAAGTCGACTCAATAAAAATACGAAATACTAAAAACTTACCTCAGCTTTGGTAGACAAGATTATCTACCAAAGTCTCTGCTACATCTGGATCCTTCAACTCAAGTTATAATTTCAACCGCTGACCATTTAACTTCTTCCAAATTAATTTTATAAGAACAGACCAAGGGACGAACACCTTTTTTATCAGCAATACTCCAACCTTTCTTAGGTAACTCCTTAAACTTTGGTTGTCATGCCTGAGTGTCATGATCCTGAGTTCTATAAAAAATAGTAAAAATATCAACTACATCAAAGGGATTATTGATAAAATCAAACTCATAATTAACAAGAAAATTCTCAAAGGGATCAAAATCATGGGTTGTAAAAACTCCCCTATCTATGATTGAGTCAATCATGTATGTCTGGTAACTCTCGTTATCATTTTCTGGCTTAACAAGACTTTTTGTCACCTCAGATTCCTTGGGTAGCTTAGCATCACTAATATCTTGATTCTTTTCCACATCCTCTAGCTCATTCACACTCAAAGAGTTCACCACTTTGGGCATTTGGCTCTTTATCTCCTTGCTTTCTTCAACAATCTTTCCATTCCTAAGGGTTATCACTGACTTGACTTGATTTATTTATTAGTTTTCTAGACTACCCTCATTTAGACTGTACTGATCTTTGGGATTTAGTTGAGGTTGAGAAGGAAATTTTTCTTTCTCGTGAATGGTGAGTGCAGAAGAAAGTTTAGCAAGAGTGTATTTCCATGAATGCATGCAATGTTTCTTCAAGGTTATTCCTGTATGGTGGGACATAGGGTGCATATCCTTGATAATTTTGTGAATCCTGCTGTACCTGAGGAGGTGATGGTTGCATGAATTATGCTTGATTGTTGGTCCTCCAACTAAGTTCGGATGATTTTTCCATCCCGGATTGTATGTATCTAAAAAAAAAAGTAAATGACTTTTTAAAATTGTTCATTGCATTTACTTGCTCATGCACAACTTCTTTAAAAATAAAAATTTTTGGACATTCATTTGTTGAGTGTCTCAATTCATTACAAATGCTACAAATTTCTTTCTTTTGCACATATTTGATTTCTTTTACTTTCCCTGATTTCATAGCTTTAACCTTTCTAGCCAAACTGGAAAACCTAACATTTAGATTTTCTTCTTGACTAAGGTGATATTTTCCTTTACTGGCACTTACAAGGTTAGATCTAATTGAATTTTTAGAAGGATTAGCATCATGCTAAGGTTGAGAATTTTCAGCCAAATGGTCTAAATAGTCTAAAACTTCTTCAGGTTCTTTATCAAGAAACTCACCATTGCACATTATTTCCACAAATTATTTAGTTTCAGATGTTAACCCTTCATAAAAGAAGCTTATAGTGCGTCATTATTCAAAATCATGATTTGGGCAAGAATTCAACAAATCTTTAAAATATTCCCAACTTTGAAAATATGCTTCATTTGAATTTTGAAAAAAAAATTAGATTTATCTTTTCAAAGCATTGGTTTTATGTGTTAGAAATTTTTTTTTAAAAAGCTCACCTTGCATTTCTTGTCATGTGCCAATTGATCTTGGTTTCAAAGTATTAAGCCAAGTTTTTACTTTATCTTTTAAAGAAAAAGAAAACAATTTAAGTTTAACAACCTCTTCAGTACAAGTTTGATCATGAAAAGTGGTACATACTTTCTCAAATTCTTTTAAATGTAAATATGGGTTTTCAGATTCTAAATCATGGAAATTAGGAAGTAAAGAAATCATACATGACTTGAATCTAAAATTGTTAGCATTGAGTGGAAAGATAAAACATGATGGACTAGAATTTCGATATGGTTACAAATACTCACGCATGGTTCGCAACGGTTGATTTTCATGTTCAACATGCACACTTTCATTTTCAGCCATTGTGTTTGATATGTGTGCTTGTGATTCAAACAAATCAATATGTAAAGTATTAGGATTAACTTTAACCAAACAACCAGAATTTAAATCACGATACCAATTAAGTATAAATAAGTAACTTAAAATAGAAAAAAAATGTACAAGTAGGCGGTATAAACCAGCCATTAAATATTAACAAGGATTAGGTATAAACCAGCTACTAAATAAATATTAACAAATGTGTGGTATAAACCAACCACTAAATATAAAAAAAATAAAATAAAGAAAATAAAGTGCAAAATAAAAAGAAATTACAGAATTTAAAGTGCAGAAAGTAAAGTACAAAAAATAAAAGGGAGAGTTTCTCCCACTAAATTAGTAAAGTCCAGAAAAAATAAAAGGGAGAGGTTCCGTCACTAAGTTAGTACGTACAAGAAAATAAAAGGAAAAGTTTTTCCCCACTAAGTTAGTATTTATAGTAAATAAAAAGGAGAGTTACCCCCACTAAGTTAATATGTACAAAGAAAATAAAAGGGAGAGGTTCCCCCACTAAGTTAGTATGTACAGAAAATAAAAGGGAGAGTTTCTCTCACTGTTAATATGTACAAGAAAATAAAAGGGAGAGATTCTCCCACTAAGTTAGTACATTAGTATATATACAAAATATTTACACCAGAAATTTGTTCTTCAAATCAAGTTCCCTGGCAACGGCGCCAAAAACTTGATGCGAATTAAAAATTACAAACTCAAGTGCAGGTTATCTCAAGTAATAAATTCTCGGTGAGTCCGAGGTCGAACCACAGAGACTTGATGAAGAAAAATTAATTAAAGTAAAGTAAATATTTTCTCACAACAAATAAAAAAGATTTATTTGGGTTAAGAGATCCACTCTTGGTAAATAAAATAAGAACAAGATTAATTTTTTTTATAACTCAATTAGAATCTACACATAACGGAGGTTTCAATCAAAAAATACATCATTCAAAGTTCATTAAAAATTATATACGTAATTATATTATGCATCCTTTAATCATCTATTAATACCACCACTCATAAATGGGATCAAGCATTCACTGTGCCAAAATATTGTCAACAACAAATCAAGATCTTCATTTTACAAAGAGAGTTTCTAACACCAACACTTGAAAATGGGTTCAAGCATTCATTGTGTCAATCTCTTGTCTACAATAAATCAAGAACTTCACTTTACAAGGAGAGTTTCTAAATTGATTGGAAACAAAATACAATACGTATAATGACTGCTTGAAAAATAAATCATTTAAGTATAAGAAAGGAATGAATCTAACCTTACTTTATTACCAAGAGCTTCACCATTCACTCAAGTAAAATGAAACTTAGTTACTCATAGACAAGAAGAAAGAAAGAAAGAAGAAGAAGAAGAAGAACATAACTTCAATTTAGAACAAAGGAAAACTACAACAACATAATAGCATCATCTTGGCCTCTAGGACCAAGACCCCCAAATGATCTGCCAATGATGTCTTTTATAGAGGATTAGGGGTACAAAATGACAAGGGGACTGAGTCATGAGTGAGTGGATGAGGGGAAAATGAGTGAAAAATGCCAAGTGACTTTTGATGAGTGAAAAATTATGGAGATTCTTTGTCTCCGAAATCATTTAACTCTAAAGTCATTGCATTCGTCATTTTTGAGAAATTTGGTCTTCATGAAATTTGTAGGCCTGGATCTTATCTTTCAAATGCTATTAGTATGGGTCAAAAATCATTTCTACAACTCAAGATATGGTCTGATTACTATATACTACTCTGGCCCAGTGACAGCTCCTCTGTTCTGACTTCCAAGCCCAATATGACCCATTAGACCTCAGATTCTAAAAAGGTATTCAACATGAAAGTTGTAGATTTGGGTCTTAGCTATCAACTAAAATTTTATCCCATTTGACATCTTATAACCCGACCTATGTCATGAATAGTATGCATAGGTCAAGCTGTCAGGATCAGCACCCTAGTTCTTACTTCAATTCCAATTTGAGTTATCCAAATGTATGATTAGGCCTTTGAGGTATTTATGAAAGTTGTAGAGCTCTCTCTTATCTTTCAAATGCCACCAGAATCACCTCAAAAGACCACCTACAACCCAACATATGGCCCAAATACAGAAATAGTGTAAGACGTGAATCATGCTAAAAAATTTAATTAAGTCCAATTTGAGTTCAAACTTACAAAACATAATCAAAATCAATCAATTAAGTACATGAAGAGTGTAAATGACTAAGAATGGGAGTTTATTATTGTATCAAATATGTGATTATCAAATTTTTCCACACTTAGTGTTTTGCACTCTTGGGCAAAACACACAAGACCAAAATTAGGAAAACAAACTCAAAAGCTAAACACTCTAAAAGACTCAATTTCTAATAATATTTAAGAATGAAGAGCAACCAATCATTCAAGTAATCAAAACATGTATGAGGTAACGTTTCTTCACATCTCAAATCAACAAGTAAGGAAATTTCAATTGAAAAGCATGAGTCAAGAATGATAGATCTTCACAATATTTGCTCTCAATCCCTCAAGTATTTAAAAGGTAGGTATTTCACTCAATTCAACCCATGAAAATTATACTACCATAAGCTTACTTATCTTCTACTTCTCCACTACTTAGAATACATGAATCATGAGGACTTTATTCAAGGTTGTAATAGAGTCAAGGTAAAGGAGAAAGTAATATGGATATGACAAGTTAAATACCAAAGATAATAAAAGAACATGAAAGCTGAGTTCAATTAACAAGCATAAAAGTTCATCCCAACTCCACCTAATACAAATTCCCTTTACATATTCTTTTCCTTTCCTTTATTACCTTGTTGACCCTCTTTTTCTTTTTTACATTTTATTTATTTTTATTTTTGATTTTTGATTTTTTGATTTTTTTTATTTTTTTTATTTTTTACAAAATGAACATCATATATACATTTTTTTTAACCATTTTGCACACACACCTCCACACTTGTTCAAGAACTCATCGAATGACAAAGCTAATGTTCTTTTATTACCTAAGGTTAAGTAAGGACATAGTTTTTCATTTAAGACACATAATAAGTTTGAAACAAAGAATGGTCAAATAAGCTCAAAGGGGTTAAGCAATGGGAAATAGGTCATTTCCAATGCTTTACGTTGGTAGGAATCAGAGAATTTACAAAAAGTCATAAGAGTGCTTGATATCATATTAGGAATCAGAGAATTTTCAAGAAGTCATAAGAGTGTTTGATATCATATTGAGACAATATGCTGCTAAGCAAGACTGGCTATTTGATTAAAGTGGTTATTTCAAGAAAAATGTCTCAGTCATATTTATGTATGCATATGAAAATGTAGTCTAAAAAGGAATCAAAGTAAACTCTAGAATAACAATTCCATGAGTGAAATTCACACAAGAAAGAAGAGAATGATACAAATGTTCAATTCATTCACCAATAAGCTCAAAATCTCACAAGGCATAATTCTATCATTCACAGTCCACCAATTCAACATACATAACCAAGCATGTGAATTTTAAGAAAGAAGACAATTTACTCAATCATGCAAATTTTCCTGAATTTGAATTGTTACTTCCACATAAACTAGTTATCTACCCCAAATAAGATGCGTCTCAAGAGTAAAATTACCTCCACAGCAAAATTTACTCCTTACTCTGCCATCCTTAATTACTTTTGTTGTTAATAAATTGATGACAAACATATAAACACAACAAACATATTAACAAACACACTTCCTAATACTTTTGTTTTGTTTTTACATAATTATTCACACAACTATCATTCCCCCCAACCAGATCACAACATTGTCCTCAATGTTAAAAATTAAATCCAGTCTGAAGAAATAATCATCAATATACATCAAAAAAATTATTGGGACAAAATTAAATAAAGTAATGGAGAGAAGTCACATACCCGAAATGCTTAGACGAGAAGAGAATAACTACATCTTGACAATGGTTAGCAATGACAAAAATAAAATAAATAAAATAAAATAAACAAGTATGCAAACATTTTTTTTTGGGGCTCTTTTGTTTTATATTTTTTTTTTGCTGACACTATTTAAATCCCCATACAAAGGCTCCGAAATTTAAGAGGCACTTAAGTCGACTCAATAAAAAAATAAAATACTAAAAACTTACCTCAGCTTTGGTAGACAAGATTATCTACCGAAGTCTCTGCTACATCTGAATCCTTCAACTCAAGTTATACCTTCAACCGCAGACCATTTACCTTCTTCCAAATTAATTTTATAAGAACAGATCAAGGGACGAACACCTTTTTTATCAGCAATACTCCAACCTTTCTTAGGCAACTCCTTACACTATGGTTGCCATGCCTGAGTGTCATGATCCTAAGTTCTATAAAAAATAGTAGAAATATCAACTACATCAAAGGGATTATTGATAGAATCAAACTCATAATTAACAAGAAAATTCTCAATGAGATAAAAATCATGGGTTGTAGAAACTTCTCTATCAATGAATGAGTCAATCATGTATGTCTGGTGACCCTCGTCATCATTTTCTGGCTTAACAAGACTTTTTGTCACCTCAGGTTCCTTGGGTAGCTTAGCGTCACTACTATCTTGATTCTTTTCCACATCCTCTAGCTCATTCACACTCAAGGAGTTCATCACTTTGGACATTTGGCTCTTATCTCCTTGCTTTCTTCAACAATCTTTCCATTCCTAAGGGTTATCACTGACTTGACTTGATTTATTTGTTAGTTTTTTGGACTACCCTCATTTAGACTGTATTGATCTTTGGGATTTAGTTGAGGTTGAGAAGGAAATTTTCCTTTCTCATGAATGGTGAGTGCAGAAGAAAGTTTACCAATAGTGTCTTTTATGTCAATCATGACTTGAATGTTTTGCTTAATAATCACATCTTGCTTTTCCATGAATGCATGCAATGTTTCTTCAAGGTTATTCCTGCATGGTGGGACATAGGGTGCATATCCTTGATAATTTTGTGAATCCTGCTGTGCCTGAGGAGGTGATGATTGCATGAATTGTGCCTGATTGTTGGTCCTCCAACTGAAGTTTGGGTGATTTTTCCATCCCGGATTGTATGTATCTAAAAAAAAAGAAGTGAATGGCTTTTTAAAATTGTTCATTGCATTTACTTGCTCATGCACAATTTCTTTAAAATTAAAAATTTTTGGACATTCATTTGTTGAGTGTCCCAATTCATTACAAATGCTACAAATTTCTTCATTTTGCACAGATTTGATTTCTTTTACTTTCCCTGATTTCATGGCTTTAACCTTTCTAGCCAAACTGGCGAACCTAGCATTTAGATCTTCTTCTTGACTAAGGTGATATTTTCCTTTACTAGCAGTTACAAGGTTAGATCTAATTGAATTTTCAGAAGAATTAGTACCATGCCAAGATTGAGAATTTTCAGTCAAATGGTCTAAATAGTCTAAAGTTTCTTCAGGTTCTTTATCAAGAAACTCTCCATTGCACATTATTTTCACAAATTATTTAGTTTTAGGTGTTAACCCTTCATAAAAGAAACCATGATTTGGGCAAGAATTCAACAAATCTTTAAAATGTTCCCAACTTTGAAAATATGCTTCATTTGAATTTTAGAAAAAAATTTGGATTTGTCTTTTCAAAGCATTGGTTTTATGTGTTGAATTTTTTTTTTTAAAAACTCACCTTACATTTCTTGCCATGTACTAATTGATCTTGGTTTCAAAGTGTTAAGCTAAGTTTTTGCTTTATCTTTTAAAGAAAAAGAAAACAATTTAAGCTTAACAACCTCTTCAGTGCAAGTTTGATCATGAAAAGTGGTACATACTTTCTCAAATTCTTTTAGATGTAAATATGGGCTTTCAGATTCTAAATCATGGAAATTAGGAAGTAAAGAAATCATATATGGCTTGAATCTAAAATTGTTAGCATTGAGTGGAAAGATAAAACATGATGGACTAGAATTTCAAGATGGTTACAAATACTCACGCATGGTTCGCAACGGTTGATTTTCATGTTCAACATGCACACTTTCATTTTCAGCCATTGTGTTTGATATGTGTGCTTGTGATTCAGACAAATCAATATATAAAGTACTAGGATTAACTTTAACCAAACAACCAGAATTTAAATCACGATATCAATTAAGTATAAATAAGTAAATTAAAATAAAAAAAAGTCCAAGTAGGCGGTATAAACCTGCTATTAAATATTAACAAGGATAAGGTATAAACCACTACCAAATAAATATTAATAAAGGTGTGGTATAAACCAACCACCGAATATAAAAAAAATAAAACAAAGAAAATAAAGTACAAAATAAAAAGAAATTACAAATTTAAAGTGCAGAAAGTAAAGTACAAAAAATAAAAGGAGAGTTTCCCCCACTAAATTAGTAAAGTACAGAAAAAAATAAAAGGGGGAGGTTTTCCTACTAAGTTAGTACGTACAAGAAAATAAAAGGAAAAGTTTTCCCCCATTAAGTTAGTATTTATAGAAAATAAAAGGGAGAGTTACCCTCACTTAGTTAATATGTACAAAGAAAATAAAAGGGAGAGGTTCCCCCACTAAGTTAGTATGTACAGAAAATAAAAGGGAGAGCTTCCCCCACTGTTAATATGTACAAGAAAATAAAAGGGAGAGATTCTCCCACTAAGTTAGTACGTTAGTATATATACAAAATATTTACACCAGAAATTTATTCTTCAAATCAAGTTCCCTGGCAACGGTGCCAAAAACTTGATGCGAATTAAAAATTACAAACCCAAGTGCAGGTTATCTCAAGTAATAAATTATCAGTGAGTTCGAGGTCGAACTACAGAGACTTCATGAAGAAAAATTAATTAAGGTAAAGTAAATATTTTGTCACAACAAATAAAAAAGATTTACTTGGGTTAGGAGATCCATTCTTGGTAAATAAAATAAGAACAAGATTAATTTTTTTATTACTCAATTAGAATCCACACATAACGGAGGTTCCAATCGAAAAATACATCATTCAAAGTTCATTAAAAATTATATACGTAATTATATTATGCATCCTTTAATCATCTATTAATACCACCACTCATAAATGGGATCAAGCATTCACTGTGCTAAAATATTATCTACAACAAATCAGGATCTCCACTTTACAAGGAGAGTTTCTAACACCAACAATTGTAAATAGGTTCAAGGATTCATTGTGTCAATCTCTTGTCTACAACAAATCAAGAACTCCACTTTACAAGGAGAGTTTCTAAATTGATTGGAAACAAAATACAATACGTATATTGACTGCTTGAAAGATAAATCATTTAAGTACAAGAAATGAATGAGTCTAACCTTACTTTATTACTAAGTTTCACCCTTTCACCCAAGTAAAATAAAATTTAGTTACTCATAGACAAGAAGAAAGAAAGAGAGAAGAAGAAGAAGAAAAACATAACTTCAATTTAGAACAAAGGAAAATTACAACAACATAATAGCATCATCTTGGCCTCTAGGACCAAGACCCCCAAATGATCTGCCAATGGTGCCTTTTATAGAGGATTAGGGGTACAAAATGACAGGGGGACTGAGTCATGAGTGAGTGGATGAGTGAAAAATGAGTGGAAAATGCCAAATGACTTTTGATGAGTGAAAAATTATGGAGATTCTTTGTCTCCAAAATCATTTAACTCTGAAGTCATTGCATTCGTCATTTTTGTGGTCTTCATGAAATTTGTAGGTCTGGATCTTATCTTTCAAATGCTATTAGTTTGGGTTAAAAATCATTTCTACAACTCAAGATATGGTCTGATTACTACATACTACTCTGGCCTAGTGACAACTCCTCTGTTCTGACTTTCAAGCCCAATATGACCCATTAGACCTCAGATTCTGGAAAAGTGTTCAACATAAAAGTTGTAGATTTGGGTCTTAGCTATCAACTAAAATTTTAGCCCATTTGACATCTTATAGCCCGAGCTATGTCATGAATAGTATGCATAGGTCAAGCTGTCAGGATCAGCACCCTAATTCTTACTTCAATTCCAATTTGAGTTATCCAAACGTATGATTAGGCCTTTGAAGTATTCAGAAAGTTGTAGAGCTCTCTCTTATCTTTCAAATGCCACCAGAATCACCTTAAAAGACCACCTATAACCCAAGATATGGCCCAAATACAGAAATAGTGTAAGACATGAATCATGCTAAAAAATTCAATTAAGTCCAATTTGAGTTTAAACTTACAAAACATAATCAAAATCAATCAATTAAGTACATAAAGAGTGTAAATGACTAAGAATGAGGGTTTATTAATATATCAAATATGTGATTATCAAATTTTTTTACACTTAATTTTTTGCACTCTTGGGCAAAACACACAAGACCAAAATTAGGAAAACAAACTCAAAAGCTAAACATTCTAAAAGACTTAATTTCTAATAATATTTAAGAATGAAGAGAAACCAATCATTCAAGTAATCAAAACATGTATGAGGTAACGTTTCTTCACATCTCAAATCAACAAGTAAGGAAATTTCAATTGAAAAGCATGAGTCAAGAATGATAGATCTTCATAAGATTTGCTCTCAATCCCTCAAGTATTTAAAAGGTAAGTATTTCACTCAATTCAACCCATGAAAATTACACTACCATAAGCTTGATTATCTTCTACTTCTCCACTACTTAGAATACATGAATCATGAGGACTTTATTCAAGGTTGTAATAGGGTCAAGGTAAAGGAGAAAGTAATATGGATATGACAAGTTAAATACCAAAGAGAATAAAAGAACATGAAAGCTGAGTTCAATTAACAAGCATGAAAGTTCATCCTAACTCCACCTAATACAAATTCCCTTTACATATTCTTTTCCTTTCCTTTATTACCTTGTTGACATCTTTTTCTTTTTTACATTTTTTTTTATTTTTGATATTTGATTTTTTTATTTTTTTATTTTTTACAAAAAAAACTTCATGTATACATTTTTTTAACCATTTTGCACACACACCCCCACACTTGTTAAAGAACTCATCGAATGACAAAGTTAATGTTCTTTTATTCCCTAAGGTTAAGTAAGAACATAGTTTTTCATTTGAGACACATAATAAGTTCGAAACAAAGAATGGTCAAATAAGCTCAAAGGGGTTAAGCAATGGGAAATAGGTCATTTCCAATGCTTTACGTTGGCAGGAATCAGAGAATTTACAAGAAGTCATAAGAGTGCTTGATATCATATTAGGAATCAGAGAATTTTCAAGAAGTCATAAGAGTGTTTGATATCATATTGAGACAATATGCTGCTAAGCAAGGCTGGCTATTTGATTAAAGTAGTTATTTCAAGAAAAATGCTTCAGTCATAGTTATGTATGCATAAGAAAATGTAGTCTAAAAAAAATCAAAACAAGCTCTAAAGTAACAATTCCATAAGTGAAATTCACATAAGAAAGAAGAGAATGGTACAAATGTTCAATTCATTCATCAATAGGCTCAAAATCTCACAAGGCATAATTCTATCATTCTCAATCCACCAATTCAACATCCATAATCAAGCATGTGAATTTTAAGAAAGAAGACAATTTACTCAATCATGTAAATTTTCCTGAATTTGAATTGCTACTTCCACATAAACCAGTTATCTACCCCAACTAAGATGCGTCTCAAGAGTAAAATTACCTCCACAGCAAAATTTACTCCTTACTCTGCCATCCTTAATTACTTTTGTTATTAATAAATTGATGACAAACATATAAACACAACAAACATATTAACAAACACACTTCCTAATATTTTTGTTTTATTTTTTTATTTTTTTTTACATAATTATTCACACAACTATCATTCCCCCCAACCAGATCACAACATTGTCCTCAATGTTAAAAATTAAATCCAGACTGAAGAAATAATCATCAATATACATTAAAGAAATTATTGGGACAAAATTAAATAAAGTAATGGATAGAAGTCACATACCCGAAATGCTTAGACGAGAAGAGAATAACTACATCTTGACAATGGTTAGCAATGACAAAAATTAAAAAAAATTAAAAAAAATAAAATGAAATAAACAAGTATGCAAACATTTTTTTGGGGGTTCTTTTGTTTCATATTTTTTTTAGCCGACACTATTTACATCCTCATACAAAGACTCTGAAATTTAAGAGGCACTTAAGTCGACTCAATAAAAACACGAAATACTAAAAACTTACCTCAACTTTGGTAGACAAGATTATCTACCAAAGTCTCTACTACATCTGGATCCTTCAACTCAAGTTATAGCTTCAACCGCTGACCATTTACCTTTTTCCAAATTAATTTTATAAGAATAGACCAAGGGACGAACACCTTTTTTATCAGCAATACTCCAACCTTTCTTAGGCAACTCCTTAAACTTTGGTTGTCATGCCTGAGTGTCATGATCCTAAGTTCTATAAAAAATAGTAGAAATATCAACTATATCAGACGGATTATTGATAAAATCAAACTCATAATTAACAAGAAAATTCTCAAGGGGATCAAAATCATGGGTTGTAGAAACTCCCCTATTTATGATTGAGTCAATCATGTATGTCTGGTGACCCTCGTCATCATTCTCTGGCTTAACAAGACTTTTTGTCACCTCAGGTTCGTTGGATAGTTTAGCATCACTACTATCTTGATTCTTTTCCACATCCTCTAGCTCATTAACACTCAAGGAGTTCATCACTTTGGACATATGGCTCTTTATCTCCTTGCTTTCTTCAACAATCTTTCCATTCCTAAGGGTTATCACTGACTTGACTTGATTTATTTGTTAGTTTTCTAGACTACCCTCATTTAGACTGTACTGATCTTTGGGATTTAGTTGAGGTTGAGAAGGAAATTTTTCTTTCTCGTGAATGGTGAGTGCAGAAAAAAGTTTAGCAAGAGTGTCTTTTATGTCAATCATGACTTCAGTGTTTTGCTTAATAATGACATCTTGCTTTTCCATGAATGCATGCAATGTTTCTTCAAGGTTATTCCTATATGATAGGACATAGGGTGCATATCCTTGATAATTTTGTGAATCCTGCTGTGCCTGAGGAGGTGATGGTTGCATGAATTGTGCCTGATTGTTGGTCCTCCAACTGAAGTTCGGGTGATTTTTTCATCCCGGATTGTATGTATCTGAAAAAAAAGAAGTGAATGGCTTTTTAAAATTGTTCATTGCATTTACTTGCTCATGCACACCTTCTTTAAAAATAAAAATTTTTGGACATTCATTTGTTGAGTGTCCCAATTCATTACAAATGCTACAAATTTCTTCATTTTGCACAGATTTGATTTCTTTTACTTTCCCTGATTTCATGGCTTTAACCTTTCTAGCTAAATTGGCGAACCTAGCATTTAGATCTTCTTCTTGACTAATGTGATATTTTTCTTTACTAGCACTTACAAGGTTAGATCTAATTGAATTTTCAGAATGATTAGTACCATGCCAAGATTGAGAATTTTCAGCCAAATGGTCTAAATAGTCTAAAGTTTCTTCAGGTTCTTTATCAAGAAACTCACCATTACACATTATTTCCATAAATTATTTAGTTTCAGGTGTTAACCCTTCATAAAAGAAGCTTATAGTGCGCCATTTTTCAAAACCATGATTTGGGCAAGAATTCAACAAATCTTTAAAATGTTCTCAACTTTGAAAATATGTTTCATTTGAATTTTGAAAAAAAAATTAGATTTGTCTTTTCAAAGCATTGGTTTTATTTGTTAGAATTTTTTTTTAAAAAAACTCGCTTTGCATTTCTTGTCATGTGCCAATTGATCTTGGTTTCAAAGTGTTAAGCCAAGTTTTTACTTTATCTTTTAAAGAAAAGAAAATAATTTAAGCTTAACAACCTTTTCAGTGCAAGTTTGATCTTGAAAAGTGGTACATACTTTCTCAAATTCTTTTAGATGTAAATATGGGCTTTCAGATTCTAAATCATAGAAATTAGGAAGTAAAGAAATCATATATGATTTGAATCTAAAATTGTTAGCATTGAGTGAAAAGATAAAACATGATGGACTAGAATTTTGAGATGGTTACAAATACTCACGCATGGTTCGCAACGGTTGATTTTTATGTTCAACATGTACACTTTTATTTTCAGTCATTGTGTTTGATGTGTGTGTTTGTGATTCAGACAAATCAATATGTAAAGTATTAGGATTAACTTTAATCATACAACCAGAATTTAAATCACGATACCAATTAAGTATAAATAAGTAACTTAAAATAGAAAAAAAAGTACAAGTAGGCGGTATAAACCTGCCATTAAATATTAACAAGGATGAGGTATAAACCAGCTATCAAATAAATATTAACAAAGGTGTGATATAAACCAACTACCAAATATAAAAAAATAAAATAAAGAAAATAAAGTGCAAAAAAAAAGAAATTACAATTTAAAGTGCGAGAAAGTAAAGTACAAAAAATAAAAGGGAGAGTTTCCCCACTAAATTAGTAAAGTACGAAAAAAAAAATAAAAGGGAGAGGTTCCCCACTAAGTTAGTACGTACAAGAAAATAAAAGGAAGAGTTTTCTTCCACTAAGTTAGTATTTATAGAAAATAAAAGGGAGAGTTACCCCCACTAAGTTAATATGTACAGAAAATAAAAGGGAGAGTTTCCCCCACTGTTAATATGTACAAGAAAATAAAAGGGAGAGATTCTCCCACTAAGTTAGTACGTTAGTATATATACAAAATATTTACACTAGAAATTTGTTCTTCAAATCAAGATCCCCGGCAACGGCACCAAAAACTTAATGCGAATTAAAAGTTACAAACTCAAGGGCAGGTTATTTCAAGTAATAAATTCTCGGTGAGTCCGAGGTCGAACCACAGAGACTTGATGAAGAAAAATTAATTAAGGTAAAGTAAATATTTTGTCACAACAAATAAAAAAGATTTACTTAGGTTAGGAGATCCACTATTGGTAAATAAAATAAGAATAAGATTAATTTTTTTTATAACTGAATCTACACATAACGGAGGTTCCAATCGAAAAATACATCATTCAAAGTTCATTAAAAATTATATACGTAATTATATTATGCATCCTTTAATCATCTATTAATACCACCACTCATAAATGGGATCAAGTATTCACTGTGCTAAAATATTATCTACAACAAATCAAGATCTTCACTTTACAAGGAGAGTTTCTAACACCAACACTTATAAATGGGTTCAAGCATTCATTGTGCCAATCTCTTGTGTACAACAAATCAAGAACTCCACTTTACGAGAAGAGTTTCTAAATTGATTGGAAACAAAATACAATACGTATAATGACTGCTTGAAAAATAAATCATTTAAGTACAAGAAAGGAATGAATCTAACCTTACTTTATTACCAAGAGATTCACCCTTTCACCCAAGTAAAATGAAACTTAGTTACTCATAGACAATAAGAAAAAAAGAGAGAAGAAGAAGAAGAACATAACTTCAATTTAGAACAAAGGAAAACTACAACAATATAATAGCATGATCTTGGCCTCTAGGACCAAGACCCCTAAATGATCTGCCAATGGTGCTTTTTATAGAGGATTAGGGGTACAAAATGAGAAGGGGGTTGAGTCATGGGTGAGTGAATGAGTGGAAAATGCTAAATGACTTTTGATGAGTGAAAAATTATGGAGATTCTTTATCTCCGAAATTATTTAACTCTGAAGTCATTGCATTCGTCATTTTTGAGAAATTTGGTCTTCATGAAATTTGTAGGCCTGGATCTTATCTTTCAAATGCCGTTAGTTTGGGTCAAAAATCATTTCGACAACTCAAGATATGGTCTGATTACTACATACTGCTCTGGCCCAACGACAGTTCCTCTATTCTGACTTCCAAACCCAATATGACCCATTAGACCTCATATTCTGGAAAAGTGTTCAACATGAAAGTTGTAGATTTTGGTTTTAACTATCAATCATAAAAATTTCAGTCCATTTGACATCTTATATCCCAAGCTATGTCATGAATAGTACACATAGGTCAAGCTGTCAGGATCAGCACCCTGGTTCTTGTTTCAACTCCAATTTGAGTTATCCAAACGTATGATTAGGCCTTTGAGATATTCATAAAAGTTGTAGAGCTCTCTCTTATCTTTCAAATTCCACTAGAATCACCTCAAAAGACCACCTACAGCCCAAGATATGGCCCAAATATAGAAATAGTGTAAGACGTGAATCATGCTGAAAAATTCAATTAAGTCCAATTTGAGTCCAAACTTACAAAACATATCCAAACTCAATCAATTAAGTACATGAAGAGTATAATTGACTAAGAATGAATGTTTATTAATGTATCAAATATGTGATTATCATTCTACTATAGATTCATTGTCAACTTCAAGATCATTAATTTGTTATTCTTCTTGATTGTTATGCAGTTTAACAACACGAGGAACAACAATTTCATAAGTAGGAGTACAAGTTAAAGGAACTTATACTCTAACTTCCTTAATCTCCATATTTCGTGAAACTTCACTCCTACTGGTCTCACCATTCTTAATGATTGTTTTAATGAAATATCCACTGGGATAACCAATGAAA
The DNA here is from genome assembly GCA_029884595.1 of Ormosia semicastrata. Lineage (NCBI taxonomy): Eukaryota > Viridiplantae > Streptophyta > Magnoliopsida > Fabales > Fabaceae > Ormosia > Ormosia semicastrata. The sequence goes on along the minus strand of JAQQTO010000021.1, from coordinate 6,671,871 downwards.
TATCCATTTATTGTTCTTGCATCCAATTTCTTTTCATGTGGATTATAGATTTTTATTTCTGCTTGACATCACTAAACATGCAGGTGTCTTAAACTGGATTTTCTACCCATCCACAGTTCAAAAGGTGTCTTTGGAACTGCCTTACTAGGAACCATGTTCAACAAATACACGACAATTTTTAAAGTATACATCCACAATGACAAGGGTAAAGACTTGTTACTTAACATGCTCTTGACTATATCCATTAAGATTCGGTTACACCTTTATAATACACAATTTTGTTGTGGTGTACCTGGAATTGTGTATTGAGCATATGCCATGTTTTTTTAGGAATTTAGAAAATGGACCTGGGTGTTGTCTAGTTTCATCAAATCTTTCATAATACTCACCACCTCTATCTAACCTTACGAATTTCACTTTTCTGTCCAATCACCTTTCAACTTCATTTACATAAATTTTCAAGGCATTTACTAGTTAAGATTTCTCATGCAGTAAATAGATATATCCACAATGTGAATAATCATCAATAAAGGTGATAAAGTACTTTTCTTTACCGAAAGAATTGACATTAAAAAGTCTACATATATCGGTGTGTACAATTTCAAAAAACTGAGTGCTTCTCGTAACACCTTTCTTTGTGTGTTTTGTTTGTTTTCCTTTAATATAATCTATACAAATATTAAGGTCAGTGAAATTCAAATTTAGAAAAATGTTATTCTTTACCAACCTTTTCATTCTTTCTTTGGAAATGTGATCCAAACGTTTAAGCCATAAGTAAGCAGAATATTCATTCACTAAACTACGTTTAATGCCAACATTATGATGCAATGTCATAAGAGTTTCAACATATAAATTATCAAGGTTCAATTTATATAAACTATCACAAAGTCTACTAGAACCAATTATATAGGTATGCTTATACAAACTAAAACATTCATTACCAAACCTAAAAAAGTATCCAGCAACATCAAGTTTAGACAAAGAAACTAAATTCTTAGAAATACTAGGTACATAAAAAATTTTAAATAAATCCAAATGATTTTCAGTGTTTAGGATTAAACGGTAAGTCTTGACACCTTCCACTAGAACCTTCACTTTATTCCCCATGAAAATGAACTTTTCATTTGGGTTAATGGTTTGGATTGTAAGGAATTTCTGCATCATATTAGAAACATGATTTGTATATCCAAAATCAATCCACTAAGTATTATAGGAACCTTTAGTTAAAATTGATTTGAAACATACATAAGCATTAAGTTTATCTTTCTTTTTGAACCAAACCTTACGCCTTGGGCAATCCTTCCAGAAGTGTCTAGATTTTCCACAAAAATGACATCTATTATTGTTTGACTCTTTCTTCTGCATTTTGACAAAAGACTCATCAATCTTTAATGGTCATTTTCCCTTACCATGTTTCTTTTTAACTTTCTTTCCAACTCCTTAATGGTTCACATAATGGATAGAATGATTTTCTTGATTCTTAAATCTAGTTTCCTCCTGAACTAACAAACTGTGCAATTCATGCACATTCCATTTATCTTTTATGGTATTATAGTTCATTTGGAATGGATCATACTCAAGCGGTAATGAGTTCAGAATGAACTGCACAAGAAAATTCTCATCCACTTTCATTCCTAAAGACTTGAGTCTTGCTGCAATGTTTGTCATTTCAATGTCGTGCTCATGCATAGTATGAGAACTATCAAATTTCATGGTGGTTAAAGTATCCATTAATGTCCCAATAAGAGACTTGTCAACAGTTTGGGAGCATTCTTTCACAAAACTCATGAATTCTTTAACACTCTCAGTTTTAGGAATAGTTATTTTAATATTACTAGTTATACTCACATGTACATCAAACTTAATTTGTTTGATCTTTCTCAATTTTTATAATGAACATTCTTTTCATCAGTGCTTAAAACCGTAATAACATCTTATTTCTCTACTCAAAGTGCCAAATCCAAATCCATTACTCTAAGGTAAAATTGGATTTTGTTCATTCCATTAAGAGAAATTAAGTCCATTAAACACTAGAATAGATGAGAAATGTGAATGCATAACAACATGTACTATAATGATCACATGTCTAAAATTAATGTTTTGAGTCATAAATTAACATACTACATAGATTCAGACAATAAATCACTTAAGCATTTAATGTATATCAATGTTCTCCTTTGGATGATCTATTAATATACCATATTCAATATAATAATGCTAATAAAATTTACATAATTTGACAATGATATATTCACTAACTAGAAATATTTATTATATTTGGATATATAAATAAAACTAATAATTCACTTACACTACTAACAATTATGTCCATTTATTATAAGAACAACTAATCAACCTTTGGACAATTCATAAATGTCTTATAATAATGACTTTTAATTTTACTCATACACAAATAGTTATCATATAATTCACAATACATATTCTTTAGGTCATAGAAAAAACAATTTTCATATAATTTAAAATTAAATCAACTTAAAGATTTGACTACTTTAGTGATTAACAAATCTCACATAATATCATTCTAAATTGATAGCATTATGCATAAAAATCAAATAATACATATTCTTTAGAACAATTTTCATACAATTTAAAATTAAATCAACTTAAAATTTTAACTACTTTAGTGTTTAATAAATCTCACATAATATCATTCTAAATTAATAGTATTATGTACAAAAATTAAACACTACATATTCTTTAAAACAACTTTTATATAATTTAAAATTAAATTAATTTAAAGATTTGATCACTTTAATAATTAATAAATCTCACATAATAACATCCTACCTTAAAGGAAAATGTTTATCTTATTATACTTTTTTTTATTATATTTTTTATTATTCTTTTATGAGTATGATTAAGTAAAAAAATAAAAAATAATATAATTAATAATATAAAAAATAATATAAAAAAATGTGATGAGGTATCGTTCTTCATCCTTAAAACAATTTCGTCGTTGATATGATGTGATTTACGAAAATTGAACTAAGCATAATAGGATTGGCAGCGACAAGCACTTTATCCTATATCCAAAATAAAGTCTAAAAATCACAGGTTGGGCAGCTACGTGATGGTGAACCCGTGATTTGATGAAACTTGAAATATTGTAAACTTGTAGAGTCATACAATATTATAAACGAAAATGATTATCCTACATCTTTAAAAAAGGATTGATATTATACATATATTTTTTAAAAATATATGATTAAAAAAATAAAAAATAAAAAATAAATAATATTAAATAAAATATAAAAAAATATATATAATATTTATGTTAAGAATATTAGAATTAAATTACAAATACGTATTTCCGTGCTGAGACGTCACGGCAGACGTAATGTGATGGAGAAAACCCAAGTTTCAATCATCATTGCCACTTCACTTTATCCATAATATGTCATAAAATTAATTTATACAATTAATAAAATAACATAATAAAAACTCTTTAATTTTTAGAATTAGGATTTATATAAATTAAAAAATAAATATTATTAATAAAAAATTATAACTTTTATAACTTTTTTATAGTACATGTTATATTTGTAATTTTTTTAAGAATTTTAATATAAAAAACTACTATTTAAATATAAAAATTTTAAAATTTATGATTTTCACAAATAAAAATATATAAAAATATTAACATTTATTCATGAATAAAAATAAATTGTATTTTAAGAGTATTAAAAAGATCTAAAAAAACTCACTTTTTTATTCTTTTATCTTTTTTATGCTTTTTCTACTTTAATAATAATGCTTAAGAAAAAATCATCATAACAATTAGGAAGACTTTAAGTTTTACACAAAAAAATATATTTTTAAATACAATTAATTTCCATCAAGTTGATAGTTTTTATAATTATAAAACTATTCTTTTTTACCTAATAAAAATTTAACTTATTAATTTAATTATTTATTAAACTAATAATATAAGTCACAAGTCAATTACGTGAGATATTTAATTTCACAAAAAATTCATAAGTAAAAGAGATCACCATAATTAGTGTGAGGTAACCACGTTTATGAAAAAAAAGTGTATTATCTTCATATGGGGTTTCTTATAATAAATGTAATAAATCAATGTACTTACATCTATAAAAAAAATTTCTTCATTTGTATACAAATGAAGTTTGTTGAACTACCTGCTGTGCAGGAGATTGAAAAGAAGCATGGCCAAAGTCAAATAGACTCTTGAGGAAGAATTAACACCACACGAAAGGATTTAAGGACACTTTGAGATATTGAAAATTGAGTTTGTTGAAAACTTATCAAGATTTTGTTATGAGAAGATAAAGGTCTGTACATGAGAGGGAAAACAACGCATAATAATTTGGGAAAAATTATATCAAGAATTGTAGTTCAAGTAATACCAAATATGTTGAAAGATTACTTAATTTCGCTATCAAACAATAACATAAAGGCGAGAAAACGATGTGAACAAATGGCAGCGCAGCGCGCAGCGGGCAGCGGCCCGTCAAGTCAAAGGAGGTATATAAATCCATTCCATATACAAGCAACGGCCAACCAAAAACATAAAATACAAACAAGATGGTAGTATTCTTTGCCAATTTGCCAACTTATGCATTCTATTTAAAGTTGACTCTTGATTGTAACTTCGAGTGGACCAACAATACTATCTTGTTTTTGCAATACATAAATAAATAAATTAATATTATTCAAAAGAAAAGAAAATAGAGTAAATGTTCATTTTGCTCCTTTAAACATATACCTATCATTTGTTATATAATTGATTAGGAGACAACGTAGAAAATCACGATCAAACAAAAAACTTCAGAGGCGTGTGGTTTCTTAGAATAAATACTGTCCTCGATGATTTTATCGCGTGGTTTCTTTCATTTGATTCAACATGAAGTTTGTCCTGTGGAGATCGAGTAGAAACAACAAGAGAAATTTTATTAAAGCAGTTAACCCAGGCAGAGAATGCAATATTTCAGAAGAGGCAGAGAATTTCGTATATATCAAAAACCACAATCAGAAAACAGTATATATAAAAAGCAAGAAATAGTCGTTCAGAAAGCAACGTTAAGTTTGTTAAATTGTTGAAATAATAACGTTAGAAAATGAATTTGGTTGTTGAAAACTAATTAGAATGTTAAAAACTAATTGGAACGTTAAAACAGATTTGTCCGTTGGTAAGACCAAGTCAAATACGACAAAGTCAGTTTTAACTTCTTAAAAAACATGATTTTCCTGGTAAGGTCAAAAACTTAATTAAATATTTCACAAAATGATTCGGGCCTCATGATATCAAATACACAAATCAATGATTTGTAGACTTCTTTGGCCATGATCCTTCGTGTTCATTTTTTGTAAAGTTGAACACCTTGATTGTTTCTTACAAAGTGGACTAAAAAATACATGTTGATTTATAAACTCTTTAAAACTTTGAAGACTAAACAATGTGAGACATAAACTTTTGAAATATCATAACTAAAATAACAACATCATTAAGTTAATTCTTTATTTATAAATGCATCAAATTTATTAATTTATGCTACAAAGTGATCCTTCAAGTGACTTCAATTAAATAAAAAAAAGGCGAAACCGATAGCATTTAATTATTATTTAAGGACCAATTTATATTTATGATAAATGAAAAATTAATGTAGTGTAGTACATACTTGATAAAATAGCAATCAATCACTTTAAATTTTCACTCAATTGCAAATAGTTACTTTAAACTTTCAAATCTTTTAATTTATTCTTTAAACTACTTTAATTATTACAATTAGTTCTTCGTCTAATTTTAATCAATTGACTAATGAAACATTACATCACATATAAGCATTTGAGTCATTAATTGACGTGAAAAATAAATCATTAATAACTCTCATGCTTACACGTAATGCATGAGAAATTCTTATTACACTACTTTACTCAAATTATAACACATGATACTTATACTGTAAATATTGTTGGATGACAAATTAAATAACATTAATTTAAATATAAACAATTACAAACTTGCCCAAAATATAAACTCTCAAAGTATTTTAAAATTTTTCTTGACGCAGTATAACATTTGTCACTCAACTTAGATTTGAGTGACCTATAAAGGACCAATTGCAAAAATTAAAGTAATTTAAGAACTAAATTGAAAGATTTAAAAGTTTAGAATGCCTATTTGGAATTGGGTGAAAATTTAAGATAACTGAATGCTATTTTTTTATATTTTTAAAAGACCAAAATGAACATAGAGAAAACTTAAGTAAAGTTCCTTAGGTGCTTGTGGTGTTTGTCTCCAATAGAAACATGACATGTGTCTTATTTTTTAGTTACTTAATTATTATTTTTAAAATTTTTATTAATGAGTTATAAAAAAATGTATATATGTCATGTTTCTATTGGAGACAAGTACCACAAACACTTAAGGAACTTTATCTAAGTTTTGTCCAATGAACATTTACTCAATAAAATGTAAAATGCCTAGCTTTTTTTTTCCCCTATACATATATTTAAAATTGAAATAATGACTTTTTTTATATAATCTGTCAAAGAGAGGAAAAGGATACCTTATTTTAAGGTTAAGGCATGGTACAAGTCTCTATTATGATATATAATGATGGAAAAAGCCTCCTCGCTTATTCTATATTTTAAAGAATTTTCTACAATTAAAAGCATCCAAACTTGCTTCATCAATTCAATTTCATGAGTCTTGCTTAGTTTTCAGAAACATTGTGAATAACGCCTGAACACACTTGTGCAGGCCCATTTACATTCAAATTGCAATCAAGACAGTTGCATTTATAACTAGGAACTGTACAGGTGCCTATTTGAGTTCAACATGAGAAGATCAATTGATTAAACCTAAAGTCCTAAACTCAAATATAACCAGCTGTATAATGCAGAGTAGTGAATGCAAGAAATTTGAAGGTAGCATTACACAATAGCACAGAGAATCCATTTTACAAAGCAACAAGGCTCTTTCTGAACAAGCAACACATGTAACATACCAAAAATAAACTGCAGGCCTAAAATCACCAAAATGAACAAGAAGAACCCTGCAGGTCCAGCACTTTTTAAGTCATTCAAAACTCCAGCATGTTTCTCATACAAGTAACAAGTGTAACATTTAATTACATTAGTAAGTATTTACTGAACAGTATATTGACGAATGAGTATGTAAAAGCCTATGACTAACATGAGTTAACACCACCACCTTTTTTTCTTCTTTACAAAAATACATTCTGAAAGGAAGGAAACCCATGGAAAGATGGAAAAGTCAAACAACTTCAGTAAATAACAATTCCCCACTTGAAAGCTGTATATGCCACTTTGTTCTTCACCTTCTGTCAATCCACTCCCTACTATATAATGCTAAACTGTGTTGTGGCCATAACTTATTTGCGATTATCTAATGACAAAACAAGACTTTTAACGATTCCCTCAGGTTTCAGAGAAACTCTCAAAACACAACAATGGCTGTTGAGCTGATGTCCTAATTTGAGGGAACTGAATGAATAGAGAAGCAAATTAAAGATAGCGAACAGTGATTCTCACCTATTAGGTTTTGGAGACTTTCTATGATGAAGATATGGAGAACCATGTGGACCATTTGGACTTGACAAGGTCCTTACAGGTTGACCCTTCCTAGGCAAAGACACTAACTGTGTTTTAATAACACTTTTAGGATTTGGCATGGACAAGGTACGATCAACTCGTGCGACCTGGAAGTGATGAGATGAGGTAGCCATATCCTTAAGGCTTGGCAAAGGCTTTAAAGCGTGAACAACTTCACTCATCAAAGGTCTAGCTTTTGGATCACGGCTAAGGCATTGAGCAGCCAGCTGGGCAGCTTTCTGTGCCCCTTTAACTGAGAAGTGACCTTCAAGGCGGGGATCAATTATCCGGTAGAACATCCTCCGGTCTCCAAGTACAGGTCTTGCCCACTCCACCAGATTATGTTCCCCATTTGGTCTTCTCTTATCAATAGATCGCCGGCCAGTGAGCATTTCCAGTAGCACTACTCCAAAACTGTAGACATCACTTTTCGATGTCAAATGTCCTAATCAGAATTGGCAGTTTCAGGTCAATATTAAAAAGAGAAAGTGCACATCTATGAAAAAAAGGATATCAATCAAAAAGGTAACAATTGTTAGTTATTATTAGGTAAAACCTGTGGTAGCTTTCTTGCTTTTTATTTCATCATGATCCCTTCTCGGTTTGAATATGAAGATCATTCATATTCAAAAGAATATTTAATAGTTTAACATTGTGAAACTTTTAAGTTTAAAAGTGCCCGGGCCCCCCTCCCCCTCCCCATTCCCTTTTTCCCGTTTTGATACTTGATGATTTAAAGTAATTGATGTATATCCAACTTTTCAATGCCAGCATAATATTTTTTAAATTGAAATAGTTATTGATATCGACCTAAAATTTTATTTTATCAAAATTTGTTAGATAATGATGCTAATGATTTAATCATCATCATTCATCACACTTGGCAAACGAATTGTAGAGTCAAAGAAGACAAGGGATGAAGTAGGTCACATGGTTAGGCAAGAGAGCAAAGTCAGCCAAAGAGATAAAAACAGTGCCCAACTGCCCTTGACTTAAAGGAGAACAAAAATGTGGTTGCCAGCTTGCCACTGACATGTTAGAGTAATTGTAAAGGATTTTAGTGCCAGATTCTCCATTTTGTACCATTGTGGTTGTGATTGCTATTGAGTTTTGATATAATAGATATCCTTTATCTCTCACCTAAGAACATAAGGCTTTAAGTTCAGAATATTTATACGGTATCAGAGTTTGATCTTAGCTATCAGTATGCTATAGTTAGTACTTAGTATTTAGCACTTTGATCATCATTTAACAGTTTAAACTTTTAATTTAATTTGTTCTTGGAGAATAATGTGTGCACACGCAATGATTAGATGGATGGAGTATCAGAAGTGGAAGGAATAGGGAAGAATTCAAAAAGGAGACCAGTTAATTTGTTTGCCACAGGTTACAAAAGCAGATATTACATTCTAAACACCTTGAAGGGCTTAATGCAGGAAGATGTTGGTTGGGAACAGGAAATGGTTTTCCCTTCTGTATGAAAAAAGTTTTATTTTATTGATTCATTATGTATAAGTAGTATTTATTTGGATTATCTACTTCTTCACCAAATCTGAAAGGATATCTCAAACAAACTACAGACATAAGGTAGACACATTAAAGCTTAGAAATCCAGGATCGTATCAAACAACCAGATATGCACCTACAGTGTAGAGATGACAAATTTGAGAACCTCACATCCTCACCAATATATTCAGAATTCATAATATTCCATCCCTCAACAGGATGACCTTTAATTTCTTCTAACTATTACAACTGGGTTCAGATTCAAAGAGTAATTAACATGAAACAATCTAATAGGTGGGAAAAAAAATATAAAACAATTTGCAAACATTTAGCATTTATTAGTTGAACTTTTAATATATAAATAAAAAAAATTATGACAGCCTAAGAACTTATAACAAGCATGAATTTAGTTTAAAACTATAATCATATGTTCAAGATACCACATGCAAATTCCAGATACTATTAGCTATCTTGAGTCTGAATTACATAGTGAAGTATTAAGTTCAAGAAACATTAACACTCAAAAAGGAATAAGGAAGGATCAAAACTCACCAGTCATCACATACTCCGGAGCAGCATAACCGTATGTTCCCATAACTCTTGTTGATACATGCGTCTTTTCCCCCTCAGGCGCGTCTTTGGCGAGTCCAAAATCAGAGAGCTTCGCGTTGTATTCCTAAAACCAGTTTTGCCTTTTATTTTTGAATTGGAGGATGAATAAGAAATAATTAAAACCCTCTTGCCTAGTTTACTTATGTAGAAAGATTTGTATATTCCTTGAATTTGATTGATTACAAGATGGTAGTATAAATAGGGAATTAGGGGAACAGCTGTACATTAATCTAAGCCTAGAAAACAAGCTAATCAAGTCCTAGAAAATAAGCAATAATTAAAGCTCTAAAACAAGGCCTATTAATACATGACTAAAAAACATAATACATGAAAAAAATGTGATACATGACTAAAATCACATTAACACCGACCACCAACAACTTACGTACCGCATCTAATAGAATATTAGATGTCTTGAAATCACGATATATTATGGTCCTCTTAGCTTCTTCATGGAGAAAGGCAAGACCTTTTGCAGCACAAAGTGCAATTTTCATTCTGATAGACCAAGGAAGAGGCAAGGGCCCTTCTGCATAAAACATGGTTGTTACCAGAAAATAATTAATCGTTGCGCACAAAAAATTTTAAGGGCATGGTGCCAAGCAGAAAGAACAAATGCATTACAGGAAGAGAACCATTTTATTCTGTCTTTTGTTACTATAAGAATGAAAGCCCGTGAGTTAAATAATAATTTTGGAGTCCAACAATCAGTGGTGAATCAAATACTGGATTAAGATTATGGTAGTACATTGAACTGGGAATGCAATTTATGAATTCAATAGATTATTTAGATTCTAAATTGAGTTGTGCTGGTTAGCTTGCTAGAATTGTAGTTACTTATTTGCTAGACTAGATGAATAACTGTTATTACATGGACTTCTTAAGAAATGTTATGCCAGTTAGCCTAAGGGCATTGAATTTTCTCTTTTTGGTTTTTTGGTTAACCTTATCTGGCATTGAGCAGTCCCAATAGTCAATTTGGCTTAAAGAATAGTTACTTACAAATAGAAAATATATTTAATACGAAATTCCTCTCCAACTCTTTGATAGGTTATAGGTCAATGAAACATTAATCTATTCATCACATTATTTTATGTTTGTATTGGGGAAAGTAGTAGCATCAGCAACAATCAAGCTCATTTTCAGCCAAATTTTAACTAGAGTGCTATTTTTTTTATTTGATATTTGTGTCCAAGACATCCAATTTGCTGCAGTTACAAGGTATTACACAGAGATAAACAAGCAGTGGTGAAGACATGCAGGAATAAAAGAGGTTAGTAGTGTACTTCTAAAGAGGTGGTTCTCCAAACTGCCTCGGGGCATAAACTCATAAACCAATAGTCTTTGTTCATCTTCAATGCAGAAACCAATCAATTTAACTAGATTAGGATGGACAAGATCACCAAGATAGTTTAATTCAGCCTGTGAAGAAGAAAATGAAAACTGAGAATGTTAATAAAACAAGAATTGAAAAAATAAAAAATTTGAAAGAAGGGAAAAATTGAGGAGGATATATAAGTTTCATACAAGCCACTCTTTGTGACCCTGATTTCCATTGTGGTTGAGCGTCTTGACTGCGACGGTAAGCCCAGTACCTGGTTTCACAGGTGCAGTTCCATTCTCCTCAATCCATCCCTTGAAGACACAACCAAACCCTCCCTCACCAAGAAGACTCTCTGGTCTGAAATTCCTAGTTGCCACCTTAAGCCCATTGAATGTGAATTTTCTCAAACTAGAAGCAACCTTCAACTCCTCACTGAATTTTGGAGTGGAAGGGATACTTTCAGCATTACTAGTTGATGTAGAGGACTCTGGAGGAGGAGCAACAGCTTCCTTTGTGCCTTTTACAAATGCAAATTTGTCTTCCACTGATTAAAATAATCAAAAACTTCATTTCATTTATCACTGACTTGGTATTGTCAACTAAAAATAAGAATTAACAACCACTATTACATGATTTGATTCTGGCATGCTTGACTTTACACAACTTCATTACAAGATCATTATATTTATATAGTAACTAAATAGTAAATACACTCAAGCAGTGCGGTTCAAATGGTCAAACCATCACAAATTTGTCCATGGCAATTCAGAAAATAAATTTTAGGTTTAGCAACTTTTATAATTTCTTATATGATTGAATAATGATATCTCAGTGTCAATACTAAGTTTTTCAACATAACTCATTGTCAGGATGCATTTAGTAATGTTATGGAATTTAATTGTCACAACAGTTAGATAGCCCTTATAACATACAGTGCTTACAAAGAGAATATGCAGCGGTCCAATGGTAATGCAGAAAAGAACGTGGTTTTGAAAAACTTAAAGTTGTTTAAAAATGAATTAGTTAGACCTCCAACTTCCTCAGTACAATAATAATTCATATCAATTTAGTTCCAAGAAACTCAGAACTCATGTTGTTTCTCAAAACAAATTTGCAGCCTCAAACATAGAAAGGCTTGAATAGATCATAGAACCAAAAAGTAAAGATAAACATTTATTTTGCCACCCAAAATTGATGTCAAATAGAAGATATTTCCTGAAATTAAAGAACTGGTATAAGGAAAGAAAATTACCATTTTGGGCACTAGTACCACTTATGGAGTTATCAACCTTTGATCTTGAAGGTATGCAGCTCCCAAAGAAACTGAATTTAAAACACCACCCTCTCTTCTTCTCTGCACCATCTACCTTCTTCCTTCCCTTTGACTTGCCCACATCCAAACTCCCTGCCTGAATTGCATTATTCCCAAACCCCATCTTCCAAAAACTCTTACAAACAAGTTTTCATGCCCAAAAGTCTCAGACTTGAGAGAAATTAAAGCCACTTCAAGTCTTCAAGCCACCTCACTTCCAATAATTGAACAATATCATCAACTGAACAAAAAGAACAATATCATAGTATTCAATGAAATCAAGGATTAACACATGTACACTGCTGTGCTGAATGACCAAAACCAACACAAACAAACCCAGTTGTGAAATTCAATCCGAACTCCAAAGTAAAGTGGGATGTTGGGGGAGGAGAGAGGGTGTTGAAGAGGAAAGCGGGAGAGTGCTTGTGACTGAGGGAAAGTTTTTCCACAGCGGGCAGCTCGGGCAGGATTGAAATATGAAAAGTAGGCAATGGGCGGTGCGGGCAAGAGAGAGAAAGGGACAGCCATTTCTTTTTCTTTTTGAAAACAGCACTACCAGTCTACCACTTGCTAAATTACAACTCAAAACGTTTTTGAATATGAAATTTTTACATAAATCTAAAATATATCAACAACAATCAAGTTTTTTTCACTATAAATAAAATTAATTACATAAATCAAATAATATTATTATATTATCTTTAAATTTAAATTTTTTTAATTATTTTATTTATAATCTTTTTAATTTTTTTCTATCTCTAATTATTAAATTATTTTTCATCTTATTTATTCTTCTTACAAAAATTTTTAAATATTACTTTCTTACATATCCTAACTACTTAAGATAAAATTTTCTCATATTTTTTATAATAGATATTATTCCTATTTTCTTTCTAATACATTTTTTTTTCTATTCTTATTTTGTCTTATTTGTCTATATATCTAACATAATATTTTCATCTCAATTACACTAATCTTATACTTTTATTAACTTTTTACCACTTAATTAAATAAAAATTTAAGATGGATAGAGGCTTTTGTATTTTAAGGTTATATTAAATCATTAATTTCAATAAAAATGTATAATAAAATTATAAATTATTTATTAATGAATGATCTTAATATTTACATTAAGAACATTTAAATTAGATGTACTAATTATTAAATCAATCAAATTATTAATTAATAAATAATTATTATAATAAATTATTATAATTAATAATTAATAATATAATTAATCCGATATATCCAATTTTGATATTTCATAATTATACAACAATTTTTCTTTTATAAAAAAGTTTTCCACACTCTTTGACTACAAGTCTATTTCTTATTTCATATAATGATATTAAGGCTGCATACATATTCTTATAAATAAAAAATGTTAATAATATATTTTTTAAATATTTTTTAATATTTATTTTATTATTAATTTAAAAATATATATTATTAATAGCTCTCTTTTAATAATTTTTTAAATATATAAAATAAATTAACAATAAAATAAATATTTAAAAAAATATATTACTAACATTTATCTAATATAAATACTTTACCACAAGCCTAAACCAAAAGCTTATCAATCATAATCCTTCCAGCGCCGTTCCTTTTGTATGTACATTTTTTTTAATATGCCTTTCATTTTTATCTATATTAATGCGGAATAAAAAAATTATCATTTTATCAAAAAATTATTCCACATATAATGTTCTTATTTCCGTGTGGAAAAATAAAAAAAAAAACAATCATTAAATTAAAAATCATAACTATATATTATATTATACTATTAACAAAATGAATTTGCATAGTTTGATAGTTTCTCTTCATGCTTTTTCAATATATTTTTTGTAAAACACTGATTTTTTTACATTATTTTTTCTCACATAATTTTTTATATTACTCATCATATTATTAATTACATCACTTTTACTTTATCACTTTCTCTCACTTAATCACACTCATTTTAAACAAGTATAAAAAATAATATAAAAAAAAATGATGTATAAAGATCATTTTTCTTTTTTGGATAATGTAATTTCAATCTTGATAATCTTACTTATTTGCAATAACATCATTTTTTACACCAAATAAGTTAATGAAGTATAAATTTATGATTAATGTATATAAAAATTAATTAATGAGTATGTAAAAATTAATTAATAAAAATAAAAATTTAGTTAATGATATATATAAATTAGTTAATGAGATTAAATTAAAAAAATTATATATTTATATATATTTATTAATTAATAATTTATATTTTATTGATTAACTTTTATATAGTATTAAAAAGAGTGGGAATATATTTTAAAATAAAATGATGATTATTCATGTAAATTAGGACCTGGGAGCACTAGCACCTGCTCTATCATTCATTCATCTTACGACACGTTATTTACGTGAAAGTTTTTTTTTCCTGATATATACTTATTATTCATTTTTCATATATTGGCATTGGCACTCATTGGCAGCCTAACTTTTCTGAACATTTTGTGTGCCAATTCATTATTCATGGAGGAAGAGACAATGGAATCAATCATTGTCACGGAGCCTTCGATGACTTTAAAAGGTCGGGTTTCAGTGCTTACAAAAATAATAATAATAATTAAAGCTTCGATTTCAGTCGGTATGTATGTGGCCCAGTCCTGATATCCTTCCTTGAAAGTTGAAACCAATTTGTATTTATATTTTTATGAGACTATTCTCGCACATACTTTTTTTTTATGTAATTGATATATAATATCATTATAAAGAAATTTTATATTAATATTTATTAATATTTTGATAAATCAGTATTTATTTTTTATTTTTTAATAATTAAAATAAAAATTATATGTGTCAAAATATTAATAAATATTAGTGTAAAATTCTTTACATTAATGTTATATACCATTTTAATTCTTTTTTACTACATTTAATTTTTTGTAAAATATTTAATAATTACTTGTTGTATTTTATATATTTAAAATTAAAATGCTGACTATAAAAAATAACAGCTAATAAATATGTAACAATTCATTTAGATACCAATATCCTTTAAAAAAATTAAGATATCATATCATATCAATTCATAACAATTTACTTAAGGTAGGATAATATGATCTAATTTTAAATTTAGAAATGAGCAAGAGAAAAGGATAGCTAGAAAAAAAATTTGTTATTTAATTGAGCTCCTGTTCAAAAGGTGACGTTTTCAATACTCCAACCTTTAGTTGGAGTAGGAGTATAGGTATTCTAAGTTAATGTCACCATCGATCTTGTTAGAAAGTAGATCACCGGTTTATATATTACCCTTATAAAAGGTAATATTTTATTCTATTAAATTAGAAACGGAGAGCTTCATAAAATAGTTGACAACTTGAAATGATATGGTTCTTCCATGATAGAGTTTTATATTGTTTGTCTTAATTTTTTAGATACAATTTATATATTTATTAAGTCATTTTACTCAATGTCAATTGATTTTAAATTAGAATTTTATATGATATCAGAGTTAAAATTTCATTCATGTCGCCTATTCTGTTAGGCTTCTCTTTCGTCTATTCCGCTAAGTTTCTTTGTCGCTTGTTTTGTCCAAGCATCTATGGAGGGAGTGTTAGAGTTTCATATTACATGTTTCAATCTTCCAAGTACAATTTATATATCTGTTGGGTCACTCCACTTCATCATCGGAGACCAAATATGAAAAGGAATTTTGTTTTCCTCTCTTGATGCCCTTATAGCATAGGCAATGAATAGTTGAATTGCAATGAAGAAGATGTAAAATGCACATAAGAACATGAATAAAACTCTTCTGTATTATATTGAATATATTGAATGAATTGATCTAGGCCTTGGATATATATATAGGCCAATAACAGTAAACATAACGATAACCACAAATAGACTCTGTATAAAGGATCAACTAACTAACCGACCCAACTGAATTGCTAACTAACTGACCCAACTGAATTGTGGATCTTTCACTCCCCCTCGAGTTGGTGCATGGAGGTTTGTAATGCCCAACTTGCCAAGTAGTAGTTGAAATCTTTCTTGCCCCAAAGCCTTAGTAAATATGTTTACCACTTGTTCTTTGGTTTTAATCTTCAATGGCTGGATTTCCTTTGATTGAACACATTCCCTTACAAAATAGCAATCCATCTCCACATGTTTCGTTCATTCGTGGAATACAAGATTCATCGCTATATGTAGAGCCGCTTGGTTATCATTTGCTTCTAGTTGTGGAGCTTCCAACTCATTTGTTAGCCATCTAAGCCATATACTCACAAGAGAGGCCATGGATCTATACTCAACTTCTGTTGAGGATTTTGCCACCACGGTAGGGAAATGGGTGACCCTCCCAATGTTACTAGATATCTGGTGCATGATCTCCTAGTAAGAGAGCATTCTCCCCAATCCGCATCACAAAAGGCTTGTAACTTGAGATCATTATTGCTGGAAAGCATGATACCTTGCCCTAGAGTTGTCTTTAGATATCTAAGAATGTGATCTACTGCATCCATGTGCACTTGTTTGGGTGCTGTCATGAATTGAGAGAGTGTGTTGACAGCATACACAATGTCCGATCTCGTGACAAAGTACAAGAGTCGCCCCAGGATTCTTCTATATCAAGTTGCATTTGTGTCTGGATCATTCTCATTAGAAATTTTGTTCCAGGGAATTTACATGGTGTACAATCTTCCATTTTAGTTTCCTTTAAGATGTCCAAAGTGTGTGCTATCACCGAAGACCTTACTACTTCTATGCCAAGATTTCAATGACCTAAGTCCTTGATACTAAACTCTTTATCAAGATACCTCTTCACCCATTGCATAAAATTTGAGTTGTTAAGATGAGGCCGTGAGGAAAACTTCATTCACCTTATAAATGAAAAGTGAATGGTCTGCTCTTGATTGCTGAAAGCCCACCTTGATCAGTGCTTGAGTGAACTTTTGGTACCAATTTCAGAAAGCTTAGCGAAGACTATAGAGAGATTTCTTCAACTTGCATACTCTTGTCTCTCCATTTTTGGCAAATCCTTGTGGTATTTGCATGTATATCTCCTCGATTAGATCTCCATGCAAGAATGCATTATTCACATCGAGTTGGTCCTTTGGTGCATCAATATAAAACATTATAGTGTTTTGCTAATCACCCAAGTCCTCCCCTCAATTTAATTTGAAAGCGAAACAAATCTAGAGATTTAGAATCTTGTCTGGGGTAGAAAGTCCATGTGTCATTGTTTTCCAAGGCAATAATCTCGAGAATGCTAATAAGGCTCATCTTGAAAAAAGAAAACTTGTTATAAGATACATAATTTGACAAAGGATATAAAACAAATTTCTTTACAATAGAGATGGTGGTAATTCTAATATGGTGATTTATTATTTATTAAGATGGCAAATATTTTGTAGAAAACAAAAACTTATAAGGCTCGAATATTATTTCTAATCAAACCCCATTCTCATTGAAAGAACATAACTGAATCTCTTCATGTGACTAGATATGAATTCGTCCATTATCAACTTTCTTAACTATCTTTCCAAATTGGTCTCTATCATGTTTATCGAAATAATCCTTATGCTTCATAAGAATATCCATACACTTCTACTAAAATCATCTTGAAAGAAAATTGGCACCCGAAGTATTTAGTAACGGCCCCATATGTCACAATGAGATTCAGACTTTATTGAACTTGAGGAAAAGGCAACCTAGTTTGTTTGGCTCTAATGCAAGCATCACAAGACATTTTATTCTTTTACTAGATCACTAACAGAAAATGTATCAATTTTGGAGGTATATCCTAAACCCAAATGCCATTTCACTTTCTTTATTCATCACAACTCCTCCATCAATTGAAAATCATGATGCCTACCCATTCCAATCGGTCTTAGAGTCCCGTTTGTCATTTGTGAAAATTTGCTAATAAAAATTAACTAAAATGAATTAACATTGTGCACTTTCATCCCATTTGAGTTTTTCCCTTTATTTGAATCTGTTGTGGAGAATTCGTTGCATCACATGTGATATGCTTAGTGGCCCCCGAAAATGACCCGTTTTCAAAAAAGAAATTACTATATTAACTCGTGGCTTGGCCTTTGATTGCTTTGCATTCCTATCACAGTTCATTTGTGTCCTTCACCTAATTAAAATGCTAAACTTTCTTCTCCGTAACTAAGAGATCCTCCCTTCTTGCCATTCCATATGCCAATCTTTTCCTTTTCTCTCGATCTCTTAGAAATCCAACTGAATGATCTTCAATGTTCACACCTCGAGACGAAGTCTAATTTTGAGTTTTCTCTGCTAACATAAACTAAATTTAATCTTCAATGATAATGCCCAAGATTGAGGGTTGGAGTCATGCTCAGATTTGGGTTTTAATAAAACATCATCCATTAGAAAATCGTAGAGTTGGTCTCGCTTTTTTGAGTATTATTGTATCGCATTTGGAGCATCCATCAAGAGCATTTCTTTGGCCATATATGGATAATCTCATCCTATAGTCCCTTTAATTTGGTGTAGTATGTAGGTACTTTGAATTCTTTTCTTGCACGAGCATGGTAATCGCCTTCGCATTTGGAGCATTCCCTTTCACAAATTTTTCCTCAAGATCGATCCATATTCTCGAGCAAGATTATCTCACCCGCCTCACTTCTTTGTCCATGCCCTTTTCGACCACCCTTTCACCATGGCATTACACCGCATCCAGTTCTTCATTAGGGTTCCATCTACAAATCCAATCTTGTTCTTGGCATACTTACCCATTATTCTATCCATTCCCCATAATTTTATGAAGAAACTCACTAACGAACACTCAATTCTGCATGAAGGTAGAAGGGTGACATAACATCAATATGATTTTTGTTACCTGTGGTGTTGGCTTCATTATTCTTCTTAGTGGTGCTCTTTTCTTCATGGTTCAGGCTTTCATCAGCCTTTGGCGATTTTGATTCATCTTCCTTAGCCATGGTGAGGTGAGATAATGAGTAACTTCACTTCTTCAGGATTTTGGCTCTTGATACCATGTAAAATGCACATAAGAACATGAATAAAACTCTTCTGTATTGTATTGAATATATTGAATAAATTGATCTAGGCCTTGGATATATATATGGGCCAATAACAGAAAACATAACAGTAACCATAAATAGACTCTGTATAAAGGATCAACTAACTAACCAACCCAACTGAATTGCTAACTAACTGACCCAACTGAATTGTGGATCTTTCAGAAGATTGAAAGTTTCTATCTTTATTGCCAAGCTAAAGAAATAGAGAGGGAGTTAAAGACAAAGCAGGTGCCACCGAGGTCAGTTAGGATGATGTGTTGACGAAGAAGAGGAAGTGGGGGAACAGGAAGGTGGTTCTATGGGTGGAGGAGGAAGTATGTGACAAAGAAGAAGAGAGTATAGAGGTAGCAATAAAAGCATTAAGTGAATCACCCATAATTTAATTTGAAAGCGAAACAAAACTAGAGATGAACTTGTTTGAGAACCTGTCACAAACGAGAACTAATAAGTAAAAAAAAAAAATAACATAAGGTTTACATATTTAAAAATATTTTACAAATAAAAAATTTAAATAATATTTTAGAAAAAAATAAAATATTATAATCAAACTGAAAGAACATGTTATTAGAGGTAAATATTCTTGGAGTACCGATAATCCAAAGCTTGATTGGAGTATTGTAAAGAGTAGTGTTATATCTTACAATTGCATTCTACGAATGACTTTGACCAATGAAAATTAAGGAGAAAATACATTTTCATGGTCAGACGAAAATCATGGGTAGGTAGTTTGACAAAATGCAAAAAATAACAAATGAATTAACATTTCACGAGTTGTTTTATAAATCTGAATTCGTGAGAAAAAACATTTTCTATTGTAAAAGCCACCTATTAAAATGCTAAAAATTAAGAGAGACTTAAAATCTCTTAGAAACTTGTAGACCAATTGCCAAGTCTATTTGTTTTGACGACTATTCAATCTTCAATGATAATGGTAGGAATAAAAATATAGATCCTTTTACAATACTTATTATAGTCAATGGAGCATCCATCATCTCTTTTTATTTATTTTTTAACCTTATTATTTTATAATATTACTTGTTAGTCCCCCTCTCGCCTCCCTCATCTAAGTCCTCTCTCGTTGTTCTTCTTTCCTTTTCATCTTCTTATTCCTATTTTTCTCTTCCTCAATTTCTTCATAACCAATATATGGGTGTGGATAATATTGATTCATGAAAAACTCAAGTTCTCTGTGTTTGGCGGTGATGGACTAATGGGGCAGGTGGATGATAGGGATGGTGGTTGAGCTGCGGGTGAGGTTATCGACTATAGGTGAGGGATGGTCAGAGATGGAAGTTTTGGTGACGAAATCAATAGCACCTGAGGTTCCATTCTTCCAAGCTGCAATCTCACCATAGTCATGAGTAAGGTGAGTTAGGAAGAAGACGAACCAGAACGCAAAATCATTTATTTTTCGGGAGCAATGTGCAAAACTTTTACTTCTTGAGTTACCGCATCACCAAGTTACAAGTGATGCATGTCTATCGTAGATCAATTTTCATTATTAATCAATGGCTATAACTACAATGAACATGAATAATCCATTGACTGTAATGAATATTGTAAAAGGACCCTAAGAATATACTAGATTAGGTTAAGTTTTGTCTAAATAGACTCAAGCTTGTTTTATAAAACATTGATATGAGCTTGTCCTATTATAAATGAAGGCTTTCAAATAAGTTAAGAAACTTAAATTTTTTAATATTAAAATAAGTATAACATTTATCAAAATTATTATATTTTGTATAACATATATATATATATATAATTAATAAATTATGTAAGTATTATCTTAAAAATTTTCAATTATATATCTAAAAATAAATAAATAATCAACCTAATAAGCTAAATATGTTTTTTTAAATGGTTATGGCTTAGCCTATTTTGTTAAATAAGCCTCTCAAAAAACTTAAGGCTAATTTGTTTACTAAATAGACTAACCTAATTTAGGTCAAAAATATATTAGACCGTAGGCCTTTAATATGTTGCTTGACCTATTCCCACCACCCCTAACATTGGCGTTTGAAGAAAGAGTATACTTCCTTTTAGTAAACATGTTTTGGAAAGCATGTCAAATGAACTTTGACTACACTAAACCAAATTGGCCATAAAATAGATATACCAAAACCATTTGATAACAAATGGATTGAACCACAAGGCACGAGCTTTAAGCACCAAATCCTAAAAAGAGTAATGTTAGTCTTACAAATAAAGTGTTTCATAGACTCACAAGCACCAAGACTTATAAAGAGTAATAATAGTCTCACAAATAAAATATTTCACAAACTCATAAACTCTTATAGGTGACAACTATCAGGTGGGGAGGCATAAGGTGGAGCAAGGGCGGAGCTTCATTAGGGCATAGGGGGCATCTCCCCCTCACCCCCCCCCCCAATCCCCCAAATTTTTTTAAACATTAATCCAACTCTTAATGGAACTACCATGAGAAAGGGTAGCAAGCATGTTGCAGTGATTGATGAACTTAACATATTCAAAAATAATATTGACAACATTTTGGGGTTGAGAATAATGCTAATCAAATTTCTCTGTATTCCTCCATCTCCAAAGATAATAGATGGTGACCTAAAACATATCAATCCGTCAAAGATAAGCATAGAACCCAAATTTTAAGGATAAGTTCATAGCAATTCACTATTTAACACTCCCATGAAAGAACTGACCAATATTAGATGAATTTAGCAACGGAATCCAAATCCTTGAGGCCTTAGGACAGTCTCTCAAAGCATGAATTAAGGACACCATTGAATCAACATAGTGAAGGTAATTTGGAGAGGGGGTTCTATTCCATTTGCTACAATGAAGGGCAATAGGTAGGCGATCAAGAAAGGCTTGCCAAGTAAAAAATTTAATCCTTTGTGGTCCTTTCCACTTCCAAATTTTTTTTCAATGCCCTTCATGGAAGATAAGAACTTCAGCAAGGAGATAATTATAAACCTTCCTTCCAGTGTTAGGGACCAACCAAGAGTCTCTTTCCCATCAAAACTAGAACAAGGAACAAGAGCTCTCAGTCTATCGATAGTACAAGGAGGTAGCAGAGAATTAAGTCTCACATAGTCTCACTCACCTTGTGTATTTACTAAATTAGCAACCAACATGTTGAGTTCCTCCTCACTGAGGTTCATTAAAGCCACATAGCATAAAGTGTTTTGGTCCTTTATTTTGTTGAAATAAATTAATTTTGAATTCAAAATTGATTCCTTTTAGAGTGTCTTGAATTTCTGTTGTTGCTAATATTTTATTAATAAGTCATCCATAAATACCAAAATAAATTGCCGCTAAGGCTTGTGATATACTTAATCTTAGAATAAAATAACTTCCCATTTTCATTAACTTTCTTGTAATTATGTGTGTATACATACATATATTATGTTAATATACAAACTAATGTCACTTTCACTAACCTTTTGACAATTTAATATATTAAAGTATGAGCTTAATTGGTATATATTATCAATGTAAATGAGTTTTACATTAACATGTATTGGTATTTTGATAAATTAGTATTTATTGCTAATTTTTTCTTAGTAATTAAAATAAAATCAAAGGTGTCAAATATTAGTGAATGTAAGTGTATAACTCTTTACATTGATAGTACATATCATTTTAATTATTAAAGTATTTATTTTATACTAACTAAATAAAATTAATTTTCAAAAAACTACTTTTAAAAATTTTTTTGGTACAAGAGAGAAAGAGAAAAGAAAAACTAATGACGAAGAATACAGACATGTTTGACATCATAAAAAATCACCATATGAAGATCAACAAGACGGTGCTCCAAAATAGGTATGGCAATAGAGTGGGTAGAGGTGTGGTTTTGCTCAACCCAATCCCGCCCACACTCATAGGGATTAAAACCTGCACTAATCCTGTAAGAAAAATACTAAAACCCATAGTTTCCCCGCACTTATGAATTTTAAATTAAACTTATACAATAATTAGTTACAACTTGAAAATTAATCTAGTATCTCATATAAACTAAAAAATCATGTTGTAGATAAGTGTTTTAAACTAGTGAAAATCAATTAATATAATTGATTTTATTAGTAGTTAAGTTAAGAATAATGTTTATTTAGATGAGGGGTACGAGACAGAGCGAGGTAGATTGACCCTAAACCTGTACCCGCCTCGCAACAAGATGGGTTTTAAACATGCACTTGTTTCATGCTGAGTGGGGTGGCTTAGGTACCTATAAGGCAAGATGAAATTGTCAAGCCTGCTCCAAAATACAAAATCAAGATTGGTTTGTTGCATCTTGTGTAACAATAAAATTAGCGGCTCATTTTACTATGCATCCTATCTAGTTATAGTGCATGCATGCACCGTTTTACTTTACCTTCAATGACCAATTGTATAGCTTTATTAACACTTTTAAACATTTAGCTAAAAAAAATTATTATTTATATTTTAACCCTTTAACTTTTGGTTTTTCCATTTTAGTCATCTAGACAAATAATTCATTTGAGACAATTACTTTATCACACAATTACTAGCATTTGCTATCAAAAGGATTGGTTGGGAGGGCCTTCTAGTCGCAATAGTGCTCGAGGATTAGTCTCACAACAATGTTTGTTAGAGTATCTGGTCAAAAACAAAAAAAGGATTGGTTGAGAAATTTCATGCTCTCTAAAATATGCAACCAATTAATATTGAAACGAGTTGCATTTTTTTTTTTTTGGTTTAAAATTTAACCAAACTTGAACTATGTCATCAAGTTGCGTTTTGGGTTATGTCTTGGGGTTCATAGCTACTCCCAGAAAAGCTCTTATCTTTATAGTACAACCATGTTAATTCATGCTCTTAAAGACTCAATCTTTCTTTTGGGTGTTTTAGCTTCTCAAACTTTGAGAACCAAATTAAAATTCAACTAAGACCCAACAAGGTTGATGAAAACAAAATAAATTCAAAATAAAAAGAAAATGATTTTTTTGGGATTACAACCCAAAATGTAAAGAGCAAAGATGCAACTACGACCCTTCCTTGTTGAATCTTGCTAAAAATTTTGGAATGCCATGCATTATAAAGTGAGAAGAAGACTTCTTTTTAGCATGACTCAGTTGCCAGAGTATGCTGGAAAAGCTCACCAAAATCTGAATTACCCACACTTCACATCACACCCATGAGAGGGAAGGAATAAGAGAGAGAAGTTAGGAATTATTTTGAAGAGGGAATATAATATCTTTATTTTTAAGGATCGCTTTTGTAATTTACAACTTTACAAATATAACCTGTTGACCAAGTTCTAGGTTATTATTTCTTGCCACTGATCAAATGTTATGCAAAGTTCAAAGTGCATCAATGCACCTTAAGTTGTAAAGAGCATGCTAGACACAGCCTAAAATCAACACACTTGTTAACTTCACGCATCACATGGCAACGGTTAATCTCCTAATTTATATATCTATATAATTATAAAAAGAGAGCCCATTTGTGAATTACTTCAAAGATACTTTGCCATGTGGCAATCTACAATGATAACATTTGTGTCATTTATTTGTTGTAGGTAAATGTTAGGTGAAGATAAAATGGACTCTTAATTACTTATAAAATAAATAATATAAATAAAAAAGTTTAAATTTCAATCTGATTGGTTATTTTAGCATATCCAAAACTAATCTTATTAGCATATCTATTTAAAATAGAATTTGATCCTATGCAGCTCAAATGGTATCATTTGAGCTTGACTTTTGAGATGGGTCTAGGTTTTATAAAACTAACATAAATAAAAAAAAAATTTACACATTAACCTCATGATGCCGTACAACTTGGGGTTAATAGATATTATAAGCATCTTACCTCTCTTAAATTATTTCTTTTTGAATTTGATCCAAAGATGAAAACTACATGCATTGTTGTAGCACCTTATCCTATTATCACAACACCAAAATCTAATTAACCCACCATTTTATACCTCCAATAAATATCAATATAATATAATCAATCAATCATCAATCAATATAATAATAATAATAATAATAATAATAATATAATAATAATAATAACAATAATATAAAAGAAGATATATATCCTAAAAATTTGTTATGTGTCTCTCTTATTAACAAGTAAATACACCACTTACTTGACATATGACATCTAGAGTACTTAACACTCTACCACATGTAATTTTATGTGGCAATTTCCTGCCACATATGATCAATGTGGCAACATGAAACATGTGAAAAAAAAACCACATGTACAAAATTTATTTAATAAATAAATTAAAGAAATACAATACACTAAAAACACAAATGAAAAAGAAAAATAAAACAATTACACTTTTTTGATCTAGAGAATCGATGCAATTACACTTTTTGTCTATACATCACCTATATGTTAAAAATCGATGCTTAACGACGACAACCGTTGAAGTTGCAGACGACTTTCTGGGTCAACACAGAAGACGATGATAGCAAGCTTGAGATTTAGTAACTTGAGCAGAGGAGGATGTGAAGCTGGCATTGCGGTTCTGCCATGGTCGTTGCCAAATTCTTGTGCTCAAGGGAGATTCCACCATGGACGTACATCAACACCAAAAAGAAGAATAAGAAGAACAACATTAATGAGCATAATTCAAATTTGAATTTCCCTCCTAATTAAATGATATTTATGTAGAACTATCTAATTAATTACCTCAAATTAATGTATTAATTAATGTATTAATTATTATTCATTATCTTTTATAAATCTCTATCAAAATTATCTTTTATGAATAATATTACTATTCAATTCAAATAATTTAAATAATAATATAATTAAAAATTTTAAATTTTGAAACTCAACTTTAATAAATGTCATTTATTTATTATTAAACAATTTAAATACAATTAATTAGTTGCCTAAACTAATTTTGTAAGTTTTCCACTATCTTTCACTAATTCGTAATGGCTTGACACTTTGTAATGCCTATCACATCATTGCTATTTGCTACAAGGATAAAACTTGTTTTACTCTTTTTTTTTTCTAATTTTGGGCACCAATTATTTATTTTTTTCAAGCTTCATATTAGAATGTAATAATATTCTTTATACATTTTATAATTGTACAAAAATGCTCAGGACTACAAATTACTTTTAGATCAAAGTTTTCAAGGATAATTAGAAGAGTATTCTAACAATGCTAAAGTAGCAATGTAGTTGCCGTTTCACATCAAAGAACGAGAGAATGTCAATTAATTTTATTGTTGACTTAACTAATTTTTCGTTGTTTGTGCTTTTTTAACTAATTGAATAGTTTGATAATTTACTTGAAACATATAACTATTTTGTAATTGTATATTGCGTACTTTGAAATTTTGAAGAATATTTTCGTGACAACACACATGAAGCTTGAAATTGATTTGACAATTACTTTGGAGTGTGGACACATAAATTAGTAGCTTATATTAGATTAATTAGTTGAGTAATTCTAAATGTTATCATTGTTAGAATTATTATTTCTAATAGAAAATTAAGGGGTATTATTCTTAAATTGTGCAATAATCGTGGGGATATGAAATTTAACCTATCTTTTTATAATTACATTATATATGTGAAAAAGAGTTTATTTAAAGTATTAATTGTAAGAGATGAAAAAATGTATACATTGAGTTTGACATTATTTCTATTGACAGGAGGTCATTCAGTGGACAAAAGTTTATTTAGAATATGGTTTGGGAAGTCATGAGAGTTTGATGGTTTAGCCTAGTTGAACACTTGAACTGTCATTTCTTGCCTCAAAATGATCTTTTTGTTAAGAATATTTACATGATATAACCTGGTTATGTGGCATTGTTTGGTATCTTCAAGGAACATGGGAGAGCAACATCCCAATGGTGTTGTTAAGATCAGTGGTAGGAAGAAGAATCTTATAAACCTTCTCAATGAGGATATATCACACTTAATATTTTGAAAAATCGGGGAATATGAAAAAATGATTTGAAATAGTCTTTGTAGTATTTGAATAATTCTTTTTATTAATTCATTCACCTCTTTCATCATTGTTATAAATCTTACTGCATTTTGAAGTTTTGTGATGTCACACCTTCTTATTCAATGTTTTTTTCTCTTATTCGATGCTAAGTTTAAGTTATTATTGGTTTAGAAAATTGCCAGTATTTGTCAGAAAAAAATTCATAGTCCACTTTTCTCTTTGAGAAATAATTTTTAACCAACAATATGATCTGTTGAAGTAATGATGCGTTAAATTTTGATTTTTTTTATCATTTATTTTACTAATTTAAGTAATTATATTATCTCATACATCGTATATGTAAAAATCTAGTCTAATAATAATAATAATAATAATAATAATAATAATAATATATATATAATAAGAGAGTCTTGATTTGTAGAGTTTTGTCAAGTAATAGTCTTAGTTTGTGTCACTAATATTATTCGGATTTTAATATTATCCTATTAAATAAAAATTAAAGGAAAATGCAAACAAAAAGTCAATTGACTTCTTTAGGTTATGTCACCAATATAATTTGAATTTGAATTTTAATATTAGTCTTTTAAAGAAAATTTAAGAAAAAATATAAATTATTTCAAGATTTTTTCATACATGTGTCATTTGTAAGTTGTGTCACTAATAACTCGTTACAAATTTAAATTTTAAATTTCTTTGTTATTATCTTATTAATTTGATTTTCATACACACACATATATATATAAAAAAAATTGAGATATTTTTTTATAAAATAAAAATATTTTTGAACAATCTTTCAATAGTTTTTAAAATTTTAAAAATACTCTCTCTCTCAAAATTTTATATATAAACTTGTATTAAAAAATAATATTTAATGTATTAAAAATACAATAAATATTTAAATCTCAACTAAAATTTTTTACATTACCTAAGATCATTTATAAAAATTATAAATACAATTTTTTGTAATAATAATATAATTATCACATATATTATTTTTAAATATTTTTTTATAATCTGTCGCACGAGAGTACAATTCTAAATTTCTAATCCTTTTGAATGAAGAGTCCGAATATCTCTGCAAGAATATTGCCAAAGATATATGGGTTGGTTGACGGCTTCTAACCAACCTCAAAGCCTCTGAAGAGTCCAATTCCACAAAGGGCTTCCTGAAACCCAAACTCTAGGCTATAGTGAGGCCTGTCCTTGGTGTACACAACTCACCCTGCATGTAGTAGCATAGCCCCAAAGAATCTATGAGAATGTCATCAAACCAACTTTTGATGGGATTCTCAAGGAAGGACCATGAACAATGAGAATCCCAGCAAATCAAAATTATTTTTTAATATATATATATATACACACACAATGATATGCTGTTATTTTAATACGGTAATGTAAAATATTAAAATATATAAAATATATGAAGATACCACATAGTCATATACTCAAATTTCAATTATGCATAAGCAAAGGAGAATTTTTAGTATAATTGGTACTGGTTCTAATATTTAAGATTGAAATATGATGATAGTGTCGGAGGTTTATCCTCTATTAGGTCACTAGTCTTCTTCCCTCATAGAATGTGGAAATCTTAAATTATAGTTAAAATTTCTTCAAACTATACATCGCAAGGCATATCTTGCATATCTATATAAAAACACCAAGAAACTAAATGCTTCCCAATGTTAGCCCAAACAAGACATTGGCAACCACGAATAACTCCATTTTCACAGCATAATAAATAGCTAATTGTAGTATGATTCTTTCTCTTTTATCTATTTGTTAGAACTTTTTTATACATTAATTAGAGAAAATCTCCTTTAAAAATAGTTTGTTTGTAAGTTTTTTCAGGCCAGGCCTAATGAGTAGGCTTAACGGGCCAGACATTGAATGAACTAAGCTGGTCCAAGCTCTTTCATCACCATCCCATCTCTCGCTTCTTTCATTTTCGCATCACAACCGCGTCGTTTTGAGTTGACTACTTCAATCTATACTTGGCTTAGCACACCACCAGTGCCGAAGCCTCTGAGCTTGTTGGAGAGTTTACTGCACTGGTATAATATAAGGCTGCGTTTAGTATATTTAATAGTATAAAATATAATAGTATAAGATAATATGATAAGATTTGATAGTATAAATAAGTTAATAAACTCTTATATTATCAAACATTTGGTACATATAATATAAATAACTTATAGTTTATGTAATTATCTATTATGATTATACTATCATTCACCTTCCTCACCATTACATTTTGCTTCTCATCTTTCACCTACCCCTGTGCGTTGACCACAACATGATCTCTCTATGTGTGAAGTTATCTCTCCAACCTACAGCAAGACCTAATTCTCTACCCTGTGCGTCAACTCCCTGCAAAAGTCCATATTTGCAAAAGTTCAAATCAGTGGTTGCAGATATGGACCACGATGGTTGCAGATCCGGCGATAACCATGGCCACCGTCGTCTTCTTCCTTTTGAGAGTGAGTTGCAGCCTTCTGATGAACCTACAAAAATTCATATTTTTACGGTTCAAAATCTTGGAATTTTATCCTCTTTTATTTTTTTATTGAGTTTTGTTCTCAAGTCTTATTATATTTTTAGTATTTTAATTGTGTTCTTATTACATGTTTTTATGTATTTTTATAGGTAATTATGCATAAAAAAGAAGGGAGGCTTAAGCACACAAGAGAAATAGAAGAAAAGCTATCAATGCCTAGTGCCTAGGCGCTAGGTCTCCACCCTTGAGCGCGCAACGCGCGCTGGAGAATTTCTACTTTAATGAGCCAGCGCCTGAGCACTAGACAATGAGCGCCTGAGCGTTGGTTGCGAATACCACACCATGATTTAAGTGACAAAGTGCCTGAGCGCTGGAAACTGAGCGCTTGAGCTTTGAACGTGTAAACAGCAACATGAATTTCTTTAAAATAAAAAAGTTTTGCCAAATACAACACATTTTTTACATTTTTTACACACTTTTACATACGAAGACAGAACGCAGCAGCCATTAAGATGTACAAATCCTAATGTGGTGTGGGCCCAATTAAGCTTGAAGATTAGAGATTTTCTTCAACCTTTTCACCTTTCTACAATGGAATTTGTCATATTCTTCCCTTTGTGTTTTTCTTTTTCCATGTATAACTAATTTCCTTTTGTTAAGGGGATGATGAATTTTGAACTTTGATGATGTAACTTTTTTTATGGATTTAATTTATGTTTATATTTCATGATTTACGTGTTTATCTCTATTCTTAATGTTTTTCTAAACCTGATCAATTTGGGAATGATCTTTTAGGTTGATGTCTGATTTGAAAAAAATTGAATGAACCTAGAACATGTGATAAACACCATAATTTTTGCACTCGTTAGGAATAGATGTTGTGGATTATGTGATCTTTCTTTTAATTCCCTTGTTCTTGATAATGCATTTCTATTTGAGATTAGACTAAGAGATTAATTAATTCCAAACAGTGTAAGAGGATTAATATACCAAGAGATTGAGTATTAATTAATTTTGAGAATTGACCATAAATCATTGAAATAAAATATAGTTAAACAAATATTTAAATGTACATTTAAAGAGTTCAAGTGAAGTCTGAACTCTAACGCTTTAATACCATTGTTTTTCACCCTTTTGATTTATTGTTTTGCTTACTTATATTTCTTTTTAATTGAATTTACAATAACTTTCTTTCTTTATTAGCCTAAATAGTGTCACTTTCAGTGAATTTAGTAATTAATAACTTAATCATTGTGGGACGATACTTTTACTCACTTTTTATTACTTTTGCGATTCAGTGCACTTGCTGATTTTCACAACACCTTCTCGTTGCAGAGGCAGAGGCACCGCAACCTTTGACGGCGGGCTGCACGAATGAGCTGCTGATGCGTGTGATTTCACATCACATTTTGCATATGTTTTGCATGCATTTTCATAGTCTTTTATGCATATTTGTTTATTTCATCATTCGTTTTTTCTTTTAGTTCGGATAACTGCGGTTTGGCATGTGTTATAATGCAAGAACGAGGCAAATTGAAGTGGAATGGAGCTAAGCTGAATTAATGTTGAATTAGGGACAAAATGCACCGAAAAGAAGACAAACAGGACTCAACCACGGCCAGGTGTGGTCTCCATCACGGCCATGGTTCGAGGGAGTCAAGAAAGAAGAGAACCAGTCCGGACTCAACCACGGCCCCGGCGGTGGTGCCCACCACGCCGTGGTTGAGAAGCGAATGGTCGAAAAATTTGGTCCGGAACGGCCACGGCTGGTCGTGGTCCCCACCACGCCGTGGTTCGGAGCGCAGTTAGAAAATTTGGCCCAGAATCGACCACGGCTCGGCCGTGGTCCCCACCACGGCCGTGGTTCGCTTGACGAACGCTTTTAAGTGACTTGTTTTCCCTTTTAAAGGGGGAGGGATTGTCAAACTACAGCTAAGGCACGAGGAGGAGACCTAAATTGGAGATTTTGAAGCTTGAAACAAGGCAAAAGGGGAGACTCTTGGATTGGAAGGAGAGTTAGAGAAGACAAGAAGGCTTCACAAGAATTGTTTCTCTTCTCTTGGATTTTTCTTTTGGTTTGTTTCTCGGATATATTATGGTTTGTATTTCAATGAATATGATTGAGTAATTCTTTGTTCTAGGATTTGGTAGTAACCCATTGGAACAATTGACAATGTTTGATGCATGAATTTCGCCTTTTAATACTAAGTTTCTCTTGATTTAGTTTTTGGGCACACCAACTGTTTGTGAATATGACCGCCACATGTTTGCATGATCTTTGATATTAAGGGAAGAACTGAAAGGTGACTCTTGATTTCAGAACCCTAAAAATCGAGCTTTTAAATCACGAAAGTAGATTAATTCTCTTGAGGCTTTCTACTGAATTATCTGTTCTTATTGGATTCTATCTAATGCAATTGCTGTGAAAATAGGAATTGGATTAGATTGGATACGTTATTGTGTTCTGAAAGGAAACAATAATTCTTTAGGATAATTCGCCTTCAAGAATAACTTAGTTTGAGAAGAGAGGAAAGAATTGCAAAACTTGTTGATTTCCATTGTGGTGAACCCATATCCTAGATTCCTTAAAAACTGATTTCTTAATACCAATTTCTGTGTTCAAATCCCAAAGTTTATCTTCTTTGTTACTTTCGAATTTTAATTTCTCAAGTTCTGGTCTACCATCACAATTTTACATCACTAGTTTGGTCTAGATAATCATAATTAAACTTAATTGGTTGTCGTAAACTCAGTCCTCGTGGATCGATAATTTTATTACTTGACGAAATCGTACACTTGCGATTACATTCACAACAGCTGCATCGCCTCCTTTGACCACGGTGGTTGCAAATCCGATGATAACAGTTGTAGATTCGAACACAGTAGACCCCAACTTGCTTGGCCATGGATCTCGCGAATCACGTTTGCCAGTGGCCAGGGATGAAGAATGGCGGCTCTGGGCGTGGTGAGTCAAGGATGAAGAAAGGCGACTTTGGGTGGAGTGAGGCATAGTGGTGTTGAGGAACGGTGGCTGTGGTGGTGAGGAATGACGGCTGTGGTGGTGAGGCAGAGTGGTGGCGAGGGATGATGACAGTGGTGGTGAGGCACAGTGGTGGTGGGGGATGTTTTCTGATCTTGATGGTTTCAGTTATTGGGTTGTTTGATTTCTGAGTATGAAAGTGGAGAGTAGTGGTGGAAGAAAAATCCTATCAGGTTATATCAGGGGGTCATGAAGAGGATAATGTTATACTATTAGAGTGGGATAAAAAGCTTTGATCGGATTTGACTATCCTATCAAGTAGATATACCAAACACATGATAAAGTCTGATAATGTTAACTTATACTATCAGGTCCTCATTATACGACGCATCAAACATAGCTTAAGAGTCATGCGATGCGATGGGAAGGGAGGTGGTAGAGTTTCCTGAACCTAAAATAAAGGACAATGCTAATTTTGATTTTAATTATAGTGACTCTGAGTCGGACTTAATTTATCATGTTAGACATGCAGTCCATTTGGTAACCAAACCAACCATTCTTACTCCTCCAATTTAATTTTATGGCTAACATTTTTCCTCTCTTCTTTTGTCAAAGAAAAGAAAGTAAATTTGGATTCTCGGGGTGATGGGCACAATTATGTTAGTTGTTAAAAGTCTCACATCGTCTGTCTTAATCTTTTGGGTACGAATTATATATCTATTGGACTACTCCATTTAATGTCAATTAGTTTTAGGTTAGAATCTCATATGATATCAAAGCTCGCCTGTTCTGTCCAGCCCTCTATGAAGGAAGGTATTAAGAGTCCCACGTCATCTAAAAAGAATTGCACGAACATGAGGCTCTTTGTGCAATAACTTTCCTTATTTCGCCTACTTTGATGCCAATTCGTTTTAAGTTGGAAAAGCTTGTTACAGAGAAGGACTTTGCAATTCACAATCATTTTCTGAATCCTCTCTTTTCTGTTGCAAATTCTCCTCACCTTGCTCTACATTGATTTGCAATCTAGGTTGGAATTCTTGTAAGTTCATTTCTTCTTTTGTTTCATGCATTGCTTTCATATTCTCTTTTACTTTTCTTTCTTGTTCATCCTTTTGTACTTGATCAAACAGTTGTGATTCTACAATGCTGATATAGAATAAAAAGGGGAAATTTTAGCACTAAACCTTGGAAGGATGAGATGAAAAATGAAAAAATGAATTAAAGATTGGTGTATAAAGGAATTTTGGTATACTCATACATATGGCCACAACAAACAATTGGCAAAGTAATTTGTGTTAACATAATTTTTTTATGTTTAAGCTTTGCTAGTATCCCGGATAAACAAAGCTCGGAGCAGCACAAATGGAGTAATGGCCTAAGGAGAAATATTTTATGGTAGGGTCCTCTAAGATAAATATATCTTTTTGCTTCTAGCCGGGCTCTTTTTTGTATAATCTACCGGGGCCATGTAGACTTTTTCTTTGTGTTCCCCCACATCAATTAAATGTGAAAATAACTCTCATTGGAATACTAGGAGTGCCTTTCCTAAAGCCCTGGAGGTTAAAGCACAAGTAATTATAAAAATTTATATTATAAATCTATTAATAATAGTATGACATATATAAAAGATAAACATAATTAATTATTGTCATGTAAATAAAAAAAATACCTTTTATGATTGTCTTCGGTGAGTTCTCGTGTTCTGAAATTATTGAACAATAAGCTCTTTGTCAATGTCAATAGATATACCATTTTCAATGTAAGTGATCAAATAATCATTCATTTAATCATCTCTCATTCGATTTTTTAGTTGGTTCTTCACAATCTTGATAGTAGAGAATGCTCTTTCAACAGTTGTTATAGCAACTAGTAAAGTTGATGCAAACTTTATAAGTAAATACATCAATAGATAAATAAGATGCTTCCCAGTTTCAACTACTTTTCTCTATTAAGTTGCAAATCCCTTTTAAATATGAGAAATCATCACTACTTTACATATTAATAATGTATATGTCCGATTGATTATCAAGAATTATCAAACTAGTGGGACAAAAATCATGAGTAGAATTTAGCAAATTGAATCAATTTTTCTTTCCAAATGCTATTTAAATTGGAATTGGAGTTTTCCGTTCACAACATTTGACAAGGGAAAGATTAGAATTGAGAAAATAATTTACTAGGTATAAACTTTAAAGGATAAAAGGAAGAGTAACATTATTATTTGGGCACACTTAAGTCTTAAATTTTTTTACTACTAGTACTTAATTTTTATTTTTAAAAATTCCAGGAAAAGCATGGGCTCCCCCTATTCCTATCTGGCTCCAGCATAGCCCCTCCTCATATCTACTTTTCGGTAGACTAAAATTAAACAATTTCACCATACTTTAACATTGGTGACATATACAATCTAACATAATTTAGCAACAGTAACATGCTGTGAAAAACTGGTTAACAAACCCTCAAACAGGGAGTTGAGATAGTAAGTAACATCGATCTACTGGGACAAAGGTGTGATTCTAAATTTCAGAGAAACAACTCTTGTGAGAAGACCACATATTCCTTGTGCTTTAGAGGTCGAATGGAGATTAGTCCCATAAGCAGTTCAAATAGACTGAACTTGTAGGGATACCTCATGGTTTCATAATAAAAAAATTGGTTAACAATTTTATACTTTGTTGTAGAGTATCTATGCAATTGTGACTCAATCTTGGGGTATTCAAGACCTAACACGATCGATTAACCTCTTCTAGTTCGGAGCTAATTAGAACATGTTTGAGTTCCAAAAATTAAACCTGATATATTTTTTAGTTAAGTTTGAATCATACTTCAAGTTGACAATTCAACTTGGCCCAATGTCACTTTGAATATTTATGTGAATTTGATTACTCGAGTGTCGTATGTTTTTTAAATGCCATTTATACTTATTTATTCCATATTTCTAAAATATTTATATCAATTTGTGCACTAACATATTTTAATAATTTGGTTTTAGTATCATCTTAATTTTGTTTTAAATAAATATTTTAAAATCTCTTCTATCTTTTGAATAATGAATTGGAATTCAAATATAAATTTTAATTTTAATTCCAATTCTTTCATAATTAAATTAGTCTAGAATATTAAATTCTATATTTGAGGTTGTCAAAGAATTAAGATAAGAAATTATAATTCTAAATTCAATTATAATTCTATTGTTTAAAAGTATGATCTAAAATATTAAAAAATTATTTACAAAATTAAAATTAGTAAAAATATTCATACAATAATATTTTTATAATATAATAGTCATTTTTTTCATAAAGAAATTTTTCATGAATTTTTTTAGAAAAAAATAAATAGTTGTTATAATAATTTTTATATAAATATATAAATAATTTTTTATATAAATATAGAATCTCAATAGATATAATTGTTTATAAATAAATGTGGAGAGAGAAAAATAAAGTTTAATTTTTAGCTATAAAATTAGTAATTCTTAATGTATAGGCTAAGAGTTAAGAAAGACTTAACTTACTTATTTTTCAATTTCATGGAATTAGTTTATGAAATTACAATTTCAATTCTAAATGACATTCCAAACATAAAAATTAGAATTAAGAGGTCCAATTTCAATTCTAAGCTCTAATTCCATACTTAATTCCAAGAGTCAAACGGATACTTCTAGATTCATGAAACATTTAAATAAATATCTGCACTAATATATCATTAAAATATTTAAATAATTTTGTTTTCATAGATTTTCTAAACTAATTATTTCAGTTTTCAAATATTTAAATTATTTTCACCTTCTCATAATTGTTTATATTTAAATAATTTTGTTTTAGTATTGTAATATCTTCCTTAACATATTAGTTTTAAATTATGATTATAGATTTATATTAATAATAGTATGCGTTAGGCATTTTCAACTAACACAGATGATTAAAATGTCTAAAGAGGTATAAACTACCTAAAGTTATTTGATATTATTATTTTCATCTTTCTTTCAACCGTCTTTGACTTTAAGACATAAATATCTCATTTTCTCTCATTTCACACGACTGTTAGCAGTAGAAAAGAGAGAGAAAGATAGAGATAAGAACGAAATGAGAAAACAAAAGAAGAGATAAGAAGGAGAAAAAGGAGAGAAACAGAAAGGAAGGAAGAAAGAGAAAGCAGAAAAAGAAAGAAAGAGCAACAGGAAGAAAAAGAGTAGAACGTAAAAAAGAAGAAAGAGAAAGAAAGAACCAAAGGAAGATCAAGGAAAAGAATCGAAACCATCTATAGAGAGTTGATGTAGGGGTTGTTGTGTTTGTTGTTATGTTGTATAATTTTTTGCTTGTCGAAAACTGGCAAGGAATGAACAACATGAAATTTTTTCATGATACTCGAAGAAAATCATGATTCAGTATATTGAGTTATATATATTCGATGAGACTTGAGCATACATGTGTATGAACATGTAAAATCATGAATACATCCACAAGAACTTGAGATTTTCCACAGTTTTACAATATTTATGGATATAAAAGTGTTGTTTTAATGCATCAGATGACATTTTTGCAGTGTTCTGTTCAAATAGGCCAAGAGGCTACTCGAATAAAATATTACAGAATGTTCCAATTTTGATATGTCAGCTACTTGAGATTGCATGATTTTGATGTTAAATTGAATATACTAAGTGAGCAATTCGAATGACATGACTTTTAAGGCTGATTGAATAGACTAGGCGAACTATTTGATCGGCATAATTTAGAAGGGCACTGTTAGAGCTAATTGAGTAAACTAAATGTGCTATTCGATTGATAATATTTCGATGTTAATCAGAAGATTATGATAGTTATTTGAACAGATATTTTCGATAATAATAGAAAAAGCTACGAAAGCTATTTGAGAAGGCTATTTTAGAAATGTTTTCAAGGTTAATCGAATAAATTAAGAGAGTTATTTGAATGACATGTTTTCGATTATAATAGAAAGAGAATGAACTATTTTTAAAAGTATGAGGAACTATTTTTTGATGTTGTTCGAAAAAGGGCTTAGAGAGCTAATCGAACAATAGAATCCAGAATGACTTTTGCATTTCATCACATTAACGCATGACTAAAGAGTGAGAAAGCACTCAATTCAAGTCAAAGTAGCGTACGAGGCACTTTGACAAAGGGTATAACATTTCATAAGCATGCAAGGCAAAGTAGCGTACTAGACACTTTGTCAAAGTCATGACATTCCATAAGCATGTCGAAATAACATACGGGGCACTTTGACAAAAGATATGACATGTCATGAAGATTAACATAATACATTTCATAAATTTCATCGTAATATATTTCATAAACATCTTCATATTACATTTCATAAGCATCAACATTGATCATTTCATGAGCATCAATACATAATTGCATATGAGATGTTATCTATGTGTATGGAATTGTATTGGATTGTCACTGTTTGTGTTATACTACTAAGAATTTTTGAATTCTCACTCCTTTGTTTGTATAATAGTTTACAGATTGAAATCGAAATCTTTCCAAGAGAGG
The DNA here is from genome assembly GCA_029884595.1 of Ormosia semicastrata. Taxonomy (NCBI): domain Eukaryota; kingdom Viridiplantae; phylum Streptophyta; class Magnoliopsida; order Fabales; family Fabaceae; genus Ormosia; species Ormosia semicastrata. The sequence goes on along the minus strand of JAQQTO010000021.1, from coordinate 6,633,547 downwards.
AAGTGAAGTTGTAGCTTCGAATAGAACTTTTACTTTTGACTTGAATATGTTGTATATATGCCATGAATGCCTAGTTTGTATTTGAACACTTTTTAATGTATTATGTATAAATTTAATATTTTAGTAAAGAATTGAAATTATGTTTTGTAAAGAATCAAAATGGTCAGTTATGTAATTATGTTGTATAAATCAAATAATGTTTACTTCGATTACTTTCTTTTTGAGGCTCTATTTTCGACTCTATTTGAATTTATATTTTCGACACGCATAGTTATTACAAAACTTTTATGATGTTTAAAAGTTAGAAGTAACGAGTCTAATCTTATTTATTATGTATATTTCGAATATACTGTAGTAACTCGAATTAGGATGTCACAAGTATCCCCTTTGTAAATTTATTTCAAATATTAAGCACGTCAATTTCCAAAATAATTTAAGAGGTTTTTTTCCTTCAATTTTCAAAATACATTAGGCGCCTAAGTGAAAATCACTCCTAATAGTGTTATTTTCATACATATAAATTTTAAGATCAAACACTAAATTATATACTTAAAGAATTTGAACTTTTTTCACTTAGACTAACAAATGTTGCCTTTTTTTTTTTCATTTTTAAATAATTATTTGAAGAATTATTTTAATTTCAAAATGACGGGCTTAAATAATTATTTCAAGACTTATTCCAGTTTCAAAATATTTAAATGATGCTATTGTTCTCATAAGTGGAACAAATACATTTTTTTCTCAAATTGTGTTAAAAAATTATAAAAAAATAATGTACACTCTCATATATTTATGCACATATTATTTTAAATTTTTATAAATTTTATTATATAATTAATTTTATTTTATTTTTTACATATAATTTGCTACGTGTTTTTAGATGTAAAAGATGTGACTAGTAGAATTATGAATCTTATTATTTGTTTAATTTTTATATATAAATAATTTTTTTAATTCATTCACAAATTTATTTTGTATCTTATAAAAATATTACAATTATATATAAATTGATTTAATATTTATTTTATATTAATATATAATATAAATTTAATATATATATATATAAATTATATGTAAAACATTTATGTAGAAGTATGCATTTAGCATTTTTCTTTATAGAAATAGTAGCTTGTGTTGAATTTGAAACAAAAAAAAAAGTTTTTAAAATGTTAAGGGATGTTGGGCCAACTCGATTTTCCAAAGTCAAACAAATGAAGCTTCCGAGAAAGTTCACAAAAGAGATGCTTCCTGACATTTTCCACTAACATTGTTAAGTCACTAGGTGTTAAAGTAGTCAAAGTTTTCCTTTACAAAGGAACTTACCCGATGTTTTCCAAAACAGTAGCTTCTTTGATGTTTCTGAGAATGAGAGGCAACATGAACGAAACATCTTTCTTTCTCAATTTCCAAGAAAAACCAGTCTCCACTACCAGTTCAAAGGAACCCCAACTCCTTCCTCTTATTAGTACCCATCTCCTACCTCAATCTCACTCACCAATTCACAAAACCACACACCACCAACCATCCTCCTTTACTAGTTCTGCTTCTGCTATCTTCACTCTTGAACTATTTAGAATTGAATTTTACAGATATATTTTTATAAATATATCATACCAACCATTTTACCATTACAAAACAATGATCACTGATAAGGCACTGAGTTCATCAAAGCAGCTACCTCTTGTCAATTCTGAAGAGCAAACACAAAAGGTTCATAGTGTACTATATTTCTTTGGTTTCATCAACATTACAATCAGCAGTGGCACCACAATCTACCGTGCATACAACAACAATGACACTCCCATGATACTGTTCATCACTTTTGTCTACTTTGGTTCCTTCTTGTTAGACTATTGGTCCCGTGTGTACCACCAGCTACCACCATCTGAGCAATCTCCTAAGAAGCGTAATGTTAAAATTGGGATATGGGTCTTGCTGAGTACCATCATGTTGGGATTTGCGTTTGAGTTCTCAACGTTTATGACTATGAGTCTCACTGACTCTTTGTGCTTCTTTGGGGTAGTGATTGGAGGCAACACGTTACTTTTTTATGTCTATTTCACATGGGAGGGTAACAAGAGTAATGGTAGTGCTTGCTTCATTGATCAGGATAGTTGCTGCAATGTTGGGAATGCGGACCAGAAGGAATATAAACCATTAACAGAGGCCAAGGGTGTAGACAAAGTATAAGTATTAGTAGTTTTTCATGTTGAAACTTTAGACTGGATGCCAATTACTAGGTTCTTCTTAAGTAGTTATTTTTATAATTCATTAATTAACTTTTACGTAGTGTTTAAAATGATATGGGTATTATTTGAAGTAAGATAATCATTATTTTTTTATTATAATGATTTTGAATCAAACTTAATTTATCATCTTAAAAAATGTTAAAAATATATTTTCTATTACAGTCTTTTAACATGTTCTCTTTTATATATTAAAATATACGTTTAATTTTAATTAGTATATAATTAATTCAATTAGTATATAATTAAATTTAAATATATTTTTTTAGTATATGATGTAGTTAAATAGAAAAGTGTGCCTTAAAAAACATATGGTAGAGAATATGTTCACTCCTCTTATTATCTTACACAAGCAGTCGAACTGGTAACCAAACCAACCATTCTTACTCCTCCAATTTAATTTTATGCCTAACATTTTTCCTCTCTTCTCTTGTCAAAGAAAAGAAAGTAAATTTGGATTCTCAGAGTGATAGGCACAATTATGTTAGTCACTTGTATCCTAAAAAGAATCGCACGAACACGAGGCTCTTCGTTTTGCTGAAGTAAACTTCTCTTCTCTTCATTATAATACAATGTTATTTTGTTGCATGACACCCTAATTTTTGTGCAAACACCCATCTTCACTTCTCTCTTTCAACAATTTGAATCATAATTGTTTTTCTTGTGTCTTCCTTGAAATTTGAAGAGCTTGTTGCGGAGGAGGACTCTGCAATTCACAATCATTTTCTGAATCCACTCTTTTCTGCTGCAAATTCTCCTCACCTTGCTCTACATTGATTTGCAATCTAGGTTGGAATTCTTGTAAGTTCATTTCTTCTTTTGTTTCATGCATTGCTCTCATCTTCTCTTTTGCTTTTATTTCTTGTTCATCCTTTTGTACTTGATCAAACAGTTGCATCTTTACCTGAGTGATTGATTCAACTTCTCATTTTTGTGAGTTCTCTTGTTCTTTTTATTTTTTATTTTTTTATGAATCTTGGTGTTTATACACTGCAATAGCTTTCCTTAATGTTTGACTTGGTGAGAAAGACAAGATGACATGTTTCTTCTCCTACATTGTGTTTGAATCGTTCTTGTTCTTGGTCTTTCTAATTTTTTTTTTCTATGGTAGGCCTTGTGATTCGTTTGACACTCATTTTAATAATATATATATTGAACTTCTACAGATTGCTTCACTTTTCCAGGACCACGAAGATCTTCTTCACTAGTTTACTGAATTTCTTCCCAATACTTGAGGAGTAGCCTCTACTCAAATATGATTGCGCTGGATCATGGACTTACACAAAGGTTTGCGTACATGAAAATCTACACTGGTTTTTCTACGATGGTGATATAGAACAAAAAGGGGAAATTTTAGAAAATTAGCAATAAACCTTGGAGGGATGAGATGAAAAATGAAAAAATGAATTAAAGATTGGTGCATAAAGGAATTTTGGTATGCTTATACATATGGCCACAACAAGCAACTAGCAGAGCAATTTGCGTGAACATAATTTTTTTGTGTTTAAGCTTTGCTAGTATCCCGGATAAACAAAGCCCGGAGTAGCGCGGATGAGGTAAAGGCAGGGAAGGAAAAATATTTTATGGTAGGGTCCACTAAGATAAATATATCTTTTTGTTTCTAGCCGGGCTCTTTTCGGTATAATCTACCGGGGCCTTGTAGACTTTTTCTTTGTGTTCTCCCACATCAATTAAATGTGAAAATAGTTCTCATTGGAGTACTAGAAGTGCCTCTCTTGAAGGTTTGGGAGGTTAGGAGGAGTACACGTAATTATAAAGATTTATGTTATAAATCTATTAATAATATAATGACATATATAAAAGATAAACAAAATTAATTATTGTCATGTGAATAAATTTTTTTTTTTATAATTGTCATCAGTGAGTTCTCATGTTTTAAAATCGTTTAATAATAAATTTTTTGTCATTGCTAATGAATATATCATTTTTTATATAAGTTATCAAATAATCATTCATTCAATTATCCCTTATTTGATTTTTTAGTTGGTTCTTCACAATATTGATAATAGAGAATGCTCTTTAAATAGTTGTTGTAATAACATGTAAAATTAATGTCAACTTCTTAAATAAATACATCAATAGATAAACAAAATGTTTTTTAATTTCAACTACTTTCTCTAATAAGTTGCAAATCCCTTTTAAATATAAGAAATCATCACTGCTTTGCACGTTAATAATGTATGTGTTTGATTGATTATCAATAATTATCAAATTAGTGGGAGAAAAATCACATAGGTATAATTTAACAAATTGAATCAAATTTTTGTTTTGCAATTGCTATTTAAATTGGAACTGAGATTTTTCCGTTTATAGCATTTGCCGAGGAGAAAGATTGAAATTGAGAAAATAATTTATTAGGTATAAACTTTAAAGGATATAAGGAAAAGTAACATTATTATTTAGACATACTTAAATCTTAATTTTTTTTACTATTAGTACTTAATTTTTATTTTCAGAAATTACAGGGGAAGCATGGACTCCCCCTGATTTCTATGTGGCTCCACCACTGCCTCTCCTTATAACTACTTTCCGGTAGGCTAAAATTAAACAATTTCACCATACTTTAACATTGGTGACATATACAATCTAACATAATTTAGCAACAGTACAAAATATGTTGTGTAAAACTGGCTAACAAACCCATAAATAGTGAGTGGAGATAATAAGTAACTTCGATTTGCTTTGACAAATAAGAGACAAATATGTAATTTTAAATTTTAGGGAATTAATTCTTATAAAAAAATCATATAATTTTTTTACTCTAGTGATCAAATAGAGATTAATCTCATAAACGATTCAAATGAGTTGAACCTGTGGAGATACCTTGTAGTTTGACTGAAAAAAGAGTAACAACTTTATGCTTTGTTGTAGTAAATCTATGCACTTGTGACTCAATATTAAAATGTTCAAGACCCAACTCAATTCAACCCAATAACTTCTTCTAATTCGGAGCTAATTAAAACATGCTTGAATTTTAAAAATTAAATTAGATATATATTTTTAGTTAAGTTTGAGTCATACTTCAAGTTAACAGCTTAACTTGGCCCGATGTCACTCTAAAAATTTATATGTGAATTTTAATTACTTCAGTGTCATATGGTTTTTAAAGAACAAAACTTGACTTCAATTTTTTTTGTCGCGATCGGGATCGCGGCGAAAAATAGCAACCCGTATGATTTTAAAATATGGAAATGGAAAATGGAGTCGCCACCAATTTTATTTAAATTAGGAAAAATCGAAAAACTTTTCTTTGAAAATGGTCTTTTTCCAATTATTTTTTCTTAGAGTCGATTATGGATAGGGAATGGTGAAAACTTAATCCCACAACACCCCTAACACACTCGTTCTAAAACGGTACCTTAAGTTAATTGTGTAAATTATTAACAACCCTTTGGAAATATTTATTTTACTCCTTTTGCAAACACTGTAACTATTTATAAAAAAAAAGAAACCACAAAATTATGAAAATTTAATTTTGACTTGACAGAAATGAAATTTTTTACGTATCCCAAATGAGGAACTCAAAGTTACGTTTCTTTAGAAAATAATTGTGGGTTGGTTGATTTTAATTAAGAAAGAGATTTTTGAAAAGAGATTTTGTTTGAAAACAAATCCATTCTTGCGTGCAATTCAAGTTAAGACGTCGCGGTCCATTCAATAAACCCTTATGATATCAAACGATATTGAAGATAGCATTCGCTATTCAATCATCATCATCGGTCATTGTATGAATTAAAAGATTTTTATTTTATTTTAAGGCATACACAAGGACAACTAAATAGTTACAAAAAACACATTATATACCATGAGTCAAGTAAATAAAATAACATAAAAACTAAATTAAACACAATAATGAAAAACAAAAAAATATTCTTTTTATCCTTTAACATTTTTTTTACTTTTATTTTATTTTATTTTTAAATTTTTCTCTTTTTTTATATGTTTTTAGATTTTTTTTCTCTATTTTTTTTAACTTTTTCCCATCTTTTTCTCGACATATTTTTTTTTTATTTTTTGGTATTTTTTTTATTTGATATCTAATCCTATATATTTTATCTCTACATTTTTTGATTATTTTTCACTACATTTTTAAACTACTAAACATATTACCTTTAGGCCAACCAAGGAAAAACAAGAAAATTAGTCCACTAATTAAAACACTATTACCATACCACATTTTGTTTATTTTTATTCTTCTTTCCACCTTTTTATTTTCTATTTTACGGTTCAAATTTAAAAAAACAAATGGCCCAATCAAACCCCAAAAAAAAATCCACCTAGCAGCCCATTTATTTCTTTTCCGTTGGAGCTTTCCAGAAGATGCAAGGCAGAGACAAATCAAACCTTAGATCATAGCAATGGGGGCAAAAAGAAAACTATGAGGGAGAGAAATCGTGTGGTTCTAACCGCAGGTGAAGCAGGTGACGAGTTGAAGGCAAGAACGACGGCGATGCGAAGGGGAGGATGCTGACCGGTCGGAGCTCAAGCGAGGCGTCTGCGACGGACTGGAGGGTGGTGGATCCAGCGGCCCACGACGTTTTCCGGTGGCGTTGGCTCGGTCAAGGACGAGAAGGACTCACGGTGGTTCAGTGACGCGGCGCGGATCTGACTATTCGCGGCCTGGTTCGTGCATGGCAACTCGGTTACGGCCGTCCGACTCAGGAGAGCGTGGTTGCACAACAGTGATGGTGAGATGGTGACGGTACTCACGGGTCCAGTGGCTGCTGGTTGGGGCTCAGATCTGGATTGCGATGATGGATCTAGTCATGGCTTCAATGATGCAGAGGATGGCTTGGGTGATTGTGGGTGTGCGACGAGGTGGTCCGAGATCTCGGGTTCGTGCGGCGCGGGGTTGCAGTGGTCCCGTTTGGGTGAGCCGGCATCGGGGTAACTGGCAATCTCAGTGGTACATCTATGAGGTACACAGAAAAGACAAGTGGTCACGTGGTGGCGCGCGGAGGGCGTCGTTCACTCGGAGCGTGGTGGACTAGTGGGCTGCTTCTGGGTCTAGTTTTCTCTTTGATTTGGAAGAGACAAGGTGGTTTTGGGTGGTTATGGTTGGTGGGTTTGGTGGAGCTTGAAGATGATGAAGTTGGTTATGGGTGGTGGTATGAGTGAGAAGCTTGGTGTTGTAGTGATTACACGGTTGGGTAAGGATGGGTGGTTGATGGTGGAGATGGTGAAGGTGGCACCTGGATATGGTGTGATGAAGGGACGGGTGGTTTGGTGATGGGTGGTGAAGGGTTGATAGAGATGATGGAAGGATGGAGTGGTGGTTATGGAGATTTTAGGTGATTTGGGTTCTTGATGATGAATAGTGATGAAAACTGTTCAGGTGGCTTCCCCTCCTTCCGTGTGATGCTCTGCTTTCAAAAAAAAAACTCCTTTTTTCCTTTGTCTACCTTTCTTGTAAATCCTCACGGCCGAGTGATCGAAAAAAATGTAGCTTAGGGTCCTCTATTGTTGTAGGAGTTTCTATTTTCATGAATTTTCCTTGTGATTGAGACCACTCTCCCTCTTCAAATCTCTAAGCCAATTTACCATTTTTGTCGCCTTGAGCCTTGAGTTTACCCTTGCATGGGGTAAGAGAGGTTGACATGATTTAGTTGCACTTCAACTTCGGTTGAGACCGCAGTAATCAACGAGTCAAAACGTAACCAAGACCCCCTCCCCTCTTGTTTTTTTTTTATACTAAACGAGATCAGCGTTCTTTTTCTTTTTTTTTATTATTAAAAAAAGGGCTTACATTTGGGCTAACAAAAAAAAAATAAGAAAATGGTCCTTTAATTAATTAAAATCAAATTGAAGAAAATTTTTTTATGGGAAGTCCGATCAAAATTGAGTGTTCACAGTTGCCCCTCTTTATTTGTTTCTTACTAGATAATAAGAAAACTGTGGTCTCCATATTATCGTCGTAAGGAACGAGTAAAGATATGAATTTCAATTTTGTCCGATGATGCATAAGATGCACAACAAATGCAATAAATAACATGCAAAGCGCCAATACGCTCAAAAGAATGACAAGAATTTAAAATGCATGGAGTCGATTTTTAAATTCATTAATTAACATTTTACGTAGTGATGTTAAAAGAATTGACAGAAAATTAAAATGCATGGAGTGATGCGCTCAAAAGAAATGAAGAAAATTAAAATGCATGGATAATGATTTTGAAAAGAAATGACAGAAAATTAAAATGCATGGAGTCGATGTGCTCAAAAATTAAAATGCATGGAGCCGATTCAACCGAAATTAAAATGCATATTTTCTTTCAATGTAATAGACAAATTAAAGTGCATAGAGCTTGCTCAAAAGAATTGATAGAAAATTAAAATGCATAAAGCCGATGCGCGTTAAAATTAAAATGCATAGAATGCATAGCCGATAATCAAATTTAAAATGTATGGAGCCGATGCGCTCAACGTAAAATTAAATGCATGGAGTTCAATGCGCGCTCAAAAGAATTGACAAAATTAAAATGCATGGAGCCGATGCGCTCAAGAAAATTAAAATGCAAGGAGCCGATGCGCTCAACAGAAAATAAAATGCATGGAATGCATGGAGCTGATGCGCTCAAAAGAATTTAAAATGCATGGAGCCGATGCGCTCAAAAGAATTGACAAAAAATTAAAGTGCATGGAGCCGATGCGCTCAAAGAAAATAAAATGCAAGGAGCTAATGCGCTCAATAGAAAGTAAAATGCAAAGAGCCATGCACTCAACAGAATTTAAAATGCATGGAGCCGATGCGCTCAAAAGAATTTAAAAAGACAGTGAGCAACTAAGTCCCGAAATTTAAAAGACAAGCGGGCTACTGTGCTCCTGAAAAATAGAAATTTAAAAAAGGTAATAGGCATCTTGATCCAAAAAGATTTTTCTTCCTTTTCTCATTTTTTCTTCTTTTTCTTTGTTTTTCTCTCTTTTTCCTTTTTCTTCTTTTTCTTTGTTTTCTCTTTTTTTTTTTATTAAAAGTCCTTTGAACTAATGTCAACTTTTGGAAAGCTTTGGCTAATCAAACCCCTATTCACGTGCCTTTCTTCCTTAAACCCTTCTGCTTCTTTCCTTCTTCTTCTCCTTTCTTTCTTTCTTTTTCTTTGTTTTTCGCTCTCAACTCTCCTTTTGAGAAATGAGATGAACTATTGCTTAGCTGATTCCTTGAGAGAAAATTTTGCCCCAATATTTAACCTTGTCTCTCATTTAATTGATTTCCTGCAACTACTTGATAACTCAATCACTGTCTCTGTTGCTACTTCCTTCAACACATCTCTCTTTAATCCTTCAAAAATTTTGCCCCAGTATGGCCAACTAAAATACAAATGAGATTGCCCCTATGTAGCTGATCAAATGCAATTCCAAAATTGCCCCAGCTTTGGTGCACCCTTCAAGGCATTTCGGCTCTCGAGATTTTGCCCATTTATTTGCCCTAACTTTTGCTTAGACCGACCTTTCAGGTTTTCAGACTACAGGCTCTTTTCCATTTTTTTTTTGCTCTAACTTTTGCTTAGGCCGCCCTTTCGAGTTTTCAACCTAACGAGCTTTTCCTCTCTCTCTCTCTTACTTTTTTCAGGTACCTCCTCTTCCATCAAATGGGATTTCCAAGATCTATTCGATCTGAATTGTTCATCAGGAGATTATCATTAGATAGTTAAATCATAGTGTTGTACTCATGTTCACCTTACTTGAAGCATTACGTAACAGACACTCATGAATTCAAAAAGTACAACAGAGAAGAAGCGAACAACTTCCAGATTGTTCTTAGAAGCTTGACTACAGAAAGGGTATTATTTACAAAGGGTAAAGACACAAGAAGTAGAATAGCAAGAAAGTCAAAAGATTTTTTTTTTGCCCCAGTATGGACGTGATTGATCTAGACTCAACAACTGGACATCATGACTATTGTTTTATCAAGTATATACAAAAATCTGCCCTCATGTAGGGTATCAAATGAATTTGGCTCAGAGTATGTCATTTGTGAACAAAATTGCCCCAGTGTAAGTCACGAAGCTACTCTAATGTGAGTCAAATTGAACCAAAGAAATTTGCCCCAGTTTAGAGTCAAATCGAGCAGAGTAGAAACTTGTCCTAGTGTAAGACCAAATTGAACTAAGGAGAAGAATGCCCTAGTGTGGGACCAACTCGGACAGGGTAGCAACTTGCTCAGGTGTAAGTCTCTTCTTTTTTTTTTTCTCTTTTTTTTTAGGAGCAATGAATTGGATACTTAGATGAGCATAACTTTTGTCTCAAAATTAAAGTTAATGAAAATGACAATAACCCTTCATTGATCAGAATGGACTTTTTGAGGCTTGTAACGTGGCCAATGCTAGGGGTTATGAAAGGAAAGATATAAGGCTCAAACAATTGTTTAAAGGTTTGAATGGGACCAAGGATTCTTGTTCAAAGTTAAACTTTGTCAATTGTCTTTGTACTTTCAAGCACACTTTTCTTTTACTGCTCTTCATTTCTTCCTTTTTCTTTTCACATTCTTTCATTCGCCTTTGTCATGACTTATTTCATCTCATTTTTTTTTATCTCTTTTTGGTTTTTTTCTTTTTCTTTTTTTTCATTATGCTTCAAAATAGCCACCATGACAATCAACCTTTACTTTTTGTCATCCCCTAGTGTAGGGGTGATCCTTGTCTAGAGTTTATTGAAGAAAACTTTCAAGCTCAAAAAGGGACATCGAGAGATAATGAAAAGATGAATTCTTATGAATGATAGAGAAACATGGCCAATCTTCATTTCAAATCTTGATTGCTCATTTTCAAAAAAAATTTAATTCAGAGACAAAAAGGATAATGCACACTAAGTGATTATTTCCTTGCTCCATATTTTTTCTTTTTTTTTTTGCACTTGTACCCGTGGACCTTATGACTACTGACATCTATCAAAGTAGGGATACCTAAGAATTGGAGTCCCACGGGGTTCAAACAGAAGGAAGACACTTTAAATAAATAATAGAAAATAAAATGACCAGAAAGACCATGAAAATGACAGGAAACAAGATATCCATGCAAATTTATTACATTAATGCTTCAAGAAAGTTAACATAAGTTTAGCACCACAAAAGTCTAAGATGACAATCACATCAATTAACGCCTCAGATCGCCAATTGTTCAGAGGTTTCCAGTTGATGGAGGGCGAACAGTGTAGGCAGGGTAAGATGATGGATTTTCAATTTTGATTTTGCATGTAGTTCACTTTTGATTCCTTTTCCCTTAGAGGAAAAACTCATTCTTAAAACTACTTTCATCATTGCCAGTTGGCAATTTACCTGTTTTTACCAAAATTTCAATCCTCTCCCTAAGCTATCAACTCAAAGAAAGTCTAGATAAACGGCGCCTGCCATTGTCTCAATATAAGGAGGTCCCAAAGTCCCTAGAAAATATAAGCACATTTCTGTCAACGTCAACGGTGGTTGCACTTGTGCTGCGAGAGCTCTCCATCTCTGGGCATACTGCTTGAAGGCTTCCTCATTTTTCCTTTGCATTGAGCCTAATTATTCCCAAGTAGGAGTTGCATCTAGATTGAACTTGTATTAATCCATGAATAGATCAGCCAATTCTGTCCAACGAGAAATCTTAAAGCGGTCTAATTGAAGATACCACTCTAAAGCGGAGCCTGTAAGACTCTCGTGAAAAAAGCTAATGAGGAACTTATCATCCCTGGACCAAATAGTCATCTTGGTTCTATGACTGATCAAATGAAACCGAGGGTTACCACTCCCGTCATACTTGGCAAAATGAGGAATCTTGAAGTCTTTAGAGATTATGACATCCGTGGTAGGACATAGTTCTTCTATTCTAAACGATCCATAAGCACTAGGGCCCTCGATCGCTTTGATTTGCTCTTCTATCCTTTCCTTCCATTCTTCTTCCATCTTATCCTTCTGAATTGCCGCATGACCACTTCCAGCAAATCCCGTGTTACTTGGGATGGACATACGTAGGTCATTCCCATGTGAACTCAAAGATTACTATGAACCTCATTTCGAGTATCCTCTCGCTACCCTTCTCCGATAGGAATCACTAGCGGTGCAGACTTTTCCTCCTCTCAACAGAATCTCGGTGGCGATCCCGAGTTTGTCCCCATGGAAGTGATAGTTGGCGGCGCGGATGTGCCCCGAAAATAATCTATTGTGCTTCCGGCTGCCCCAATCAAGGTGAGAGTCTCTCTTATGGCCAATAACATTTCCTCCATTCTTCTCATAGACTCTGTCACTTCATCAATCCTCCCTTTAATCTCATCAACTTCCCTACTCAAGTTTCTCCCTTCCTCAGGATTATTAGCAGCCATTCTGGTCTGAGATCTATGATTGCGAATTTGGGTTTGATTGGTTTTTTCTTTCCTAGGGCTGCACAATGGTTCAAACCAATTTGATTTATTAAAACAAAATAACATTTACAAATAATGAGATGAGATGCATAAAATGAATGAACTTTGAAAACACTTTTTCATTTTTCTTCTTTTTTTTTTAAATGCTATGTCATGAAAATGCAGGATGTTTTTTTTTTTTTGAATGCTAGGGATGCTATGAAAATGTCAGATGCTATTTTTTTTTTATGTTGGAAATGCATGAAAATGTATGAGTTCTTTTTTTTTTTTTTTTGAGAATGCTAAGAATGCCATGAAAATGTAAGTCATGAGTAATGCAAGATGAAGTATCTTTTTTTTTTTTTGCTGATTTCTTTTTAAACAATGCAAGAAATGAATGACATGAGGAACATATAAATAAATAAGAAGTACGCTCCCTCTTGTGCCCTAGTCAGGTGGAACCTAAGATTTGACAGTCATTATGTTCAATCTATCAGTGCAAGATTTTTCAGGACGGTCTAAACTTCTAAAAAGTCATGGTTCCCAAATTGCCCTTATCTCGAAAGACAAGGACCCAATTCATGAATTAATCATAAGTTAGGATAAACCCTCTCAATATGATCCATTCATGATAATGGTAACAATCTGAGTGGTGTCTCAACAAATGTCAAGTGAGCACAAAGCCCCTCAATAACAAAAGCCGAGACCCCTCCTACTCCTCGGGTTCACACAGACTCGGGTATAGAGCCCAAAAAAGTGTGTGAGGTACGTGACAGTGACATATGTGAGGGAGCATATAAATCTGTACAAAAATTTAAAAAGATAAAACTACCCCCAACTTACAAAAATGTGTATACAACAACCAGCCAGCAATCATCTATCCTAGGGTTTCAACAATTATGTACAATTAAGTACAAAATATATACAAGTATATCATGTCAAAACAAACACAGAATAGCACTATCAGAGATTTATATAAAAGTATTAAAGAAAATCTATTTACAAATAAATAGGAAAACAAAAACAATGACAAAAGGGGTAAAATAAATAAATAGAGATTATTAATAATTTACACAACTAACAACAACAGGCCTGACTCTCCAAATATCCCCAGTGGAGTCGCCATCTGTCGCGACCGGGATCGCGGTGAAAAATAGCAACCCGTATGATTTTAAAATATGGAAATGAAAAATGGAGTTGCCACCAATTTTATTTAAATTAGAAAAAATTAGAAAACCTTTCTTTGAAAATGGTCTTTGGAACCAGATTGGATTCGGGAGTCGGTTATGGATAGGGAAGGGTGGAAACTTAATCCCACAGCACCCCTAACACACCCATTCTAAAACGGTACCTTAAGTTAATTGTGCAAATTATTAACAACCCTTTGGAAATATTTATTTTACTCTTTTTGCAAACACTGTAACTATTTATAAAAAAAAAAGAAACTACAAAATTATGAAAATTTAATTTTGGCTTGACAGAAATGAAATTCTGCTCCTACGTATCTCCCGGTGCAATGGGGAACTCAAAGTTACGTAGTTCTTTAGAAAATAATTGTGGGTTGATTGATTTTAATTAAGAAAGAGATTTTTGAAAAGAGATTTTATTTGAAAACAAATCCATTCTTGCACGAGGTTCAAGTTAGCACCAGGCTACTCAATAAACCCTTATGATCCAAACGATATTGAAGATAGCATCCACTATTCAATCATCATCATTGGTCATTGCATGGATTAAAAGATTTTTATTTTATTTTAAGGCATACACAAGGACAACTAAGTAGTTACACAAACAACACATTGTCATACCATGAGTTAAGTAAATAAAATAACATAAAAACTAAATTAAACACAACAATGAAAAACAAAAAAAAAATCTTTTTATCCTTTAACATTTTTTTTTTACTTTTTTTTTATTTTATTTTTAAATTTTTCTCTTTTTTTTATATGTTTTTAGATTTTTTCCTCTATTTTTTTTTTTACTTTTTCCCATCTTTTTCTCGACATATTTTTTTTATTTTTTGGTATTTTTTTTATTTATTATCTAATCCTATATATTTTTTCTACATTTTTTGATTATTTTTCACTACATCTTTAAACTACTAAACATATTACCTTTAGGCCAACCAAGGAAAAACAAGAAAATTAGTCCACTAATTAAAACACTATTACCATACCACCTTTTGTTTATTTTTAGTCTTCTTTCCACCTTTTTATTTTCTATCTTACGGTTCAAATTTAAAGAAAACAAATGGCCCAATCAAACCCCAAAAAAAAAATCCACCTAGCAGCCCATTTATTTCTTTTCCGTTGGAGCTTTCCAGAAGATGCAAGGCAGAGACAAATCAAACCTTAGATCATAGCAATGGGGGCAAAAAGAAAACTAATAGGAAGAGGAATCGTGGGGTTCTAACCGCAAGTAAAGCAGGTGACAGCTCGGAGGCAAGAACGACGGCGATGCGAAGGGGAGGATGCTGACCGGTCGGAGCTCAAGCGAGGCGTCTGCGACGGACTGGAGGGTGGTGGATCCAGCGGCCCACGACGTTTTCCGGTGGCGTTGGCTCGGTCAAGGACGAGAAGGACTCACGGTGGTTCAGTGACGCGGCACAGATCTGACTATTCATGGCCTGGTTCATGCAGGGCAACTCGATTACGGCCGTCCGACTCAGGAGAGCGTGGTTGCACAACAGTGATGGTGAGATGGTGACGGTACTCGCGGGTCCAGTGGCTGCTGGTTGGGGCTCAGATCTGGATTGCGATGATGGATCTAGTCATGGCTTCAACGATGCAGAGGATGGCTTGGGTGATTGTGGGTGTGCGACGAGGTGGTCCGAGATCTCGGGTTCGTGCGGCGCGGGGTTGCAGTGGTCCCGTTTGGGTGAGCCGGCATCGGGGTACCGGTGGCCTGGATCTGCGGGAGTGGTACCGGATCTATGAGGTACAGGGGAGAGAAGACAGTGGCTGCGTGGTGGCGCGCGGAGGGGCGTCGTTCACGGTCAGAGCGTGGTGGACGGTGGGCGCACCGGTCCGAGTTTTCCGGTTTGGTTTGGAAGAGATAGTGGTGGTTTTGGGTGGTTATGGTTGGTGGGTTTGGTGGAGCTTGAAGATGATGAAGTTGGTTGTGGGTGGTGGTATGAGTGAGAAGCTAGGTGTTGTAGTGATTCTGTTTCACGGTTGGGTAAGGATGGGTGGTTGATGGTGGAGATGGTGAAGGTGGCAGCCGTGGATATGGTGTGATGAAGGGACGGGTGGTTTGGTGATGGGTGGTGAAGGGTTGATAGAGATGATGGAATGATGGAGTGGTGGTTATGGAGATTTTAGGTGATTTGGGTTCTTGATGATGAATAAAGATGAAAACTGTGGTTCTGTGGTGGCTTCCCTCTCCTTCCGTGTGATGCTCTGCTCTGTAAAAAAAAAATCCCCTTTTTTCCTTTGTCTGCTTTCTTGTAAATCCTCTGAAGCAGCGAGTGATCAGAAAAAATGTAGCTTAAGGTCCTCTATTGCAGATGTAGGAGTTTCTATTTTCATGAATTTTCCTTGTGATTGAGACCCTATTCCCTCTTCA
The DNA here is from genome assembly GCA_029884595.1 of Ormosia semicastrata. NCBI lineage: Eukaryota > Viridiplantae > Streptophyta > Magnoliopsida > Fabales > Fabaceae > Ormosia > Ormosia semicastrata. The sequence goes on along the minus strand of JAQQTO010000021.1, from coordinate 6,617,408 downwards.
AATCTCTGTCAACTTACCATTTTTGTGCTGCCTTGAGCCTTGAGTTTGCAGGCTTGCAGCAGGATAAGAGAGGTTGACATGATTTAGTTGCACTTCAACTTCTAGTTGAGACTGCAACCAAAATACTCAACGAGCTGTAAAACGTAACCAAGACCCCCTCCCCTCTTGTTTTTTTTATACTAAACGAGATCAACGTTCTTTTTCTTCTTTTTTTATTTTTTTTAAAAAAAATGGACTTACATTTGGGCTAACAAAAAAAAAGAAAAGAAAATGGACCTTTAATTAATTAAAATCAAAATTGAAGAAAATTTTTGTTTTATGGGAAGTCCGGTCAAAATTGAGTGTTCACATTTTTCTTTTAACTTCTTTAATTACATTTCATTTGTTACTTTCAACTTCATTTAATTAAGTTAATGGATATATGAATATAATTAAATGAGTTAGAGAGAAGAGTTAATGGAAAAGAGTTATAACCTAGTTTTGTTTTTTTTTAAATGTCATCTATACTTTTTTATTCCAGATATCTAAAATATTTATATCAATCCGTGCACTAATTTGCATAATTTGGTTTCAGTATCATCTTAATTTTGTTTTAAATAAATATTTTAAAATCTCTTCTAGATTCATGAAACATTTAAATAAATATCTGCACTAATAGATCATCGAAATATTTAAATAATTTTGTTTTCATAGATTTGCTAAAATGATTATTCCAGTTTTCAAATATTTAAATCATTTTCACCTTCTCATAATTGTTTATATTTAAATAATTTTGTTTCAGTATCGTCTTAAATTTTTTGTAAATTTATTTCAAATATTAAACACTCCATTTTTCAAAATAATTTAAGATGTTTTTTCTATCATTTTTTCCCAGACTATCTCTTATTTTATAGGTAAAAAATTAATCTATTGATATATGATTAAGTGTTAAAGTGAAAAATTCTTTTCAAACGATATTTTTTTATATATATAAAATTTGAGATTAAATACATATTTATATGTTTAAGGGACTTGAGCTTTTTTCATTTACACCAACAAATGTTAATTTTTTTCTTTCATTTTTAAATAATTATTTGAAGAGTTATTTTAGTTTCAAAATGATGTGCTTAAATAATTATTTCAAGACTTATTCCAGTTTCGAATTATTTAAATGATGCTGCTGTTCTCATAAGTGGAATAAATAGATTATTTTTCTCAAATCATATTAAAAAATTTATAGAAAAATAATGTTACTCTCATATGTTTATACATATATTATTTTATATTTATATAATTTTTACTATTTAATTAATTTTATTTCATTTTCTGCATATAATTATGCTATATATTTTTAGATGTGAGAGATGTGAATGGTAGAGATGTGTATTTAATATTTTTTTATGGAAAGAATAAAAATTATCTTACATTTTTTTTAAGAGTGAAAGGCTATTAATATTTTTTTTAAAAGTATTGATTAAGTAAAAAAAAGTTATAAAAAATATGATAAATAATATTGAAGAAACATAAAAAGTAATGTAAAAAATAATAAAAAAATCAGAATTGTTAGAGAAATAGTACCTTGTGTTGAATTTAAAACAAAACAAAAAAAGTTTTTAAAATTTTAATGGATGTGGGTCCAACTCGATTCTCCAAAGTCAAACAAATGACGCTTCCGAGAAAGTTCACAAAAGAAGATACTTCGTGACATTTTCCCCTTTGTTTAGTCACCGTGTTTAAAGGAGTCATAGTTTTCCTTTTCAAAGGAAGTTACCCTGAAGTTTTCCAAAACAGTAGCTTCTTTGATGTTTCTGAGAAGAGGCAACATGAACGAAACATCTTTCTTTCTCAATTTCCAAGAAGGAACCCCAACTCCTTCCTCATATTAGTACCCATCTCCTACCTCAATCTCACTCACCAATTCACAAAACCACACACCACCAACCATCCTCCTTTACTAGTTCTGCTTCTGCTATCTTCACTCTGGAACAATTTAGAATTGGGTTTTACAGATATATTTTTATCAATATATCACACCAACCATTTTACCATTACAAAACAATGATCACTGATAAGGCACTGAGTTCATCAAAGCAGCTACCGCTTGTCAATTCTGGAGAGCAAACACAAAAGGTTCATAGTGTACTACATTTCTTTGGTTTCATCAACATGACAATCAGCAGTGGCACCACAATCTACCGTGCATACAACAACAACGACACTCCCATGATACTGTTCATCACTTTTGTCTACTTTGGTTCCTTCTTGTTGGACTATTGGTTCCGTGTGTACCACCAGCTACCACCATCTGAGCAATCTCCTAAGAAGCGTAATGTTAAAATTGGGATATGGGTCTTGCTGAGTACCATCATGTTGGGATTTGCATTTGAGTTCTCAACGTTTATGAGTCTCACTGACTCTTTGTGCTTCTTTGGGGTAGTGATTGGAGGCAACACGTTACTTTTTTATGTCTATTTCATATGGGAGGGTAACAAGAGTAATGGTAGTGCTTGCTCCATTGATCAGGATAGTTGCTGCAATGTTGGGAATGCGGACCAGAAGGAATATAAACCATTAACAGAGGCCAAGGGTGTAGACAAAGTATAAATATTATTTAGTGAAGTAGTTTTTCATGTTGAAACTTTAGACTGGATGCCAATTACTAGGTTCTTCTTAAGTTGATATGCCAATTAATAAGTTAAAACTCAAAGACATAGTCTATATATGTTGTGTCACATATATATGTATAACAGTATATATATATCCTCAAGCTCATACCATATTGAGGAAGGCTCTGAAAGCAAACATGGTGTGCCATTATATAGATGCTATACTATAGTACACAAAATAACAATCAAGTGGACAAGGTTGTACTTCTGAAGAAAACATCTTTAATACAGAGGCAGGGCACTTTGCTTTTAAAAAAATGCTGGAATCTTCTCTTGAAAAACCATAATTGCTTTGTAAGTCATCTATGATTTTTCACTCATATTGATAGAAGCTGTTACCTTGAGGAAGACTTGAAAATGCTGCTACATACCATAAGGATGATCCATCAGGTTCAGGTTGCGTCTATTCAGCTTAAATGCTTAACTATGGCATGATGGAATGAGAAAACCAAACTATCATTTTGGGGTCAGCTTGATACATACGTATGATGTACTTCTTGGACTGCCACTCTTATCTGGAGTCACTGCCCAGTAGTGTGAACAATTTTGTAATATTCTAAATGGTATGTTAGACTTGTTTATGTGTTCAAAAGGTAACATATGACTTGTTTAGCATATATGTTTAATTTTGTGATAATCTGAATTAGTTTAAATACTTAATTACAAATACAACTATGAAAAGCAACTTAAAATGATTCAGATAATAGCATAAATTATTTAGAAGAGAGAAATAAATATAGATAATTTATTTTTAGATTACAAATATGTAGAATGAGCTACAGTTAAAGTTTTAAGATAAACTGAGTTAGTTTGACATTTTTAGGCATACTGGTTGTTTAATTATAGTTGGTTTAACTAGTAGCAGATATGAAAATATCAAATAATGTTGAAACGACTTTTTATATGAATTCTAATATTTATTTTAAAGTTGTTGGAAGTTGAAAATCTGGATTTAGCTAAACTTGAGTGTTTTTAATAGCTCGAATTTTATTAGTTCTGGCTGGCCTAAGGTCATATGAGTTTTATTTTCCCCTTTTATAAGGCCTCTCTCACGGAACTTTGCTTCACAAAACAGAAGTAGAAAACTTGCAAAGAGAAAGAGAGAAAGGAGAAGCAAAGGCTAAGAAGGAGGAAGAGAGAAAGAGGAAATCTAAAGGGAAAGCTAAAGTGTGATATCCAACCAAGCTTGAATCTCTACTCAGCTGATAAAGGTAGGGGTTTCTGTGATCAAACTCATCTTTTGTTACTCTTTTTTCTATTGGTGCAATTAGGTTGATTAATAGGCCAAATTGAGTTCTAGAAGTGTTTGATGTGTTTTGATTATATGATTAAGTTTCTATGGTTGTTTGTGACTTATTCAAAGCATAATTCTAAGATAGAAGCTTAGAATTTGTCATTTAGGCCTTTGAATCCCAATTTAGAGGTTAGGTCACCCTAGGTTGATTTTGGTACATTAATCCAAATTAAAAGGTTTAAGTTGGTGATTGATGATTTTTATGCGTTAGTGACCTTATTAGGGACCTATAATCACTTAGAAACTCATTTGGAATGGCCAAAATTTGAGAGAATGATCAATGAAACAGTACCACAGTCTACAGAATTATGCAGAACTTGGATTTTTCCATGAGCACCATGTGGTAATGATGAATGACTTGAATGCCACGGCGTTAGGAAGGTTACGCTGCAACGTTAGACTAGTTTTCGCAGCACCCGCCGAGGTGTGAAGAATGCCGTGCCATGGTGTGAAAATGATGCTACCTCAGTAGCAAAACCCGAGGCTAAGGCGCCACAACGTACCCTAAGTCAATGCCGCGACGTTGGTGTCAGGAACCTTAAAAATTTCATTTTGTAGTGTTTTGAAGTTCTAGACTTGATGGATTCATTAGTATATATTTCCTAAGGTGTGTTAAAGCACAAATAGGCATAGTTTTCAAGAAGAGAATTATACCTAGTATGTATAGGAAAGCTTGGTAGTGTTGATTTTTTGAGTATCCTTTGATAGTATTTATGAAGGCCAAGAGAAATCAAAAGGGTGTCTGATAGACTCAATGAGGAAGGACATAATCATGATAAGTCGATAGTACCAAGGCCAGAAGAGAATAGTAGGGATCCATAAGGTTCTTCTGAATCAAGATTTAGACCGAACTTCTCATTTGTCAAGATATATGTGTAGTGTGAGGAGATACCTCTACTTGCTACAAAATAACACAAGAAACAAGTAATTCCTAAGTTTTATATTTTGGTTCTAAGTTGGACTAAGTATGTATGTATGTATGAGATGTGTATTAACTTGGTTTATCTAATGTTATGATTAGACCTTGTAGATGTTTTAAACATATTTCATTTGTAGTAATTGTGATTATGTCTTCATATGTTATGTATGACTGGTTTTGATTACTCATAGTGAGATTGTAGTTTCTCACCCCGCTGTGTATCATGTAATTCCAAGTGAATCTTCTTCCAAGAGTAAAAAGAAGAAAGAGATTAAAGATTAGATTAGTTTATGTTTATGTTTCAAATTGTTGTACTTATTAGTATTCTTTTTGAAATGTATAGAGCTATGTAGTACTTTAAGCCTTTGCTATGGCTAATGATGTAAATGTACCTTTATGCATTATGGTATAATATTGTATTTTCGCATTTCATATGGCTCTCTATAGTGTTTCCAATGAACATTATGGATATAGTACATGATTAGTACGTATATAGTGACATTGTAAGGCTAAATATCTCTTGTATGATATTTATACTGAGATATTAGTATTAGGATGTTACATTTTGGTATCAGAGCAATTCATCCTGTTGAGTCAGGGTATGGACTGACTATGCTTAGGCATATAGGAGTTCTTTCTTAGAAATTGTGCTTTTTTTGTTCATATGTTAAATGTGATGATAGAATTGCATGTTTTGCCTTGAATTGATTGTTATTAAATTCTGTTACACGGTTACATGGTATTGAGATTGCAACTCAATATATGTTGTTTCTGTGTGTACAAGAGATTATAGAACTAAATAGGCAATCTAGAGAAGCAAAGAGCTCGGCCCCACCTCGTCCAGATATAACTGAAGCCGTTATGGCTATGGCCAATGTTATGAATAGGATGCTGGAGAGAATGGAATCAAATTAATCTTAGCAGCCTACACCACTGGGAAGTCACACTTAAGAGGCAACTCAAGTCAGAAGAAATCAGAATTTTCTGGACTTGACAGCTTTTTGCCAGATAAATCCTCCATCGTATAGAGGCGAGTACAACCCAGCAAAGGCTGAGGAGTGGATTAGTGAGATGGAGAAGATCTTTGATGCTATGGTTTGCTCAGAAGAGCAAAAAGTGATCTTCGCCTCATATATGCTGAAGGGTGAGGCGGAGCATCAGTGAAAAAGTACCAAAAGGGTACTTAAAGCAATTAAAATCCCAATGTCATGGGAGGTCTTCAATATAGCTTTCCTGGAGAAGTTTTTCCCTTAGACTCTACACGATGACAAGGAAGTGGAGTTTATGGAGCTAAAACAATGAAGCATGTCTATAGGTCAGTATGTGGCCAAGTATGATGAATTGGCAAAGTTCTCTTCTCATTTTCGTTATCGCCCAAATGAGAAATGGGGATGTTTGAAGTTTGAATTGGGTTTGAAGCCATAAATCAGAGCTATGGTGAGATCGATGAAGATTAGAGACTTTTCTGTTTTGGTTAACAAATGTAGGATTGTGGAGTTGGAAGTCAATAGCTCTTTATCAAAGGAAAGAGTGTAGGATGCTCCAAAAAGGAAGAGAGAGGACAACAGGAATAAACAGGGTGCTTCAAAGGCAAGCAACCCTAAAGGAAAAGACAAGCAGTGGCCTAAGGCACCTCGATGTGCTAAGTGTGGGAAGACACATGGAGGTAAGTGTTTTGTGGGCTAGTCTGTGTGTTATACATGTGGGCAGTCAGAGCATTTCTCCAGAGCTTGTCCTTAAAACAAGGAAGATGCGACTACCCCAAAGCCGCTAGCCAAGGGGCGAGTTTATACTCTAGGCGGGACAAAGGTGGCCCAGTCTTCCGACCTAATCCAAGATAAAGACATAATTTGTAATCATCTTTTAAATGTCATATATGATTCTGGAGCATCCCACTCCTTTGTTTCTTATGATTGTGTAAGGATGTTGGATTTGCCTATGTTAGAGTTATCATATAACTTATCTATTTCCACGCCCACCAGTAAACCAGTCATAATTTTAAAAGTGTGTCTTGCCTGTTGTATAAGAATCGAGGATAGAGTTTTGCTTATAAATCTTATTTATTTACCCATTGTGGACATAAATGTCATTCTTGGTATAGATTGGTTGTCATCTAATCATGTGATTTTGAACTGTTTACATAAAACCCTAGTTTTTATGTCAGATGTTCCTACCAGAGATGTTTCTTCAGAGTCTGCCTATCTCAATGCTAATAAGGTCAATCACTATTTGGTATAAGGAGCTCTAGGATATGTTATTTTTTCTTCATTAGATGTAGAAGTTGAGAAAAGCCTAGATAGTATACTTGTAGTGAGGGAATACCCTGAGATGTTTTCGAGTGACATAGGTGAGTTGCCACTGGAGAAAGAAATAGAGTTTACTATAGATTTAATGTCGGGTACAAGACTTATATCTATAGCATCCTATAAGATGACACCCTTAGAGTTGGTTGAACTCAAGAAATAATTAGATCAGTTGTTGGATAAGAAATTCATTAGACTTAGTGTTTCTCCGTGGGGAGCATCGGTATTGCTAGTGAAGAAGAAAGATGGTACCATGCAGTTGTGTGCTGACTACAGGCAGTTGAACAAGGTGACTATCAAGAATAAGTATTCTTTCCCTAGAATAGATGATCTGATGGATCAGTTAAGAGGAGCTTCAGTGTTTTTCAAGATTGATCTTAGATCTAGATATCATCAAATTAAAGTTAGGAGAGAGGATATCTCTAAGATCGCTTTTAGAACTAGATATGAGCATTATGAGTATCTTGTGATGTCCTTTGGGTTGACGAATGCTCCAGCAGTGTTTATGGATTACATGAACAGAATTTTTAGACCTTACCTAGATCAGTTTGTGGTTGTGTTTATTAATGACATTCTTATTTATTCGAAGATAAGGGAAGAGCATGAGCAGCATTTAAGGATTGTTTTAGAAATCCTTAAGGAGAATAATTTGTTTGCCAAATTTTCCAAATATGAGTTTTGGCTAACGGAAGTTCAGTTTTTAGGCCATGTTATTTCTAATGGAGGAATTGCAATGGACCCTAGCAAGGTAGAAGCAGTGTTGCAGTGGGAGAGACCCACCACTGTGACAGAGATCAAGAGCTTTATAGGCTTAGTCGGGTACTATAGAAGGTTCATCAAGGGTTTTTCTCAGTTAGAACTGCCTTTGATTAGGTTGACTAGAAAGGACAATACTTTTGAGTGAATTCAGGACTGTGAGAATAACTTCCAAGAGTTAAAGAGGAGGTTAACTACTACGCCAGTATTGGTAATTCCAGATCTCTATGAGGACTTTGAGGTCTTTTGTGATGCTTCAAAGATGGGACTAGTATGTGTTCTAATGCAAAATAAGAGAGTAGTAGCTTATGCATCAAGGCAGTTAAGGCCATATGAGGAAAACTATCCTACGCATGATTTGAAGTTAGCAGTTATAGTGTTTGCCTTAAAGATTTGAAGGCATTATCTCTATGGAGTCCAGTTTGAGGTGTTCAGTGATCATAAGAGCTTAAAGTACTTGTTTGATAAAAAAAAAGAACTAAACATGAGGCAGAGAAGATGGATGGAGTTTTTAAAAGATTATGACTTTGAGTTAAAGTATTATCCGGGTAAGGCCAATGTAATGACTGATGCACTAAGTAGGAAATCTATACATGTGTCCAGAATGATAATCCAAGAGAGTAAACTTCTAGAGAGTTTCAGAAATTTGAGTTTAGCGGTGATTATGATGCTACAGAATCTCTTTGTGAGTAAAGTGGACATAGTAAATGACCTAAGGGCTCAGATTTTAGAAGCTCAAAAGGAGGAAGAAGCTCTAATGAATATCAGTGAACAGATCTTTTTAGGAACCTTAGAGAATTTTGATATGAATGATGATGGAATGATAAAGTTTGGAGACAGGCTTTGAGTTCCAAGAGAGTCAGAGGTTAAAAATAGGATTCTAGAAGAAGCTCACAGTAGTAAGTATACCATCCGTCCCGGAACCACTAAGATGCACCAAAATCTGAAGAAGATGTTTTAGTAGTCTGAAATGAAAAGAGACATAGCAGATTATGTCGCAAGGTGTTTAGTTTGTCAAAATGTGAAGATTGAACACCAGAAGCCAGCAGGACCTTTACAATATTTAAGAATCCCATAGTGGAAATGAGAGAAAATTTCTATGGACTTTGTAACGGGTCTACTCAGAACTCAAGGTTTTGATGCTATTTGGGTTATAATGGATAGATTAACCAAATCTACCTACTTTCTGCCAATGAAAGCTAGCTATCCTCCAGAGAGATTAACTCAGCTTTATCTTAAGGAGATAGTTAAGTTACGAGTTCCCTTACGTATAGTTTCAGATAGAGATCCTAGATTTATATCTAGATTTTGGGGAGCCTCGCAAGAGGCTTTTGAGACTAAGTTAAGCCTTAGTACAACTTATCACTCACAAACAGATGGGCAAATAGAGAGAATTATCCAAACCCTGGAAGATATGCTTAGAACATGTGTCTTAGAACAACAGGGTAGTTGGGACCAGTTCTTACCTTTAGCAGAGTTTGCTTATAATAATAGCTATCATTCCAACATAGATATGACACCTTATGAGACTTTGTATGGAAGAAAATACAGATCACCTCTATGTTTGTATGAAGTAGGTGAGAGAACCATCTTAGGTCCAGATTTGGTTCAGCAGACCACAGAACAAATTAAGATGATAAATGATAGGTTGGTTACTGCTCAACGTCGGCAGAAAAGTTATACTGATAAGAGAAATAGACCTCTTAAGTTTAGTGAGGGAGATCATGTATTCTTAAGAGTTACTCCTACAATAGGGATTGGTAGAACATTGAAAGTCCGAAAGTTAAATCCTCATTTTCTTGATCCCTACCAAATTCTAAAGAGAGTTGGACATGTAGCTTACCAGATAGCCCTTCCTCCTAGTTTGTCTAATCTTCATGATGTTTTTCATGTATCTCAGTTGAGAAAGTATAATCGAGATCCATTGTATATAATAGAACATGAATTTATCCAGTTAAGAGATGATTTGTCTTATGGTATACATTCGGTAAGGATCGGGAACAGAGGGGTCAAATAACTTAGAGGTAAGCAAATTCCTCTAGTGAAAGTTATATGAGATGACAATGACACTAAGGAGGCTACTTGGGAGTTAGAGTCTCACATGCAGCAAGACAGCCCAGATTTGTTTCTTTCAGGTGAGTAATTTTGGGGTCAAAATTTTAAAAAAGAAGGGAGAAATGTAATACCCTAAATGACATATTAGACTTGTTTATGTTCAAAATGTAGCATATGACTTGTTTAACATTTATGTTTAATTTTGTGACAATCTGAGTTAGTTTAGGTACTTAATTATAAATTGGATTGTAAAAAGTAACTTAAAATGACTCAGATAATAACATAAATTATTTAGGAGAGAGAAATAAATATGAATAATTTATTTCTAGGTCACTAATATGTAGAATGAGCTACAGTTAAAGTTTCAAGATAAATTGAGTTAGTTTGACATTTTTAGGCATACTGGTTATCTAATTATAGCTGATTTAACTAGTAACAGATATGAAAATATCAGATAATGCTAAAACAACTTTTTATATGAATCTTAATATTTATTTTAAAGTTGTTGGAAGATGAAAATCTAGATTTAGCTAAACTTGAGTGTTTTTAGCATATTAGATTTTATCAATTTTGGTCAAAGGCCATATGAGTCTTAATTTCCCCTTTTATAAGGCCTCTTTCATGGCACTTTACTTCACAAAACAGAAGCAGAAAACTTGCAAAGAGAAAGAGAGAAAGGAGGCTAAGGAGGAGGAAGAGAGAAAGAGGAAATCTAAAAGGAAAGCTAAAGTGTGTGATCCAGTCAAGCTTAAATCTCTACTCAGCTGTTAAAGGTAGGGGTTTCTGTGATCAAATTCATCTTTTGTTACTCTTTTATCTATTTGTGCAATTAAGTTGATTAATAGGTCAAATTGAGTTCTAGAGGTGTTTGATGTGTTTTGATTGTATGATTAAGTTTCTTTGGTTGTTTGTGACTTGTTCAAAGCATAATTATGAGATAGAAGCTTAGAATTTGTTATTTAGGCCTTTGAATCCTAATTTAGGAGTTAGGTCACCCTAGGTTGATTTTGATGCATTAATCTAAATTAAGATGTTTAAGTTGGTGATTGATGATTCCTATGTGTTAGTGAACTTATTAGGGACCTATAATCACTTAGAAACTCACTTGGAATGGCCAAAATCTAAGAAAATGACCAATGAAACAGTACCATGGTTTGCAAAATTATGCAGAACCTAGAGTCTGCCATGAGCACCGCAGCGTGAGAGACACTGTTCCGCGGTGTGATGATGAATAGCTTGAATGCCACGACGTTAGGAAGGTTACGCCGCAACGCTAGACCAATTTTCGCAGCACGCGCCGTAGTGTGAAGAACGCCTTTCTGCGGCGTGAAAACGATGCTGCCTCAATAGTAAAACCTGAGGCTAAGGCGTCGCGACGTACCCTAAGTCAATGCCGCGACGTTGGTGTCAGGAACCTTAAAAATGTCATTTTGTGGTGTTTTAAAGTTCTAGACTTAATGGATTCATTAGTATATATTTTCTAAGGTATGTTAAAGCACAAATAGACATAGTTTTCAAGAAGAGAGTTATACCTAGTATATGTAGGAAAGCTTGGTAGTGTTGATTTTGTGAGTATCCTTTGATAGTATTCATGAAGACCAAGAGAAATCGAAAGGGTGTCTAATAGACTCAATGAGGAAGGACATAACCTTGACAAGTCGATAGTGTCAAGGCCATAAGAGAATAATAGTAGGGATCCATAAGGTTCTTCAGAATCATGATTTAGACCAAACTTCTCATGTGCCAGGATATATGTGTAGTGTGAGGAGATACCTCTACTTGCTACAAAATAACACAAGAAACCAGTAATTCTTAAGTTTTACATTTTGGTTCTAAGTTGGACTAAGTATGTATGATGATATGTGCATTAACTTGGTTTATCTAATGTTATGATTAGACATTGTAGATGTTTTAAACATATTTCATTTGTAGTAATTGTGATTATGTCTTCATAAGTTATGTATGATTGATTTTGATTACTCATACTGAGATTGTAATTTCTCATCTCGCTGTGTATCATGTAATTCCAGGTGAATCTTCTTCTAAGAGTAAGAAGAAGAAAAAGACTAAAGATTAGATTAGTTTATGTTTATGTTTCAAATTGTTGTACTTATTAGTATTCTTTTTGAAATGTATAAAGCTATATAGTACTTTAAGCCTTTGCTAAGGCTAATAATGTAAATGCACCTTTATGCATTATGATATAATATTGTATTTCCGCATTTCATATGACTTTCTATAGTGTTTCTAACATTATGGATATAGTACATGATTAGTACGTATGTAGTAATATTGTAATGCTAAATATTTCTTGTACAATGTTTATACTGAGATATTAGTATTAAGATGTTACAAATCTCACCAACAATAACAACATTAAACAAAGTAATTTGTAATTTCTGACTAAATGTGGTAAGTTACATAAATGAAACGATACTATTATATTGTATCTTAAATCATATCTCATTTCCTAATAGATGATGTTGGTTACATGGACTAAATCATATCTTTAAAAAGAGCATTTAACAACGTACAAAAAAAAAATCGTTTAACTCTAAAGTCTTTTTTTTAATGATTTCCACTATAATTTAATAAGGAGCCTTATGCATTGCACATTACAAATACCAATAGGATTCCCATATTGGCCTTGCAAGAACACCAAAACTAGGGATGGAAATAGGCCAGCTGGCCTGTCAGGAGCCTGTGGCTTGGCCTATTTTAGACCTGACCTGTTTAGAAAATGAGTCAGGTTCAGGCCTTTTTAAAAGTCTGTTTTATTTAATAAGCCAGGTCTAGCTTCTCAGCAAAGCCTGTTAGGCCTATTAAGCCAACATGTTTATACTTATATTAAAAAATTTTAAAATTATGCTTATACCAAGAATTAAACTTGGTACCAAGTGGTGATATGAACAATCCACTTACCACTAAGCTATGCTTAATTATTATAATTATAATTTCATATTTTATAGTTTTATATTTAAATTATATCATTTTTTTAACAACTACAGATCCACTTCCCACTTCTTCATTTCATTTCTTCAACAGTCGCTCCTCTCCTCTTGGGCCTCTCCTCCAGGTCCAGGACCTCCACGCACGCTCACTGAACTCCTCCATGTGCGGCCACACGCCCTTCATGACCGGCCCCTCTCCGACCCAAGGACTCATTCTGTACCGATCTGTATCTATGCCGATCTACCAGTCCCGCATGTCTTCTTTCATGGGAAGTCACCTCCTACGCTGCTCAAGGCAACATCCTCTTCCTCAACTATTCCGTTATAGTTACAACCTAGATTCTGGTTCTTCTTTTACTTACCTCCTACTTTTTCACATGCCTCGTTTATCATGATTTTTATTTTCGAACTTCGAGGATTTTGCTTGTTTCCTTCCACAATTTACTTTTTCTTTGTTGTTTATTTTCTTGACAGGAAGCAAACATGTTTTGATGCAGTTATCTCAAACACTTTCTGGCTGGACCAATCTTTTGTTTAATAGAAGGTATACTATACTACTCAATATTCTAATTGCTAACAACCAGTGTAGAAGGAAACTATTTTCTGATATCGTGTTGGTTATTTCAAAAATTTATAGCACTACTTTTTAGTTTTTCAATTACTATTACAATTTGTTGTAGACTATTATTTCAATTACTATTATAATTACTATTACCATTCGACAACCAATGCTAGTCAATTAAGATTAAACTTTTGATTAGGAAGCATTTGTAGTTTGTATCTCTCACTATGCACACATTTGACATGTAATTGGATTGCAACCAGTAAATTTATGTTGAGGGTGTCATTGGATCAATTGTTTTGTGCTTATAATTACCAAATTGGGGCAACAAAATTCATGGAATATATAAAATGTTTAACATAAGCTGTACATGCATTTGTGCTTGTGATTAGTGACATCAGGTGCTTGATTTTCTACATGTTGTAGGTTGCTGAAGAGTCTGAGTTGGTTGTTGCTTCAAATGCTGGTGCAAAAGTTACAGAGAGGGCTATCCCTGGTGAAATTGAATCTCCATCAAATATGCAACTTTCATCAATAGTTGTGCCTTCCTCAACAACAACGGACAATGCATCTACACTAGCTTCTCTTCGCATTGTAAGTTAAACAAAAGGTTTAATTGTATGCTTTGGTTGTGTATAATTTAATTGTGTAATGGTATTTTATTTAGTATAATGAGTGATTAGTAATGGTATTTAGAAATAGAAGTTATACTTGTATGGTATTTTTTTTAATGGCCTTTCAAGGCCTGTTTGAAGGCCTAGGCCTATTTGAGACTTATATGAAGGCCTTGGCCTGCTGGCCTATTTAGAGGCCTTAATATAAATTAGGCTTCTAAACAGGTTTCAGGCCAGGTCAGGCTTCTTAAATAGGCCAGGTCAGGTCTAAAAAAAGACCTTTGATAGGTAACAGGTTAGACTCAGGTCAATTATTTATAACACAAGTCTAACCTGTTTAGAGTGAAGTCTGACCTAACTTGACCTGTTTCCATCCCTAACCAAAGCGTATGTTAAAGTTACTCAACTTTTTTTTTTTGTTAAATGATACCTTATTTTTGGAAAACAGTAAACATCCTAATGAATTTCATCCCGAATATATGTAATTGGATGAGTCCCACTATGATAGATCTCACCAATAAAGTGAGACCTATTATTTATTTTTAACTTATCAAAACTCTCTCATGCTTAGCATTTCTGGGTTGTGTAGCATTATCCAAAATTTTTTAGGCAAATTACATTGATTTCTTCTCATGTTTAGTTTAATTACACTCAACATTTTTTTTGTTTAAAAAATTATATTAGTCTCTCTTAAAGTTTATATTATCATTACACTTATTTTTTTATCCCTATTTCAAGGGCCCCTAGATGGCTTAGGGAGAAGAGTGGAAGAGGGATAAATGAAGGAAAATGAAGAGCATTTTTAGAAATTAAATTTCACTACTCTCTCATGTCTTAACTCTTTTATCAACTGAACTACTAATACATGATAAATATAATTTATAATTTTTCTTACTTGTTGTTGATATTTTAGTATATATTTAAAAGAAGCTTTCATTTTGAGAGTTATCTATTAACTTGACTTTTTCTATGTTACTGTTTGTTTTAGTCAATAATGGAATTTTTCGGCCATGACTTTCTGTTCACCTTTTTACTTTATTTTTTGTCATGATTTTCTGTTCCATTTTCCTTGATTTGGGCCATGATTCTGTTCACGTTGAAGGTAACGTTTCTTTCTTTTGCAAAGCAGACTAAACGTTCATTATTTTTATTATTATAAATTATGTAAGCTTTCTTTGAGATATTATCAATTTTGGAGAGAAAAATAGAGAATATATTGTAAATATGAATAATATTTTTGTGTGTAAAAAACATTGATATAAATAGAGTTTTTAGATTGTTTTATATTAAAAATGACGTTATTAATATACTATTCATACAAAAAAAATAGAATCACGAATTGTCTTAAAAAAATGACTTAATTCATTATTTAACTCACAATTCTTAAGTTTATTAGTCTTTTTTTTTTTAAAGATTTCGAGATAATATCTTCTACCCTTATTATTATATTTCATTACAAAATTCAGATAAATTTCCTTCCTATTGCAACGTTATTGGCACGGCAAATAAAAATATTTCATTACAAAATTCAGAGAAATTTCCTCCTATTGCAACGTTATTGGCACGGCAAATAAAAATATTTCATTACAAAATTCAGATAAATTTCCTTCTATTGCGACGTTATTGGCACGGCAAATAAAAATTGCTGAATACATTTTGAAATTAACCCGACGAAACTCACATTGTCACTTTCTCTGATCCTTCTTGGAAGGACAGAACACGACCATGTTCCCCTATCCCATTATAGCCTTAGCCACTTGTTGGACTATTGGTTTGGACTATCATAAATTGCCACCATGGGAAAAATCTCCAGAATTTGCCTACTAGTTTTCAACATTTATGAGTTTAGCTGCCTCTCTTTTCTTCTTTAGGATTGTAACAGGCAGGTGCTATTATTCACCCTACCAAGTTTAGGTATATCATATATTCAAATTTATATTTGTAATAATAAGTTTTCTTTTACAGGTTGTCTCTTTTTTTTTATAGTTTGTTTTTTTTTCGGCCACCATTATCGGCACCGTTGACTACCGTCACCACCGCTACTCGCCACTTCTAACCACCTCCAACCACCGCCGGTTGCTCACTTCTGATTAATTATTATTCACTTTTTTAAAATTATACAATCACAAATAATATCAATTAAAATTATATCAATTTTTATATTTTTTTATAAATAACTATACATATTGAATTTTTTTTTCTAAAACTATAACTGTTAAAAAATCTTATAAATTTTAACGATAATATTTATACGCTTATATAATCTAAAAAAAATTAAAAGTGACTGATTTTCCTAAAACTATGACTGTTTGTTAAAAATCTTATAAATTTTAACCGATAATATTTATACAATTATACAACTTAAAAAAAACTAAAGGTGTTTAAAAACTTGAAAAAAAAACTTAAAAAAACTTACTTAACAAGTTTCTTATAATTATTGTAAACTATTGATTTATTTTATAAATAAATTAATGACTTAAATTACTAGGTATACCATATACCCTCCTTTAGAAGGTGTATATTAGACTTAACCTTGCAATAATACTAGCAAAATGTATAACATAAAACAGTTCTTATTCTAAGGTTTACTAGCTTAATGCAAATTAACTTGATTCGGCTATCAGAATAATATTAGAGATAATAAGGATCGGTGATTGAATTTGATTTGTAAATTTCGTAAATCGAACTAAGCCTGATAGCAAGACTTGAATGATAGTAAGACTATCAATTGTGTAACCTTTTTTCTAAACAAAAATTTTTTGGCATGTCAATTGTAAAACCTTAAGCATACATTACCAAAAAAAAAACCGTAAGCATAAACGGACCCCATACAATACTATGAATAATTTATTGTCTACAAAAGTAGACACAAACACAAACACAATCCACCAAAACTGTAGCATCCCGTGGAGGACAAATTGTCCTATAGGTTTAAAGCATAATATATTTAATGCTGCTTTATCCTCACACCACTAACCGTAGCAGCATACATGATATATATACATTAATAAAGACTCCATCTCAGACGGTGTATGCTTGCTGTATTGTGTCAATGTCAAGGCCCTTCAGTCTAACCACTGACTCAACATGGCCCTTCAGTGTATTCAGTTCTCTCAGCCTGCAAAAAACAATAAGAAGCAAACTTAAGTGCACGAAGAAACTTGAGGAGTTCATCTGAAGATTCTTTATATTTAAGTTCACACAAAATAAAAAATAAAAAATAATAGTAATAAAATAAAATAATAATTGCTATACTACAGATAAACCATTTTCAATCTAGACAGAGAGAAAGCTATGAGAGCGAGGAGCATGCTAAGAAAAATGCATAACAAGTTAGATATGAAATACTCATGTCAGCAAATATTGAGGGAGGCGATGTTGGACGTGGGACTCTTGACACGCGGGATAAGCTTAACTTCCTAACAAATATATAAACTGCACCCCAAATATTGAGGCAGGCGATGTGAGAGTCTTATGGTTGCATGCTAACCTCCAATTTCTATTTAAAATTGATATGTGGGTAATGGAATCATCCATAAGTGAAAGGAATGCCATTTAACATAGATGCTTCATTCAGTTTTAAGTGCTCAGAAATAGTAAAAGTGGCATCTACCATTTTACAATGAATAATTCAGTACTAGTAGTTTTAGTCAGTGCATATTATCAGCAAAATGTCACTAGGAGTAAGAGGGTATGCAGACAGCAAACTACCTCAGACCATATCATCATAGTTTAGCATAAATACATGCATACCTTGCAATCTCCGCTCGCCTTTTAGCCTCTTCAGCCATCTGATTAAGTTCTGTGTAACTCGTACGTTCACTGAACATCTTGGTCTCTGGTGGGTGAAGGCCATGAAGAGTCCTCTGTGCATGTGCCCATTTAAGTTCACGTTCTTCCTTTCCAAAATCTTTTTTCCTTGTAAAAGCAATCTGACAAAGAAAGATTCCATTATAGAAATTAAGCAACAGGTTCAAATGTTGAATTACTCTATTTAATTGATAGGGAACAAACAACACAACACATACCCTTTGTTCAATAACAAGATCCCAAGCCCTGCCACTCAAGGCATATCGAATTATGAACTTGATAAAATCAAGTGGGATATAAAAGATAAGGTTATAAAGCCACACAACACCAGCCCAACCCCATCCAATCCCTTCAATTGCAGCAAAACTCCAATTTGCATAAACTGCAATCAGTGTAGCTATCTGCTCATCAAAGAAGAAGGACAAGTTATTTATAACACTATATTCACAAGGCACTTATGTTATGCCAAATGTAGCATTGATTGCACTCACCAGCTGGGCAACAACAAAAGCTGCTACAAGTAATAAACCCGGACGCTCAACATAAGACCAACTCCGTGCACGTGTAACAAATATGAGAGCCTGACTAATTGTACTAACTTGAAGGTATATTGCTGAGGCAAGCTTTCTAAAGTCATCCTCGTCCTTTTTCTGAAGATTTGAGACCCCAAATGTGCGCTGAAAATTGCATAATGAGCGTCAGTACAAGCAATTGAGTAGAGTTTGTGGCTGGAATAAGTATGCAGTTAACATCATATAAAATTCAAAAAACTACAAGGGTGAGCTTTGAACATAGACCAAAATGTGACAAACAAATTTGAAATGTATATCCATTATTATCTAAACAGAAAAAATCAATCTGAAACTCCAAATATCAAGTTCATGCTATGATTATTGCTTAAAGGAAATCTACTTAGTTTAAACTTTCCCCAAATGATGTGGTTTTGACCATTGCCACAGGGTAAACATCAAAACATACACTACATGCAAAACAACAAAATTAACAGACATCAGCAGAAATTTTTGTTCAGAGGTTACAATTAAGATTTGATTAGTGTATTTCAAGGTAAACATCACTTCATACAGTTCAAGAGAATTGCACCTATTTTTTGCTTAAAAATAAAGGCGACCTAAATGCACACTTTATGTTTTGAAAATGAAAAATCACTGGAATGACCAGCATGACAACTATATTGAAAGCATCAGAATGAGAGGAAATTTTTATTCTAGTTTAATTAATCTGGTAACAGTACAAAGCTATTTCTGATTGATGTTTTTCACCAATTGGATAGGGTGGATTCCAACACAAGTTTCTTATGCCCGTTATTGATCAACACACATATGATAATATTAATTTCATGGGAAAAAAAATATATTGAAGATGCTTCTTACAGGGAAAAAATCTGTTTTATATGCTGCCCAAAAGAAAATAACTGTCATCATAGCCAAATAACCACCAAGAATGATTCCAGTGGTAAAGATCTCTGCCAGCTTCCAGCTATCTGGATATGGAGATGGTTTTACCCTGTCCTTTGATATTGTCATAATGGTACCTGGCATATTCAACAGATCATATAAGTTTAAGGAGAAAAAAACATGAGAAAAAAAGCAATAAGGGTTTGATATCAGAAACAAGATCTCTTTGACAACATCAGTGAAAAGATATGAGAAACATGGTATTTGACATTAATTAGTTAGTAATGGTGACCTAAATATCCATGAATCTTTACTAGTAAAAAAGGGAAATCTAAGTTGGTGTAGAAAAGTAAGATACAGACCATCATTAAGGATAGCAATAATCAACACCATGAATGGTGGAAAATCAAATTGCCATATGAGGGCCAGTAACATGAAACCAAGCTGTCACAAAAGAAATTCTGAAGTCAGTAATCAAAGTCATCTGTCTACAAGAAAAAAAAAAAGCTTATTCAAACTAAGACTGTATAACTTACCACAATACGGATTGTGATGGAAACTGCATAGATCTGTGCAAAATGAAATCAATGAATTAAAAGTTAAAACTATATCATCCTAATTATCATTATTTTAACTAAAACGGGGAATAATGATTTGTAGGAATGATGTCATTCGTTGAGAAGAAAATACATGGACTATCCAATTTCTAATTAAAGTCATCAGGATGTAAAATTCCCCTATGCACCCTGTCACATTAAGGATCACAAGAACAAGTTTATAATTAATTAAGCTGGTTTGCATTCCACAATGCATTGTCAAGCACAGGAGCAGTACTTCACCAGACTGAACAAATACCACATTCTGGTTCTCAATTTGGTATAAATCATAGTTCAGTTAAGGTGGCATAACTCATGCAGTCATGCTTATAGAGGTTAGCAAAATGCCTGACTCATGCATTCTCAGATAACATCCAAATTCCAACTTCCAACTTCCAAGTGTTCAAACAGAACTTCATTACAAGTTACAACCAAATGTGGGCTCACCGTATAATTCTTCATCCTCTGGAATATTGCCCGACTCGTCAGTACAGCACTAATTATAACACTGAGACCTGGTTCTGTCAGAACAATGTCAGAAGCACTACGAGCTGCATCAGTTGCATCAGCAACAGCTATTCCAATATCTGCTTTTTTAAGAGCTGGGGCATCATTAACCCCATCACCAGTCATTCCACATATGTGTTTCCTAGCTTGTAAACGTTTCACAATCTCATATTTGTGCTCTGTATTAAATAAACTCATCAGTCAAACAAGTAAAAGTAAAACCTAAACAATATCCTATGGGAATAAACCATCATTATTTGATGCAAATATCATGGCAGAAGGAAAGAGGCCCCACAGTTCTAGGAACTGGCATCTGATCCATGCTATATAGTTGCCTATCCAAGATATTTTTAAAGGATTCTAGCTTTTTTCCACTATAAGTTGAAGTAATGTAATTGAAAAGTTGGCAACATTATGTATATGATTCTAAATACTAGATAGAATTTAAAGAGGGGAAAAGAAAAAAAATGTTGTACCAGGGAAAACACCAGCAAATCCGTCAGCTTTTTCAATCAATTCATCAACTGGCAAGGTAGCAATTGCTTCATCCTTGTTTTGGCCCAATAAAGATGATGAAGGGTACATGTTGGTTCCCATCCCCAGACGTCGTCCTGTTTCCTTTGCTATAGCAAGTTGATCACCTAAAATAAATTGGTACACATAAAGATATCATTCCAAAACCTAGAATGCTTAAATAAATAATTAGAAAGCCAAAAAAGTTAATACTAGTCAGAATTGCAGCAACAAGTGCTATTCAAGTTGGGAGAAAAAACATTCCTTATTGTACAATTTTGCTCAACTCCAATTACTTAACCAACAGTACGTCAAATGGTACCAATGCCATCCCAGCAGTTCCCCATTACATTCTTTCATGTTAAAATTCAAGATAAGAATTTAAAGGCATTAAAGGCAACACCGATTGGTAATGCTGAAAATTTTCAGGAGTGCAATACATATGATATGTTGCTTTCTTCCCTTTTATATATAAATATCATGCAGAGGACAAACACCTGTTATCATTTTAACATTTACTCCAAGATTCAATGCCCTTCGAATTGTCTCTGCACTATCATGTCTAGGTGGGTCAAACAAAGGCATGAGTCCAATAAATTGCCAAGGCCCTCCTTGGCTTTCTTTCCTTCCATCAGGAACTTCCTGGGATATAATGATAAATGCAGTCAGTAACAACAGGCAATGTAACTTGAATCTAATATGATTCTGCTCCCTCCACACCGAAAGAAAGAGCAAAATCAACATGTACCTGGTAGGCTACAGCAAGAGACCGCAAGCCTCGCTCTGCAAACTTATCGATGACAGCATGAACTCTACGTTCTATCTCTGATTTATTGCGTGCAAGATTCAAAATCTAGTAGTAATTTAAAGTATGAATCACTTCCATTGTCATGTGGAACCATTAAACACAAGCAATGAGGTGGCTCATAAAGATACCTGCTCTGGTGCACCTTTGCTGACACGATGCATTTTACCTTCACTGTCTATATAAGT
Source organism: Ormosia semicastrata (assembly GCA_029884595.1). Taxonomy (NCBI): domain Eukaryota; kingdom Viridiplantae; phylum Streptophyta; class Magnoliopsida; order Fabales; family Fabaceae; genus Ormosia; species Ormosia semicastrata. The sequence continues at coordinate 6,595,475 of JAQQTO010000021.1, read as the reverse complement.
CAGAGCAGTCCTCTTGTCAGTTGGATTGAATGGAAGGAAGTGAACCTCTTGAATACCAGCCCTTGCCTAATTTTTACACAAAATCAGATACAACAGCATGTAATAATCAGAAAAGGGAATGCTAATGTATTTTTTTTAGAGCAAAAGATAACATTATTGTTATCCTATTTACACAAAACACTATAGCAACAATTAAATTCAGCAACAAGTTTTGAGCTAGCATTTGCAAGCTTAAAAAAACTAAAAAAAGATATATTGTCAATTTTTTTTCCCAAAGGGTGTTAGACTAATCCTAACTCGAGGTATTGAGGCTACCCCTCCCCACAATATAACATCATAAGTGAATATACCTCTTTTGGATCAGCCAGCATCCCTACAATAGCCGCATCTATAGCATCTTGGTTTTCCACTCTGGAAGCCCGAGCAGCCATGAGAACAACAGTATCTGCATCAACTCCTTTAGCAAAAATCTACAGAAAATGAACACTTATGTGGGAATACTACAAAGAAAATCAGAAATCAGCACAATATTAAACTGACTACTACTAACCTCAATAAGATTCTTGTCAACTGTTAGTTTATTCAAAGTCAAAGTTCCAGTTTTGTCACTACACAATACATCCATACCTGCCATTTCTTCTATTGCTGTCATTCTTTTAGTAATAGCACCCTGCAATAATCATACAAAGCATAACCAATAGAGACTAACACCTGAAAACTCAAAACAACTACCTTTCAAGAACCACTAATGTGTACCTGCTGGGCTAAGCGATGGGATCCAATTGCCATTGTCACTGACAAGACAGTAGGCATGGCTATTGGAATTCCTCCAATAAGAAGCACAAGCAGATTGTCAATCCCAGGACGATATTTCCGATGTTGAATTGGGTACATGACAAAGATCTCTACTATCATTCCCACAGCAATTGAACATATGCAAAAGTTCCCAATAGCAGTCAGAACCTGTTTAAGGAAACCGAAGAATGCTAAGTGTCAATGTGGAACATATTATTATATATATATAAAGAAGAAAACAAAATCAAAAGGATTAGGTACAAAGAAGGAGGAGGCAACGATGGTCAGAATGTCAGATAGTTACAAGCACAAAAGGCTTGTTGAAATGAGCAAAGATTGCATATATTACAGCTCCAGAAGCTGAGAGCCTACAAATTTTAAGATCATATCACTGCATGTGTTCATAAATTCTCTATATTATGATATAGTAATGTCTTAGTAATGTTTGAGGTCCTTAGTCCTGCATTTGATGACATTTAATTTATTTTGCTCTAGTGAATTGTTCATTTCCTTCTTATTTTTGGATAAATGCAGTTTCAAAAAGATTCAGATTCATTTTACCTTCTGAAAATGCCCGACTTGATTTGTAGAGTCCACAAGATGAGCAGCCTTGCCAAAGAAGGTATGAACTCCAGTGGCAATAACAACTGCTTCAATCTCTCCCTGCTTGCATGTAGAGCCCGAATAAACACTATCACCAGGGCCTTTCGTGACAGGAAGAGACTCGCCTGTAAGTGCAGACTGCATCCCAAGTCGGAAACTTAAGCAATCAACAAAATGAAGATGATAACCAGATATCAGCAAACAGAATAGCAAAGGCTGCAAGATGCACCTGATCAATCTTCAATGGGTCACCTTCAAGGAGACGAGCATCTGCTGGGATAATATCCCCTAGCTTAACACTAATTATATCACCAGGAACAAGAATACTAGCATCCTCCTCTATCCATTTCCCATCTCGAAGGACCTGAATAAGTATTTTTGGAATATTAATAAAAATTCACATAAGACAAAAAAAATATGTGAACCAAACATTGATACTTAAATTTCACACCAAAATCCAAAATTAAGTGCTAGCAGCAAATATATAAGCTTTCAATAACTAATACCTTAGCTTTGGGTGCTAGACGAGCCATGAGAGCTGCAGCAGCATTGCCAGCATTGTTCTCCTCTATGAAACTTATTGTTGAATTGATAAAAAGGAGTGTGATAATCCCAACAAAGTCTTGCCAATCAGGAGGTTTCCCCTGAAGAATATGAAGATGAAAATCAGGAAATTGTGCATGTAAAACAAATAACATAATATAATGCCAAAAGAACCTTCTAGCCTTCTACAACTATTTCTGAAAGTTTTTCTTCTATTCTGTGCATCCACACACGTCAAAATAAAAAATAATTTTCTCAACAAAATAAATGAATAAAAGTACGCAGCAGCTTACTCCTCCATTGGCCAAAGCAATGGCCATGATTGCTGCAGCTTCCATGACCCATGAAAGAGGATTCCACATGAATCCCAAAAACTTCAAAAACTTGCTCTCCTGCAAAATCCACAATAGAGGACATAGAACCTCACAAACAACAAAATCCCAGGAGAGAAACCAAAATTAGAGCATGGCCATGAGCACCAGCTTTCTTATAAGGTAGGTAGCTATCTTTCAAAGCTCCCCAAACAATCCTTATTTATTAACCATTAATTCATAGAATCAGTGTCTTTTATAGCATTAAAAGAAGGGGAAAAGGATCTGTTTCACATCTGCAACTGCAAGCCATCTTTCCCCACAGAAGAGGAAAAATGGATTTTTTTTTTAAAAAAAAGAAAGAAAAACATTGAAGGGAAAGACCTTCTTCTCCTCAAGTTTGTTGTGGCCAAAGATGGCCAACCTCTCCTGAGCAGCCTCAGTTGAGAGCCCTTTTGGATCACATCTCAGAGTCTGAAACACCTCCTCAAGTGGCACGTTTTCCTGCAAAGAAATTCAAGCAAATGAAAAAAAATAATATATAAATATATCCAAATAAAAACAGAGAATTTTTTTTTTTTTTGCAGAAAACAGAACAGAACTTGAAATTCCCAACACCAAAAACAGCAAAACAGAACCCAGAAGCCCTCACCAACCCCAGGAATTAAAAAAAAAAAAGAAACTTTAAAGAAAAAAATTATTAAAAAAAACATGGTTTGAGAACCAAACACAAACAGTTCAAACTTCAAGCAATTCTATGAATATGAAAAAAAAAAAAAGTAATGGGATTGCTATGTTTGGTACCAAATCCACAGCTTCCTTCACAACAGCATGCATGGCTTCTTCTTTGTCAGCCATCTTCAGTTTTAGGTGCTCTACAACAACAAAGGTGTGAAGTTTAGGTGAATATCATAATAGTAAGAGAAATCACACAAAGAAAACAAAGATAATCCTCTCTGTTTGTTCTTGTCTCCTGCACCTCTCAATCCCAATATATATATATATATTATATAAAATTATATATTATGCAGGGTGACGTTTCCTGTGCTTTGGTTTCTATGCCCCCTAACTCTCTAAGTGACAGCTTTTTAAGGACAAAATGATGGGTGTGTTGGTAAGCAGCTCTATGAAGATTTCCTGTACTTTCAGGTACACTTCTCCTTCTATAATATATTCCACACTTCTTGTTATTGTTAATTTTTTTTTCATTTCTATTTTGCTCTTGAATATTGACTATTGAATATTACTGATAAAAATATTACAACAATTAAAACCTTTTCTCTTTTACTGAAATTGATTACATGGAATATTAAATATTGATGATTAAAATAAAAATAATAATTTAGATTCACCATCAACACTTCTGCTTTAACTAAACAATTTTAAAAAAGTTAAATTGTTATAATCATTATGTCAACATTTCATAATTGACTAAATTAAATTTAACTCTAAAAATAAAATATTTATTAGCAAATATTTCAAGGACATTAATTGAAGAATAAAAAATAAAATTTTTAAAAAATAAAATTGAAACATTTAATATTTTGGAAACTAAAATTACTTAATAATTTTTAATTTTAATAATTAAAATGATATAATAAAATTAGTAAATACTTTTTAACTAATACCCTACGCATACGTTAATAGGACCCAAAAATTAATACGGAATATTAATAGTAATATATTATAATGAAGCAACTAGAAGCAGGGGTACCCTACATTACATCATTTACGTTTCTTTAAATTTGGGGCACTCCTCAATTTGATAGTTACACACTTACACTGGGATTGGTTTCACCGTTCATAAAAATGCCATTGGGACAAAAGGTACGGAGAGACTTTTTTTTTCAAGGTTGACTTTCCGTACACTCCTTTAGGAGCATAGTAATGCTTGGTTCATAATATCTGGGTGCACATTATCTTATATATTAAAATAAAGTAAATCAAAATATAAGTGTATGAAAAATAAAATAAAATAAATTATAATGAGTAATGTTGTTTTTATATTAAAATTTAAATATTATTTTTATATTTTGATTTATTTGGATAAAATAGTAAAATAAAAGATGTGTTAGACTGTATGTTTTATTTATTTTATTATTTAAAAAATAGTATAATATATTTTTTATATGTAAATATCATTTTTGAACTAAAACTTATAATAAAAATTTATATAAAGTTAAAGTATTGTATGTATAAAAGATAAGTGTAACATTATTATAGGGAGCACAACAAACACAAAGATGCTTGTTATTATTCTATCTATTTCATATTATCTGTTGTTCAAAAAGAAATTATTTAAGTTTATTTGTCATTTTAAGAAAAAAAAAGGTTTGATTTTTTTAAACTTTATTCTTGTTTATTGTATCTTCATTGGATACAATAAGAGCGAGTTAATAAAAAATAGTTATCTTCCCGAGTTACTTTAATTTAATATTTAATAATTATATAAGTTAAATTTTTTAAAATATATTTTTAAATAAAATTTCTCAAATGTAAATAAATAGAGTGTTAAAAATTAATTTTAATTCTATTTCATATTATCACTTTTAATTAGTAATTTTATTATCCAATGTATTTCATAATATTTTTAATTGCTTCTCAGAATAATTTTAAAGTAATAATATACAAATACGATATCATTAACTCTATATATTTAACGATATTATTAATAGCTTCTCGGGACAATTATATATATATAAAAATGTATCTAGTAAAATGAGTGTTTATAGTAAGAGATAAAAAAAGTTAATTTTGATCATTAAATTTTATATGAATGATCAAAATTAAAACATAAATGCATATAATTTTTTTAAGTAGTCACATAATTTTTAAGTAACTTTTAATCTTGATCATTTATGTATAGTTGTATAGTCAAGATTTATTTATCTTATAATAAAAAATCATCTTATATATAATATATATATATATATATATATATATTATATATATAATGTTTGTTTTAATAAAAAAATTATTTAATAGTAATTATATCTTTTATAATATCTAATAAATAAAGTGAAATGGAAAGATTATTATATATATTATATTAAATTATATATATGAATAAAATATTATAAAAGATGATACTAAAAAATAAATATTTTGGTCACTGGTATGAGTTTGTCTTTATAATTAATGTAAATCTTTATTCTTTAATAGAATTTGGGTAGATTTTCATTTGCCTATTTTATCAAAAATATATTTGATTTACAAAAAAAGAAAATCAACAATTATTCATGAAATTTGGACAAAATTAAACAAAGTATTGATATATCTATTTATATTTATCGAAATAGAAATAAATATTAAAATATTTTATTGGATAAGCCAAACTGGTTAAGAAATAGGTCGAGATAAAAAAATCAAGGAAGGAGTTGCACTGTATTTGACGGAAATCGAAGTGAAAACTGGTTTGGCTGAAATGGATGACAGAGACAAAGACTGTGTTGAAAGAAGTTATGGACAAAATGAGGGCTTCTTCAATTGTTGGGCATTCTAAACCACAATTATGCTCCTCTTAGAAGACCATTTTCAATCTTATAGATATATATTGCTTTAATATATATATATATATATATATATATATATATATATGTGTGTGTGTGTCATCTAACCTTATCATTCCTTTAATTTTTATCAAGATATAGCTTTGACGTGATTAGAAGATTATTTTAAAAATTATTTTTTTCGATATTTAAACTTTAATTCTTTTTTTACAGTTTGATTTGCTTGTCATTGTACTTAATATTTGTTCGTACCTTATTATTTCTTTTGAATAAGGTAAAGTTAAATTTGGACTCATTTCTACTAATAATAAAATTATTTTAAAAAGATTATATTTTTATATGATTTTTTTGCTACAGGAAATATTTTAAAACAACCCTTCTATTTCAGATTATCATTTTTTAAACATATTTTTACACTCAAATACTGATTTTGTTTTTTTGTTTAAACACATTTTTTTTTAGTTATGTTTAAACACAAAGTGGAAAAAGAAATTCTAAGAGAAGAGTAGCCTTTCGAACCATGATAAGGCTGTTTGAAGCTTCACATCACCGGTAAGAAAGATAATGGAAGGTTGGACGTTGGAAAAGACAGATAAAACTGCCATTTGAACAGTGTTTCCCCACTCTTTTGATTATTAATTAAGAATAAAGTGTGCACTCTTCATGTGCTAGCTTACTTGTACGGAATTTAGGTGAAGGAAAAAATTATCATATACTTTTTAAGAGTATATGTATTATTAATATTTTTTTAAAAGTATCAAATTTAATAAAAAATGATAAAAAAATAAATTTGATAAATAATATTAAGAAGAGTGTAAAAAAATATATATATTATTAATGATAAAAATATTAAAAATTTTATGTGAAAATGTGATATAAATATGATGATAACTATTTGACTGAAATAAATTTTATATTTTTAATAAATCATCTTAGTAATTATTTTAATTATTTAAAGAAAATATATTAAATATTTTTTAGTTTTTAATTATTAAATATATTTAATTTTTATTTAATATTTTCTAATTTGAATAATTAAAAAGAGATTAAAAACATTTTGATTAGAAAGATTTAAAATTACTCATTTGATTAAGTAGCTACTTAACTAGTCATTGCGTTGTAACAACCCGGTTTGACGTTGATGATGCTGTTTCTCAACATTGTTTTTTGTTTGACGTGTGTCTCTCAATTTCCTTGAAAATAAGGGCTTTATATTTGCATATTATTATTATTTTTCTGTATAAATCTTACGTTATTGTAATTTTTAATAGAAATGGACCAAACTCATGTATAAGAGATGTCTATGTCACTCACCTGTACCGTATTAAAAATGATAGAAACAAAATATTAAAAAGTCATTCTGGTTTAAAATAATACAATACTGGAGACTATAGAGTCCTGGACTGGCGTGTCTCATTTGAATTTCTAAGGGCCAGATTAAGTGCATGTTTGGCAACATATTTAAGGGGTTGATTAATTGCATGTTTGGTAAAAGTTTAAATTTGTTGTTAACAATTCTTTTTGTAAAAAAAACTTTTTTTATTATTTAATTATATTTGATAAAATTAACTTTAATTTTTGTTAGAAATTTAATATATTATAAAAGTTTTTTATAATATTAAAAATTAAAGTTTATGATTTTAAATTATAAATTATTTTTTATATTTTAAGATATAAATATTATTTTATTATTAATTAAATATTATTTTAATTATTTTATATTTATTTTAATAATTTAATACATAAAAATAATTTTTTATATCATTTAAATAAAATAAATTAACTTAAAATTATTTTTTAACTAATATATTTAATCATAAAATTAATTCTATTATAATTAATTATAACAATAATTAATTATTAAAATAATTAAATTTTCACAATTATTCTTAACATCTACTAAAGGTTAACAACCCCAAATTAAATAAGTGGAAACTTGACTACTACAGGAAGTTACTTAAAATAATAGACAAGTGTCCTTTTTTTTTTTTTGGATACACCAGACAATAGTCACTTTACTAGATACTTGTGCATGTAGTGGGTTGCTTGTTCTTTCCATTCAGCTTCGGATAGGACAAAAGGAGGTGAGAGATTTTTTTTTTAATAAAAAGGGGTAAGAGAAGCATTTTCACGTACTCTCATATCATATAATTTTGATATTTTTATTATTAATAATATATATATTTTTTATATTTTTTTAATATTATTTATTATATTTTTTTTTTTTATTTAATTAATATTATTAAAAAGTATATTAATAATTCTACACTTCTAAAAAAGAATGTAAAACGATTTTTATTCCATATGATATAGTGGTTCTCGAATAGTGGATGTTGAGATATTCTATGAAGGCCAGCCAAACCCTTATTATAAGTTTGGGAAAGATTATTTCTCTCTCAAAATAGTTTTTTTTATTTTTTAAGTAATTTCTGAGATATTTGGGAAAATGTATAAAATTAATTATAATTTAAATATTTTTTTTACACTACAAAGTGATTATAAACAAAATACTTTTCTTTTGAACATTTTACTTATAATTATTTTGATTATAATCAGAATTTAAAATTTTTAAAAAAATTTATTATATAAAAGTAATTTTTTATATAATCCAAAAATATATATTATCTTAAAATTATTTTTAAATTAATATATTAAAATATAAAATTAATTTTATTATAATTAATTATAAAAAAATTGATTATATAGATAATTAATTATTAAAATAATGTTTTTTTTTATAACTAATCCAAATACACACTTATTTTATCTACATAACGTGGTTATTTCTGCAACGATATATTCAATAACATGATGTAAGCAACAAAATCAGGTTTGGTCATAAAAAAAAAGGCCCAAATCCTGAAACTTCTCCAAGTGTTAAAAAAACAAGAGTGAACATACACTTTAGTTCTTAAATATTTCGTAATATAATACTTTAATTTTTTTAAAAAATTATCAAACAATTAAGTCTTTTATAATTTAAAGTGATATAATACTTTAGTTCTTAAGAAGGATTAATGTGATAGAATTGAAAAACTTTAAATGACTAACATGTTTATTAAATATTTTTTAAGACTAAAATGTTATATCATAAAATATTCAGAGATTAAAATATATATTTACTCAAAAAATAAGTATTGTCAATTGACTCAACTATGAAGTGTGTAGTCCCTTTCTTTATCATTGGAACTTCAGGGTCTGAATTGGATTAACAGGCCACCTGTTTTGTCTTTGGCAATAAGGAGGGGATGCTCTGCCTCTGCTTACTAGTTCCTGCCTACCAATAGGTGAAGGTAAAAACAGAGACGCACTGGTCGAAGTAAACTCCAACTTAGGATGGAACCATCACAAAGTCATTGGAAAAGAGTCAAGTGGGAGAGGCTTGTGTCTCTTTTCACCAACTTCTTGTTTGCATCTAATTTTAAGAACTTGTTTTTTTCATTTCATAAGCTTTAATCTTCATTAGTTTATTATTATTTTTCTTCCATTTTGTAGTAGATGACTTCAAATAAAAAACCAAAACAAAAGAAAAACTGTGGTTCGGAGACTTAAATTTCTTTTGAGGACAAATTGAATTCCAACAAATATCACAATCCATGTAAATTAATAAAATGAGAAACACATACTTTTTGTTAACGGTAAGACTAAGTTAATTAATAATCGATCAATTAATATAATATATAAAAAGAAAATCTTAATTTATAGAATTTTGTTTTGGACATCTATATTTTGACAAAATTATGATAAATGACATACTAATTGAGTGACATGTGTCTTGTTTCGTTATTTAAATAAACAAATTTAAATTTTAATCTTTATTAACTTCATATTTTTGGTAATAAATATTTTAATGTTCATTACTTTAATATTCATTATTCTAATTTTATTAATTCAATATTTATTGTATTTGTTCAAATCTTTTATAATTAATGTTAATATTTTTCAAATTCTTTCACAATATTATACTTAAATTTATAAAAACTATAGCAATACAAGCAGAATAATTACAAAGTGAAAATTCATCAATTTAGTAATATTGGACTATATATATGTGCTAAAATAAATGCGAGAAATATTAATTATTACACTAAAAAGTGAAAAAGATAATTATGTTCATTTACTTATTTATTTATTTATTTGATTTGTTGTTTCATGTGTACATCCATTGAACTTAATATGTATATTCACCGTATGACATTTACTTGAGATCTTATATTCATAAGTTTATTTATAATGAACACTATGTTTGAACATACTTAAATAAAACTTATATTTTTCGTGAATTTATAATAAGTTATTCAAAAATTATGTTGTAATGTGATTTTTATTTGACACTTATATGATATTAATATTTTTAAAGCAATGGGTTTAATATGTGGAAAAAATTTCATGGTTCATCTAAATACAAGTATAAAACTCATTCCATTATAAATATAACCAAATTTATTGAATAATGTGTCAATATTAGACATAAATATAAAATTATTTTATAATGATAATGCATCAAAATGAAACTCATATATATATGTCTTAATTCTTTTTCTTCTATTTGAATGAGTTATGAATAATTAAAATATAATTATTAAACTTAATTATGTTAACATGAAAATAAAAAAAATAAATTCTTACTATCACTTTAGTTTAATAAAAAAATCCATCTTCAATTAAACACATGTCATATGAAATTTAAATTACTTATCTTTAAATAATAGTATAATTTATAAATATATTATTTTTTATATTATTTTTTTATATTTTTTATCACACAATTTTTTATATTAAACCTAATGCATGAATGTAAAGTTAGTAAATAGCTAAAAATAAAGACATAAAACATAGAGAAAGAATAAAAAAGGTTGAAAAGGTTTTCGCTTTTACATTTGTCCTTCTATAAAGTGGACACGTATAGGATGGAATTGTCCCCTCTCAAAAGGAATGGTCCAACCGTCAACCTCAAACAATATTTGGTGTTGCGTGTGACTTCTTTCTTCTTCTTTCTTTTATTTTTTTTGGAATTATCAGAGCCTTAAACTAAAAAAAGTTTAAAAATTTTTCCGCACTCTTGGGGTGAGCTCAAGAAAGGCAGTAGTTTGCAGAAAGTCTAAATAGCCCTCTCCGGCAAATACCAAAGTTTGGTAAATGTAAGAGTTGCCACAATATCTTATTTTTTTAGTCAGCACTTTTGATTAATTGTTAATTCTTACAATCGAAATCTATTAAATTTAACCAGTAAAACCCAATTTATTTCATTTAAACATTTAGCAATTAATTAGGGTATTTATTTCTTAAAAACTTTGGTGCTAGAATTATTTTAATAAAATTTAGTATATAACTCTTGTAAGAAGACGAAGACCGCATAACTATTGTATCTTTACCATCAAACAAAAATTATTCTTATAAATAATTTAAATGGATCAAACATACAAAATATCTCGTGACGTAAAAAAAAATAAAATTAATAAGTGCTAATTACAAAATGTGATTCCGTTGCATGTGACTAGGCTTTACCTATACTGCAAGGGTTAAAAGGCTACAAGTCAGCTAAAAAAGTGTTCCTGGGCTAGAATCAAATCAACAATGGAGCGAAGATTAATCTAATATTAAAAAGATATGGGAAGAAAAAAATAAGTACTAAGTGATTTATAACTTCTTATGGCGCCCTTAAAATAAGGAAATTCTTATATACTTACCGAAGATTTTTCTTTCTTGATGAAAATTTCAATAATTAAATTTATGTGCGTTTCTACCCCAATCAGTGGAATCGACATGAATCTAATGACTAAAATTTTTATGGAGAAAGAAAACTTCTTCCTCTAAAAATATATAAAACTTTTTTCCTTAAAATTAATAAATATTTGCGATGTAACAAAAATAAATAAATAAATATTTGAGATGATTATGGCCCATTTCTCATTTAAATGTAGAAAGTTTTGTTTTTCTTATCTCTTTCTTGAAAAACATATACAGGACTATACACTTACGTATATACATAGAAAATAATGTAAATCTTACAACTGTATTGGTAACATACAAATGAAAAGAAAGCAATATTTTTTTAATCTTTGACTTAAGCATTCCCATAAGTATTGTTATGTGACTTATCTCTAGAGAGAGACTTTTGTAAAAATTGAATTTTTTAAAGTTTGAACTTTGATTTTTAACATCGAGTCTAATCCTTATTAATCAAAAGAAAACAACTTTGATTTTTTTTTTTGTGTGCACAAAAACAACTTTGATTTTAAAAAATAACATTTGGGATAGATAAAGTTTGATTTAGAATACGCCCAAGCATATAAACGCTAGGCTATCCATTGGGTAACAATAAAATAAATTAGAGTATTTTTGGTTTAAAAATTAGTAAAACCACAAATGAGTGGCTGAAAATGAAGTTAGAACTCGAGCATTGTTTGCTACAAAACCCTAAAATTTAAACCAAATAAGCTGATAATAGTTGTCACAAATTATATTATGATGGTTAAAATTGTAATTTTTTTTCTTTGAAACGAAACAAGATTATAAGGTATATAATAATATAGTTTAATAGCATGTTTGGTTTTGATTTTTGGAGAAAATATTCGGCTTTTTAAAATTTTTTTTATAAACTATTTTAAATACAAAATAACTTAATTTAAACATACAGCAAAACTGTCTGATTAAAATAAATTCTCCATCTCTCTGGTTATAAGATCATTTATTTATTGTGAGTTGTTATAATACTCTTATATATGTATCATATTTAAGTGAATTGTCAAATATTTATTAGCAATTAGTTTTATAATAAATGTTTAAATGTTTATTAATTCCAACATTAATAAATATTTATCAACTTATCCTCAATATCAGTTACTATGAGAATAAAAACCGAGTATCGGATGTGTGTGTGTGTATATATATATATATATATAAATTACCAGAATAATCTCGTTATTTATTTGAGTCTATTTTCTTGTCAGTGCCACACAACTAGCAACCATTTTAATGCCTTTACTATTAGGGTATAATGCTACTCTGCAAAAGAAATGGCAAAACGAATCATATAAAGAAGAATGAAAGTTATGTTTATGAACAGCAAAAAGAACATGACAAAAAAATAATAATTAAAAGAAGCAGTATATATGATAAAAGCTTGAGGAATCATTTGACAACGTAGATATATCATATCATAATTAATTAAACTGGCAAAACTGTATTGTTTCTTTTTTCAAGGCATCTTTTTACTTTTTGGGTATAAAATTATTATTATTATTATTATTATTATTAGCCTTTCTCCACAAATAACGTCTCTAGAGCTCAAACCTTTGTTTTACTTAAGATCATAGTTCATTTACTATTGCGCCAAGCCCTTGATGGCAAGTATAATTGTATTTCGTTTGCCAACTTTCAACTCTCCAGAATTGTCACGACACAAAGAGTAAGAAATTAATTGAGTCCAAAAAGTTGAGACGACAAAAGATATAGCTACAACGGCAAGATTCCGACTAGATAAAAAAATTGTCTCTGGAAACTTAAAATTCTCATTTCTCACCCCTTTTCGGCTACAAAAAGGAGAATATATACATTGCCAACTTTATATTTGCCTTATGTAATGCTTCTGTTATTTAAAAAAAATCATTTCTTTTTAGATGAAATTATGTGTGTATGCATAAAACATTACCAAAAATCATCAGGTAATTATCATGATATCAACTTTTTATATAATAGCACAAATTAATTCAAAGAAAAAACCCAAGAAAGAATGCCATATATAAAATAAAAGAGTATTTCTTATGTTGATGGTAGATGGTGATCCGTTTGAGCCTCACCAACCTCCGTTTAGCTCTTTGGCACTGAGAAGTTTTGTAAGTGCAATTTTCAAGGATGGTGAGTATGAAGTAAGCGTATTTCACTTTCTCACTGGCTACCAGTAGTCACGGAAAAGATTATTGATTTAGAATTTAGATAGGAATAAATAGAAATTTTCTACTTGAAAGGTAAGATTGAATTAGGTATTTAGGTTGATTGACTCGTTGACAAAGGAGGATGGCCCCCATGTACCAAAAAAAAGGAAGATGCCCCCTTGCTTGCCTTTAAAATATGTTCACCACCTTGTTTTTTAAAAAATAAAATAAAATCTTCACCCTCTTTTCATGACGTCTAAACTAATCTTATGGCACTTTAGTCATATGCCTATTTGACACCTAAATCTTCATGATCTAGAATCTAATCTTTGTGTTGTAACTTTATGGTATCGTCTACAGCAACAACATTACTTAAAGTCATATTAAATGTGTGTAACAGACTACAAGTGTTTTTTTTTCCTTAGAGTACCTCATCACTTAATAAGTAAGAAATTAATTTCTTGAGATATGGTCAGACGCTTAAACAATGACTTCTCTCAATAATATTATTTTTATACACATGAATCTAAGGATCAAACAAAAAATTACATGTTTAAGGGATCTGAATCACTTCCACTCGAACCAACACACATTGGTTAACAGACTACAAGTTGGTAGCCAATGTGTGTTAGTCCGGTGGAAGAGGTTCGAATCCCTTAAACATGTGGTCTTAGGTTCGATCCTTAAATTTATGTGTATAGAAATAATACTGTTGAGATAGATCTTTGCTTAAGGTCTCTCAACAGTATTGTAAGGATATTAATAAACACGTTTATTTCATCAAGTCTTTATTAGTCAATACCTTTGTAGAAATTAGATGGAATAAATAAATCATTTAGGATAAAAACGAGAAAGAACATTTCCTAAAATAAGTTTTATAGGAAAAATCATATGAAGTAAAACTCAGTTTGAAAACATTCACACAGTTTTTTTTTTTTAGTTACAAGGAGGGCTTAAACCCAGCTACACAGAAACTTTATGCAAAAAAAGAAAAGAAAAAAGAACAGCTAAATCCTGAAGGAGGAAAGCACCGCATCCTAAGGAGGTTGTTCTAAGAAATGTAATCTCAACGGTAAGGAATGAGCTAAATTAGCTAAAAAATCAGCAACTCTATTACTTTCTCTCAAAGAATGAGAAACACGATACTCAAAGTTTTAAAAGAATACTAAATTAACTCTTAGAAATACTCTAGTCTTATTTTTATGTGCCCTTTGACAATAAATACGAAATATTAAGTCTAAAGTAATATAAAATCTAGGGAGAGGATCGATTTTAGTTGAGCCAATCCTCGTTGACAAGAGTTACCTTAACTTTAACACCAACTAAAAGAATAGTTTTGTTACCAAAGAAATGTCTATTGTTTTGTTTAAACTGATCAAACTCTCATATTCATTTTTTTATTTTTATTTTTTTCTTTTGATTTTGGACAAAGTTCTAAGCAGCTCTTGTATCAACTGCATCCATGTTAATTTTAGAGGACAACCACCGGAGAGTCAATTTGCACCACCGCTTAGGCGACATTATCATGTTAATTAAGGGTATTTCGTAGACATATTAGGCGCACAAATTGCTCTTCACCCATCATGCCAAATCTTTCTACCTAGATACTTGCACAAGCTTTTGTGCTTTCTGGCCCATAAAACAGATACACTGCCAGGGAGAGTTGTCAGGTGAGTTGCAAAACATTCTTTAAATACTAATTTTATAATAAATATTTAAAATTATAATAAGATTTAGGAATAACCAATACTTAATAAAATGTTTAATGGGTACCATACTCCAAAATAAAAAGTTAGGTATCATAAAATTGCGGAGATCCAAATAGTTCCACACGCCATGGGGTTACTACTTACTAGCATTGACATATTGGTCGCAAATTTGTAATTGTAATTTGTAAGCTTGGGAGTAGACATGATCGTGGATCAGACTTTGTACTTCATTTAATATAGAATTATCTTATTTCATGGATATACTTAAAAAATAGAAGTTTAAGTCCAACTGTATTCACTGATTTTTTTTTTAGACTGGTATATTCCTACAGCATATGCTCATTTAAATTGCTTATAACTAATTCTCGTTTAACCACAAGAACACAATAATTATCCAATATCCTTACAATAATTACTTTCTTGATATTTCAACTTACGTCTTGGTCCTAGGAATCAAGGTTACTTATTATCTGGACCATCCTTTGTGAATATATTTTCTTTACTCATTTAATCATGCTACCATATTATTAAAAAAATTGTCCCCTTTAATAGTTTTTATCATAGTCTAACCCTTTTATTTATGTACAGACATACAATTTAATGATATAATTTTTTTTTTAACATTGATAGTGTTTTAATCAAACGTCATGATATTCATGCTTAAGAATGGTTTTGTAATTTGGAAATATTAGGGAATCGTCTTCTAGTTCTCTCCTTACGCTCCATTTTAGGTCACATTAATATTAGTAAACACTAGATTAAAATCACCGCATGTAATTTCGTTCCTAACAATTCCTTTCAGCTTTTTTTTGGGTCAATTTCCTTTCGGTTTTTCAATCAAGGTGATATGGCTTTCTTCTTTACATCAATATAAGGAAATGAAAAACAAATAATAATAGAGAATACAAGAATTGAAAAAGCTGGGAAGAAAGTGTACTTCACCACTAATGGCTACTTTCTACTACTTCCAACGACATTGGTAGGTTGTTGGAAGATGTTAATTGTTCCAAAATTTTTTCCAAAGGAGCCCAATGCTCGATTTGGTTGATTTAAGATTTTCCCATTACGTTAAGAAAAATGAGACAGGACAGATTAAAGGAGAGGAAGAGTATTTTCAAGTTTACTATTTCCCATTAGAATGGGCTTGCTTATGGAAAGGCCAAAGGTTTACCAGACGCTCAAGCATGCTTTTTGAGAAATAGCCAGAGAATCCTGCAGGTGTTGATGGCGGAGGAAAGTCTTCTGCAGGCATAGCAAATGGACGAATCATCTTCTCCATTGTTTCTAATGTGAGATACGATCCTATTTCTTGCAGCCTCTCTGGACCCATAATAGGCAGTGTGTGCTCCTGACGCAATGAAGTAGCCTCACTATCATTATTCTGTCAACCATACAACACAACAGATATTAGCTATTGAAAAAACATGTTCACCATGTAAAACCAGCATATTCACTGATATTCCTCACATATGAAAAATTGTGAGAAATCTTATCATATCAATAAATGGCATTTGCATGGAATGGGTACATAAAAGCTTTTAGCATATTGCTACGTGTTTTCATCAGCAAGTTTGAAGAAAAACAATGATGCTACTATCAGGTAAGGCTTGTATGAAGAAAACTTCTGGTTTCAAAGGATGCTTCAGACAAATGGCGCCATGAGTATCCTGAGGCCAATGGACATTGAATCGAATTTTAATTTCATACTACGAGCCTGACAGTAATAGCAAATGAACAGAATTCAAACCCCTTCCTCCACTAGTTTTCTTAGGCAAAATATATTTAATTGGATATGATTACCTCCAAGGGGGATAAATCGGCACCACGGCTGAAGGTCAGCTCTATGCGGTACCTTTTTGGATCTTCTAAAGCCACCTGCAGTTTTTAAGTCGAAACAAGGTTCAATAAATACAAAGATAAATATGTAGATTACACATTACATAACTCAAGACAACCAGTTATGTCTTTCAAAATATTGTAACTGCTCAAATTGAAAGTATTATAGCTTTCAATTGGATAACTAGTTAAGTCGTGTTAGACAAAATAGGACACTTTCAATGCCTCAAATTACTGCTTCAGGCAATATAATATATTTCAGTTCTAGATAACCTCGTTTGCACTTAGAGCTGGATTCCAGAGTGAACCATCATATTACATAGTTCAGTGGAACACTTTAAAAGATGATTCATTAGTTTAAAAATTTGCACTTAGGAACCATCATAAGATATCCGAAGGTCTATGTCATGTATGGTAAACTTCGCTCTTAGGATCAATTAACTAGTACTAGAAATAAGGACTGCAATAACTTCACCAATTCATAATCATATGATGCCGATCACTTAAAAACAGAAACATATTAGTAATTCTACAGGGACATAGCCAAAATGACCCACCTCTGTGTTCTCAAACATCCTCAGCACAATATAGCTCATATAGTCAAGCTCCCTCGTTTTACATAGCCGCTCTAGAGCATTATGGCAAACAAGACTCTCTTCTCCTTGAAGAGATTCATCCAAATTACAATAACGAAGAACATTCATGAGAGAATGGATATGTGATTCCTGTCAACAAAATAAGGCAAGAAAAACAGAGTATGGAAATCAAATTAAGAGAGATATTCTATGCAAATGGTCAACAACATAAATTCATGAATCAGTCTGTTTGGATGCATGTATCTAGAAAAATGTGTTTGTACTTGAGTTTTCAATATAATTTGACTAATTAAAACCGGTTCTGACATATAAGCTTTGTTATTTTTGTTCTGTTTAAGTTGTGATATAATATAATGAATCAATACAATATAGAACACAATATGAACCAAATATCTTCAATAAAATGGATCCATACTGCGGGGACTTTATATAAAACAAAAATTCTGCTTAACTTCAGAGTATGAATGCCAATGGCAGAATTTCAGAACAAAAACTGGAAACATCTTTGGCAAAATTTGTGCATCAATAGCCACTATATAATAAAGGAAGTAGAACTCATAGGTATATAACTGAAAATACGCTAATGCAAGGGTCAAAGACTAACTTTCCTAAAAGCTTAAGCTGTTAGGTGGTGGTCCAAAATGATTTTATATACGCCCCCTCACACAAGAGCCCTTTGGGCTTGAAGCCTGGACAATATGGCCCATTTTACCTTGTGCTGAAATTTTAATTTAATTATGAAGAATGGGGGCAGCAAGGATTGACCACTTGGTCATAGATGCTTTGATAAGATGTTAAAGACCAACTCTTCTAAAAGCTTAAGCTGTTACGTGGAGGCCCATGAATGACATTATATATCTACTTGAAAAATGTATTCCATTGATACTTTTACAATTGGTACAAAAGACTCCTTTTATAGGAGTATAGGAGACAGCAAACTAAAATTAAGGAGAGAAAACAGGAAACCACCAAAAACATGCTAATCTAAAACAAGTAAATTTGCTAACTATAAGAAACTAAATATTTACAGTATTTACAACATTAATTCACAGTATTAAACACAGTTTACTACCGGTTTAATACTTTTAATGCACTGTCGACAACAGTAATACTCAACACTCTCCCTCAAGTTGGTGAATGGATATCTATCATTCCCAAATTGCCAGTAAGATCCTAAAACCGCTCCGTAAGTAGTCTCTTAGTTAATACATCTGCCAAGTGATATCCCGAAGGAACATATGTTGTGATTATCAGTCCACTATCCAATTTCTCATTGATAAAGTGTCGGTCTATCTCAATGTGTTTTGTCCTGTCATGTTAAACCGGATTACACGTAATGCTAATGGCTGATTTGTTGTCACAAAACAGTTTCATAGGAGTTTCATTATTCTTAGGTTATCTAATATGATCTTCATCCATAACAACTCACAAACTCCTTGTGCCATAACTCGAAACTCAGCCTCTGCACTTGATCGAGCAACCACTTCCTGTTTCTTACTCCTCCATGTTACTAGATTTTCACCCAAAAACATACAATAACCTGATGTTGACCTCTTGTCAATAACTGAACCTGCATAGTTAGTATCTGTGTACACTTCCATGGATAGATTTCCAGGCTTTCTAAATAGTAATCCTCTTCCAGGTGTGGTTTTAAGATACTGTAAAATTCGATTCACGGCCTGCATATGTCTTACCTTCGGGTCATGCATGAACTGGCTAATAATATTGATAGCATATGCTAGATCTAGTCTGGTATGTGTCAGGTATATCAATTTCCCTACTAACCTCTATCAACCTTGGGACTCTCTTCATCATCTCCTATTTTGTGATTCTACTCAATGGGTACACCAGTAGCCTTACACCCGAGCTTTCCGGTCTCTCTGAGAAGATCTAGGACATATTTTCTTTGAGAAATGAAGACACCGTGCTTGGAGTAGGCAACTTCAATCCAAAGGAAGTACTTTAGCCTTCCAAGATCTTTCATTTCAAACTCAGCTGCTAATTTCTCCTTTAGGAGTTGCTTCTCGACTAAGTCATCACCTGATATAATGATGTCATCAACATACACAAGTAGAACAGTGAGTTTACCTTCTTGTGAATGTTTAAAAAAGAGAGTATGATCACCTTGACTTTGTCTGTATCCCAAGGACACCATTGTCTTTGTGAGTCTTCCAAACCAATCACAGGGAGATGATTCAACCTATATAAAGTCTTTTTTAACTTGCACACTTTGTTCCTTCCACTAGTGGAATCGTATCTGGGGGGTAACCCCATATAAACTTCCTCCTCTAAGTCCCCATGGAGAAAAGTATTTTTAACATCAAATTGGTGTAATTCCCACCCAAAGTGAGTAGCAAGGGAGAGTAAGATTCTCACAGTGTTCATTTTTGCTACTGGAGTAAATGTCTCCTCATAGTTAATTTCATAAGTCTGAGTGTATCTTTTTGCAACTAACCTTGCTTTATACCGATCTAGTGTACCATCAGACCGATATTTCAAAGTATATATCCATATGCACTCCACTGGCCTTTTGTCTCCTGGTCTCTCAACAATCTCTCATGTTCCATTCTTTTCCAATGCACTCATCTCCTCATTCATGGCTTGAACCCAATTCTTATCCTTCAATGCTTCTTGTACTAATGTTGGGATTCTGATAGAATCAATGGCTGAAATGAAACTCTGGTGCTGCAAAGAAAGATTTTTAGAAGAGACAAATTGAGAGATAGGGTACTTGGTACAAAATCTTTTTCCTTTCCTCAATGCAATTAGTAAGTCATCTGGGTTAGGTTCACAATTATTCAAAGGAATGTTATTAGTTTAAAAAACATAAGGACTAGTATCTTTAGTACTTATCGTAAGTTTGGCCGTTTGAAGTTGCTGTTGGGTTAGTTTGGGCTTTCTCTTCCTCTGATACACCAATATTGGTGTGCTGGCCTTGGCCTTGACCTTGACCGTAGCTGGTTCAGGTGGGGTACCAGAAGAAGATGCTAATTCCTGTGTAGAGTCAGACAATAAAGGAAAGGAGAACTTGGGAAAGAAGGACTCAACTTTTGGAATGTTCTCCTCCTAAAGCTGAGGACGAGTAAAGGACTCATCTTCATGAAAAGTGTAATCCATAGAAACAAAAAAACAATTCCTCGAATAGTGAAAGCATTTGTACCCCTTCTTGTCAAGAGCATAACCCAGGAAAACACATTTGACAGCATGAGGAACAAGTTTGCTGCGATGCTGGCGATGTATATGAACAAATGCCACACAACCAAAGACACGAGATTGTAAACTCTGCATAATAGGAACAGAAGGAAAGTAAGATATCATGAGTTGGATAGGACTTACATTACCAAGAACACGAGATGGTAACCGATTGATCAAATAAGCAGCAATTAAAACAGTTTCCCCCTAGTATGAGCTAAGAACAGACATTTGGAATAGTAAAACTCTAGTGATTTCAAGTAAATGACAATTTTTCCTTTTTGCAACACCATTTTGCTGAGGAGTATCAACACATGTAAGTTCATGAACAATACCATGCTCTTTAATAAATTTAGAGATATTTTGGTTGACATACTCCTTACTATTATCATAATGCAAACATTTAATGAATTTTTCAAATTGTGTTTGAACCATACGATAAAACTGAACAAACAATTGGGATACTTCTGATTTGTCTTTCATTAGAAAAAGCCAACTTACTCTAGTACATTCATCAATGAATGAAACAAACCATTTTGTGCCAGAAATATTAGAAATAGATGCAAGACCCCAAACATCTGAGTGAATAAGGGCAAAAGGCTCAACATTTTTATTAGAACTAGAAGAGAGAGCTACACGATGGTGTTTAGCAAACTCACAAACATCACAATGAAAAGATTCAACAGACTCTTTCAAATATAAAGATGGAAACATAAACTTAAGCAAAGTAAAAGGAGGATATCCAAGACGCTTGTGTTGTTGCTAAATTTGAGAAGAGACTTAGAACAAGACTGATGATAGGAAAGTAACAACTTCTGACTAGGACCACCTTCAGCTCGCATATTGAGGAGATAGTACAACCCTCCCTGTTCCTTAGCAACTCCAATCGTCCACCCTGTGACAAGATCTTGAAAGACACAACGAGAATGGAAAAAGGTTATTGCACAATTCTTTGTCTTTGGTAAGCTTATGAATGGAAATAAGATTATTGGAAAGTTTGGGAACATGGAGCATATTGTTTAAGTGTAGGGAAGGATGGAGTTCAATAGTACCAGAACCCGCAACTGAGATATGAGAGCCATAAGCTAGGATTATATGATGCTTACTAGAAGAGGATTGATAAGATAAAAAATGTGGAGAATAGAAGCACCAGAGTCAATAATCCACAAATCCTCAAGAACAATACTAGAAGCATTAAAGGATTGGGAACATAAATTGTTACCAGTCATGGCTAGAGAACAAGAGCCAGAAGGCTTACTAAGAGAGTCAATGAGAGTCTGTAGGTGCTCCAACTCATTTTTATTAAAGGCTGGAACTTCATCTCCCACCGTTGAGTCTTCACCCGCAGTCGTAGAATCCCAAGTAGTCATATTTTCCTGACTGTGTTGCATACTCTTGAACTTCCTGTGCGACTAAGAACTTGGTCCTTCCCATAGAGTTTGAAGCAGTTCTCCTTGGTGAGACTAGATTTCTTACAATAAGTGCACTAGCAACTCTCTCAGTTAGGTCTAGAGGAGGAAGAAGAAGAGTCTGGTTTAGTCGTCTTGCCCCGTTGCCAAGGCTAACCCACCAGTGGGCTTGTCATCAAACATGACAGCCCTACAGCTTTCCTCTCCCCGAACAGTGTAGAACACCTCAGATAGTGAGGGTAGTTTCTCCTTGCCTAGAATCTAAACCCGAATAGGGTCATACTCAAAATTTAGATCGAAAAGGAACTCCAAGATCTGGTCCCTTTCAACAAAACCACTAAACGTGGAAGCATCCTTGCTACACTCCATTTTTAGATTATGGTATTGATCCAGCCCAATCCACAAGTCATTAAGGGTCCCATAATAATCTGTAACCGAGAGTGCTCCTTTTTTGGTAGAGAACAATTTTGTCTTCAACTCATAGCAAATGAAGATGTCCTGTTTCATAGAAAAGGTCTGGTGAAGATCGTCCCAAATTTCGCGGGAATAAGGAAGGAACATATAGTTCTTGCTAACCTCGGGAGTCATGGAGTTCTAGAGCCATGTCATAATAAGAGAGTTCTCATTATGCCACGTCTCAAATTGTGGATCATCCTTCTTAGGAGTAGTCCCTTCGATGTGGTTTAACTTCCGACGGCCCTTAAGGGTAGTACAGATGACTTAGGCCCACTGCAAATAATTTTTTCCATTAGGGCGATAGGTGGGGTGCAAGACCGAGAGATCATTGGGATTCAGAGGTGTGGGTTGTGTCGTGTTTGGCTGCGGGATGGCTTTGGTAGTCTCGTTGTCTGACATGGTCGTAGTTGAATAGGAGTAGGAGACGCCGGTGAATAAAATGGGACCGCCAGCGAGGTGAACGGAGTCATGGACAGTGGCGCGTGGCTTACATGCACCGGCAGGTGGACGTGCGTGTGCAGGTGCGTGAGTGGTTTTCCAGTGGCGAGGCTCTGGGAGATGGCCGGTTGGAGGTCTGGGTGACGACGAGTGTCCTTGCTCCGGCGGTTCGGGTGCGGGAAATGGACTGGGTTGTGTCATAGTCACGAGCGTGCGATGAAGGCACTGAACCCAACAATGAAGGCTGATTTAATCAACAATGAAGGCTCATGGCAGCGGAAACAACAAAGTCTCCTAGAACGGGAGAGAAAACAGGAAACTACCAAAAACATACAAATCTAAAACAGGTAACTTTGCTAACTATAGGAAACTAAATATTTACAGTATTTGCAACATTAATTCACAGCATTAAACACGGTTTAATACCAGTTTAACACTTTTAATGCACTGTCGACAACAATACTCAAACATATCTAAACAGCAAGCATGCATAAAATCCAATATAATCAGTTCAACATTAAGATTGATAATTGAGCAGCCTTCTCATACTGAGAAAATTGCATATAAAGTAAATTTGAACAAAGGCTAAATGTAACATGACTAAGCATATTTACATGACCAAGTTATATCACTTGATCAATTGGTATAAAACAACACAAGTCTTTTTTGTCAAAAGCAAGATGAAAAAGATCTCAATTTTTAACAACCTAGTCCCCAGCCAATATGATGAAATTTTTTGTGGAAAATTACAAACAAATTCTTGGTAAAAATAACAGTTAACCACTCAACTAGTCAATAATGTTCAAAGAGTGGTTAATGAGTCCACGCTTATCGATTTAAGTAACCAGTTAAGTGGTTAATTATGCCTAAATTGGAAATATTTGTATCAAGAATTCCTTTATTTCCATTTTCCAAAAAAAAATTTACCCTAGCTAAAATCACACACACACACACACATGGGGGAGGGAAGAGAAGTAAATTTCTGCTCATGGTTTTATAACACAATACAGCACTTACTGATGTGAAGTATAGGCGTGTTCGCACATGGCGCTCAGGTGTCTTCACATTTGCATACCTGGTCGAAAATAAAAAGATTAGAATACAGCATAATAATGTACAAAATCATATGAGGACTTGATATTCACTTTGGATCCAAACGATATTTGGTCTCTTTGTCATCGTCATCATCTTGATCCATTGACATATCACTCAAAGTGTTGGATTTTCGTATTTCATCATTCTTATGGAAATGTTTTAACTTGGCCTCTGCATCTTCCTTCTCAGTTTTCATGGATAATGAATGGTCTTGGTTATTCTTTAGCTCGGCAACACTAATGGCTTCCTCTCGAGTGTTCCTAAGATCAATTAAAAGTTTTCCCAATAACCGACGAGCTATCTGAATTGAAACAGTAGAAACAAATTAATCAGGTGGCTATAGTTACAAGTACATATGTAGAAACTAGAAACAATGCAATTAATTTGAGCACTATATATTCATCAAGATCAACTGCATGAAACTGAACACAAACTTATAAAAGGTCCTTAACCTAGCATACAGTTTCAGATTTCTCATTTCATAAGGTGATTGTTTCTTACTTCTCTTTGAAGAGGATGGTAACATTTAAATCATAAGAAAAATGTGGCTATGATACGACTTAAGAAATTCATGGGGCTATCTTAGTAATCAACGTGTGGCAACACGCTATGGCTATAACCCTTGTACAAGCAGAAGTTGACCTTTTTATGAGGCATTTCTCTTACTACTGGAAGTTGTAAAAAGCAGATTCCTTTGCTTATCATATCCAAGATATTCAATCTCTGCTTGTTTTTGCTGTTTGTACAACATATTTCAAAGATTCAAATTAAATCAACTCTACAAGGTTCATTGAAACATTATGATTTGTGCCTTCCTTTTCTTCCTCAAATGGAAAGCATGTAACACAGAATGCAACAGAACACATTTAAGGCTTCATGTTGTCAAAACCACAGTGCAGCATCCACATAATCTGATTCTGAAATTCATAAACTGAAACAAACTGAAACGCATCACAACGGATATCAAGAATAACATCTAAAGTGAATCCTGGGACTTTCCTGGAATGAGAGAGTGAAGGTGTCTCATTTACAATTTGCATCTGGAGGATGATGATGTTTTTAGAAAATTGTCAGTTTGTCACTGAGATTGTTTCTAGTCTTTGTATCATTTTGGGTAGGGAGTGATTCAGTGGGTATAAATGCTGATGATATGGTGTTGATAAATTAGGAAAGATAAGATTTGGGTGTTATATTCAGAATAAGTTAGGAAAACAGATTTCCTAGGATTAAGGGGAGAATAAATCAATCCCTGATTTTATGTAATTTTAGGGTTTGACTTTTGTTCCTCTCTTCCTATTTATACTCTGTAAAACATTATTTCAGTATTATGAAAGAATAGGAGAACCTGAGCATTCTCTTCTCCTGTCTCTGTTTTCTCCATATATTTCTACATGGTATCAAGAGCTTTACGGTTCTGATCATGAACTTTAAGGCTGCCATGGTTGGCTCTGGTTCGACCCCTTCGGATGCTAGCAATGGCGTGACGACTTTAGAGGGAGGAAATCAACAGCCAACGGCATTTTCTATGTTTGAGAACTCTCTGCAGATTACCATTCATAAATTGAATGGAAAGAATTATCTTGAGTGGTCTCAATCCGTGCGTTTGGTGATTGACGGCAAGGGGAAACTCGGGTATTTGAACGGCGAAGTGAAACCACCAGGCACCACAGATCCGAAATACAGGCAGTGGCATTTCGAAAACTCAATGGTTACTGCTTGGTTGATCAACTCTATGGATCTAGTGGTTGGAAAACTTTTCATGTTTCTGCCAACAGCTCGCGACGTGTGGGAAGCCGTAAGGGAAACCTATTCACATCTAGACAATCATTTGCAATTGTTTGAACTGAACACATGGATGTGGAAGATGCAGCAAGGAGAACGTGAAGTAACAACACATTATAATGAGATGATGGCTGTTTGGCAGGAGTTGGATTTATTTGACAATGAGACATGGGAAAGTCCGAATGACAGTGCTCGGTACAAAAAGAAGATAGAGAGAAGCCGGGTATTTGTCTTCTTAGCAAGATTGAATGAAGATCTCGATGAGGTCAGAGGTCGCATCTTAGGGTAAAAACCTTTGCCGACTATCAGAGAAGTCTTCTCGAAGGTGTGTAGAGAAGAAGCATGGAGGCAAGTGATGCTGAAGAATCCCAATGAAATAAAAATAGAAAATGAAGGATCAGCTCTTGTGGTATGAGGTGCAAGTGCAGGTGCAGACTCAGAAGGAGAAAGGCGGGGTGGAATGCAGAGGCCTTGGTGTGATCTTTGTAGAAGGTTGAGGCATACTCGGGAAACCTGTTGGAAGCTACATGGGAAACTAGCAAATCCTAAGAAAAAACTGAGTGGTGATAACAAGTCAGGGGGAGATATCCGTGCATTTCAAGTGAGCAATTCAGAACCAGGGCAGCAATCATCCTCAAAATCTCTTCCTTTCACAAAGGAACAAATAGAGCATTTATATAAAATGTTTCAATCTCAATCTTTAGGAAACTCTAATCCATCTTGTTCTCTAGCCCAGTCAGGTAATTTTTCCACTGCTGCTATTGCTTGTACAAAATCTAATGGCTCTTGGATATTAGATTCAGGTGCCACTGATCATATGACCGGCACTTCGCAAATTTTTTCTTTATATACACCTTGTGCAGGGAATCAAAAGGTCAAAATTGCAGATGGTTCCTTTGCTACTGTTGCTGGAAAAGGAATTGTGTCTATTTCTTCTTGTCTAATCCTTAACGATGTTCTGCACATTCCTCATCTATCCTACAATCTATTGTCTGTTAGGTAATTAACCTTTGATCATAATTTTCAAATTAACTTTTGGTCCTCCCATTGTGAATTTCAGGATTTAACCTTGGGGGAGATGATTGGGGGTGCTAAACAAGATGGTGGCCTCTACTTCCTCAATCAAGGATCAACCTTTGGAAGACAAGACCGGCAGACTTGTTTCAATTCTATTTTTGTGCGTAGTGATAGTGAAATTATGTTATGGCATGATAGATTAGGACATGCCAACTTTCAATATTTGAAGTATTCGTTTCCAAAGTTATTCATGAATAAAAATCATTTGTCTTTCCGGTGTGAATCTTGTGAATTAGCAAAACACCATCATGTTATTTTTCCATCTCAACCATATAAAAAATCAAAACCATTTACCATGATTCACAGTGACGTTTGGGGTCCCTCTAGAGTGGCAACCTTTTCTGGAAAACGTTGGTTCATTACTTTTATTGATGATCATACTAGGGTCACTTGGGTTTTTCTTTTGAAAGATAAATCTGATACTAAAAATGTGTTAAATTTTTTTTATAATATGGTTCAAAACACAATTTCAGACTCAGATTAAAATTTTTTGAAGTGATAATGGAAAAGAATTTTTTAACCAAGTGTTAGGGAATTTTTTTGCTGAGAAAGGAATTGTTCACCAAAGTTCGTGTAATAATACACCTCAACAAAACGGGGTGGCTGAAAAAAAAAACATCTCCTAGAAGTCACTAGAGCTTTAAGTTTTAAAACTAAAGTTCCTAAGTATCTATGGGGAGAAGCTATTTTAACAGCCACTTACTTGATTAATAGACTTCCTACACGAATTTTGGACTTTAAAACTCCTTTACAAGTTTTCATGAACTATTTCCCAGACACTCGGCTAACAACAGACATTTCCTTAAAAGTTTTTGGCAGTGTGACTTTTGTTCATAATCATGACCCAAAATGCTCAAAACTTGATCCAAAGGCACATAAATGTATTTTTGTAGGTTACCTACTAATCAGAGCGGTTACAAATGCTTTGATCCAATTTTGAAAAAAATGTTTATTTCTATGGATGTCACTTACTTTGACGGAACCTCATACTACAGCAACTCCCATCTTTAGGGGGAGAGCAACACTAGTGAAGATGGTTTTTTTGATGGTTTTGATTTAATTTTTGAGTTTTTATAGTGATGTTCCTCACAAAGGATCACTGGAATTAATGGAAACAAATGAATTAAATGTTGAAAATGATGAATCTTCTAATACACAAATGCCATCTCAAAATGGAAATGCTGAAACTACAGAGATGTGTGCAAAACGGTATAAAGGTCTTGTTTATTCAAAGGAGTATCAAGCACAGAAAAGGAGAGGCACCATTCAGTAGCATCACCAAGAATCTAATCAGAGGTTGGATCTTGAAATTCATGATAATTCTTCAAGAGACTCCTGAAAATAATGCTCCAGGTATTTCTAAGTCAAGTTCTTCGAGTCAACTTGATCTTCCCATCGCTCTTAGGAAAGGTGTTAGGTCTTGTACAAAACATCCTTTGTCAAATTTTATATCTTACAATAATCTTTCAACTTCATATTGTACCTTTATCTCACAAGTGTCTAGTGTAGCTATTCCTAACAGTATCCAAGAGGCTCTAAATGTTTCTGAGTGGAGAGAAGCTGTTCTTGAGGAGATGAGAGCTCTGGAGAAGAATGCTACTTAGGAGAAAGCGGATCTACCGATTGGGAAGACAGCTATTGGTTGTAAATGAATATTCACACAACTCAGATGGATCCTTGGAAAGATACAAGGCTCGCCTAGTAGCTAAAGGCTTTACTTAGACATATAGAGTGGATTACTCTAAGACGTTTTCTCCTATGGCAAAGCTAAATACAGTTCGGGTGCTCTTATCAATTGCAGCTAATCTTGATTGGCCTCTGAATCAATTAAATGTGAAGAATGCTTTCTTGAATGGAGACTTGGAGGAAGAAGTATATATGGAGCCTCCACCTAGTTTCTCTGAAAAGTTTGGAACTAAGGTATGCAAGCTAAAAAGATCTCTATACGGGCTCAAACAGTCTCCCAGAGCATGGTTTGAAAGATTCACAAGATTTGTTAAAGGCCAAGGATATAGTCAAGGACATTCTAATCATACTCTTTTTACGAAAAAATCCACCAAGGACAAAGTTTCGGTTTTGATTGTCTATGTGGATGACATAATCTTGACTGGGGATGATATAGACAAGATGAGCAGACTGAAGCAGAGTCTAGCCAAGGAATTTGAGATTAAAGACTTAGGCCAACTAAGGTACTTCCTCGGAATGGAAGTGGCAAGATCAAAGAAGGGCATAGTGGTGTCACAACGGAAGTACATTCTTAATCTCTTGAAAAAAACAGGGATGAGTGGTTGTAAACCTTCAAATACTCCAATAGAAGTCAATACTAAGCTCAGAGAAGTCAAAGATGGTGTACCTGTTGACACGAGTAGATACCAAAGGCTGATTGGGAGATTGATTTACTTGTCACACACTCGTCCTGACATTACTTTTGCTGTGAGCATGGTGAGTCAATTTATGCATTTCGCATATGAAGTACATCTTGAAGCTGTGTATAGAATTCTTCGGTATCTAAAAGGCACACCAGGAAAGAGACTCTTCTTCAAGAAAAATGAGAAGAGAGGAGTTGAGGTGTATACCGATGCTAATTGGGCAGGATCAGTTACAGACAGAAGGTTAACTTCCGGGTACTGCACGTTTCTATGGGGTAATTTGGTCACTTGGAGGAGCAAGAAGCAAAGTGTTGTTGCTAGAAGTAGTGTCGAGGCTTAATTCAGATCAATGGCTCAAGGAATTTGCAAAGTTCTTTGGCTAAAAAGAGTTCTAGAAGAGCTTAAAAGGGCAGTGAGTTTACCCATGAAGTTGTACTGCGATAACTTGATAGGCATAGACTTAGACCTCCCATTAGAAAGGTGTATGTTAGGCGCAATAATAGGAGGGAAATAACTAAATGTAACTAACTCTTATGTAACGAGTTACTTGTCAGCTATAAATAGAGGAATCATAACCTCTGTTAGGGATGTGGAAAAAAAGATTAGAAATTGGAGTGGGCTGGTCTATCGAAAGTCAGAGTCTGTATTTTTGCATTCTTGAGAAATAAACAAATTCTATCTCTTCTTTCAGAGTTACATTGATTCTGGAGGTTTGAATTTTCTGTTATTCTTTCTATAATTTTTCCTACTGTTACTACCGATCCTATCACTGGTATCAGAGCACCGATCCCAGTGCTCTGAAACAAAGGACCCATAACGTGCTGCGTATGGTGCTAACAAGGAGCATGGAGCGAAATTTAGAAGACTGGAATCAAGAAAGGGAGGAAATGCGAACAAGATTGGAGTTGAATGAAGCAAGAACCAAAAGAATGGAGGATATGCTGTTAGCAATGGCTGCGAAATTGGGTCTGAGGCAAGAAGATAACCCCAAAGTAGAAGAAGGACCAGGGGATGCAGGCGGGGAGGATTCCATCCACGGTGGGTTTCGTGGCGACAATCTTGGAGGTCAAGGGGGAGAACTTTGGCGCAGGTTGGAAATTCCCATTTTTTCAGGGGATGATGCTTTCGGTTGGACCAATAAACTTGAGAGGTATTTCTCTGTGACGGGAGTTACTGCAGAGGAGAGAGTGCAGGCTATCATGGTGGCTCTTGAAGGTAGAGCCTTGAGCTGGTATCAATGGTGGGAGAGGTGCAATCCAGCACCCACGTGGGAAGGCTTCAAGATGGCAGTCATTAGAAGGTTCCAACCATCTATGATACAAAACCCCTTCGAATTATTGCTGGCTCTCAAGCAAACAGGGACAGTCGAAGAATTTGTGGACAATTTCGAAAGGTATGTGGGTGCTTTGAAAGAAATAGACCAAGAATTCGTAAAAGGAATATTCTTGAATGGGTTAAAGGAGGAAATCCAAGTTAAGCTTAGGCTGTATGAAGCCAAGACTCTTTCGGAAGGTATTCAAAAGGCTTTGATGATTGAACAGAAAAATCAAGTGTTGCATAAGACAGTAAATAGCAGCCATTCAAGATCAGCAGGGTACTATCTCAGCAATCCCTCAAACAGGGTAGTCACAGTACATCCAAGAACCAATTTTGAGAAGAAAATAGATGTCCAATCAGCAAGGAGTGTTGTGGGAAATTCTGGTCCCACCCAGACAACAGAGAATTCCTAGAACAGAGGAAGGGAATTTAAGCATTTGACAGGCGCAGAAATGAGGGAAAAATGGGAGAAGGGTTTGTGTTTTCGTTGTGATGAACCCTACAACTGAGAACATCGCTGCAAGAATAAGCAATTACGCATGATCATATTGGAGGAAGAGGAGGATGGGGAAGAGACAGAAAATATTCCCAGGGTACCTGAAAACTACAACTCCCTACAACTCTCATTATGTTTAGTGTCTGGCCTCACATCTGCCAAATCTTGGAAGGTAAGGGGGCAGTTAAAGGATCATTCAATTATCATCCTCATAGATTGTGGAGCTTCCCACAATTTCATCTCAAAAGAGTTAGTGGGTAGATTACAATTGGAAGTGGAGGAGACCCCATCATGTGTGGTAGAGGTAGGCGATGGGCACAAGGTGAGATGCAAGGGAAAATGCAAAGGATTGGTGCTGTGGATGCAGAATTTAGAGGTAACACAAGACTTCTACTTGTTTGGCTTAAATGGAGTGGATGTGTTATTGGGATTGGATTGGCTTGCTAGCCTTGGGGAAGTCAAAGCTGATTTTGGGAGGTTAGAACTCACGCTGAAAAAGGGAACAAATGTGCACAAAATCGTGGGGGATCCAGCGTTGACCAAAACAGAGCTATCCTTTGGTGCATTCATGCAAGTTTTGAAGGAAGAAGGGGAGGGAATGGTGATCCATTGTGACTCTGTGATGGGATTCCAAGAGCAAGCTGCAAACATTCCAGTAGAAGTCACAGGATTAGTGCAGGAGTTTGATGAGGTATTCAGAGATCCCCAAGGTCTTCCCCCTAATAGGAGACATGATCATGCGATTCACCTTAAGGAAGGGGCTGAAACTCCCAACTTACGACCTTATAAATACCCTCACTATCAAAAGTCCGAGATAGAAAAATTGGTGCTGGAAATGCTGGCGGTAGGGGTAATAAGGCCTAGCATTAGCCTTTATTCGAGTCCAATCATCCTAGTGAAGAAAAAAGATGGAGGATGGAGGTTTTGTGTTGATTACCGGGCCTTAAACAAGATCACCCTACCGAATAAATTCCCTATTCCCATTATTGAAGAGCTACTGGACGAGCTAGGGGGCGCCACTGTTTTTACCAAGTTGGACCTCAAATCCGGCTACCATCAAATTCGTATGCGAGAGGAAGACATAGAGAAGACTGCATTTAGGACTCATGAAGGGCACTATGAGTTTGTGGTGATGCCATTTGGATTAAACAAATGCTCCTTCCACCTTTCAAGCTCTCATGAATGAGGTCCTCAAACCATTTTTAAGGAGATTTGTTCTTGTTTTCTTTGACGATATATTAGTGTATAGCAAGGACTTGGCAGCACACATCAACCATTTACGGCAAGTGCTGGAGGTGCTGAGGGAAAATTCATTGAAGGCGAATAAGAAAAAGTGCAACTTTGGTCAGTCCAATTTGGAGTACCTAGGCCACATTATTTTCGAAGGAGGGGTGGCAGCTGACAAAAAAAGGGTAGAAGCCATGTGTTTGTGGCCCAAACTTAAGAATGTAAAAGGACTTAGAGGTTTCCTTGGCCTTACGGGGTATTATAGAAGATTTGTGAGGGATTATGATAAGATAGCCAAGCCACTAACTGAACTCCTTAAAAAGGACAATTTTAGTTGGAATGAGTAGGCTGAAGCTGCCTTTGAAGCATTAAAGGGCGCCATGGCAGATCTGCCATTGCTGGCTGTACCAGATTTTTCCAAAGAATTTGTGGTGGAAACAGATGCCTCAAGTAAAGCCCTAGGAGCAGTGTTGATGCAAGAGGGAAAGCCTTTGGCTTATTGGAGTCAAGGCATATCGGAAAGAGCTCAACAAAAATCAATCTATGAAAGGGAACTGATGGCATTAGTACAAGCTGTACAAAAATGGAGGCATTATTTACTCGGAAGGCATTTTATAATTAGAACTGACCAAAGGAGCCTAAAATTTTTTACTGACCAACGGTTGTTTAGTCCAGAACAATTTAAATGGGCAGTTAAATTGATTGGGCTGGATTTCGAAATTCAATACAAGCCAGGGAGAGAGAACTCAGTGGCTGATGCATTGTCACGAAGGGAAATGTATTCAGCTATCTCAATTTTGACAGTAGATGAGACAGAAAAATGGTGTCAGGAGGTGCAACAGGATCCTAAATTACAGCAAATTATCCAAGAGTTATTGGTTGACCCACACTCCCATGTTGGCTATGAATTGAGGAAGGGCAGATTGCATTTCAAGGGGAAGTTGGTGCTGTCCAGTACTTCACGCAGAATCCCAGCCATTATTGCCGAATGCCATGATACTCCTACCGGAGGACACTCGGGGTTCTTTCGAACTTACAAACGAGTAGCCAGTTTTTTGTATTGGGAAGGTATGAAAGGGGACATCAAGAAGCATGTAGAAGAGTGTGACATATGCCAAAGAAACAAGTATGAGACCCTAGCTCCAGCAGGTTTGCTGTAGCCCTTACCAATTCCCACTCAAGTGTGGATGGACATTTCCATGGATTTCATAGGGGGACTCCCTAAAATAAAAGGGAAAGACACTATTTTTGTGGTAGTGGACAGATTATCTAAATATGCTCATTTTTTTGCCTTGGGCCACCCTTTTTCTGCCAAGGAAGTGGCGGCTATATTTCTCAAAGAAGTGGTAAGATTACACGGGTTTCCCTCTTCCATCGTTTCGGATAGGGACCAAATCTTTTTGAGTCACTTTTGGAAGGAGTTGTTTCGTTTGGCAGGTACTCAACTTAAGCTTAGTACGGCTTATCACCCTCAAACAGATGGTCAGACGGAGGTTGTTAATAGGTGCCTTGAGACCTATCTCAGGTGTTTTACCAGAACTAAGCCAAAACAGTGGCTTGAGTGGTTATCTTGGGCTGAATTTTGGTTTAATACGAACTACAATGCCTCGGCCAAAATGACCCCTTTCCGGGCACTGTATGTTGATTAAGGCCAGTACCATCCCTTCCAGAGTGGAGGAAGTGACGAGAATTACTCAGCAGCGAGATGATATGCTGCAAGAACTTAGACAGAATCTACTGAAGGCTCAAGACCAAATGAAATCTCAGGCCAACAAACATAGGCGACAACTTGAGTTTGCTGTAGGTGACTGGGTGTACTTAAAACTGCAGCCCTATAGGCTGAGATCTTTGGCCAAACGACCATATCAGAAGTTAGCCCCGCACTTTTATGGACCTTATCAAATCATAAGCAAGGTAGGTGCAGTAGCATACAAGCTGGAGTTGCCATCATATACCAAGATTCATCCAGTCTTTCACGTATCCTTGCTGAAAAAGGCTCTCAAACCTAGCCAGCAACCTCAGCCTTTACCCCCCATGATGAATGAAGAACATGAGTTGGAGGTACAACCAGAAGACATACTGGAATGGCGGGAGGGCCATATGGGAGAAATAGAAGTGCTAGTGAAGTGGAAGCAGCTGCCTACGTGTGACAGTACTTGGGAACTAGCAGCCGACATCCAAGACAAATTTCTTCACTTTCCCCTTGAGGACAAGGTGGTTCTTTTAGGGGGGGATATTGATAGCATAGACTTAGACCTCCCATTAGAAAGGTGTATGTTAGGCGCAATAATAGGAGGGAAATAACTGAATGTAACTAACTCTTATGTAGTGAGTTACTTGTCAGCTATAAATAGAGGAATCATAACCTCTGTTAGGGATGTGGAAAAAGAGATTAGAAATTGGAGTGGGCTGGTTTATCGGAAGCCAGAGTCTGTATTTTTGCATTCTTGAGAAATAAACGAATTCTATCTCTTCTTCCAGAGTTACATTGATTCTGGAGGTTGAGTATTTTCTGTTATTCTTTCTATAATTTTTCCTATTGTTACTACCAATCCTATCATAACAAGACAGCTATCGGCATTGCTCATAACCTGATTCTACATGACAGAACGAAACATGTTGAGATTGACAGACATTTCATAAAGGAAAAACTTGAAGAGGGAATAATTTTGACTCCATTTGTACCAACTACACAGCAAGTGGTAGATGTTTTAACTAAGGGGCTGTTGAGACAGCCATTTGAACTTCAAGTTAGCAAGTTGGGCATGATAGATATCTTTACACCAACTTGAGGGGGAGTGTCGATAAATTAGGAAAGATAAGATTTGGGTGTTATATTCAGAATAAGTTAGGAAAACAGATTTCCTAGGATTAAGGGGAGAATAAATCAATCCCTGATTTTATGTAATTTTAGGGTTTGACTTTTGTTCCTCTCTTCCTATTTATACTCTGTAAAACATTATTTCAGTATTATGAAAGAATAGGAGAACCTGAGCGTTCTCTTCTCATCTCTCTGTTTTCTCCATATATTTCTACATATGGTTTTGACTTCCTTGGCTCAGGTGGTTGGTTGGTTGTAAGATTTTGCAGTGGCTTAAGCATACTGAATAAAATTTTATGTAGAAGGGAAGAATAAGATAACTGTTTAAAGATTTGTAACATGGAATGCAATTTGGGAGACTCCTTACGGCAGGAGTTTACCTTTGAGCCAATCTTCAGCTTCTGCTTTGGATTAATTCCGTATTCATTTGGAATTACACCATCAGCAAGTGTCTGCAAATAAATAGGCAGAGCAATTAGGAAAGCAAAGAGATTGAACTCATCAGCCACAGTAGATAAATATACAGAGGAAAAAGAGTACATGCATGGGTTTTATTTCTGCAGGGTATAAGTTGACTTCTAGTTATTTT
This sequence comes from Ormosia semicastrata, assembly GCA_029884595.1. Classification (NCBI taxonomy): domain Eukaryota; kingdom Viridiplantae; phylum Streptophyta; class Magnoliopsida; order Fabales; family Fabaceae; genus Ormosia; species Ormosia semicastrata. The sequence continues at coordinate 6,559,428 of JAQQTO010000021.1, read as the reverse complement.
AAATATACAGTTTCCTTCATAAAGGTTAACCCAAAAACATTGCTCAGAATTTGCATGAGATAGGTTTATTGCGATGGTTGCTCAGACTTGGCAGTTATAAAAGTCAGTAGTTTTCTTTCAAAGAAGGATACAAACAAGTGCAGTACATGGGAGAAATTTGCATGTTCCAAATAGAAGATGAAATCTGTAATCCACAAAATCTAAAATGGGAGCATTTTATTTGATGTAAGAATATCAGCAATGCTACAGAGCATGAAATTTATACATAATCAAATGACATGGCCACATCACCAGCAAGGTGTCATCAACAGGTATGTTTTAAAAGTACATCAAGTGGATTTCAAGGTTACTTCGTCAATCTATGTCTTATATCAGTGTAATTATTTTGAGTTGAGCAGCATTTTCCCAAACATACTTCTACATACCTGAGCAACATTGAAAAGCTCATCCAGTCCTTCTAGATTAAGATGTGCATTGTGCAAGAGATCATATCTGTAATGCATAAGTCAACATTAACCTATCATCAGAAAAGAAGAAAAACTACATAATTTAAATGAAACCTCAAATATTTTCTTCAAACTCATAAAGCTGCAGATTAGTTTAACTTCTTCACATATATGATAGTGATACACATATGCATAAATTATAAGAGTTTAAAATGTTTTGGTTGATGATAGGATAGCTCAACAGGTAAATTTTCCTCAACTATTACTCAGTTTCACATTTAAACCTTGCTGCCTAGTTAAAATTCAGATGTCTACTACATATATGGTTGACAAACAAAAACGAAAGTGGATGGAGGACCAACAGAAAGTAGACTAGGAGTAGAGAATAGCAGGGAGAAAACGGAGAAAGTTCAAAGAGAGACCAATGACAAAGGAAGGAAATAGAAAGAAGAGAGCAAGAACAGGGACAATCACTCAATAATTTAACAAGTCATCAGATCTGAGAAATTGTAGGCCAAAAAAATCGTAATTTAATAGAAAAAACTCCATTTAAGTGATTATACTTAGGTTGCAACTTAGCCTAGTAGAATTGTTCAGGTATAGTCAGGCTCTGAGAACTTTACAATACCTTGCTATAAGTACCTTATCAGCTAGTTACCCACTTCTGAGTTGTGCTTGGTTATTTTTTCACAGTGACATTAAAAATTAGAGAAACTTTGGAATCAAATGGTTTTCAGTTAAGTTGGAGTAAGATAACGTATATGGAACGCAAGATTAGTAAGACATATGTTAACAAAGTTTTAGAGGTGAAACTTAGGGATCATATTCAAGTTGCGTAGTTTAGGTGTCTTGGATCCATATTACAAAGTGATGGGGAGATTTACAGGGATGTCACATGTAGGACTCAAGCTGTGTGGATGAGGTGGAGAAATGCTGCAGGTGTAATTTGTGCTCAGAAAAGTGCCTATTAAGCATAAAGAAAAATTCAACCAGACATTTATACGACCACCGATGTTCTATGGTAGTGAATGTTGGATAGTAAAGTGCCAACGTGAGCAAAAGATAAGTGTAGCAGTATAAGAATGTTACGGTAGGTACTGGACATACAAGAAAAGATAAGATTAAGAACAAAAGTGTTCAGGAGAAAGCTGGAGTAGTGTCTATTGAGGAGAAGGTGATAGAAACATGTCGAAGGTGGTTTGGTCATGTGAGAAGAAGAACAATAGAGGTTCCAATGAGAAAAGTGAATCAAATGGATTATGGTTCAATTAAAAAGGTATAGGAAGACCGAAGAGAATTTTAGGAGAAACCATTAAAAAGACCTTACTCTAGATGGTTTTATTGAAATTTGATTTTTGATAGAGTCTAATGGTGTCGATTGATCCATTTTGTTGAGAGAGAGAGAGAAAGTGAGAGACATATGAGAAAACTGTGTGTTTCAACTACACAATGGAGGCTGAATATATACTCAATAAGTAATAAATAATTACACAATTTACATGATGTGAGACTAACTAATTACACCTAATTACAATTTCCAACACTCCCCCTCAAGCTGGAGCATATAATTCATATGCACCAAGCTTGTTACAAATATAGTTTACTCGAGGACCTCTCAAAGACTTAGTGAAAACATCTGCCAGTTGATCATTTGAATTGACAAAGCTGGTGGTGATGTCTCCAGACAAGATATTCTCTCTAATAAAGTGACAGTCTATTTCTCTCTAAGAGTCATTTGTATAACGTTTCCAAACTGAAGTTCTTTAAGAAGCTGTTTTAACCAAATGAGCTCACAAGTGGCTGAGGCCATGGCACGATATTCTGCTTCGGCACTTGATCTTGCAACCACATTTTGTTTCTTACTCTTCCAGGATATCAGATTACGCTCAATGGATACACAATAACCAGAAGTGGATCTCCTATCAGTAGGAGAACCTGCCCAATCAGCATCTGAGTATCCAACAATCTGAGTGTGTCCTTTGTCTTCATAGATAAGGCCTTTTCCTGGAGCTCCCTTAATATATCTGAGGATACGAGTCACTGCATCCCAATGTCCTTCACAAGGTGAGTTTAGAAATTGGCTTACTACACTCACCGCAAAGGAGATATCTGGACGGGTAACAGTAAGATAGTTAAGTTTTCCAACCAATCGTCTATATCTTCCTGGGTCTGAAAATGGCTTCCCCTGATCCGGTAAAAGTTTCACATTGGGATCCATAGGAGTGTCAATTGACTTTGCATTCAATAGTCCTGTTTCTTCAAGAATATCCATAGCTTACTTCCTTTGTGAGATAACTATGCCATCCTTGGACTGTGCCACTTCAATTCCCAAGAAATACCGAAGTTTGGCAAGATCTTTGGTCTGAAAATGATGACAGAGATGCTGTTTTATTTGAGTTATACCTTGGTGATCGCTACCTGTGATAACAATGTCGTCTACATACACAATCAAATAGATACAGCCTCGGATTGTATGGCGATAAAAGACAGAGTGGTCAGCTTCACTGCGAGTCATACTAAACTGCTGAACAACAGTACTGAATCTCCCAAACCAAGCCCGAGGAGATTGTTTGAGACCATACAAAGACTTGTGTAGACGACAAACGAGGCCAGAAGAGTCCCCCTGAGCAACAAACCCGGGAGGTTGCTCCATGTAGACTTCTTCTTCCACATCACCATGGAGAAAAGCATTCTTGATATCCAGCTGATGAAGGGGCCAATGGCGAATAGCGGCCATAAACAGAAAAAGCCGAATAGAAGCCATCTTTGCCACTGGTGAGAAAGTGTCCCCATAATCCAAACCAAATATCTGGGTATACCCTTTTGCCACCAGACGAGCCTTGAGGCGATCAAGAGTACCATCAGGGCCAACTTTGACCGTATAAATCCACCTGCAACCTACAACAGACTTCCCAGGAGGAAAAGGAGCAAGTTCCCAAGTACCACTGCTCTGAAGAGCACACATTTCATCAATCATTGCTTGGCACCACCCAGGATGGGATAAAGCTTCACCTAGAGACTTAGGAATAGACACAGAAGACAAAGTGGAAAGACAAGCATAATGTAATGAAGAGAGACGATGGTAACTTAAAGTAACATAGTGAGGAGAAGGGTTACGAGTGGAGCGTATACCTTTTCGAAGAGCAATGGGAAGGTCAGGCACGGGAGGCAGTTCCGAAGCTGGTAAAGGAGGTGGAGCAGGAAGGGAGTCCAAAGGGGCCTCAGTAACTTCTACAACCTCTGAAGGTGGTGGCGGTGGCTGTGACCGGCGATGATATACCTGGATAGGGCGAGTAGTAGGAATCAAGTTACCAACAGGAGAAGGTGATGATGGAGCAGGGTCAACTGGAACAAGAGGAGGAAAAGTAGGGAGGACCTCAAATGGGTGGAAGAGGCGGTCGTCATGAGACTCAAAGAAAGGAACAGACTCGAAGAAGGTGACATCACGAGACAAGATAACGCTTAAGAGTGGGTGAAAAACACCGATAACCCTTTTGAGACCGATGGTAACCAAGAAAAACACATTTTATGGAGCGAGCAGACAGTTTGTCAAGACCTGGAGTAACATCATGGACAAAACATGTTGACCCGAAGACATGAGGTGGAAGAGAATAGAGGGGTTGGTGAGGGAACAAAACAGAATGAGGTACCCGGTTATCAAGCACAGAAGAGGGCATACGGTTAATCAAATAGCAGGCAGTGAGAACCGCATCGCCCCAAAAACGGAAAGGAACACGACCATGATGCAAAAGGGTCCGGGTGGTTTCAATAAGATGTCTATTTTTGCGCTCAGCAACCCCATTTTGTTGTGGGGTATAGGCACAAGATGTTTGGTGAAGAATTCCGTTAGATGCCATAAAAGTTTTAAAATTGTGAGATAAAAATTCACGGGCATTGTCACTACGCAAAATACGAATTGAAATACCAAACTGAGTTTTTATTTCATGATAAAAGGTCTGAAAATTGAAAACAACTCGGATCTGTTTTTCATTAAAAATAACTAAGTACATCGAGAATAGTCATCAATAAAAGCAACAAAGTATTTGGACCCAAAAGTAAACTCAACACGACTAGGACCCTAAATATCAGAATGTACTAAAGCAAAAGGAGACGCAGCTCGACGACACATCCTATCAGGAAACGGACTAGGGGTGTGTTTCCCAAGTTGACACGACTCACAAGGTAAACTAGATAACCAAGAAAAGTGTGGCACCATTTGCTGTAATTTGGCAAGACTAGGATGACCCAACTTAGCATGGATGGTGAGAGGGGAATCTGCAGTAGAGCATACACGAGAGGTGGCAGAAAGCTGGTAAAGGCCATTAGACTCACATCCGACGCCAATCATCCGTCTCGAACTCCGGTCTTGCAAAATGACAGAGTCTTTAGTGAAACTAATGCGACAATCTAAAGAACGGGTCAAACGACTAATGGACAGTAAATTAAAAGGACATCCAGGGACATAAAGAACAGAATCAATAGACAGAGAAGGGAGGGGATGGACAGTGCCAATCCCTTGGGGCGTGTTTAAGAACCATTTGCTAAAGTAATCATAGGTAAATAATCAGAGTTAGAAAGTTTGGAGAAAAGACGCTTATTACCAGATATATGGTCAGATGCACCAGAATCAAGGACCCAATGACCTAAGGAAGGTGATTGAGAGAGACAAGCAAATGCATTACCAGTGTGCTCAACAGATGCAGTAGAGTTAGAAGCCTGCTGTTGCTCAAACCATTTCAGAAAATCTGCATAGGCAGCCGGAGATGGGGTTGATGATGTAGAAGGCTCAGGTGAATCAGATACAATAACCTGGGCAACATTGGCAGCCCGTGGAGGACGGCCATGTTTAGTCCAACATCTATCCTCTGTATGACCCAACCTGTTACAGAATGTACACTTCGGACGAGACCTACTTGAGGTGCCAGGGCGAGAACGACCACGATTGGCACCGTGGGAGACGAGGGCAGAAGTATCAACCGGAGCCGAGGCTAGGACAGAATCAAAGGAGTGCTTAGCCGGCACCCGAAGCAAAGTAGACCAAGCAGAGGATAGAGTAGGAATAGTAGGCGAACCCAAAATCTGATCACGGTTGGCAGCATATTCCGGAGGCAAACCATACAAGGCCATGAGCATGAAGAAGGTGCTGCGTTGCTCGAGTTCTTTGGCTGGGGTAGCAGCAGGAGATAGCAACTCATTGAAATCATGGAGAGCAGCACGAACCTTCCCCAAGTAAGCAGACATAGGGCCATCAAACTGTCGAGGAGCAATAACACTCATGAGATTGTGACAAACCCCATATAGCCGCTGAGTGTCATTAGTATAAAGAACTTTGGCCTGCTCCCAAACAAGCACAAGTGGTCTGAGCACGGAAGATCTGCTTAAGGGACGAGTGAATGGTGGACTTGATGACAACGCACAACCGTTTATCAATCTTCTTCCACCCGGGTTGTTCTTCCGCAGCACAGAGGCAAGGCTCGGTGGTGAGGTGGTCTTCATATCCTTGATCCTCAAGCCACAACTTGACATCTGAGGCCCAAGTATCATAGTTGCTGCCATCTAATTTATCAGCGGAGAGAGGAGCATTTAGGTAACTCGTGTACACAGGAGGCTCAGCCTTTGGGTTGTCTTTAGAACCATCTGGGGAGGTAGAACTAGCCATGAGTCAGACTACAAAGTGTTAAAAAGTGAAACCACAATGTACCTGAGAGTCCAAACGCAAGGGAACAAGGGGATAGAGATCTCTGATGGAGGATCCGAAGGCAGATCGGCGTAGAGGAGACAGAGACTAGTCAGACGAGAGGAGCGGCGGTCGGAGAGGTGGCCGGACGCGCCGTCAAGGGCCGGAAAACGGGGCCGCGCTGTGGCTGTTTGGCAGCTGCTATGGGCAGCGCGTGGGGGCGCGTGCCGACGGCGCTGGGGCTGGGCTTCTGGGGGTCGGCCGATCGGCGGGAGATGATCCCGGTGGTGTGGTCGCCAACCGGAAAGGAGGCGGCGGACGGCGGAGACAGCGGCGGGAAAGGGAGAAAAAAAGGGCCGGAAAGACGTCACGGCACGGGAGAAAGGCCGGCAAACCGGAATGGAAACACAGTTGGCCGGAAAAAATTTCACCGGAGAGCAGTGGGCTCACCGGGCGTGCACGGTTCTAGGATTACCTCTCTTTAGGCTCTTGATACCATGTTGAGAGAGAGAGAGAAAGTGAGAGACATATGAGAAAATCGTGTGTTTCAACTACACAACGGAGGCTGAATATATACTCAATAAGTAATAAATAATTACACAATTTACATGATGTGGGACTAACTAATTACACCTAATTACAATTTCCAACACATTTAACCGACTTTATCTAGTAGGAAAAGGCTTGGTTGTTCTCGTTGTAGACATGAAGTGACATTAAAAATATAATTTTAATAATTAAAAAGCATCATCATAAAATTGAACATGAAAATCATATGCCTTGGTTCCTGTTTGCTTATATCTTTACAGAACTTTTGCCACATTTAGCCCAAACAAATTGAGCTCTTAGTTCTCTGATACAAACAATATCCAAGAAGGGTGAGGGGGAAAGTAAAGGAGAAAATAAGGTTTAATACTATTATAGCCATCTGGAAACAAAATACTCTGCCTTACACAATGTCCCCTTGAAATCTAGGAACAAGCTCCCAGAAATTGACAGCCATGACAATAATTTTCTATTCTAATTACATTGATACAATGATAAAGTTCCAGCAAAGAATCATAATCTATCTCCATAATTGCAATTTGCATAAATATTGTAGATTTGAAAATGAGCTACTAAATTAGCATAAAAACATAAGATAAAAGAGACGACTTACTTGCATGAATCATAAACATCAGGAATTTGGGTGATATCAAAGCGTCTGTGCAAAGTAAACACACCATCAGTGTCTCTGCCAATCCATTACACACACACACAAAACCAGAAAAATGGAAGCCTGTTGGCTACATATTTAATGCACAGGAATTCATGAGAGTGTAAATGAAATTGTCATTGGAAAATGTTAATCAGAAACAGAAACTAGAAACATTTAAAAACATTTTGATCAATGAAAGGAAAGTTATACATTCTTATTAGAAGCATTTTTTCAGTAGTTTAACATGCTACAAGATACTCCCTCTGTTTCAAAATATCTATGGTTTTAGAGAATGAACTTTGTTTCATTATATTTGTCATTTTAGAAAACCAAGTTGAAATTAATTATTTCTTTCCAACTTTATCCTACAGTTATATTTTCCTAAAATTGAGACTATTTAATAGCTTTCCTAATCCGTGTGTAAAAGCCTTAAACTTTTGAAATGGAAGTAGTATAACTAAAGCATACTATATTACTATGGACAGAGAAGAAAAATAATTTTATAGTAGATGTATTTAAGAATAATTTCATCTATGGATTAAGTAAAGATATGATTAATGTTGTTATAAACTAGGGGTATGTAATGAGTTCAAACTTCTCAAATAAGAAATAACAAGTTTTTAAAAATTCAGATGTGACAGCGTTTGGTCATGTTTGTAACTAAGTAACTAATCTTTCTTGCATATTAATGGCATTCCAAGTCTAACAGTGTGAATTTCTAATATCAGAAATAAAATACAGTAAAAGCCGAGTAACAAGATTAAACCAAAAAATGGAAAATGCTTACTCCTTGCGTTCATTATACAAGTCCCTTTCAAGCTTTTTCCAGCGAGCATACATCAATAGAAACCCCTCACTACCACAAGGTAATCCAGCAGCTATACGATCAACATCAATATTCGTCTTGCCAAGAGCTTTTGCTTGGTCATAAGGAGGAATTACATCATATAAGCTTCTTTCTCTAAGTTTCTCATCTTCGTCCTTTGCAAGTAGTCGTACTTGTTCAGTAACCTTTTTAGTCAACTTTACCTGTTGACAATATAAGCAGGGGCAAATTGAGAAATAAAATTAATAATGACTACCAGTTAGCTATTTTGCTAGACTAGCTTTACTTGCATTTTCACAAGAATAGTTTAGCATTCTCTTAATATAGTGAAAACCTTGAAGAAGAAGAAATTAGGAAGCAATAACTTCTGGTGAGAACACTATCCTGGATTAATAGAATCAGAAAATAGCAAACCAATTTCCCCCAATTAGAGGACGAGTTAGTTTGAATACTAACAAAATTCCATCATGGTCTTAAAAAAAAGCAAGGGAACCTATCGATGTTGAAATTTTACCAAAATATGATAATTACCAAGTCAATCAACCTTTTCCTGACCATTTGCAATTGAATTTAACAATTCTGACATATGAATTCATATGAAGTTTTCTTTTGTATTCTGCTCATGGTTGCTTTAAGGGGATTTCTCTTTTTCATTTGCAAAGAGAATGGGCAGCATTGTTTCAATTTTTAGCCTTTTTGGCTCCCCATTTTCTTTCAGTTTGTTTTTTGTTTCTAAAAATATTTTATCCTCCTCCTAGTTATTAAAAAAACACCATCAATACAAATGTCCCTAGATAAATCTTTTTCAGTCTTAAACGTTATTATGCATTTTAACAATAATGAATTGATCTTTCTGTATTCCTCTTTTGCTTCTCATAATCAAAACTTCTAAGTAAATATGTTTTGTAAATGACACAAACACTAATCCCACATCTTATTGTCAAGCAATGCCTCTCCTCTAATGGGTTTCATTATTGCACTTGAATTTACTCACATGCCCCTCATCCACCTCACCATTTGCATTTTGGCAACAAACATTTAATTTTGCAACAATATATGCCTCAGTAAAGTCTTGGAAAATGTTATTTAGGTTATATTTGACATATGCCACAGTAAAGTCTTGGAAAATGTTATTTAGGTTGTATTTGACAAAAATAGCTTTCCACTTTTGTTCCTTGAAGTGGTTATTTGGTGATAAAATAAGGTTTTTCAGTTTTTATATATTTCAGTTTTTTAATTATAAAATGCAATTAGGATTACAAACCGAAGTGTAAGAAGCTTTTAATAAAAAACTGGAGTAGAACTTTCCCATAATTCTTGTTGAAGAGTTCCATTGGCAAGAAGTGCATTCTATAAGGGTCAAACTTCTAGTTAGGACTATCCACTAAACATCTTAGGGTTGAGTTGGATTCTTTAAGATGGAATTATAGCTAGAATAATTATTGTTCCAGAACTCCACATATTTGTCAAGTGATTCCATTTTCATTTCTGTTTCTGTTCTCATTTTACTAGAATCTGGTTATCGCCATTTCCATTGGAATGGTGCAGTGCCTCTCTTCAATAAGCTAGCATGCAATTAAGAGATTTTGGAGAACATCGGTTGAAGGTAGTGCTTCATAAAAGTTTAAATACTGTCTTCAGAACTAAAATTTTCAGTTAGCTTCAATAATTTAGTACTAACACCAACCTATATATAAGATTTCAAATCTTTCCGTGTGCCACAATCAAGAAACAATAAATATACAGGAACTTAGAAGGATCTTAAGAGTTTAACACCTGAACTCCAAAAGCAATCACATTGAGATTAATTGTAAAACAATTGTCGTTAACCCAATAAATGCAGAAACAAATTTTGAAGGGCAAAAACATGAAAATGCTAAAATAAAGTCAACATATTAAGAGAACCAGATTAATCTCCCTAATTCAGGAAGTGCATTTTAGCCTCCCCTCCAAATTATTAGGAAAAAGGTTTAAGCAACTACGGCTCACTGCTGTATTTACAAAACATTACCAACTTGGGAAGTAATTCTGACGCATTGGGTGGCAATCCAGCTCCGTCAACCATCCAAGGAAATTCAGGTGATCCATTGCTATCAACTGTCTTTGCACTAGAGGTGATAATTTCATTCAGCCGAGCCTACAAAAATTCATTTCAAGACAGTAGGTCAAATAAAGGGTAAATCGGTGTTCCAGTGACACCCAAATCCTACCTGAAAAGTATGAGTGTGCACTACATAAGCACTAAACACCAATTATTAGTAATTTGGACTTGTCATTTGGTGGCCCCCAGATTGGCCCCTTCTTCTCTAGTTACTTTTCCAGTAAATTACTTGAGACAAAGATCCAATGTGCTGAGTTAGAGAAAGAGGCAAGAGATTTGAGTGAACCAAGTATCTTACTACACACAGGGAGCTGAATTTATATTATTCACATAAAAGAATACAAGCAAGAATAATGGAGGCCTAATTACAGAAACAAAATCTAAGGGATTGACTACTAAAATACAAACAATGAATTTGGGCATATACTAGTTATATACACGTTTCTAACACTCCCCTTCATATAAGTCATATGCACCAAGCTTGTTACAAATAAAACTCATCCAAGGACCTCTAAAGGATTTGGTGAAAACATCAAGAAGTTGATCATTAGCTAAGCTCATGGTGATGTCTCCCAATACTTCTCCTTGATAAAATGACAGTCTGCCTCAATGTGTTTGGCCCTCGTGGAAAACTGGATTGGAGGTGATATGTAAAGCAGCTTGAATATCACACACTAGTGTCATTAGCATAATCTCCCCAAATTGAAGCTCTTTGAGAAGTTGTTTCAACCAGATGAGTTCACACGTAACTGAAGACATGGCTCAGATTCTGCTTTTGCACTTGATCTTGTGACTACATTCTGTTTTGTACTCTTCTAGGATATCAAATTGGCCCCATTGGGTACACAATACCCATAAGTGAATCGTTTGTCAGTAGGAGAACCTGCCCAATTTGCATCAAAGTATGCAATTATCTTTATGTCCTTTGTCTTCATAGATGAAACCTTTTCTTGTACTTTAGGATACGAATTACTACATCCCAATGACCTTCACTAGCTAACCTCAGTGACTGCAAAAGTGATGTCTAGATGGGTAACTGTAAGATAGTTCAATTTCCTGATCAATCTACTATATCTTCCTAGATCCAATAGTGGCTACCCCTAATCTGGTAGAAGTTTGACATTTGGATCAATAGGAGCATCAACAGGTTTAGCATTGAACAAGCCTATTTCTTCAAGGATATCCATAGCATACTTCCTCTATGAACTAACTATACCATCCTTGGATTATGTCACCTCAATACTCAAGAAATATCAAAGTTTACCAAGGTCTTTAGTCTGAAAGTGATGACATAGATATTGTTTAACACAAGGTAGTTAAAATCATGTGTTAGATCGTAGGATTGTGCGATCCTACAACTTTTCCATGCTGCTTCGATCCCAATCACAGCCACTAACTCGTTTTGGTGAGATCAGCTTTGATCTTGGAAGTGGTGGGATTAGACGATCTCACTGTGCTGGTTGAGTTGCACATTTATGAAAGTAAAACCCAAGCCCACCCGAAAAATCTAAAGACCCCAAAGCCCTACGACCTCTTCTCTAGTTCATTCGACACCTCCCCTACGACTTGTGGGTGCTGTTCAAACTTGCTTGATCTTCGATCAGTGGCTCTTCGATATGTGGCTGCTTCCAATTGTGGGTAACGGTTGAGAGGCTTCGAGTCTTCGACCTCTGGTGGTGCTTCAAGTCTTCGATCGCTTCTCTCCTTTGACCTTTGGTGGTGCTTTGACTTCGACCTTATGAGATTATGCAGTTCGATGCTTTGGTCATATGATTTTGTGCTCTATTCTGTGCTCTGATTGTTGTGCAATTGGGTGCTCTGGTCATCTATTTTGTGCTTTGTTTTGTGCTTTGATTGTGCTCATGTTAAAATGTCTAGTAATGGGGCCGATGCTAGAGTGTTGTAACTTAAACTTAAGCTATGACCTTATGCATTTTAAATTGGAGTTTAATTAAACCCAAGCAGTGACAGTGAACACATTTGGGCAAGGTTTGGAGCCAGAATTTCTATTAAGAGTCCCACATCGCCTGCCTCAATCTTTCAGGTACGGTTTATATATCTGTTAGGTCACTCCATTTAATGTCAATTGGTTTTAGGTTGAAATCTCACATGATATCAGAGCCAAAATCTCATCTCCATCGCCTACTTCGCTAGGCTCGCTTGTTCCGTCCAGACATCTGTGGAGGGGGGTGTTAAGAGTCCCACATCGCCTGCCTCAGTCTTTCGGGTGCGGTTTATATATCTATTAAGCTACTCCACTTAATGTCAATTAGTTTTAGGTTGAAATCTCACACACTTCTCTTAATGTGACCTTATCTAGCATTTTTGTTCCTACTTGTTATTCTCAGGCAGTTAAGCATGCATGTTGGGAACAAGCCATGCAAGCTGAGCTACAAGGTCTTTAGGAGAATCATACTTGGGATATTGCTCCATATCCTCCTAGTATTAAACCCATTGGCTGTAAGTGGGTGTATTATGTGAAGCTTAATTCCAATGGTTCTCTCGACCACTATAAGGCTTGGTTGGTTGCTCTTGGCAACAAGTAGGAATATGGGGTGGATTATGATGAGACGTTTGCTCCAGTGGCTAAGATGACTACTATGCGGGCCATTCTTGCTATTGCTGCTTCCAAGGGATGATCCCTCCACCAAATGGACATTAAGAATGCGTTCCTACCCGACGATCTTAAGGAAGAAATTTTTATGACTCCTCCTCTAGGCTTATTTTCTTCCTCCTCTGGTGTGTGCAATCTAAAACGTTCTCTTTATGACTTGAAACAATTTCCGCAGGCATGGTACGAGAAATTTCGTTCTACTTTACTTGGTTTTTTTCACCTAGAGCCAATATGATTCTTCTTTGTTCCTTCACAAAACAGCGTGTGGTATTGTTCTTCTTCTTATTTATGTTGATGATATTGTAATCACTGGCACAGATCTTGTCTTGATACAATAGCTTAAACAGTAGCTTCAGGCTTCGTTTGGTTCCCTCCACTATTTTTTGGGTCTTGGGGTGCATTCGGACCCGAAGGGGATTTTCTTACATCAACGAAAATATACACAGGACTTGATCTCTTTAGCTAGCCTTCAATCTGCTTCTACTGTTGACACCCCTCTAGAGGTCAATGTGAAATATCATTGTGAGGAGGGTGAGCTTCTTTCCAATCCTTTGCTATATCGTCAGTTGGTCGGGAGCCTTAATTATTTGACCATTACACGTCTTGACATTTCTTTTGCTGTCCAGCAAGTCAGTCAGTTTATGCACACCCCTCGACATCTCCATTTGGTTGTTGTTTGATGTATCATTCGCTATTTGAAGGGCACTTCTAGTCGTGGATTATTTTTTCCTGTCGGATCATCCCTTCAATTTATTGGTTACAATGATGCCGATTGGGCTAGCTACCTGGACACTTGGTGCTCTATTACAGATTGGTGTATGTTTCTTGGCCCTACACTCATTTCTTGGAAATGTAAGAAACAAGCCCGGGTATCCAAGTCTTCCACCGAGTCTGAATATCGTGCTATGTCTACTGCTTGTTCTGAGATTATTTTGCTTCGCAGTTTATTGGCTAAGCTTGGATTTCCTCAATCCGATCCCACGCCTCTCTATGCAGATAATACTAGTTCTATTCAAATAGCTGCTAATCCGGATTTTCATGAGCGTAGCAAGCATATTGAGGTGGACTATCATTCTATTCGTGAAGCTTTTGACAATCATGTTGTCTCACTTCCGCACATTACCTCAGATCTTCAACTTGCTGATGTCTTTACCAAGGCAATACCTCAGCCTTGTCATCAGTTTCTCATCGGCAAACTGATGCTTCTTGATCAACCGCATCAATTTGAGGGAGGATGTTAGTAGGACATGCAGAAACCCTAATTAGGGTTACTGCAACTTCAGCCCAAGCCCATTAAGCCTAGCGGCAGTTTTCTAATAGGTTTTGTGTGCTATACAGTGCGGCAGAAAATTGTCATATTTAATGTATTTATTGTACATAATTAGCTTTCCCAAAATAAAGTATACAGCTTATGGAATGAGAGCAAATCTCGTTTGTAAATGGGAAAAAATCCCTTGAATTGTTTTTGTACAGTTTCTATATATATGAAATAATAGAAGACATGAACATCAATTTTTCAAACAAATTCACATGGTATCTGTTGGAAATAGATAATTATGTTGGAAGTAGGATATAATTATTATACCACTAATTAGAGTTCATTGTATCTTACAATTCATTGTACCCTTAGGATTTATTGTATCTTGGGAACTAAAGCTAGAATTAATTCCCCTTCTTGTAAATTGTATTGATTATGTATATAAATAGATCATCTGCTGAGTGGGTGTGTCACTCAAGCAATTCAGAAATCCTCCCTAAGTTTCTTTGATATTCAAGTTGGTATCAGAGCGAGTTGATCCCGCTTCTGGTCTCTCAATCCGTACTGTTTCTGTCACTGTTCACGACTATTCTATACTGTTCCTACACTGTTCGTGACTGTTCACGTACTGTCCTGCACTGTTTGCGACTGTTCACGTACTGTTCTTGCACTGTTCACGTCACTGTTTGTGTACTGTTTGCATACTGTTCCCAGCCGCTATCAAAGGCTGGAACCTCATCCAAAGTCCCCCCATTTGTCAGAGTAAAGGACCTAGTCATCTCAAACGGCCATTTTCGGCCATCTCTCCAAGCCTCGTCGCCTAAAACCGCCGCACGCGCCGTCTTTCTGTCGTCGGAATTCGTCACCGCCGGTCCTGTTCTGCTCGTCGGACCTCCTTGAGTCTGTTCAAGTGGTCACGTGCTCTATTCACCCCTGTTTGGATAGTGGGTCCTTGAAGCCTACCTTTGTTCTTATACTGAAAAGGCGTCTTTTGCTGCCACTGTTCGAGATCTTTTTTTTTTCTTTTTGGGAGTTTTTGACTGTCTTTAAACTTGCTCTCATGGCCTCTAATAAGCCTCAAAAGGGTCTCACTCATTCTACAGCTGGTGTCGTCCACACCGGTAATTCTACGGTTTATCTCACTCATTCTATGCCTGTTGAATCCTGGATTCTAGATTCTGACACTTCTGACCACATTGCTGGTAATCCTTCACTTTTCTCAAGATTAATATCCACCAAAATTCCTCATTCCATCACCCTTGCCGATGGTTCAAAGACTAAAGCTACTGGTGTTGGTCAAGCTGCACCTTTCCCATCTCTAACTTTGAACTCTGTTCTTTTTATTCCTGACTGTCCTTTTAACTTAATTTCCATTAGTCAACTTACTCGCACTCTTAATTGTTCTATAACCTTTTCTGCTGGTTCTTTCCATATACAGGACCGGAGTACGGGGCAGACGATTAGCACAGGCTTAGAATCACGAGGACTCTATTATCTTCAAACTCCATCATCTACCATATGTGCTGTTACCGAGTCTCCTAGTCTTCTTCATCGTCGTTTGGGTCATCCAAGTCTGAATAAATTAAAGAAGATGGTTCCTCATCTCTCTCATTTGCAGTCTTTTGAGTGTGAGTCGTGTCAGCTTAGAAAACATGCTCGAGGTAATTTCCCAAGTAAAGTCAATAATCGGTCTGAATCCCCCTTTCATATTATTCATTCAAATATTTGAGGTCCTAGTTGTGTCAGTTCTATTTTAGGATATCGATATTTTGTTACTTTCATTGATGATTACTCAAGATATACTTGGATATTTTTAATGAAAGATTGCTCGGAGTTGATTAGCATCTTCCAAAATTTTTGCAATGAAATCCATACTTAGTTTGGGTGCACAATTCGTATTTTACGCAATGATAATGCAAAAGAATATTTTTCTGCTCCTTTTAATTCTTTTATGTCTTCTCATGGTATGCTCCATCAATTTAGTTGCCCCCATACTCCACAACAGAATGGTATTGCAGAAAGAAAACATCGTCATCTGCTTGATACTGCCCGTACTTTGTTATTGTTGGAAATGTATGTAATTAGGTGTAAATTGTTAGTACAGTTGTTAGTCCCACATCATGTATATTGTGTAATTATTTATTACTTATTGAATATATATTCACCTCTCAGTGCGGTTGAAACACACGGTTCAAGATATGTCTTTCTTTTTCTTTCTCTCTCTCAACATGGTATCTAGAGCCTAGAGAAAGGCAAATCCTAGAATCAGTGCCTACCCGGAGGACCCACTGTCCCCTAGGTGCCAAATTTTTTTTTTTTTCCGAACCCGTGTCATCACTCCGGGTACCGGATCTCCTATGCCGTGCTCTTTTCCCGGCCGGTCTCGGCCCTGCGCCGCCGCCGGCGACGTCCTCTCCGGCCACACCGCCGACGTCTTTTCCGGCCACCGCCACCACCGCTCGGAGCGCCTCCCTCTGCTTGGCCCGATCCCCAAAGTACAGGCCCAGCCGCCCATCCACGCGCCCACACGCGCGAGTACAGTGGGCTGCGTTTTGCACCCACGCGCTTCACTTCGGCCGCGCGTGACGACGCATCAGGCCTTCTTTCCGGCCGCCGTTCGTCCCACCGTGGTCGCCGGCCTCTCCTCTGTTGAGCCCAGTCCTCCACTTCCCCAACCGCACCCATAAGACGTGTCGTACACCTTCCGTATACGTTTCAGGTACTGTTCATTGCGTTTTTTGGGTTATTTGTCATCTGATCCATGGCTTCCTTGAGTCCTCCAGATGCTCGGAAGGTAGAACCTGGTGTTTTCAGTAATTATATTAGTGCCTCTCTTTCCACTGACAAATTAGATGGCACTAATTATGATTCTTGGGCCTCCGACGTCAAACTTTGGCTTATCGGTCAAGGGTACGAGACTCATCTCACTACCACGGTTGATTCGTGCCCGCACGCCGACCGTCCCAGGTGGAAAAAGATTGATGCTCAGTTGTGCAGTGTGCTTAAGTCCACCATCCACTCCTCTTTGAAGCAGATTTTTCGGGCTCATTTGACCTGTGAATCCATGTGGGTGCAGGCCAAGGTCCTCTACACCAATGATACTCAGCGATTGTATGGGGTTTGTCATGATCTTATGAATCTTATTGCCCCAAGGAGGTTTGATGGCTCTATGTCTACCTACTTGGGCAAACTTCATGGTGCTCTCCACGATTTCAATGAACTGTTGCCTCCAGCAGATACCCCGGCAAAGGAACTTGAACAACGGAACACCTTCTTCATGCTTTTGGGCCTTTATGGTTTACCTGCGGATTACTCCACCATCCGTGATCAGATTTTGGGATCTCCTACTATTCCCACTCTTTCTGCAACGTGTTCTACCTTGCTTCGGGTTCCAGCTAAGCACAGTACTGATTCTCTTGTTGCTCCCATCACCGGTGACACATCTGCCCTTGCCTCTCAGACCAACAGTCGTGGCCGTTCTCGTGGGGGTCACTCAGGTTCCAAACCTCGTCCGAAATGTGATCATTGTCATCGTTTGGGTCACACCATTGATAAATGTTGGACTTTACATGGCCGTCCTCCCCGTACTGCTAATGTTGCACGTCTACTCCACCATACACTCTTGAGCCTTCGAACCACCTAGAGCCTCTCCTACCGATTATGCACTTCGAAGTGGTTTGAGCGTGTCGGTCCCTCCGGTTCCACTGTTTCATTGCGCACACCGCACTTCCTATGCTTGTCTCTCTCAGTCACCTTCCCTTGGCCCTTGGATTCTTGATTCTGGTGCATCCGACCACATTTCTGGTAATAAGGCTTTGTTTTCTCAACTCTCTACTTCTGGTTATTTGCCTATGGTTACTTCAGCTAATGGTTCTCAGACACAATCTCAAGGGATTGGCACTGCTAATCCCCTACCTTCCTTCCCTCACTGTTGATTCGGTTCTCTATATTCCTGGGTGTCCTTTTAATTTACTTTCTATTAGTCGTTTAACCCGTTCTCTTGATTGTTCTATTACTTTCACTAAAAATTTTGTTTCTCTGCAGGGACCTGGAGTTCGGGACGGATGATTGACACCTGGATATGAGTCCCATGGCCTCTACCAGCTCTCTCCAACCCTTCTCATGTTTGCTCGCCACGATTCCCTCTTACCATCCATGCTCGGTTGGGTCATCCTAGCCTTGCCAAACTACGAGAGAATGGTGCCGAGCCTCTCCAAGTTATCGAGTCTTCCTTGTGAGTCATGTCAGTTAGGGAAACACACCCGTAGTCCGTTTCCTGATCATTTTGGTACTCGAGCTGCGTCTCCTTTTACCTTAGTTCATTCTGATGTATGGGGTCCTAGTCGTACTATTTCTACTTTAGGGTTCAAGTATTTTGTTACCTTTATTGATGATTACTCTCGATGTACTTGGTTATTTTTAATGCAAAACAGGTCTGAGTTATTCTCTATATTTCAAAAGTTTTACCAAGAAATTAAAACTCAATTTGGTGTTCCTATTCGTACTCTGCGTAGTGATAATGCTAGTGAATACTTATCTAATCAATTTCAGACTTTTATGGCTTCTCATGGCATTCTTCACCAAACATCTTGTGCCCATACACCTCAACAAAATGGGGTAGCTGAACGTAAAAATAGACACCTTATTGAAACAACTCGGACCCTCTTACTCCATAGTCAGGTTCCTTTTCGTTTTTGGGGTGATGCTGTCCTTACTGCATGCTACCTTATTAATCGCATGCCATCCTCTGTGCTTGATAACCAGGTCCCTCATTCTGTCTTGTTTCCACATCAGCCTCTTCATTCTCTTCTGCCTCATGTCTTCGGGTCCACTTGTTTTGTCCATAATCTCTCTTCTGGTCTAGACAAACTTACAGCCCAATCCCTCAAATGTGTCTTCCTTGGTTACACTCGGTCCCAAAAAGGTTATCGTTGTTATTCTCCTACTCTACGACGTTACCTTATCTCGACTGATGTTACTTTCTTCGAGTCTATACCCTTCTTTGAGTCGTCTCCTTCGCCTCCCGAGCCAATCTCTACGTTCCTTCCGGTTCCTCTTGTCCCTCGTCACCGCCGAGTCCGAGCCGCCCCACCTCTACCCATACAGTCCCCAAAGACCACCGACCGTTTCTTCCACACTTATCACCGCCGACCACAACCTCCTCGTACCCCGTGTCCCTCCTCTTGATACTGCTACGAGGTCATTGCGACTCTTCTCCGAACCAACTCATTTACCGGCTCCAAGACCGTCGACGACTCGATCTCCCCATTGCCATGCGAAAAGGTATCCTGGTCTACTCGTAATCCTTCTCCTCATTATATTGCTTTAAGTTATCACCGCCTCTCTTCTTCTTTGCACTTTGCTTGTCTTTCTTCATTGTCTTCTGTTTCCATCCCTAAATCTCCAGTGACGCCTTGTCCCATCCCTGGATGGAGACAAGCAATGATTGATGAAATGAGTGCGCTTCACAACAGTGGTACTTGGGAACTGGTTGCTCTTCCTCCTGGGAAATCTGTTGTTGGTTGTCGGTGGCTTTATACAGTCAAGATGGGTCCTGATGGTAAAATTGATCGTCTCAAAGCCCGTCTTGTGGCGAAAGGGTATACACAGATTTTTGGCTTAGATTATGGGGATACCTTCTCTCCTGTGGCTAAAATGGCTTCTGTCCGGTTGTTTTTGTCCATTGCTGCCATTCGACACTGGCCTCTTCATCAACTTGATATTAAAAATGCATTCCTGCATGGTGATCTAGAAGAAGAGGTATATATGGAGCAACCTCCTGGATTTGTTGCTCAGGGGGAGTCTTCTAGCCTGGTATGTCGTCTCCACAGGTCTCTTTATGGTCTCAAACAGTCTCCTAGAGCCTGGTTCTGGACGATTCAAAGCATTGTGATTCAAATTTGGTATGATTCGAAGTGAAGCGATCACTCGTGTTTTATCGCCACACGTGCCCAAGGCTGTATTTATCTAGTTGTGTATGTTGACGACATTGTTATCACTGGAAGTGACCACCATGGCATATGTAAGTTAAAACAACATCTCTCTCTTCACTTTCAGACCAAAGACTTGGGTAAACTTCGATATTTCTTGGGGGTTGAGGTAGCTCAATCTAAGGATGGTATAGTGGTGTCTCAAAGAAAGTATGCTATGGATATCCTTGAAGAAACAGGATTGTTGAATGCCAAGTCAGTTGATACTCCCATGGATCCAAATGTCAAACTCCTACCAAATCAGGGGGAGCCTCTATCGGATCCGGGAAAGTATAAGAGATTAGTTGGGAAGTTAAACTACCTCACTGTTACTTGGCCTGACATTTCTTTTGCAGTCAGTGTGGTTAGCCAATTCCTAAACTCTCCTTGTGAGGACCACTGGGATGCAGTGATACGGATTCTCAAATACATTAAGGGAGCTCCTGGAAGAGGTCTCATCTATGAAGATAAGGGACATACTCAGGTCATTGGATACTCAGATGCTGACTGGGCAGGTTCTCCTACTGACAGACGATCCACTTCTGGGTATTGTGTACTCATTGGAGGCAACTTAGTTTCCTGGAAAAGCAAGAAGCAAAATGTTGTTGCAAGATCTAGTCTGAAGCAGAATATCGAGCTATGGCCTCAATCACTTGTGAACTCACTTGGTTGAAACAACTCCTCAAAGAACTTCAATTTGGTGAGGTTATGAAAATGACACTCATATGTGACAATCAAGCTGCTTTGCATATAGCTTCCAATCCAGTGTTCCATGAAAGGACCAAACATATCGAGGTCGACCGTCATTTCATCGGGAAAAGATTCTATCGGAGACATCATCACAAACTTTGTCAACTCAAGTGATCACCAGCGAGATGTCTTCACCAAGTCCCCGAGAGGTCCACGAATAAGTTATTTATGTAACAAGCTTGGTGCATATGATTTATATGCTCCACTTGAGGGGAGTGTGTTGGAAATATATGTAATTAGGTGTAAATTGTTAGTACAGTTGTTAGTCCCACATCATGTATATTGTGTAATTATTTATTACTTATTGAATATATATTCAGTCTCCGTTGTGTAGTTGAAACACACGGTTCAGTATATGTCTTTCTTTTTCTTTCTCTCTCTCAACAGTTATTACAAGCCAATGCACCTTTGAAATTTTGGGGGGATGCTATTCTTACTGCTGGGTACTTAATAAATCGCATGCCATCTTCTATTTTATATAACCAAGTTCCTTATTCCGTCTTGTTTCCTAAGGAACCCATTTATAAAATTCCTCTCCGTGTCTTTGGTTCCACTTGTTTTGTGCATGATCTTTCTACAGGAAAAGATAAATTAACTGCGCGTGCTGTTAAATGTATTTTTCTTGGGTACTCTCGCCTGCAAAAAGGGTATCAGTGTTACGCTCCTACCTCTCATCGCTTTTATATCTCTGCTGATGTTACATTCTTCGAGGAAACACCGAACTATACTACACAGGTTGAACCAGACTCTATATCTCAAGTCTTACCAGCTCCTTACCTAAGCACTCGGATCTTTGTTCGTCAGTCTTCGAGTCCACCAGAACCAGAAAATTCTTCCCAACAGTCTTCACCTCGTCCTCTCATCACTTATCATCGTCGTCCTCATTCTTCGCCTTCAGAAAATGTCCCTACTCTAGAATCCGATGATTCATCTCCTGCTTCAGCGTCCACACCTGCTCCGGACTCCTCTCCTTCAGACCTCCCTATAGCACTTCGTAAAGGTATCCGTTCTTCTCGTAATACTCATCCCATTTATAATTTTTTGAGTTATCATCGTTTGTCCCCATCCCATTATGCTTTTTCATCTGCTTTGTCGTCTATCTCTATTCCTAAAACTGTTCAGGAAGCTCTTTCCCATCTAGGATGGCGGCAGGCAATGATTGATGAAATGCAAGCTTTGGAATCCAACCGTACTTGGTCTTTGATTCCTTTACCTTCAGATAGAAATCCTGTGGGATGTCGCTGGGTCTTCACTGTAAAAGTAGGCCCTAATGGTACAGTAGATCGTCTTAAGGCTCGTCTTGTAGCCAAAGGTTTTACTCAGATTTTTGGGCAAGATTATGGTGATACTTTTTCTCCTGTTGCGAAAATGGCTTCTGTGATGGTGTTTCTATACATGGCAGCCACGAATCAATGGCCTCTACACCAACTAGATGTCAAAAATGCCTTCTTGCATGGCGACTTGACTGAAGAGATCTATATGGAGCAACCTCCTGGGTTTGTTGCTCAAGGGAGTCTGGTTTGGTTTGTAAACTTCACAAATCACTATATGGTCTTAAACAATCTCCCCGATGTTGGTTTGGACGATTCAGCTTGGTTTTACAAAAATATGGAATGATCAGAAGTGAAGTGGATCACTCAGTATTTTATAAGTATTCATCTAATCTATGTATCTATCTTGTGGTTTACGTGGATGATATTATCATAAGAGGCAATGATCATGATGGAATTCCGCAATTGAAGGAGCATCTATTTCGTCATTTTGAAACAAAGGACTTAGGAAAATTGAGATATTTTCTGGGGATTGAAGTTGCTCAATCAAAATCAGGAATTGTCATCTCCCAAAGAAAGTATGCTCTTGATATTCTTGAAGAAACTGGAATGCTGAATTGTAAACCAGTTGAAACTCCCATGGATCCGAATATTAAGCTCCTTCCTGATAAAGGTGAATTATTTTCAGATCCAAGCAGATATCAAAGATTAGTAGGAAAGCTTAATTATCTTACTGCTACCAGACCAGACATCTCTTTTGCTGTTAGTGTATCAGAGCCAAGATCCCATCTCCATCGCCTACTTCGCTAGGCTTTTCCCACCTACTTCGCTTGGCTCGCCTGTTCCGTCCAAGCATCTGTGGAGGGGGGTGTTAATAGTCTCACATCACCTGCCTCAATCTTTTGGGTGCGGTTTATATATTTGTTAAGCCACTTCACTTAATGTCAATTGATTTTAGGTTGGAATCTCACAAATTCCGCCCTACCCTTGGGAACGGTTACGGCCGGTGTTCTGAGAGATGAGAAGATGTTTTGCTAGTAGTACGAGCAATTGGACCAATGTGGAGAATTCTGGAGGCACACCATAGAGAGCCAGGACCATAAAGAAGGTACTCCCTTGTTCAAGCTCCTTTGTCGGGGTTTCTGTCAAAGGAAACAATTCATTTAAGTCATGGAGTGCACCATGAACCTTACCCAGATAAGCAGACATAGGATCATCATACTTCAGCACAATGACACTCATGAGATCATGATAGACTCCATAAAGTCGCTGAGTATCATTGGTGCAGAGAACCGTGGTATGCTACTAAACAGATTCATGTGTGAGATCAGTGCAAAAGATCTGTTTGAGGGAGGAATGAATGGTGGATTTGATAACACTGCACAGTTAGGCATCAATCTTCTCCCAACTTTGGTCATTCAACTTTAGGCATAGAATCAACCTTCTTGGTGAGATGGTCCTTGTAATCTTGACCTATATCAGAGGCCTAGCTATCATAATTACTGCCATCCAATTTGTTAGTAGAGAGAGGAGTGCTGACATAATTGATGAAAATAGGTGTCTCCGCCTTTGAAGTGTCCTTCGAAGCATCTGCGATAACTAGCACTAGTCGTGGGTCATATCACAAAGGGCAAAACGAAAACCACAAGAGACCTGAGCTTGCTCAAGCAAAGGTATTGAATGACTCAAAGGAGAGGACGACGAGTCAGACGAGGCTGACAGTGATCAGAGACGTCACCAAATGTGCCCTCATGTGCCGATGGGAGGCTCGATAGCGGCGCTGCTTTAGATTAGGCCTATTTGGATAGGCAAAACAAGATGGTAGTGGTGGTTGGATGAAATGCCCACTGACGAAGGCAAAAAACGCCACTGTGGAAATATGATCATCCGCGAAAAAATTTCATAGGAGGACAGTGGGTTCACCGGGTGTGCACGGTTTTAGGATTGCCTCTATATTGGCTCTGATACCATGTTGAGTTCGAGAAGAAAGAAGAAATTCTAAAATACTCCTAGAGTATTACTTTGGGAGATCTTATAACTGTTCAGATCTAATTTAAAGATATTTAAATCTTAACCGCTTGTATGATTTTAAAGTCTCACGTGTCACAATTTGACTGGAGTAGTGTAATACTCTAGTAATATAAAAGAATCTCTCAAAAGAAAGAGGCAAAAGATTTGATTGAACCGTGTCTCAATACACACAGGGAGCTGAATTTCTATTCACATAAAAGAATACAAGCTAGAATAAAGGAGGCCTAATTACATAAACTAAATCTAAAGGATTGAAAACTAAAATACATACAATGAATCTGGACATATACTAATTCTATACACATTTCTACCAGTTTATATACAGTATTATATATCAATCAATACATTTTAGAAGCTTAGCTTTAAAAAAATATATATTTTAAATTACTTTCAAATTTTGTCATTTTTACAGAGTTGTGGTACTTCTCATAATGCTAAAGCTTTTCACCTTAGATTCCCTCCCACACATCAGTTATTCGATACAACTTTTAACAACTTTTGCCATGTAGTCCTGTAGAATTCCTATTTTTCTTTTTCTTTTCTTTAGCCCTAATTTTTGTCCTAATTCTTAAGCATAATTATTCAATATAATTATTTTAGGTTAAATTAATATGTAAGTCCTTAAATTATTTAGAAAATTTTCAATTAGGATCTTATATTTTAAAAGTTTGTCATTAGTTTGTAATTAGGTTCCCATAATGATGCTCTAAAGGTAGACTACATTTAGGGACCAAACTAAATATTTTTGAAACTATAGGGACCGAATTACAAACTTTTTGGGTCCCCTATAATTTCAAAAAAATTTAATTGAGTCCTTCAATGCAGCCTAATGTTAAAAATTTACAACGATTCTCTAACGGTAGGGACTCAAATAAAAGTATTTGGAACTATATCGACCCAAATACAAACTTCTAAAATATAAAGACCTACGTGAAAATCCCCAAATACCATAGGGACTACACATTAATTCAATTATTATTTTATTCTTAAAATTCCAAACTATGTAATATATTATGACATCCTATCAAAACACATGACTATTTGTTATGCTTCAAAATGACTTGGTAATAAAATAAACAAATTTAATTTTGATGTTAAGGAATTAACCATATAACTCTTTAGACAAAACTGTAAAGTCTGGTAATAACTAATAAGTTTCTCCAACACTTACTTGAAAAATAGTTTTATGTTGTTGCAAAATGTTGGATATAAAAACCATTTATGTTCCTTCATTTACCAGCTTAAGCTTTTGGGATAGTTGGTTCTTGACATAGTATTAGAGTCTCTATGACCAAGTGGTTAGGAGTTCAATCCTTGTTACCCTCATTCTTCAAAATAAAAGTTGAGTTTCAGCACAAGGTATGGTGGGCCTATGCATTGTCTATGCCAAGCCCAAAGGGCTCTTGCTTGAAGGGGCATGTTGGATATAAAAACTATTCATGAAGGGATAGTTCTTGACACAAAAAAAACCAACATGTTTGAAATTGTTGATCAATTATGGCTCAATGGTAACTCTTCAGCAAAGGTGAGGTATGCCGTTTTGATTCTCTCCTCTCCAGCTAGTATTATCTAGCTCCTTAAGGCCTAAAAGTAATAAATAAAAAAACCTTGTCCTAATTTGTTGATCAATTTTGTTGGTTGTGGGATTCAGTTCAGTAGTTGATAGAGAATAAAAAAGAAAAACAATTATGGCTTTCAGTAACCATCCATCTCTTAAACGTTGAGCAACAAATCTCTGTATGTTTCCAACCATAACCTATTTTCACCACCATTGAAATGCCTAAAATATGGAAGGCAGACAATATAAATCACCGTAGACATTACAAACCTTGGCTTCTTTCATTTCAATACTGGCATCATCAAGCCCATCCAACATGGAGGAGTCCTTACTAACAAGGGAAACCTTTACAAAATATAACCATTTCAGTCAAACATATCCAACACCAAAAACAGATCAAACATTTTCTTCAGGTAAAAAAATAAAACACAAACCAGGATTGGTGTTAGTTGCCCTTCTAGGTCAAGAAGACCTTTGGCAAAAGCAGCTGCAGACATCTGTTAACACAGGCCATGTAAAAAATGACTCTCATATGATGCCAAAGGACAGATTAGGCAAATTAACAACGAAGTCTAGACATCAAACTTAAAGAAATAAATAACAAATGGAGCAACCACTAATTAAAACCACTTGGCCTTCTTTTGATTGGGTGGCAGGGTGAGTGCAATTTAAGCCATACCTGCACACGACCCTCGTCAGAGCTATAAATCTTAAGATCATGACGGTATGTACTATGGAGGCGAAGCAACCCTGTACCTTCTCCTGCAATTTTAAACCACATAATGGTTTTCCTTTGTTATACATAGTACAGCCACTGTCAAGTCAATGATACACAAAATAAGAATGCAAGATCATGCATGAAACATATTTTGCAGACTAAAACACAAGAAGCATCAATGCCCCAATTTTTTCATCGCAACCGTATCATATTGGTATCAAGTATCTATTCACATACCATACAACCTGCATGGATAATATACAACACTAGGATTATGAGAGACCCTTTGGTGAATACATAGGTTATGTACATCTCCTTACATAGTATTTTATAATGAGATAATAGACTATGTAGTATGCACAGCCCACTCAACAGCCACAAACAAGCCACTTCCAACTAGGTGGGATCAGCTACATGGATAAGATAATGCCATTGCGCTCTATGAAAAACCAAAATTTCAATAAATCCATTTAGAGAAAGGAATTTTGAAATGGTTTATCCTAAAGTTTTCTTCAATCTTCCTCTACCTCCTCCAATTGGACTATCTTCCATTTGATCCACTTTTCTCACAGTAGCCCAATATGAATGAACACCAAACTGAGGAAGAAAATGATGCACGGTGGCTACCATGGAGTGAACACACCTCAAAAGAGAAAGAAAAAACTAGACTGAAGGCCCGGGCTGGTCTCTAGAAGGAAGATCAGCCACGTCTATGGAGATCACAGCTGAAAGGGAAAGCCCACACTCTCTAACACACTAGTACATCAGTGACTAGGCAAAATTCCTCATTGGCACATCAGGTGGCATATGGTAGTGCAGGTTCAGGGGTTGGCCGGCCTTGGGGTTTGAAAGAGTTCATAGCTACTGAGAAAGTGTGGGAAAGAGAAAGAAAATGAAAGAAAATGGTGAGAGAGAGAGAGAGGAGAGAGAGAGATAGAAACTGAAGTGTATCTGTCATTAACAGAAAAGGTGAGATCTGAAACTGATCTCAACTGTTTTATACAAGAGCCTAGATCATTCTAGAGTATCTAGAAGCTAAGCGTAAGCGTAGAAGCTAAGTCTAACTAAATTACAGCTGCAATAGTAAACAGAATAACAGACTTATAACTGTCATAAGCTACTACTCTTAACTAACCACAACAGTAAAGCTGTTAATCATAACATATTCTAACAGGGTTCCAATCGCCAGAGGTCAAATGTCCATGGGGAGTAGACTGGAAAAGAAGCACATTTGTGTTTCTTTTCTAGGTCAAAAAATAATCTCAAATAAAACAACTGATGGTGTACAAAATTATAAGGTTTTGGCAGGGAAGGACGAAAAGAGAGAAATGAGTACAAGCCCAAGCCCGCTAATAAAATAAGATTACTAATCTTAAATAAATCAGGAAATAAATCAGGAAATGTAATGAAATAGGAATAACTCCTAAGATTGCTTCCTAAATTAGATAACTAAATGATTTCACAATATATTCTAAAGATCTTCTAAGATATTTTAAGATATTACAAATATATTTTAAAGATATGCTAAGATATTCTAAAATACTCTCAAGATATTTTGAGAAATTGTAACACTCCCCCTCAAGCAAAAGCTTACTAAGCTTTAAGCTTGTTACAACTGAACACTTAAAAATAAAATAAGAAAAATATAAAGTGGGCTCCATAAAACATGGATGGAAAAACAGCTCAAGGATGTTGGAGATGCCGGAGAGATGAGCATTGCTGGAAAGACAACTCAGCAAGACGGCTAGAATGATCATCAACCTAAAGAGATGGTTAGAATATTGCATAACCAAGGAAGAAGAGACTATGCTGAAATGGTCAGCGGAAATTTCTTGACAAGCAATTATACACAGCAAGAACTAAAACCTTCTCCGAATAGAGAATTCATCACTGCTATGATTCATTCGTTAAATAGAAGAAATCACCATAGGTATGTTTATCGGCGAGAGGCAGGTGAAATCACAACCAATAGAGAATTAATCACCGGTATGACTCATCGGTGAAATAGGAGCAATCACCACCGGTATAATCCATGGTGGGAAGAGAAATCATCACCAATATAATTCACAGCAGGTAGAGAAATCACCACCGATATGATTCATGGTGGCAAGAAAAGTCACCACTGGTGTGACCGTAAGTGGGTAGAAAAGTCGCTGCCAAAATGATTGTTGACAGGAAGAGATGTCACTGTCGAAATGATTGTTGGAAAAGTCGTTGCCAAAATGATTGTCGACAGGAAGAGATGTCACTGTCGAAATGATTGTTGGCAAGAAATGACAGATTGTTGGCAAGAAAAGATGTCACTGCTAAAATGATCAATGACAAAATGATAATGATAAAAAGAAAAATTAGGTTTTTTGATATATGGGTAGAAAGATTGTTTGAAAAGGAATTTGAACTTTTGGGAACTTAGTAGTAAAATAGTGATGGGACAGGTAACAGAGGATGGTACCGCTTTGATATTATGTTGAAATATAGTGTTTAGGTAGAGGAGGAGGAAAAGAGAAAAAAGAGACTTTGATAATATTCTGTTGTGTATAATGAAGTGTTACAAAATACTAACACAATGATCCTATTTATGCTGATAATTAGATAAGTACCAGTGTAGTACTACTAGTACATGCCCAAGCCCACTAATAAAATAAGACAATTAACCCTAACTAAATAAAGAAATAAATCAGGAAATATAATG
Source organism: Ormosia semicastrata (assembly GCA_029884595.1). NCBI lineage: Eukaryota > Viridiplantae > Streptophyta > Magnoliopsida > Fabales > Fabaceae > Ormosia > Ormosia semicastrata. Next base: position 6,530,319 of record JAQQTO010000021.1, on the reverse strand, counting down.
AAATAGGAAATAACTCGTAAGATTGTTTCCTCAATCAGATGACTAATTTATTGCACAATATATTCTAAAGATCTTATAAGATATTGCAAATATATTTTGAAGATATGCTAAGATATTCTAAAATGCTCTCAAGATATTCTAACCACCTTAAAGCCAAAAGTAACGTCAAAGTACAGTGATAGAAACATTCTTTCCATTGAGGAAAACAAGGAAGAATACATTATCAAAATATCATGGTCTTATAACTAATGATACATTCATAAACATGAGTGATCTCCATGGCTAGATCCAAAGCAAAATAGCAAGGTTAACCGAAAGTAAGTATGTATACTTATTCGAGATAAGAAACCAACAATAAGAGGTCTCTGGCACAAATCAGTTAGGCATAATACCTTAACATCCCAAGGCCTAAACCTAAGATAGTAAGGCTGTCTAAACTGCTCTAAAAGCAAACCATTCATATTAGTAAATGAATATTTTGTTATGCTTAACTGTTAAATGCATAACTATAAAACTGAATTTAATTTTCAACTTTCAAGACATGCTAGCAGAAAACATTTGGGGAAGTGGGGTGAGGAAGAAGCCAATTTTATAAAGCACACATTCATAGTACTAGTACGAAGACAAAAAATGTCTTAGAAAAAACCAATAGATAGAATTAGTAAACCTATTCTATACAGTCACTTCTGGCCAAGAGTCTGATGATTGTAACATAACTCTGCTTTTGCATTTACAGCTACAATTACATACGTACAAACTCCAGAAACACATTGCTGACTAGCACATTCCGAAATTCAAGGACTAAATTTATAACATTTACTTGAAGAAATGCTATTTGAATTTTACCTGGATACATTTTATTTCGGAAATATCTTCCAAGTTCTTCAGCCTGCAGAAAAGAAAAAGTAATTAACACAACTGGGAAAGAAGATTATAAATGAAAATTTCCTATTTATTCTCAACAATAATAGCAGTACAACCAAACTCAGTCTCAAACTGAGTAGTATTAGAGTATATAGAGTTATATTGAGTTACAGCTTATTTGGTATACTTCTTAGTAACTGTTAGTTAGGTTGTTAGACTGTTTACTGTTAGTTCAGTCAGTTAGTTACTGCAAACAGAGTTCTAGAACATGCTTTAGACTCTCTTGTATAAGTTCCAGAACATAAGTTAGGTTCTGGTGGTTAATTCGGTATTGCTCAGTTTTCACACTCTCTCTTCTCGCACCCCTCTCTCTCTCTCTCTCTCTCTACTTTCTCACATTTTCCTTCAGTTTCTCTTAGAGTTTGAAAAATATGAACACTGTATATTATTGCTCATCATCTACAAAATGTTTACAATGAAGATCATATAGAGGCAGTTATTATACATTAAAAACTAGTACCTAGAGAATAAGCAACAAATTAATAGAACACTAAAAACAATATCTACACTACAAATAGTGGGAACACCGTCCAACAGAGGCCACCGTCCAACACTCCCCCTCAAGCTGTTGAATATGCATTTTCCATTCCCACGATGGATACAATCGTTTGAAATACCGGACTACTCAACCCTTTTGTAAGTACATCAGCAAGCTGACCTTGTGTAGACACATAGGGTGTACAGATTAAACCACTCTCTAGTTTTTCTTTGATAAAATGTTTGTCAACCTCAATATGCTTTGTTCGATCATGCTGCACTGGATTATGAGCTATGCTGATTGCAAACATGTTATCACAATAAAGTCTCATCAGACCATCCCACTTGATCTTCAGATCTTCAAGAATAATCTTTAACCATAGTAGTTCACACACACCTTGAGCCATAGCTCTGAATTCTGCCTCCGCACTAGATCGTGGTACCACATTTTGTTTTTTACTTCTCCAAGTCACCAGATTTCCACCAAGAAAAGTGCAATATCTTGTAGTTGACCTTCTATCCATTGGTGATCCAGCATAATCAGCATCAGTGTATGCCTCAAGTACCACACCTCCATTTCTCTTAAATAAGATGCCTTTTCCTGGTGTTCCCTTAAGGTATTGTAATACTCGATATATTGCTCGCAAATGAGATTCTTTTGGACTGTGCATGAATTGGCTAATCACACTTACTACATATGCTATATCCGATCGTGTGTGGGATAGATAAATAAGTCTTCCCACCGTCTTTGATACATTTCTCTCAAACCGCAAATCTTCCTCTGCCTACCAAGTTTCATATTAGGATCCATAGGAGTACTAGTTGGTTTGCATGCTGTATGATCTATTTCTTTTAGGAGATCCATAACATACTTTTGTTGGGAGATGAATATACCTTGCTTAGAATGAGCAACCTCAATTCCAAAAAAGTATTTCAACCATCCTAATACTTTAATTTCTAACTCCTTGGCTAAGCACTAACTCAGAATATGTTTCTCCTTAGCATAATCTCCTATTATTATTATGTCATCAACATACACCAAGAGAGCTATGACTCCCCCTGAAGGAGAGTGTTTAACAAACAATGTGTGATCCCCTTGGCTTTGTTTGCACCCTATAGCCAACATAATTCTAGCAAACCTTCCAAACCATGCTCGCGGCGATTGCTTGAGGCCATATAGGGCCTTTTTCAACTTACACACAATATTAGCATGCAAATTCTTCCCATATCCTGGTGGAACCTCCATGTAGACTTCTTCTTCGAGATCTCCATGCAAGAAAGCATTCTTGTCATCAAATTGCTGTAAATCCCAACCATAATTAGCTGTCAATGCCAATAATACTCATATTGTGTTCATCTTTGCAACTGGTACAAAAGTCTCCTGGTAATCAATTCCATAAGTTTGGGTATACCCTTTGGCAACTAATCGTGCCTTATACCTCTATGGATCCATCTGCTCTATATTTCACAGTATACACCCATTTATAGCCCACAATTTTCTTTCCTGTTGGTAACTGCACTAGCTCCCAAGTCTTATTCTTTTCCAATGCCTCCATCTCCTCATTCATGGTTTGTTTCCATTTTCCATTAGACAAGGCCTCAGGTAGGGTGGTAGGGAGGGCAATGATATTTAGGCTTATAAAGAAGGCTTTATGGGATGGTGAAAATTTCTCAAAGGACAAGAAGTGTGAAAGAGGGTATAATGGCTGTTTTGTGCACTCTCTTGGTTCCTTTTCTGATGGCTACAGGAAGCATTTGGTCACTACTATCCAAATGAAATTCAATTTCATCTTGCAATAAAGGGTTAGATACTATTACCTCATTCGAAGGCTCCGAGTTGGATTCTTGGGCCTGCACAGGTTCAGGAACAACCATCTTCCTTCTTGTAAACACCTTGTCTTTACCATACCTTACATTCTCAAGAGCAGACTCAACTACTGGGTTAGGAATGGTTTTGGACACTGTTCAGACACAGGTTCAATAGTGACTTCTAGAGGAGGATTAGGGACAACAAGAGAAGGACCATTAGACACAGGAAGTAAGGACAAGTCAAGCAGGAAATCTTCCTTATCTTCCCTCATTGACTTCTCCCCCTACAGATAAGGATGGGAAAAATAGGGTTCTTCTTCACTGAATGTAACATCCCTAGAGACATAGAATTTTCTGGATGGAGGGTGATAGCACTTGTACCCTTTCTGGGTCGAAGAATAGCCCAAAAAGATGCATTTTAGAGCCCTCGGATCGAGTTTCCCCCTATTTAGACTGTGAACATGGACAAAAGATATACATCCAAAAATTTTAAGGACAAGATTATTGGAAGTGTGTAGATTAGGATAGAAAGTAGAGAGGACATCCATAGGACTCTTGAACCCCAAGACTTTAGTGGACAAGCGATTTATAAGATGAGTAGCTGTCAGAACAGTTTCCCCCAAGAAGGACTTAGGGACATTTCTCTGAAACAATAAAGCTCGGGTTTTTTCAAGAAGATGACCATTTTTTCGCTCTGCTAACCCATTTTGTTGTGGGGTATGAACACAGGATGATTCATGGATTATTCCTTCTTTCTGGAAAAATTGCATAAGAGTCTGATTAAAATAGTCCTTAACATTATCGGATCTAAACCGTTTAATACCCACCCCAAATTGATTTTTAATCATGGAACAAAAATTTGGGAGAACAGTACTAATATCAGACTTGTGTTTGAGCAAAAAAATCCAGTTAACACGAGTACAATCATCAATAAAAGACACAAACCATCTCGCCACAGAGACACTAGGAATGGAAGAGGGACCCCAAACATCACGTGAATAAGAGAAAAAGGAACAGAACTTCTTGTACTACCAATTGGAAAACTAACATGCTTATGTTTGGCAAGTTCACATACTTCACAATGAAATTGTTCAACATCAAGACCTTTAAACAAAGAAGGAAAAAGACTTTTAACAATAAAAAAGGATGGATGGCTTAATCTACAGTGAACAAGCCAAATTTTGTCATTTTTTGGTTAAAAGAAGTTCTGAGGTAAAAGAATATGGGTGTCCAAGTCCGCTCTTGGTCCTATTTACCTGGCAAGGTGCTTTAAGGAGGTAGAGGCCAACCTGCTCCCTAGCACGTCCAATCATCTTCCCTGAATCCTTGTCCTAAAAAACACAATGATCATTGTAAAAAATCACTTTGCAAGATAAATCTTTAATTAATTTCTGAACAGAAATCAGATTTGTGGACAGTTTAGGGACATGAAGGTCATTTTTTAAGGTCACTAGGGGATTTAGTAGAACATCTCTTACACCGGCTACAGTGGTCAAGGAACCATCAGCTGTAGATATTTTCTTACTGCTTGGGCATGGAGAATAGGTGGAAAATATAGTGGGGTCGTTGGTCATATGATCTGTGGCTCCTGAATCCATAATCCAAGAGTTGGTAAAAATTGTACCCGAGACATTAAATCCAACGGAAAACGGTAACTTACCCGAATAAGTCAAAGAAGAAGTACCTAAGAGCTTTTCAAGGCTGTGTAGAGAGACATTTGAAACATCACCTTCGGTTGTCATCGTGAGAGACAAAATAGAATCGTTGGAGTAGCAGAGTCAAGGCAAAACCGTAATAGACGTCGGAGAAGGTGAACCAACTATCCAAACAGCTTTGGAATGGAGCTCTGACCACTGAAATAGAGGCAGAGGACGTCGGCGAAGTGGACGAAACAAACGGCGTCGCTCTTCGGTGACCGGAAAGTGGCACGTGACTCCCACGCGCCGGGAACTCCAAAAGCTTGTGAGGGCGCATGGCGGCGCGTGACAGGGTCACCGGCGGTGGCGCTCAGGTGGATGGCCGGTCGAAGGTCTCTGAGATGCCTCGTGGCCTTACTTTGACGGAAGATCGGCTATGAAGGCCAGTTGGCGATGAAGGCCACACTGTTTGGGGCAATGAAGGCCGAGAAAAAAAGGGTTTGGTTGGCAATGAAGGCCGACCGAAAAAAAGGCTCAACGGAAAACAGAGACAGTCCCAGATCGGAACTTCTCTGATACCATCTTAGAGTTTGAAAATTATGAACACTGTATATTATTGCTCATCATCTACAAAAAGTTTACAATGAATATTATATAGAGGAAGCTACTATACATTAAAAACTAGTACCTAGAGAATAAGTAACAAATTAATACAACACTAAAAACAATATCTACACTAAAAATCGTGGGAACACCGTCCACAGTGGCCACCGTCCAACACCACCGTCCAACAAAGACCAATAGGCCACCGTCCAACAGTTTCTATCATTTTCTTTGCACATTGAAATCTAATATGGTATCAGAGCTTTCTTCGATCCAGGCCATGGCTACTCCTTCGAATCCCTTTCACTCCTCCAATGAGAATTTCTCTCATTCTTCTTTGATTCCACCCTCTGCTCAGATTATGTTTTCTTATTTGATTTCAGTCAAGCTTGATGAGAAGAATTTTCTGATATGGAAGCAACAAGTTGAGGCAATTATCAAAGGCCATTGTCTGCAGAGTTATGTTGTAAATCCGGAGATTCCTTTTCGATTTGAGATGGAGGAAGATCGGACCTTAGGTCGAATCAGTGAGGCTTATCTCAGCTAGGAGCAACAGGATCAATTGTTGTTTTTTTGGATTTTTTCTTCACTTTCTGATTCACTTCTCACTCGAGTGGTTGGGTGTGTCCACTCTTGGCAGCTCTGGGATGAGATTCATTCCTTTTTCAATTCACAGAATCGCGCCAAGGTTCATCAGTTTCAATCATAATTGTGCAATACCAAGAAAGGTGGAAGAACAATTTCTGAGTATCTGCTTCGTATTAAGGCATTAATCGACTCTTCGATCTCTATTGGTGATTCAGTGTCTTCGCAAGAACATCTTGATGTTATTCTCGAAGGTTTACCTGATGAATGTGACGGATTTGTTACTTCCATTAATGGTAGGCTTGATCCGTATTCTGTTGATGAGATTGAATCTCTGCTACTTGCACATGAAGCAAGTCTTGAACGAAATCGGAAGAATGTGATTTCTGATGCACTTTCAGTTAATGTTGCACATAGAGGAACTTCGGAGAATTCTGTTTCTTCTGCTCCGATCTCAGCTTCGATGGTTACTCCTGCTCAGAATCCGATTCAAGTCTCGTCTAATCCAAATCAGGTTTCGCAGTTTGCAACTCCACAGAGTACGAATTTGCCTTATCAGTATGGTCCAAATTATGGATTTCAGAGTTCTTAGTTTGGTTCGCGTGCTTTTTCTGGTGGTAGAGGTGGTAGATTTGGTCGTGGTGGTGGTTCTAGTGGCCGTGGTGGTTGTTTTGGTTCTTGTAACTCAGTAGAATGTCAATTATGCCACAAGTTTGGTCATGATGCCAAACTGTATTATCATAGATATGATCAAGATGTGATCAATTCATCTTCACAGTCACTGAGTCAGCCACTGTATTCTGCCTTATATCCACCAGCACAGTACTCTATGGTTTCTCCTTCACCACCTGCTCCATATCCACAATATTCTATGCCTGCTCCATATCCACAATATTCTATGTTTCATGTTCCAAGGTATCCACAATATTCAGCTGCTGCACCTTCTTTTGGTGTGCCTTCTTCTCAGTCACCACAGTCTTGGCATTCTCGTGCTCCTTTTAGTGCAGCTGGATCATCTGTCTATTTGTCTCAGTTTGGAACTTCAGTTGGACAGCAGCAATCTCCTATGCCATGGTTGCTACACCAAATGGTCTTCCTAATCAGGCAAGGTTCCGGATTCAGGTACAACTCACCATGTCACTGCTGATTTCTCTGGTCTTGATCAGATTTTTGTTGGGAATGGACAAGGTTCGAAATTTGTCTCTATTGGTTCTTCTTCTTTTTTGTCTCCTTTTAATCCTAGTGTTAGTCTTTCTCTTCAAAACTTACTTTTGGTTCCCTCAATTACTAAAAATCTGATCAGTGTAAGTAAGTTTGCTTGTGATAATTGTGTCTACTTTGATTTTCATCCCTCACACTGTTTTGTTAAATCTCAAGCAACCCATGAGGTCTTGTTGGAGGGCTCTCTTGGCACTGATGGTCTCTATACCTTCAGCAAGCTTCTCCTACCTCGGGTGGCTTCTTCTCATACTTTACCTTGTAGTTCTACTTTGGCTGTAAATTCTATTTTACCCTCTGTAAATTCATCTACTGTTTCTCCTAGTTCACCTAATACCTCTGTAAATTCATCTGTGTCTCATAATTCTGCTACTAATGTACCAACTTTCATATACATTGTGGCATTGTAGGTTAGGGCAACCTCATGCAGATGTTGTAAGGCATGTTTTACAATCTTGTAACATACCTTTTAGTAATAAAACTGTTTTAGATTTCTGTTCTGCTTGCTGTTCCGGTAAAGCACATCGTTTACCCTCTCATTCTTCTGTTACTTCTTATACTCAGCCTCTAGAATTGGTTTAGTGATTTGTGGGGTCCAGCCCCCATTCTTTCCTCTTGTGGTTCCACTTACCATATCACCTTTGTGGAAGCACTTGAATGAATATTAGACTACTTAGTGAGGATTTCTGAATTGCTTGAGTAAAAAATACCCCGCAGGTGTGATTTATATATACATGAGAATTACAATTTACAAGGTAATTAATAAAATAGCTTACTCCCTATGTTCATGAATCTAATAAATTCTAGTATACATGAATCTGTTCATGGAACCTTATTAATGAATCTCGTTAATCTCAACACTCTCCCTCAAGCTAGAGCATATATGTCATAAGCATCTAGCTTGTTACATATGTATGATATCCTTGGACCTTGGAGTGACTTAGTGAACACATCCGCAAATTGATCATTAGAATTCACAAATGATGTGATAATTTCTCCAGAGATAACCTTTTCACGAATAAAGTGACAATCAATCTCTATGTGCATAGTTTGCTCATGGAAGACTGGATTAGAGACAATGTGCAAAGCTGCTTGATTATCACAAAAAAGACTCAGAGACCCTATTTTACAAAACTTTAACTCAGCTGCTTCTTCTTTACCCTCATTTTCTGTTTCAGCTTCTCCTCCTATACTGTCTAATCACAGCTCCTCTTCTTCTATTCCTTCTTCTACTTCTTCACCAGTATCTCCTTCAATTTCAAATTTTGTTCCTGCTGTTCAGCCTTATATTGCTGATCCTGCTGTGTCAGTTTCTAATTCTCCTGCTAGTTCAGCTTCATCTACTTCCTCTCAGTCCTCCTTCTTTCTCTGATTCTTCAGTTTCAGCCTCTAATTCTTCTAATCCACTTGTTCCATTGTCTGTCCATCCTATTGAAACTAGGTCAAAGTCTGGTATTCATAAACCAAGACTTCAACCTACTTTGCTTCTTATTCATGTTGAACCTTCTTCTGTCTCTCAAGCCTTGTCCAACCCTCAATGGAAGGCAGCTATGCAGGCTGAGTATGATGCTTTAATTGCCAATAAAACTTGGAGTTTAGTCCCACTTCCTTCTAATAGGACTGCTATTGGCTGCAAATGGGTTTCCAGAGTTAAACAAAATCCTGATGGGACTGTTAATAAGTATAAGGCAAGGCTGGTTGCTAAAGGGTTCCATCAACAACTGGGGTTTGATTATACAGAAACTTTTTCTCCTGTAGTTAAACCAGTCACTGTTAGAACCATTTTAACTTTGGCACTCACTAATCATTGGCCACTTCAACAATTTGATGTTAATGCTTTTCTCAACGATTTTCTAGAAGAAGTTTATATGCAGCAGCCCCAGGCTTTGTTGACAAAGATCGGTCACTAATATGCAAACTGAATAAAGCTTTGTATGGGTTGAAGCAAGCACCAAAGGCATGGTTTGAGAGACTTGCGAGAACACTTATTAGCTTTGGATTTAAGCCTAGCAGGTGTGATCCCTCTCTGTTTGTCAAATCTGGTCCTCAACACTGCATCTACATCTTAGTGTATGCAGATGATATTATTGTGACTGGTACATCTCTGCCCTTAATTCAACAACTGGTGGATAATCTTAATTCAGTATTTGCTCTCAAACAGCTAGGAACTCTGGACTATTTTCTTGGAATAGAAGTAAAACACCTAAAAGATGGTTCTTTACTGCTGTCCCAAGGAAAATATATTAGAGACTTGCTTTCCAAAGCACAGATGACCGAGGCTAAAGGAATATCAACTCCTATGGTTGGTGGCTATAAACTAACTAAATATGGCAGTGATTACATGGCTGACCCCTCTCTTTATCGGTCTATTGTGGGAGCATTGCAATATGCTACAATAACTCGCCTGAAATCAGTTATAGTGCAAACAAGGGCGGCTGCCAATTTCTTTCTTAGCCTTTAGAGGATCATTGGAAGGTGGTAAAACACATTCTAAGATATCTAAAAGGTACTTTGAGCTATGGTTTGTTGCTACAACCTGCAGCACGACATCAGCCTCTCACTCTCAACGCCTTTTGTGATGCTGATTGGGCTTCTGACCCTGATGGTGGTAGATCAACCTCTGGTTCCTGCATTTACTTGGGTCCTAATCTAATTTCTTGGTGGTCTAAGAAGCAACCTTTGGTTGCTAGGTCTAGTACAGAGGCTGAGTACCATAGTCTTGCTACTACAGCAGCAGAGTTACTTTGGATTTAGACTCTATTGAAAGAACTCAGGGTTCCTGTAGCTACACCTATCATCTACTGTGATAACCTTAGCACAGTTTCACCCAGCCACAACCCTGTCTTGCACTTCCGGACAAAGCACATGGAATTATATTTGTTTTTTATTCGAGAGAAAGTTCTCAGCAAAGACCTTATAGTTTCTCATATTCCAGCACTTGATTAGACAACAGATATTCTCACCAAAGCATTATCTAATCATCGGTTTTCTGCTTTAAGGGACAAACTCAGGATGCTTGATTAATTTGCATTAACTCACCCACCCTGAGTTTGAGGGGAGAGTATTAGAGTATATAGAGTTATATCGAGTTACAGCTTATTCTGTACACTTGTTAGCAACTGTTTGTTAGGTTGTTAGACTGTTAGACTGTTTACTGTTAGTTCAGTTAGTTAGTTACTGCTAACAGAGATCTAGAACATACTCTAGATTCTCTTGTATAAGTTCCAGAACCTAAGTTAGGTTCTAGTGGTTAATTCAGTTTTGCTCAATTTTCACTTTCTCTCTCTCTTCTCGCACCTCTCTCTCTCTCTACTTTCTCACATTTTCCTTCAGTTTCTATCATTTTCTCTGCACACTGAAATCTAATAAGTAGAAACATTTATTTCTTTTATATGTCTGTGAATCTGAACCTGCTTTCTGCCAGCATGTGTAAGAACACCACCATATTTAAGAACCATAAGCGCTTCAACAGGTCGTTCTTCAACTTCACCATTGCTTTTTGCCACTTTGACCCATTTTAGTGGCTTTAGTTGAACTTTCCTATATATGCCAGAGAAATGTCCGCCCTGATGATGAGGATAAAAGGAAAATAAATAAGAAAAAGAAAAAGCACATGAAATGAAACAATTCAAGATTTTTTTATTAAAAATAACCAAGAATGCAATTATTCAGATTTAAAAGTATATGAAGGAGTATTATCTTCCTCTTTTGCTAGCAATATGCTATAAGGTTTGGCATGTCATAGCTAACAAACAATATCCTGTATTATGTGCAACAGAGAAACATCATTAGTTTTAATTTTTATTATTGGCAGCCCATGTAGGAAGGTTTATCTTCAGATTTCCTTATTCTTGCCTTACCTATAGCCAATGGGGCATGGGCTTCAGCCTTGTAGGAAAACATGCATTAAGCCACATATCTCAATCAATAATATGAAAAAATAATAGGCTAAAATAATTTTTTTTCTTCAGAAGAGTATTCTCTCCAAATTCTAACATGGTTATAGATTAAAAAAGATTTCCAAGCAGAGCTGTATCTAACAGCTAATATAGGACAGAAATTTTATTTAACATTTCAATCAAAGGGAGGTAGTAGTTATTGCAGAGAAGTTGGAAGAAAAACTAACTTTATGATCCACAGAAATTTAATTTTCACATTTCAATTACTAGTGGGTTCATAATACAAAACATACTCATGAGTATCATAGAAGAAACACTGTCAAGAGAATTAATAACCTCCTCAAGAACTGCTTTAACTTGACGGAGCTTTTCAGCATGCTCGACATCTTCAGCCTCACTATCACTTTCTCGATCTGGTCTAAATAACATACAAAGATATAGTAATTCAAAACTCTGGCTTAGCAAACATATAAATTGATTAAAATACTGGTGGCAGCTATTACTTGTAAGCAGAAATGGAAAAGTAAACACGCAACAGCAAAAGGGTCTTTTTTTTAATAAAAGAAGAAATTTTATTAGAGAAAGAAAGAGATACAACAACAACAACAACAACAACAACAACAACTAAGCCTTTTCCCACTAGGTGGGGTCGGCTACATGGATCAAACGACGCCATTGTTCTCTATCATAAACTAAGTCTTCAAAAATGTCATTCAAATCTAAATCTTTTTTAATCGTTTCACCTATAGCCTTTCTTGGTCTTCCTCTACTTCTAGTTATTGGGCTATTCTCTACCTGATCTACTCTTCTAATAGGGGCTTCTAAGAGTCTTCTCCTTACATGTCCAAACCACCTAAGACGAGATTCTCCCATCTTTTCCACAATAGATGCTACCCCTACTTTCTCTCTAATGCATTCATTCCTAATCTTATCTTGTCTTGTATGGCCATACATCCAACGCAACATCCTCATTTCTGCAACACTGATCTTATGCTTTTGTTGGCTTTTTACTGCCCAACATTCAATACCATACAACATCGCGGGCCTTATAGCTGTGCGGTAAAATTTACCCTTAAGTTTGAGAGGTACTTTTCTATTACAAATAACTCCTGAAGCACTCCTCCATTTCATCCATCTAGCTTGAATCTTATGGTTTACATCTCTCTCTATCCCTCCGTCATTTTGTATGATAGACCCAACATATCTAAACTATGTGACTTGTGGTATGGTATGATCTTCAATTTTCACCGCTAAGCTAGCATTAACACGCCTCTTACTGAACTTACATTCCATATTTCCATATACTCCGTCTTACTCCTGCTTAGACGAAAGTCATGTTCTTCCAAAGCTCGTCTCCATAGCTCTAGCTTCCCATTTCTTTCCTCTCTCGACTCTCCAACTAAGACTATATCATCTGCAAAAAGCATGCATTGTGGCACCGGCTCTTGGATATGTGCAGTAACCACATCCAAGACCAAGGTAAAAAGATATGAACTCAAAGTTGACCCTTGGTACAGCCTTATAGTTATAGGGAAATCTTCTGTGATCCCACCCTGTGTTCTCACACTAGTTTCAGCCCCATCATATATATCTTGGATTACTCGAATATAGGCGATATGAACTCCTTTCTTCTCCAAAGCCTTCCACAAGACCTCTCTCAGTACCCTATCGTAGGCTTTCTCCAGATAAATGAAAATCATGTGTAGGTCTTTTTGCTTCCTCTGATACTTCTCCATTAATCTTCGTAGAAGATAGATTGCTTCATAGTTGACCTCCCAGGCATAAAACAAAATTGATTCTCTGAAATATGAATCTCTTGTCTTAATCTCCATTCAATTACTCTTTCCCATAACTTCATGGTATGAAAGTATAAAAAGATTGGAGGATAAGAAATCCTCTACAAAGATAAAACAAAAAGAGAAAAAAATATAGAAAGAAAGGAAATTCCTAAAAATTAGTTAGTGTAGGAGACCTGTCGAGTTCCTTTGCAAATCCGAAATACTGATACCCTTAAAGAGATCATGTGTTGAACACCAAAGAGAAATCACGAAAATGATTCTATCCTATAACAAATTCAAAGGAGAGGAAACACCATTGAAGATACGGACATTTATTTCCAACCATAAAAACCACAAAACCCCATAAACAGCACATTGCCACAAGATTTTACTTTCCTTCTTCTTACCAAACCCTTGAAAACAAATTTGTAGAAAGTGATCCAATGAACTAGGACAAATCCAACGCTCACCAAAAATACCAAAAAGTTTACTCCAAAGGAAATGCACAGCTGGACAACGGAGAAATAAATGAGGCACAGTTTCAGACCCAGATCTACATTTTAGGAGAGAGAGCTATGTGAGGCCATCTAAACTGCAACAAGTCATTAGTATTAATCCTTTTGAGTAAAGCTGTCCAAACAAAAGCTTTGACCTTAGAAGGAGCTTTAGAATTCCAAATTGGCTTATCCAAGGAAAATCTCTCCCTTATGGGAGAATGTATGAGAAACTGAAAATAGGATTTGCAAGAAAAAACACCAGTAGAATCAAGGTTCCAGATTCTCATATCAAGATTAGAAGAAAAGGGAGCAGAATCAAGTAAGGCCAAAAGGGACTGAAGTTCAATAGCTTCTCCATCATTTAAGTTTCTTAAAAAGTGGAAGTTCCAGGAACGAATAGAACCAAAAGGATCAGTTATTGAACTTAGCAACTTCATTGAAAGATACATACCTTGAACATGGTAAAATAGGATTCCAGAAAAGAAATTTCATTAGAAGGAAAGAACTTATACAAATAAAAGGAAAATAATGTATCCTCCTTGCTGTAGATTAAAACCATTCACAAGCCTCCACCTAATAAAAATATAATTATGAGCTGACCTCACTTAGTGGGATAAAGATTGGTTGTTATTGTTATTATTGTTGTTGTTGAAGGGTGGGAAAGCAAGGATCGAACTCCTAATAGCTAGGTCATAAAGGCTCTAATATCATCTCAAGGACCAAATAAGCCCAAAAAAGCTTAAGCAAAGCAAATAAAGCATTAATACAAAAGAGCTTTCCAATTCCTCTGTATGTCTAGAAAGGCTATCAGACCTCCTATCAAGCACTAGACAAGTCAAAGAACCACTTGATCTAGCAGTATAAGCTGGGCTAAGCAAGTGTAAGAATATTTAACATAACTAGCTAAAACAACCCACCACCTAGAAAAAGTGAAAGCCTGTTGGACTTGAAAACTGGACAAAGGATTGGCACATAACTACCTTGTACTAAAGCTAAATAATATATTATATTGAAAATTTTAATTATAAAACTGAAGGAGGTGAGGATTAATTGATCAAGCTCTGATACCATGACCAAGAACAACTTGACCAACATGCATATTAAACTGTTAAGCAAGTGCCTAAAATGATTTTTTGTAGATATAACACAATGCCTATTTAGTATAGACAAAACCAATATTATAATGCAAGAATTAGCAAAAAAAAAAAAATAGTTCAGAGATTTTCCCATCAACTTCAGCCCCAAATATAAGCAAAAACTAATTAAATTCAAGAGATGCTGCTAACCTGATTAATGTATGAACATATTATTGTGATGAGACCAAATTATTAAGAATTTCATATTTAGTTTCGGAACTTCGTCACTAGAGTAGTTGCCTCCTACACTCAATATTTTAGGGATGTCGCACATGGCTAGGAATGGAAAAATATCCGTATTCATGGGTATTCGTGAGGATTACCCGCGATGGGGCAAGGGATGGGTACCCATTTAATAAATGGGGGAGGGGGCGGGGATCATACTATCTACCCTGAGGGTACCCGCGATCCTGCCAAATATATTTTTTCATTTAGTATTTTAAATATAAATATATTATGCTTTTTTTTCTCTCACTTTCAGATGAAAAATTATATTTTCTTATTATTTTACAATGAATTTTTTTAATGAATATATACCATTCTTGTAATAATTATTTATGTAGATTGGTTATTACAAAATATAATTGAACTTGATATGTTGTTTGTGACATTCTTTTAATTTTATAAGAATTTTAAATTGTTGAAAGATATTGTTATTTGTGATTTTAAAGTTTATTTTATTTATGTCTTTTTTTTTAATTTCATTTGAATTATTAGATACCCGTGGATACCCACAGATACCCGCCTCCCTCGTGGGGATCATAAATACCCGCGACGAGGACGGGGGCAGGGGAAGCACTACCTGGCCCCACCCCTTTGCCATTCCTACACATGGATACTAAATATTTATTATTTTTTTTAAAAATACCTTAGTAACCTAAAACCATTTACCCAAAATGTGTCCTATTCAAATTTTCTCAAGTGCGCATATCATTTTATAGAAAAGAACCTCAAAATATCTTTGTATCATTCCACTTCTATTACATGCCCCCAAAGGAACAGAGCCTTCAAAAATCTCAAAAGACAAGATCAAAAAAAGATACAACAACAATCAAAGCTTTTTCCCACTAGGCAGGGTCGGCTACATGGATCAAACGACGTCATTATGTTTTGTCATAAACCATGTCTTCAGAGAGGCAATTAGCTCTAACTCTTTTGTGTTGAAATTGTATGGTTTAGGTTGGGACAGAGGAGAAGATAGAAAGGAGACTCTAAATAATAGATTACATAGTGTGTAATAATGTGTTAAAAATACTAACCCAATAGTCCTATTTATACTAATACTAGTGTTAAAAATAGAAAGATTTATTTTGTAAATAGAAAAGATTTGTTTTGTTGTTGACTTTCCTAACTTCTAGGGATTACGATTGTATAGTTTCTAAGATTGAGGAGTTATATTAAGAATGTAATGCCTATATATCCTAACCTTTTTGTAAAGTCTAATCAAATATGAAATGAAATATTTTTCTCTCCTATTCTGTTTCACGACTGCGCTCATGGCATCAAGAGCCAGCACGGGCTCAAACCAACCTTGAACCTATTCTCGTCCCTTTTCTCCTCTTTCGGTTCTGTTCTGTTGTGATGGCGCAATCAGCCATACCCGAAGGTGGATCCACCACCAAACCTTCTAGAGTAAGCGCTGGGGCACTCCTGCCATCAGGGTCTGTACACCCTAGCGGTATTGAAAATTTTCCACTTCAACTAACCACTCACAAATTGAATGGATAAAATTACCTAGAGTGGGCTCAGTCAATCAAGCTGGTGGTTGACGGCAAGGGAAGACTCGGCTATCTCACTGGTGAGATGAAGGAGCCAACAAAATCTGATCCGACATGGCAGATTTGGAAGTCTGAAAATTCCCTCATTACAGCCTGGCTAATCAATTCCATGGAGGCCTCAATAGGGAAAACGTATTTGTTCCTACCCACTGCAAAGGATGTGTGGGATGCGGTCCGAGAAACATATTCAGACCTCGAAAACTTATCTCAGATTTTTAAGTTGAAAACGAAATTGTGGCAGACAAAATAAGGTGACCGTGAGGTGACTGAATATTACAACGAGATGAAGGCATTATGGCAGGAACTTGATCTCTGCTATGAAGATGATTGGGCCTGTAAAGATGATAGTGTTCGGTACGTGAAACGATTAGAGAATGATCGGGTTTACGAGTTCTTGGCAGGCTTGAATAAGAGTATTGATAAAGTTAGAGGCCGGATTCTTGGCAGAATCCCTTTGCCATCAATCCGGGATGTGTTTTCAGAAAT
This sequence comes from Ormosia semicastrata, assembly GCA_029884595.1. Lineage (NCBI taxonomy): Eukaryota > Viridiplantae > Streptophyta > Magnoliopsida > Fabales > Fabaceae > Ormosia > Ormosia semicastrata. The sequence continues at coordinate 6,513,492 of JAQQTO010000021.1, read as the reverse complement.
TAGATGCGAGGAAGGTCGCCGCAAAATGATGTTAGGTGAAAAAACCTCATCTACTCTTGAAGTTTCAGCCTTATTCACCAGGAACAATCATAGTAATCCTCAATCCCAAGCACAACAGAACAAAAAAGGTGAGAAAGTATGGTGTGATCGCTGCCATAAGCCACGACACACCAGGGAGACTTGTTGGGATTTGCACGAAAAGCCTCCCAACTGGAAGCCACAGACGTTTAGTCAGCCAAACCGTGATTCGAAGGCTTTCCACTCAACCACAGAGGAGACTGGAAACACACAAGTCATAGAGGCGACACCTTCGTTCAATAAGGAAAAGTTAGATCAACTGTACAGACTTTTTCAGTCCACACAACTCTCTAACTTTGTATCTTCTTCTTGTTCCTTAGCCCAGAAAGGTAATTATCTTCAATCTGCTGCTTTTAATGTGTCCACTATTCCTCTTTGTCCATGGATAATAGATTCCTGTGCCACATATCATATGACAGGGTGCTCCAAATTTTTTTCTTCCTATAGTCCTTGTGCAGGCAATCAAAAAATTAAGATCGTTGATGGCTCTCTCTCAGCCATTGCTGGGAAAGGGTCCATTGTCATCTCTCATAATTTGGTCCTTCACAATGTCCTTCATGTCCCAAATCTTTCTTTTAAGCTATTGTCTGTTAGTAAAATAACCTATGATTTGAAGTGTCGTGCTAAATTTCTCCCAAATTGCTGTGAATTTCAGGATCTAGATACAGGGAGGATGATTGGCAATGCTAGAGAGTATGGTGGTCTCTATTACTTTGATGTTGGACAACCTTTGTGTCAGCAACCGAAATTCTCAAGTTAAGGAGCATGCCTTAGTTCTATTGAGGAAGAAATAATGTTATGGCACCGTAGATTAAGCCATCCTAGCTTTCAATATTTAAAGTACTTGTTTCCAAATTTATTTCATAATAAAACCTTATCATCAATTCAGTGTGATATTTGTCAATTAGCTAAGGACCATCGTGCTTCTTTTCCTGCTCAACCATATACATCCTCTAAACCTTTTACTCTCATCCATAGTGATGTGTGGGGACCTGCTTGGACTCTAACAAATTCGGGAAAATAGTGGTTTATAACATTTATTGATGATCATACTCGTCTAAGTTGGGTCTATCTTCTTAAACAAAAGTCTGAAGCAGAACATGTTTTAAAAAAAATTTAATATGATTGAAACACAATTTCAAACCAAAATTCAAGTTTTCCAAAGTGACAATGCAAAAGAATATTTTAATCAAATACTAGGATCTTTTTCCTTACAAAAAGGAATTGTTCATCACAGCTCTTGTATTGACTCCCCTCAACAAAATGGGGTAGCAGGACGAAAAAATAAACACCTCCTAGAAGTAGCTAGGTCCTTGATGTTCACCACTAAAGTACCGAAATACTTATGGGGGGAAGCTCTTCTTACTGCTATCTATCTTATTAACAGGATGCCATCAAGAGTTTTGAACTTTCAAACACCTCTGCAAGTTTTCAAAACTTTCTTTCCTCTGTCACGACTTACTTCAGATTTACCTCTCAAGATCTTTGGTTATGTTGCTTTTGTTCATGTCCACAATCACAATAGAGATAAGTTGGATCCTCGGGCTATAAAATGCATTTTTTTGGGATACTCCCCCACACAAAAAGGGCATAGATGTTTTGATCCTACCAGGAAAAAATTCTGTCACAATGGACGTTACTTTCTTTGAATCTCAATTTTTTTAGCCCTCCTCTTCAAGGGGGGAAAGAATATGAAGACTTGGTATTTGAAACTGACACTGATGGTTTGACCAGAAAATTTTCTGATGGTAAGATTAATATTGAAACTCCTATTTTTGACCTTGATACTCTGAATAAGGAAGAACAGAAATCTACCTTAGTGCCTGAACAAGAAACAGATACAATAGACAAGGCACGCTTCAATGACGAGAGACTATTTGAGAAAATTTACACCAAGAAAAGACAGATTCAAAGTAAGAAAGATACAGCTGTACTCCCTCCATGTCAAGAATCTGATCCCGTACCAGATCTGAAAAATACAGAAAATCTAGGTACAATTTCTGAGTCTTTAGAATCTGAGTCCTTACCCGTTCTGCATGTGGATACCGAGTCTCTAAATCTCCCTATTACTCTTAGGAAAGGAATTAGGTCATGTACTCAACATCCTCTTTCAAATTTTGTTTCATATAAGAACCTGTCATCATCTTACCATACTTTTGTCTTACAATTGTCAAGTGTGGAAATACCTAAGTCTATATAGGAAGCTCTAAAGGTTCCTAAATGGAAGAAGGCTGTTCGTGAAGAGATGGAGGCTCTTGAAAAAAATGGAACATGGGAGATGGTTCACTTACCTGAAGGGAAATTAATTGTTGGCTACAAGTGGATCTTTACTGTGAAATTTAAATCTGATGGATCCTTGGAACGCTATAAAGCAAAATTGGTTGCAAAAGGGTTCACTCAAACCTATGGAGTTGACTACCAGGAGACATTTGCCCCTGTAGCAAAACTAAATACTATTCGGGTGTTACTTTCTGTAGCTGCAAATTTAGAATGGCTATTGTTTCAACTAGATGTTAAAAATGTGTTTCTCAATGGAGAGTTGGAAGATGAGGTCTATATGGATGCTCCTCCTAGTTTTGAAGAGAAGTTTGGAGGAAAGATTTGTGAGTTGAAGAAATCACTCTATGGACTAAAGCAATCTCCACGTGCTTGGTTCGAAAGGTTTACCAAGTTTGTTAAGAAAGAAGGATATAGCCAAGGACAATCTGACCATACAATGTTTGTGAAGCACACGAAAAGTGGAAAAATGGTTGTTCTAAGTGTATATGTGGATGATATAATTCTGATTGGAAGTGATGGTGATGAGATAAATAGATTGAAGAAACACCTTGCTTCAGAATTTGAGATTAAAGATTTGAGACCTTTATGCTACTTCCTAGGTATGGAAATTGCAAGGTCGAAAATGGGAATTTCTGTATCACAAAGGAAGTATGTTCTCGACTTACTAGAAGAGACAAGAATGAGTGGCTGCAAACCAAGTGATACACCTATGGACCCGAATCAGAAGTTGGGAGAGGTTTGCAGTGGAGTTCCAATTGATAAAGGTAGATATCAACGCCTTGTAGGAAAACTCATTTACTTGTCCCATACAAGGCTAGATATTGCCTTTGCTGTTAGTGTTGTAAGTCAGTATATGCACTAACCATATGAGGAACATTTGGAGGTAGTATACAAGATCCTCAGGTATTTAAAGAGCTCACCAGGCAGGGGATTGTTATTTAAAAAGGGTGATCAAAGAAGTATAGAAGCCTTCACAGATGCAAACTGGGCAGAATCGGTATGTGATAGAAGATCAACATCTGGTTAATATACTTTCTTATGGGGGAATCTGGTTACTTGGCGAAGCAAGAAGCAAAACGTGGTTGCTAGGAGCACTGAAGCTGAGTACAGGGCCATGGCAAATGGAGTTTGTGAAGTATTATGGATTAAAAGAATTCTTGAAGAATTGAGACTAGATGTTGAAGCTCTTATAAGACTGTTCTGTGATAACAAATCAGCTATAAATATTGCAAATAATCCTGTCTAGCATGATCATACCAAACACATTGAGATTGATAGGCACTTTATTAAGGAAAAGCTGGAAAATGGAATCATTTGTATGCCTTTTGTCACCTCCGAGCAACAAAATGCTAATGTATTTACCAAGGGCCATTTCAGGCCAAAGTTTGAATCTTTCATTAACAAGTTAGGCATGATTAATATCTATACACCAACTTGAGGGGGGTGTTGAAAATAGAAAGATTTATTTTGTAAATAGAAAAGATTTGTTTTGTTGTTGACTTTCCTAACTTCTAGGGATTACGATTGTATAGTTTCTAAAATTGAGGAGTTATATTAGGAATGTACAGCCTATATATCTTAACCTTTTTTTAAAGCCTAATCAGATATGAAATGAAATATTTTTCTCTCCTACTCTGTTTCACGACTGCGCTCAACTAGACTCTTAATCCTAATTAAATAAGGAAACAAATAAGGGACTATAATGAATAGGAAATAACTCTCAAGAGATCATCTAAGATCCTCTAAAATATTTTAAAATACAATAAAGATATTATGAGATATTTTTCAAATATTTTAACATTTTCCCCCAAGCTAAAGCTCACTAAGCTTTAAGCTTGTGACAAATGAACACTTTAAAAAATAAAATAACAAAAAATTATAAAGTGGGCTCCATAAAAACAAAGTACTGGAGACACCGGAGAGAGCATTGCCCGAAAAATAACTCAACAAGATGACTGGAATGAACATCAACCTGAAGAGCTGACTGGAATATTGCACCACCAAGGAAGAAGAGAGTTTGTTGGAAAGATACTCAGCGAAAATTTCCTAGCAAGAAATTATACACAATAAGAACTAAAACTTTCTCCTTACAGCATTTGGAAGCTTCAAACCCGCAAGAAGACTTAGGAGACCCAATAAACTTTCAAATTAAAAGTCTGGGGTTAGTGTATGTCATAGCCAACATAAGTCACCAATGAAATGATCATCAATAGGAAGAGAAGTCACCACTAGTATGATTCGTTAAAGGAAAAGAACGGCATGACAAACACAGGCATTGAAGTATAAGTTGAGATAGATCATCATTCCTATTCCCCCCTCCCCCAACCACCACCACCACAAAAAATGCCAAAAATCAGCCAAGCCAACTGAAAAAACAACTCAAACTTGATGAAACTAGGAGGAACACACTAACACAGCCTAAGGGAGCCAAACAGCCACGTGGAGGTTGTGAACACAGGTGATGGGGGTTGGACCTGACCAAAGATGCTGTGCCGAGGCAAACGATGGCGAAGGTACCCACAAAGAGGGTACAATACAAGTGTTTCAGCCTTGGGACTGTCTGTGGGACTAGAAGTCATAGGTCAGTGTACAAAGGTCATAAAATGTGTGCGAGCAAGTGTACTCGTCATCTCAGACCACAATCGGAGGAGCTAAGGCAAGATTTGGACAAAGGAGATCAAAGCAAGTCCAACTGCGTCAACGGCAGCTGGAGATGTCTCCGGATGTGCTGCCATGTGTGGCTGGAGGATGCAAACGTGAGATTTGGGCGCTGATGCTGAACTAGCACGAGAGCACATGAAATGGGCTTTGCAACTAGGCTTCCAGTGGTCCACCGAGCAAAGGGTGGCGAAGATGGTAGTGGGTTAGCCAACTGGAAAGGTTGCTGAAAAAAGGACTGATGGCAACAAATGGTGGCAGTGAGGTGAAGGCACAATAACGAGAGAGAATAAGCATGGACAAGTGCGATGGAGAGATAGAGAGAGGGTTCCAGAAAAAGAACATGGTAAGAGAGGCAGCCATTCGAAGTTCTAGGTTTTACGGAACTCAACAATGGAATGTTGACAAGACAGGTCACGGAGGATGTTACCATTCTGTTATCATGTTGAAATTGTATGGTTTAGGTTGGGACGGAGGAAAAGATAAAAAAAAAAGACTCTGAATAATAGATATTGTGTGTAATAATGTGTAACAAAATACAAATACAACAGTCCTATTTATACTAATATTAGACTCTTAATCTTAATTAAGTAAGGAAACAAATCAAGATATCTAATGAATACGAAATAACTCTTAAGAGATCATCTAAGATACTCTAAAATATTTTAAGATACAATAAATATATTATGAGATATTTTTCAAATATTCTAACACTTTGTTAAGATCCCACATCAGTTGGGTATATGGACAAAGTACCTCTTATAATGACTTGGGCAATCCTCCTCCCCACCCTTGAGTTAGCTTTCGGAGTTAAGCTAGGTCTGGTCCGTTCTCAATTCCAATATCCTTTTTAATGGTTTCTCCTATAATTTTTCTAGGTCTCCCTCTACCCCTAACTATTGAGCTATCCTCCATCTGATTTACTTGTCTTACTGGGGTTTCTAAAGGTCTTCTCCTCACATGGCCAAACCACCTAAGACGAGATTCTACCATCTATTCCTCAACAAGTGCTATCTCTACTTCCTTTCTAATGCATTCATTCATAATTTTATCTTGTCTTGTACGGCCGTTCATCCAACACAACATCTTCATTTCTGCAACACTGAGTTTATGCTTTTGTTTCTTCTTTACTGCTCAGCATTTAGTACCATAAAGCATTGTAGGTCTTATAGTTGTGCGATAAAATTTTTCCTTGAGCTTGAAAGGCACCTTTCAATCACAAATAACACCCGAAACACTTCTCCATTTCATCTACCCCACTTGAATCCTTTGGTTTACATCTCCATCTATTTCTCTGTCATTTTGCATGAAAAATCCAAGATACCAAAATCGTGTGACTTGTGGTATGGTATGATCTCCAATTCTAACCTCTAACCTAGTGTTAGTCCATTCCTTACCGAACTTACATTCTATATACTCCATTCTACTTCTATTTAATCATAAGCCAAGTGCATCCGAAACTTGTCTCCACAGCAAAAGCTTGCTATTTACTCCCTCTCTCGATTCTCCCACTAGGACTATATCATCTCCAAAACTCATGCATTGTGGTACTTGCTCTTAAATATGCTCAATAAGCACATCCAAAATCAAGGTAAAAAGATAAGGGCTCAAAGTTGACCTTGGTGTAATCCTATAGTTATTGGAAAATCTTCTATGACCACACCATGTGTTTGCACACTAGTTTTAACACCATCATGCATATCTTTCATTGCTCAAATATAAGTGATATGAACTCCTTTCTTCTCCATAGCCTTCCGAAGGACTTCTCTTGGCACCCTATCATAAGTCTTTTCCAAATCATGTATAGATCTTTTTGCTTCCTCCGATACCTCTCTAGCAATCTTCATTGAAGGTATATTGCTTCCATGGTTGACCTGCTTGGCATAAAGCCCAATGTCGTCAAAATCGAGATCTTACCTAGGATCAAGAGGGGGGAGACACATAAAACATGGGATCGTAACACAGATCGTAAGATCCTACCAAAAATATAAATGTACATCTAAACATATATATATATATATATATATAGAAAATAGAGATAAGGAATTGTGTGTTGAATGCACACACACATAACTAATATTTATATACATAGTGGTACATAGATGATTCATGAATGTATTAAGTATAAACGTTAATTCCTATGAATAACTCTGCCTATGCTGAGCTTTGTTGCAAATATCTACATAGCCGGTCCCAAACCCGGATAAAAGAGGAGGGTTGTGTTAGGCAGTCGACAGCCAACGTAAAACTTTGTCAAATCTTAATGACATGGATCAACGAAGTAATTGTGTTAATGCTAGGTCATTGCCCCTAAGCAACGCGCTGTATGGCTCGAGTACAGTGTCAAATGAGCAAGGGCCGCTGCATCGCCGCCTGGGTGTAGTGAAAAATAAGCAAGGGTTCCCACATTGTCGTGAACGGGTGTGGGTAAAGAAGTTAGTTCACAAGAGTAAAATGCGTTTTGGAACTTGGAATATAGGCACACTTACAGGTAAATCTATGGAAATAGTTGACACCATGATTAGTAGGAGGATTAATTTTATGTGCCTACAAGAAACTAAGTGGGTTGGAAAAAAGGCAAAGGAACAACTTTGAGTCCATATCTTTTTACCTTGGTCTTGGATGTGCTTACTGCGCATATCTAAGAGCCAGTGCCACAATGCATGCTTTTTGCAGATGATATAGTCTTAGTTGGAGAGTCGAGAGAGGAAACAAATGGGAAGCTAGAACTATGGAGACGAACTTTGGAAGAACATGACCTTCGTCTAAGTAGGAGTAAGACGGAGTATATGGAATGTAAGTTCAGTAAGAGGCGTGTTAATGCTAGCTTAACGGTGAAAGTTGGAAATCATACAATACCACAAGTCACACAATTTAAGTACATTGGATCTATCATACAAAATGATGGAGAGATAGAGAGAGATGTAAACCATAGAATTCAAGCTGGATAGATGAAATGGAGGAGTGCTTCAGGAGTTATTTGTGATAGAAAAGTGCCTCTCAAGTTTAAGGGTAAATTTTACCGCACAGCTATAAAGCCCATGATGTTGTATGGTACTGAATGTTGGGCGGTAAAAAGCCAACAAGAGCATAAGATCAGTGTTGCGGAGATGAAGATGTTGCGTTGGATGTGTGGCCATACAAGATAAGATAGGATTAGGAATGAATGCATTAGAGAGAAAGTAGGAGTAACACCTATTGTGGAAAAGATGAGAAAATCTTGCCTTAGGTGGTTTGGACATGTAAGGAGAAGACCCTTAGAAGCCCCTGTAAGAAGAGCAGATCAGGTAGATAATAGCCCAATAGCTAGAAATAGAGGAAGACCAAGAAAGACTATAGGTGAAACGATTAAAAAAGATTTAAATCTGAATAGCATATCTGAAGACTTGGTTTATGATAGGGCACAATGGCGTCGTTTGATCCATGTAGCTGACCCCACCTAGTGGGAAAAGGCTTAGTTGTTGTTGTTGTTGTTGTTAATTCCTATGAATACACTAATTCCTATGAAGTCACTTAGTCCTATGATACATGTGTAACATATGAAACATGTGAAATATGAGCTTTTATTCTAACACTCCCCCTCAAGCTGGAGCATATATATCATATGTTCCAAGCTTGTTACAAATAAAATCAACCCAAGGCCCTCTGAGGGACTTAGTAAATATATCAGCTAATTGCTCATTGGAGTTGACAAAACCAGTCGTGATCTCGCCAGAAAGAACATTTTCTCTGACAAAATGGCAATCAATCTCTATATGTTTGGTCCTTTCATGAAAAACTGGGTTAGAAGCAATATGTAAAGTAGCTTAGTTGTCACAAATCAGTGTCATTTCCTTGACGTCTCCCAATTTTAGCCGGTGAAGCAATTGCTTTAGCCATATAAATTCACATGTTGTTGCTGCCATAGCGCGATACTCGGCCTCAACACTGGATCTAGCAACTATGTTCTGCTTTTTACTTCGCCATGAGATTAAGTTACCTCCAATAAAAACACAATACCCTGAGGTTGATTTTCTATCTGATGGTGAACCGGCCCAATCAGCATCAGAATAGCCAACAACTTGGGTATTGCCTTTGTTTTCATAAAGTAACCCTTTTCTCGGTGCACTCTTGATGTATCTAAGTATGCGAACCACGGCATCGCAATGACTATCACAAGGAGCATTTAGAAACTGACTTACCACACTTATAGCGAAAGTAATGTCTGGTCTAGTTACTGTAAGGTAGTTAAGTTTATCAACTAGACGTCTATATCTTCCAGGGTCTTGTAGTGGCTCCCCCTGACCCAGTAGCAGTTTGACGTTGGGATCCATTGGAGTATCACTACGACGACAATCCAACATACCTGTTTCCTCAAGTATGCCTAAAGCATATTGTCTATGCATGATGGCAACTCCTGTATGAGACTGAGCAACCTCAATGCCCAAAAATTATTTTAGAGGGCCCAAATATTTTAGCTGAAAATGGTTTGACAGATGTTGCTTTAGATGTTGGATATCAGTCTCATCATTCCCTTTGAGGACAATGTCATCTACATAAACCACAAGGTAGATAGAAAGGCCAGGTGAAGTGTGTCGGAAGAACACAGAGTGATCAGCTGCACATTGAGTCATGCCAAAATGTTGGATGACAGAGTTGAATCTCCCAAACCTGGCACGAGGAGATTGTTTAAGTCCATAAAGAGATCGTCGTAGTCGGCAGACAAAGTCTGGCGCTTCGTGAGCAATAAATCTTGGTGGTTGTAGCATATAGACCTCTTCTTGTAATTCACCATGCAATAAAGTATTCTTGATGCCTAACTGATGAAAGGGCCAGGAATGAATAGCAGCCATGGCAAGAAAGAGGTGGACCGAAGCAATTTTAGCCACAAGAGAAAATGTATCCCCATAATCAAGGCCAAAGATCTATGTGTATTTTTTGGCTACTAAGTGGGCTTTCAAACGATCAACTTTCCCATCAGGACCTATCTTAACAGTATAGATCCATCGACAACCAACAGTCGTTTTATTAGGAGGTAAGGGGACAAGTTGCCAAGTACCACTAGAGTGTAAAGCAGCCAATTCGTCAACCATAGCCTGTCGCCATCCTAGATGAGATAGAGCTTAACCTGTAGTTTTGAGAATAGAAACAGAGGCCAAAGAGGACACAAAGGCATAATAGGAAGGTGATAAACGATGATAACTCAAATGACATGCATAAATAGGGTTAGGATTACGAGTAGACCTGATACCTTTGCGTAATGCTATGGGCAGTTCTGGCACAGGAGGCGAAGCCGGAGAGTCTGATGGAGTAGAAGATGAGTCACAAGGAAGACTGGGAACAGGATCTGAAGCAACATGAATGGGTGTCTGATCAACGAGGTTGATGGGTGCAGGAACAGGGTGTGGACGTAATCTGCGCTGATATGTAATCAAGGGAGGAGCTGAGACAGGTGTGGGACTAACCTGAGAAGGACCAACTGGTAACATATTGTGAAGGTCATGATGCTCATTAGAGGAAGATGGAAAGAACGGACGAGTTTCAAAAAAGGTGACATTAGCAGAGACAACGTATCGTTTGAGATCTGGGGAGCAGCATCGGTAACCTTTCTGCAACCGAGAGTAGCCTAAGAAAAGACACTTAAGGGATTTGGAACCCAATTTATCTTTTCCTGGAGTGAGGTCATGTACAAAACAAGTACAGCCAAAAACACGAAGAGGAAGAGAATACAGATCCTGGCTGGGAAACAACAGAGAATGGGGTACCTGATTTTGGAGGATGGAAGAAGGCATGCGATTAATGAGGTAGCATGCAGTCATGATTGTGTCGCCCCAAAATTGAAGTGGTGTATTGAAGTGAATGAGCAAGGTACAAGCAGTTTCAACTAGGTAGCGATTTTTCCTTTCGGCTACACTATTCTGTTGTGGGGTATGAGCACATGATGACTAGTGTAAAATGCCCTGTGAAGTCAAAAAGGATTGAAATGGGGCAGAAAATATTCACGGGCATTGTCACTTCGCAGAATTCTAATAGAGGTATCAAATTGAGTTAAAATTTCTGAATAAAAACCTTTAAATATGGAACAAAAAAGTTTAGAGCGATTTTTCATTAGAAATAACCAAATACAACGGGAAAAATCGTCAATAAATGTAACAAAATATTGATAACCCAATGTAGAAGTGACACGACTAGGACCCCAAATGTCTGAATGGATTAAAGCAAAAGGAGCATTAACTCGTTTATTGACTCTTGTAGGAAATGAACTACGAACATATTTTCCCAACTGACAAGATTCACACTCTAGTGTTGACACTTTAGAAAAACTAGGTATCATAACATGTAATTTCTATAAACTAGGGTGTCCCAAGCGTTGATGAATGATTTAGGTGACTCAATGGCAGAACAAGCAATAGGAGATGCGGGAATAGTGAGGTGATACAAGCCTCGAGACTCACGTCCTACTCCAATCGTCTGTCCGGTATCCCGATCCTATACAAGAACAGTGTCATCAGCAAATATAATAGAATAAGGCAGGGTATGAGTGAGTTTGCTTATAGATATCAAATTAAAGGGACAACCAGGTACAAATAGTATAGAATCTAAAGAGAGTGTGGGAAGGGGGTTAGCTTGACCAATGCCTTGGACTTTGGTTTGAGAACCATTGGCTAAAGTAACACTAGGTAGTGTATCTGTATAGGTAAAGTGGGAGAAAAGGGATTTGTTAACAGACATATGATCAGAAGCACCAGAATCAAGGATCCAAGGTCCCAAAGATGAAGACTATGTAAGGAAGGCTGCAGGATTACTAGGTTGAGTGACAGGTGTAGTTGACAACATGGCTGCCTTGAGCCGGATGTATTCATTGTACTCAACGGCAGAGAGGGAAACCTCGTCAGATGAGTCAGATGGGACAACCTGAGCAAAATTCACAGTTTTGGATTGTTGGTTGGCCTTAGTTCTGCAGTGTTCCTCAATGTGACCAATTTTTTTGCAAAAAGTGCATTGCTGATTGGCCTTGGTTCTACATTGTTCTTCAATGTGACCAAATCTGATGCAAAAGGTGCATCGAGGATGAGGACGAGTACCACCATGACCTCCTCCACGTCCACCCCGATTGCTGGATTGGGAAATCAGGGCAAATGATTCAACATGTGCAAGAGATGGAGAAACAATTGTAGGAGTTGAAAGACGCAACAATTGTTCCGAGACTGTATCATATGAAGGAACGGTAGGGCTCGAGAGTATTGGATTGCAGACTAAGTCAAGCTCAGGTGGCAAACCAACAAGGGCAAAGGACCATGAAGAACTTTCCACGTTGTTCGGCATGTTTCTCTACATTGTCAGTGAAAGGCAAAAGTGCATCAAACTCCGCAATCAAATTATCAAGCTTACTCAAATAGGTCGCCATGTCCATGTCTTGTTTCTTAATGGCAATGAAGTTAGAAACAATATTGTAGAGACGGTGGACATCATTGGAGTACAATTTCTTAGCCTTGGTCCACACATCATAGCATGTCCGAAAAGCACGGTATTGAGGTTGAAGTTTGGTATCAATGGAGAACCACAATACAATGCAAAGAGAAGCATCAATCTGTTTCCACTTGGCCTGGTCCTTGTCGGGAATGTCCTTGGCTTGTTTGACTAGGTGTTCATGATGGCCCTGACCTTCAAACCATAACTCCATAGCAGCAGCCCAAGATGTGTAATTGGCTGTCCCTATCAATTTTTCACATGGGATCAACGGGACAATAGTGAAGTTAATGGCAGAAGAGGACAATGAGGTAGACATGCTGGTGAGGGTTAAAAAAAAGGCTTAATAGGCTGGGATTTAGTACTAGAATGGTTGAGGCAGAGGGTGGGGAAAAATAAAATAAAATAAAATAAAATAAAAAACGTAACGTACCAAAAAAAAAAAAAAACAGAGAGGTGAGATGGAGTTACGGGTTGATATAGGCTGGGATAAGGGAGGTGAGGTCAGAAAGGGGTAAGGGGTGTGCCGACGGTGGCGTCGGAGCAATGCGGTGGCCAGAGAAGGTGGCACGCGCGCTCACGCGCTGGCACGTGGGCGGAGCAGCAGAGTGTTGGAGCCGCGCGTGGGGGCACGTGCGGTGGCCGGTGGCGGTGGGTCAGTCGCGATTGAGCTGGTCAGCAAGTTCTGTTGTCTTTCTGGGTCGAGGCGGTGGCGGGCGTCGCCGGAAAAGTCACAGCTGGTGAAGGCGCAGCTGTTTGGACATAACCACTGGTGATGCACAGTGGTGAGGATCTTAACCTACTACTACTGATACCATATAGAAAATAGAGATAACTGGAGGAATTGTGTGTTGAATACACATACACATAACTGATATTTATATACATAGTGGTACATAGATGATTCATGAATGTATTAAGTATAAACGTTAATTCCTATGAATACACTAATTCCTATGAAGTCACTTAGTCTTATGGTACATGTGTAACATATGAAACATGTGAAATATGAGCTTTTATCCTAACAATATATATATATATAATGAGATAACTAAGCAAAAAATCGACTGTCAGAATATTTGAAAAATATCTCAAAATATCTTTATTGTATCTTAAAATATTTTAGAGTATAATAGATGATCTGTTAAGATTTATTTCTTATTTATTATTTTCCTGATTTGTTTCGTTATTTAATTAGGATTAGGATTCTAGAATTAGTATAAATAGGACCATTGAGTTTATCTTTTGTATTACATCATCATCACACCAATATCAATATAGCCTTATTATTTTGAGCATTCCTTTCTCTCTTTTCCTCCTTCCCTACCTAAAACCCTCCAATTCAACATGGTATCAGAGAGGTATCATCCTCCGTGACTTGCCCCATCACAATTTCGCTGCCTAGTTCCCAAAAATCTGGAACTCTGATTAGCCGCCTCTCGTTGTATGGTTCACCATTGTCAATGGGTTTTTCACCTCATCGTTGCCGCCATCAACTTCAGCATGTTCCAACTTCCGATCGACAAGCTCCTGAAGTCGCACCGCCATACGACCTCTCACACGCTCTCACATGCGACTTGCAATGTCGATCTCCCTTTGCCGTGTCGTCTTTCAGCAACAGCATCCATCTCTTACACCGCTGTCTACTGCCATTAGCCGTCATCCGCCACATTCTGGAGACTTTTCCGACTGGCAACCCCCCATCGGCCACGTCTTCTCCTATTGGGCTATTCCCCATAGTTTCAGCCCAATCTGACAAGCCACGCGCCCACACTCGTGATTTCGCAGATCTGCTACTCGCCCCACGCGTCATCCTTCCATTAGCTTGCCCAATGCGTCGTCCTTCTAGCAGCGCGTGGTGGTGCGACCAGCCGCCTTTCTGGCCGTCGTCTTCACTGCCAGACTTGCCTCTCTCTCCTTTATCTAGATCTGTCTTCACCTTGACCAATCGCATAATAGGTTGTTGCGTACCCTTGCTCAAAGGGGTTAAGGTGTATTGCGGTTTCTGTTTTTGGCCGTTGTACATGACCCATGGCTGTTTCACCCTCTTTCCGGGAACCTCCACCATTCGTTTGCCTCACCACACCATCTTTGACCTTCACGTGACCATTTGGCTTCCTTGACTTGTGTTATGCCGTGTTTGACACTTAGATAGTTGGTGTGATTTTGTTTATTGGCATTATTTGTGGTGGTTATCTATGATTTTGGCTACTGTTTGGTTCTTTTCCAATGTTAGCATAGCACTGAGCGGGAGAATGGGAATAAATCCATCTCTACATATGCTTCAATGCCGGTGTTTGTCATGCCATTCTTGTCCCACTAATAGATCATACCAATGGTTTCTCTTCCCACCGACGATTATTCCGATGGTAACTCCTCTCTCATGGATGAATCATATTAGTGGTGACTTCTCTTCCCATCGACAATCATTCTTATGGTAACTTATTTTGGTTATGACACACACCAACCCAGCTCTTTGTCCCAGATGCTCTGACCCCAGCTCTTTGTCTCAGATGCATTGGCCCCGTCTCCATCTATCTAGATGCTCTGGCCCCAACTCTTTGTCCCAGATGAATTGGCACCATCTTCGTTCATCCCAGCCACCATCACACTATCAAATTATTTAATTGTTATAAGCTCAAGCTTAGGAAGCTTCAGCTTGAGGGAGAGTGTTAGAATATCTGAAAAATATCTAAAAATATCTTTATTGTATCTTGAAATAGTTTATAATATCATATATGATCTCTTAGGATTTATTTCTTATTTATTATATTTCCTTATTTGTTTCCTTATTTAATCAAGATTAGGATTCTAGAATTGGTATAAATAATATCATTGAGTTTGTCTTTTGTATCACATCATCATGACACCAATATCAATATAGTCTTATTATATTGAGTATTTTTTTTCTCTCTTTTCCTCCTTCCCTACCTAAAACCCTCCAATTCAAAAGACTCAAAACGACAACTAACATAGAGCAACCCACAAACACAGCCAAACACAACTTCTGAGATAATGAGAAATATAACCAAAACAGCACTGAGTTTATGAGAAAACACAAATAGAACCAAAACAAAGAAGTTTGAACAAAGCAGATGGAAACAGAGTAACCAAGTTTGAGCCCACTTTTGTCTGCCACAACAACCAAGTTCGAACATAATTAAGCTTCTAACACAGAGCAACCCAAAAACACAGCCAAACACAGCTTCTGAGATTATGAGAAATATAACCAAAACAACACTGAGTTTTTGAGAAAACACAAACAGAACCAAAACAAAGAAGTTCGAACAAAGCAGATGGAAACAGAGCAACCAAGTTCGAGCCCACTTTTGTCTGCCACAACAACCAGGTTCGAACCACCTAGCAACCAGCTTCAAATTCGCAAGTCGCAGCAAGGAGCCAAACACTTCGAACCAAGACCAGCAATTGAGAGCAGCTTCGTCGCAATCGAGTTTTGGGAAGAGAATGAGGTTGAATGGGTTCAGATGAGGTCGAAAATGAGAGAAAAAGGGGTTGAAATCGAGTTAGGGTTTGATTGGGCTTGGGTTTTTTTTTTCAGGAAAACGGGTTGCTCCACCACTTAATTGGTGGCTCTCTGGGAGCAGAAAAATCATGCGATCCTAGTGATTTTATGAGCTTCCCAGGCAATCCCACAATTAGCACACAGATCTGAGTTTTGAGCATGATCGGGATCACTGATCCCACCCAAAATTGTAAGATCTTGACAACCTTGATAAAGCTGAATTGGTTCTTTGATATGCGAGTCCCTTGTCTTAATTTCTGTTCAATTACCATTTCTCATAATTCCATAGTATGACTGATGAGCTTAATCCCTCTGTAGTTGGTACAATTTTGTATTTATAAATACGAATCAAAGTGCATTTCCTCCATTCATTTGGCATTTTCTTTGACCTCATTATCTCGTTAAACAACTTTGTGAGCTAGATTATACCTTCTTACCCTAAACACTTCCAAAATTCAATAGGTATATTATCTGGTCCAACTAATTTACCATTGTCCATCCTCTTTAAAACTTCTTTTACCTCAAACTATCGAATTCTACAATAGAAAGAATAATTTTGGTCCTCCTCCTTAGTGTTTAAAATATCTTAGTCCTTTAATGTTGCATGTCCTTAATTAAATAACTTGTGAAAATAACCCTTCCATCTTTTCTTGATATCTTGTTCAGTAACCAAAAACATTATCCTCTTCATCCTTAATGCATTTCACTTGATCCAAGTCTCTTGTTTTCCTTTCTCTTCCTTTAGCAAGCCTATAAATGTTCGTACTTGGTGCCTAAAGATTGGTATAGCCCTTCCAAAGCTCTAGCTTTCGCCTCGCTGGCTGCCTTCTTTGTATCCTTCTTAGCTACCGTATATTTTTCTCAGTTTCTAGCATTCTTACACAAATGTCAAGCTTTATAGCATTCTCTTTTAACACTAACAATCTCTTAAACACCTACTTCCCACCACTAAGATTTTTTATCCTTAGGTCCAAAGCCTGTTGATTCTCCAAGCATGTTCTTAGCTACCTTCTGTATCTGTCTAGCCATCTCTTACCACATATCATTTGCACTCCCTTGTGCCTCCTTAAAAACAATTGCTCCTTACCCTCATCTTAACATGTACATCCAAAACCAAACATACTTTTCTTAAATTTATTAATTTGAAAATTCTTACTAAAAGGATTTGAGTAATTTTTGGATAAAAGAAAATTGTTAAATATGATTGGGTTTCACAAAATGAATTTTAGACAGTGTTGGAAACTGTATGTAATTAGGTGTAATTAATTGTACAATTGTTAGTCCCACATCACGTAAATTGTGTAATTATTTATTACCTATTGAGTATATATTCAGCCTCTATTGTGTAGTTGAAACACACAGTTTTCTCATATGTCTCTCTTTCTCATATGTCGTCGAGCTGCGTCTCCTTTTGCTTTAGTGCATTCTGATATTTGGGGTCCTAGTCATGTTGAGTCTACTTTTGGGTCTAAATACTTTGTTACTTTCATTGATGACTATTCTCGGTGTACTTGGTTATTTTTAATGAAAAACAGATCAAAGTTGTTTTCAATTTTTCAAAATGGGGTTGCTGAGTACAAAAATAGACATCTTATTGAAACCACTAAGACCTTTTTGCATCATGGTCATGTTCCCTTCCGTTTTTGGGGCGATGCGGTTCTCACTACCTGCTATTTGATTAACCGTATGCCCTCTTCAATGCTTTGATAAGTAGGTACCTCATTCTGTTTTGTTCCCTCACCGACCCCTCTTTTCTCTTCCACCTCATGTCTTCGGGTCGATATGTTTTGTCCATGATGTCACTCCAGGTCTTGACAAACTGTCTGCTCGTTCCATAAAATGTGTTTTTCTCGGTTACCATCGGTCTCAAAAGGGTTATCGGTGTTTTTCACCCACTCTTAAGCGTTACCTAGTCTCTGCCGATGTCACATTCTTCGAGTCTGTTCCTTTCTTTGAGTCTCCTGACCTGCCACTTACACTCATTACTGAGGTCCTCCCTACTTTTCCTCCTCTTGTCCCAGTTGACCCTGCTCCATCATCACCTTCTCCTATTGGTGCCCTGATGGCACTCTTGATCGTCTAAAGGCTCGTCTGGTGGCAAAAGGGTATACTCAGATATTTGGTTTGGATTATGGGGACACTTTCTCACCAGTAACAAAGATGGCTTCTGTTTGGCTTTTTCTGTCTATGGCCGTTATTTGCCACTGGCCCCTTCATCAGCTGGATATTAAGAATGCTTTTCTCCATGGTGATCTGGAAGAAGTCTACATGGAGCAACCTCCAGGGTTTGTTGCTCAGGGGGAGTCTTCTAACCTCATTTGTCGTCTACACAAGTCTTTGTATGGTCTCAAATAATCTCCTCGGGCTTGATTTGGTAGATTCAGTATTGTTGTTCAACAGTTTGGTATGACTCGCAGTGAGGCTGACCACTCTGTCTTCTATCGCCATACAATCTGAGGCTGAATCTATTTGATTGTATATGTGGACGACATTGTTATCATAGGCAGCAATCACCAAGGTATAACTCAGATAAAACAGCATCTCTATCATCATTTTCAGACCAAAGATCTTGGCAAACTTCGTTATTTCTTGGGAATTGAAGTGGCACAATCCAACGATGGCATAGTTATTTCACAAAGGAAGTATGCTATGGATATTCTTGAAGAAACAGGACTATTGAATACAAAGTCAGTTGACACTCCTATGGATCCCAATGTTAAACTTTTACCGGATCAGGGGGAGCCACTTTCAGACCCAGGAAGATATATACGATTGGTTGGAAAACTTA
Source organism: Ormosia semicastrata (assembly GCA_029884595.1). Lineage (NCBI taxonomy): Eukaryota > Viridiplantae > Streptophyta > Magnoliopsida > Fabales > Fabaceae > Ormosia > Ormosia semicastrata. Next base: position 6,494,716 of record JAQQTO010000021.1, on the reverse strand, counting down.
ACTATCTTACTGTTACCAGTCCAGATGTCTCCTTTGCGGTGAGTGTAGTAAGCCAATTTCTCAACTCACCTTGTGAAGGACATTGGGATGCAGTGATTCGTATTCTCAGATATATTAAGGGAGCTCCAGGAAAAGGCCTTGTCTATGAAGACAAAGGACACACTCAGATTGTTGGATACTCAGATGTTGATTGAGCAAGTTCTCCTACTGATAGGAGATCCAGTTCTGGTTATTGTGTATCCATTGGGGGTAATCTGATATCCTAGAAGAGTAAGAAACAAAATGTGGTTGCAAGATCAAGTGTCGAAGCAGAATATCGAGCCATGGTCTCAGTCACTTGTGAGCTCATTTGGTTAAAAAAGCTTCTTAAAGAGCTTTAGTTTGGAAATGTTATGCAAATGATTTTTATTTGTGATAACCAAGCTGCATTGCATATCGCTTCCAATCCAGTGTTTCATGAGAGGACCAAACACATTGAGATAGACTGTCACTTTATTAGAGAGAAGATCTTGTCTAGAGACATCACCACTAGCTTTGTCAATCCAAATGATTAACTAGCAGATGTTTTTACTAAGTTTTTGAGAGGTCCTCGAGTAAACTATATTTGAAACAAGCTTGGTGCATATGACTTATATGCTCCAACTTGAGGGGGAGTGTTGGAAACTGTATGTAATTAGGTGTAATTAGTTGTACAATTGTTAGTCCCACATCATGTAAATTATGTAATTATTTATTACCTATTGAGTATATATTCAGCCTCTGTTGTATAGTTGAAACAAACTGTTTTCTCATATGTCTCTCTCTTTTCTCTCTTTCAACAGGCAGTAATGAATTTTGAAATTAAAAACTGCAATATCCTAATCCTTGTAGTACATACTTTGAGATGGACGAATTAAAAAACCTGCCAATCATCAATAATGATTGCAACCTTTGGTCCTGTCTCCATTGACTTCTTGCTTCACAATTGCAGGATTTCTTGGTTACTGCTGGGAAGGTTTAAGCAAAGACATGTAAAGTCTTTTAGACGTGCTTGGTTTGCTATGGTTGTGCCTAAGGATTCAGAGAATATCAAGAATTTTCAAAAACAATTGTACATACTTCACAAGTGGAATTCTTCCCCAAGGAAGAAGTTTTCCTATGTACAATTATAGATTCTTAGCCCCTATAAATGTTGTGTGTCTTCCATGGGAAGAAATTGTCTCAGCAACTTTATGGTGTTAGCCAATAGGAGTATAGGACATCCAAAGGGTTCTCTCAGGTAGCAGGATTGGCAGGCTTAGCTTTCTTGATGTCTTTTTCTATTTGATATTCTTTCTTTCTTGTCTCATTTTAAGAGAATATCTGGTCCCCTGTTTCTCCTTTTCTCTAAGAAAATTCTTCTTTCATGGGGGAAGAAGGATAATTTCTACTTTTGTTTTCTCTTTCTCTTCCATCACATTAGTTAAAAGTGTGTGCATAATGACATTCATGTGAAAATAGAAAGTTGGACAAACCAGGTTCTTATTTAAAGCAAAGGAAATCTTGAGAAAAAAGTTTTTAGAATTTAGCAGACCAGCCACAACTTCTGAAATTTGATTAATCTTGAGTGTCAAATTGAAGGTGAGTTGCATGTGATGCTAATGTGATCAATATTGAAGTCCATGCAGGTGAAATACCTAGTGCAAGGCACCAGAATTCGTGTGGCATCTAACAGATCTTGCAGCTGAACAGCACTTTTAAGTTTTGTCTGTAAATAAAAGACCATTAGATCAACCACAGTAGGTCTAGAAATCAGTAGCTCAAATAAAGTTTAATAAACATTACTGAAGCACTAGAAAATAGTATTACCTCAGATCTAGGCCGGCCTCCATTGTATTTCAACATTAAGTTCAGCAGCTTTTCCTCAGTAACCTTTAACTTCACCTTCTGTTTTGGAGTTCTATCACCACTGCCAAAAGAGAAGAGTATATAGGAAAGAATATCGTGTTTAACTAATCAAAGAAAAAAGGGAACAGAACATACTGGCGAATAACAGCAATTACACAACGTAGTTCCTCAGATTGTCCAAAAGTGCCATTAATACCACTACCCTGACGAGTTAGTCCCTCAGAAGGTTGGACTGGTTCATTTACTTTCCATGGTAAAATTGGTGGAATCACCGAAGAAAGATGAGGTGCTTTTGCATCTAACAACATCTTCCGCAGCACACAGGCAGCATCATCATAATACCTTCATTAGCAGCAAGGAAAAATAATGTGATTTTCACAATTTCACCAAAATAAAAATGTAGAGAAACAAACAATGCATAGTAATAAATCAAATATTAAAAGAAAGGATAATTTGTCAAACGACAAGCAAAGTTGTCATAAAACGGGTGATGCTTTTTCTTTTTTTCTATTCTGCAGTATGACAACATGGACAAGAGTTTCAAATTTCTAATCCTTGTCAAAGTGCAAATTGAAAAGGGAGTTTTGTTTCTGAAAATTTCTATTCTGCATTTCATTATTCATTCCTCATTTCAGTCCGAGTGTTATGCCATACATGTTCTGAAAATTGAGCATTATTAGATTTCAGTGAGCAGAGAAAGTGATAAAAACTGAAGGAAAATGTGAGGAAGTAGAGAGAGAGAGAGAGAGAGAGAGAGAGAGAAAGTGAAAACTGAGTAAAACTGAATTAACCACCAGAACCTAACTTAGGTTTTGGAACTTACACAAGAGAGTCTAGAGTATGTTCTAGAACTCTGTTAGTAGTAACAGACTAACTGAACTAACAGTAAACAGCCTAACAACCTAATTAACAATTACTATTAGCATATATGCATACAAAATAAGCTGTAACTCAATATATTTCTATATACTCTAATAACCATAGGTATTCTTTTGATTGAACTATTACTCATAAAAAATATAGAACATAAAAAAGGATCGAGCAATCTCCAAACTCCAATTCAATATATCAGAATTGATTCCCTAAATCAAGATAGGAGTAATAATTTGCAACATTCTTATCCAGAGATAGACTATATATTCATATTAATCAAACAATCACAATGGCAACTATTAGAAATGTTGCTTTCAGCAAAAAGGGGATTTATGGGATGGGAGCAGGATACACAATTAACAGAATTCAACAACCTATTCACATCGGTTATGATGGTAGAAAGTTCCCACTTATTGTTCATGGTAGCATTTATTATTTTTTCAAGTATCGGAGTCTCTGTCTTTCCCAATATATGTTATGGATAGAAGGGCCCAATAAAATCCCCAACTCAGATATAAATCCCATGAGGAAGAGCTGATATTAAGATTTTCTGATTAATAGAAGCAAAGTGAATAACTATTCATGTATTTTGGACCATGCTGCCAATATCAAAACAAACACTGCCAAAAAAATCTAATTACAAAAAGTTACTTGTGTGAGTTTTTAACGAAGCTCCATCCATTCACATCACAAACATACGAACGGCCCTCGCTTCTCAAGAGATCAAACCCACAAACCTGCAAGCAACAAGAAAAATTTATAGTAGGACATGAAGATAAACAGACAAATTATTTTCTTTTTGCCACAGAAAGAAGAAGCCATTTCAAACCTCATTCTCAAGATAGTATCACATGCAATAAACTTAATGCATAAAACAATGAGCAAACTTCTTCAACCCAGCTACATCTTACCTACCATAATAGTTAGCGCACAGCTTCATAGTCCCAGGACTTGTAAATTTAGATGAAGCGAAAAACTAGAACATTAAATGCTAACTTAGGATTTCCTAGGAAAAAAAAATAGGAGCCACAGTATTTCAAATTAAATCTACTGCAATGATACATAAGATTCATTTTACAAAACATTATGAAATATTCCATGATAGGACTCATCAAGAAGGTTAGTTGTCTGCAAAAGAATTGTAATACCCCGACCTTGTATAGGACTTTGTGTTAGTCACGATTTTTACTGTGCAAGATTGAGCTATTAGGATTGACCTTGTGAGTCACTCTACCTTAATTATAAGATTCTTCGAGTTAAACTTTCCTTGCCAAAACCTATTTGAAGCCATCTGGACATAATTAGTGACTACCTGTCATTATGAGTTCTGAAATTTTTTTAAATCAGGAAACTAGGACCTATATGGAGGGTATTAGAGTTTGAAAAATATGAACACTGCATATTATTGCTCATCATCTACAAAATGTTTACAATGAAGATTATATAGAGGCAGCTACTATACATTAAAAATTAGTACCTAGAGAATAAGCAACAAATTAATAGAACACTAAAAACAATATATACACTAAAAATCGTGGGAAACACCGTCGACAGTGGCCACCGTCCAACACCACCCTCCAACAAAGACCAAGAGGCCACTGTCCAACAGAGGCCACCGTCCAACAATCCCCCTCAAGCTAGTGAATATGCATTCTCCATTCCCAACTTGGATAAAATCGTCTGAAATACTGGACTACTCAACCCTTTTGTAAGTACATCAGCAAGCTGACCTTGTGTAGACACATAGGGTGTACAGATTAAACCACTCTCTAGTTTTTCTTTGATAAAATGTCTGTCAACCTCAATATACTTTGTTTGATCATGTTGTACTGGGTTATGAGCTATGCTGATTATTGACTTGTTATCACAATAAAGTCTCATCGGACCATCCCACTTGATCTTCAGATCTTCAAGAATAATCTTCAACCATAGTAGTTCACACACATCTTGAGCCATAGCTCTGAATTCTGCCTCCGCACTAGATCGTGCTACCACATTTTGTTTTTTACTTCTCCAAGTCACCAGATTTCCACCAAGAAAAGTGCAATATCTTGTAGTTGACCTTCTATCCATTGGTGATCCAGCATAATCAGCATCAGTGTATGCCTCAAGTACCACACCTCCATTTCTCTTAAATAAAATGTCTTTTCCTGGTGTTCCCTTAAGGTATTGTAACACTCGATATATTGCTCGCAAATGAGATTCTTTTGGACTGTGCATGAATTGGCTAATCACACTTACTACATATGCTATATCCGATCGTGTGTGGGATAGATAAATAAGTCTTCCCACCAGATGCTGATACATTTCTCTGTCAACTGCAGCATCTTCCTCTGCCAGTCCAAGTTTCATATTAGGATCCATAGGAGTACTAGTTGGTTTGCATGCTGTATGATCTATTTCTTTTAGGAGATCCATAACATACTTTTGTTGGGAGATGAATATACCTTGCTTAGAATGAGCAACCTCAATTCCAAAAAAGTATTTCAACCATCCTAATGCTTTAATTTCTAACTCCTTGGCTAAGCACTGACTTAGAATATATTTCTCCTTAGCATCATCTCCTATTATTATTATGTCATCAACATACACCAAGAAAGCTGTGACTCCCCCTGAAGGAGAGTGTTTAACAAACAATGTGTGATCCCCTTGGCTTTGTTTGCACCTCATAGCCAACATAATTCTAGCAAACCTTCCAAACCATGCTCGCAGTGATTGCTTGAGGCCATATAGGGCCTTTTTCAACTTACACACAGTATTAGCATGCAAATTCTTCTCATATCCTGGTGGAACCTCCATGTAGACTTCTTCTTTGAGATCTCCATGCAAGAAAGCGTTCTTGTCATCAAATTGCTGTAAATCCCAACCATAATTAGTTGTCAATGCCAATAATACCCATATTGTGTTCATCTTTGCAACTGGTACAAAAGTCTCCTGATAATCAATTCCATAAGTTTGGGTATACCCTTTGGCAACTAATCGTGCCTTATACCACTATGGATCCATCTGCTCTATATTTCACAGTATACACCCATTTACAGCCCATAATTTTCTTTCCTGCTGGTAACTGCACTAGCTCCCAAGTCTTATTCTTTTCCAATGCCTCCATCTCCTCATTCATGGTTTGTTTCCATTTTCCATTGGACAAGGCCTCAGGTAGGGTGGTAGGGAGGGCAATGATATTTAGGCTTATAAGGAAGGCTTTATGGGATGGTGAAAATTTCTCAAAGGACAAGAAGTGTGAAAGAGGGTATAATGGCGGTTCTGTGCACTCTCTTGGTTCCTTTTCTGATGGCTACAGGAAGCATTTGGTCACTACTATCCAAATGAAATTCAATTTCATCTTGCAATAAAGGGTTAGATACTATTACCTCATTCGAAGGCTCCGAGTTAGATTCTTGGGCCTACACAGGTTCAGGAACAACCATCTTCCTTCTTGTAAACACCTTGTCTTTGCCATACCTTACATTCTCAAGAGCAGACTCAACTACTGGGTTAGGAATGGTTTTGGACACAGGTTCAACAGTGACTTCAGGAGGAGGATTAGGGACAACAGGAAAAGGACCATTAGACACAAGAAGTAAGGACAAGTCAAGCAAGAAATCTTCCTTATCTTCCCTCATTGACTTCTCCCCCTGAAGATAAATGGCCGGTCGAAGGTCTCTGAGATGCCCCGTGGTCTTGCTTTGACGGAAGATCGGCTATGAAGGCCGGTTAGCAATGAAGGCCACACTGTTTGGGTACTGTTTGGGGCAATGAAGGCCAAGAAAAAAAGGGTTTGGTTGGCAATGAAGGCCGATCGAAAAAAGGCTCAGCGGAAAACAGAGACAGTCCCGGATCGGAACGGCTCTGATACCATCTTAGAGTTTGAAAAATATGAACACTATATATTATTTATATTATTGCTCATCATCTACAAAATGTTTACAATGAAGATTATATAGAGGCAGCTACTATACATTAAAAATTAGTACCTAGAGAATAAGCAACAAATTAATAGAACACTAAAAACATATCTACACTAAAAATTGTGGGAACACCGTCCACAGTGGCTACCGTCCAACAAAGACCAAGAGGCCACCGTCCAACAGAGGCCACCGTCCAACAGAGGGTTATATAAAATACACATTTTCTTGAACCCAAAATTGACAGTAATTAATCCTTAGATAATAATGAGTTACAAAATTATTTTTAATGAATTTTTTAAACCCTTTAACCTATTCGTTTTGAAGTAGGGAAGATTTAGAAGTCTTGAATTTGAAAATTTTTAATCGTTTTCAAGGATCTTAATTTTTTTGATATTTTAGTTGGATCCAAATGGAGGATATTTCCTTATTTACATTTATGTTTTCAAGCTAAGGTTTGACATTAACTTGAATAGATAAATGTAAATAAGCTAAGGAAGCCTCCTTAAATTGTTCTCAGGAAGCCAATTTCGCCCAAGACACCAAGAGACCACTTCATCCCTTAGAAACTTCATCCCTCTCTCCCGTCCATTCTCCCTCACTTATTCATGTTCCTCCATCCTTTGGCCACTGATTTTGCATGGTTCTCCATGGGTTTCAACCTTTGAAGCATCCTCATTGCTACTAGGACCCTGGTTTACGATTTTCTGACAAAAGATGTTGCAGTTTTGGGGAGACCCAAACTACCCACTTGTTTCTTTTCATTTTCTTGGCTTCTTAAGGTAATCCTAAGACTCACAACTTCTCCTATTTCATAGATTTAGTTAGATTTTACAGTGGGTATTTGGATTTTAAAGGTTGTTATTGCTAGACCCTAGGGTTTTATTTGGGGTTTCATGAATATAATTTATATTTGGCTATGCTATGGTTCTAAGTGTTGATTCTTGGTCTTGATACTTTGTTTATGGTCTTATAGATTTGTTGAAGACTCCTGGTATTTTCATTCGTTCCGCGGCAACATAGGCTTGGTTCCGCTTGGTTTTGGCTTTTGCTATGAGTTGATAATATACTCAATGACATGTTTTATGCCTTCTATACTCTCCTTACTTGTTTATTGATATAGGTCCGGCCTTATAATTTTGTATCCTATTTTATTATATGAAGCTCATTGATTTTCAACAAGTTTAAACTTGATGTTATTACTCATGGCTGGTTTGGAAAACTCCTTATCTCCTATGGTGAAAAGTTTTGGTATATCATGTGACAAGCACCTTTGAAAATATGTTATTTATTTTAAAGATATGGTCATTGTGGAAGAATGCTTATGAAAATGAATTGGGTCTTACGAATGAACTTTTGAAATTATTATGGTATTAAGTTTCAATTTCTCTAGTGATCCAAGTTTGGACATTCTAAATATTGGTTACATGAAATATATTTCTGGAATTACGGAAGTTTGACCATTGACACGTATTTATGAAAGTATAAAAATTTGTTTTCTTGGGAAGAAACTTTGACAAGATGCTGCAGCTAACGGTAGTAAGCTTTAGCCTTGGTGCACCATGTATAAATACCCTAGCTAGCAGGAGTGGTGCTAGCTCAGAGTGTTTGGCCGACACTTCCGGTATTGGATCCCTAGCTAATAGGAGTAGTGTTAGCTTGAGGTGGTGGTACACGTGCGGTATTGGTAAAGTCCCGCATAAGTATCTTTGTGATTTTGCATTAGCGACCTCCTATCAGGTTTCAGTTTATACATTGTTTTAATATCAGTATGATACACTTAGTAAATTTTGATACTTTTGATCCTATGGCTATTGAATGGTTATGGTTTATGTTAATTGGATTTGTGCAATTTAATTCAGCATTATTTCTCCCTAATAATCATTAATGAAAAACTCACGCGTGAACTTGTCCTATTCTTGTTATAGATATAGTAGCTCTCACTGGATCTTATGACTTACTCCAATATCTATGATTCTCAGATACTGTTGAATCAGGTCCAAATTCCTGCTTGCTAAAGGAGTCATCCATTTTGGTGAGCCCAGCACTTGCGTGTGGGCATCTTCTTGTTGCCATGTAGTTATGCTTTCTTGTTATATTTTAGTCATGTATAAATTCTAGATGTGCTCCATTATCTACAGATAGGATCTAACTTTTATTGTGTTTGCTTAGTTTGGGGATGATTGTATGTATATGTATATACTTTTGTTGTGCATCATGTAAATGCTTTGGTTGTTTGGAAAATCTGAATACATATATGAACATGTTGGGAATAAACAAGATGATGTACTTTTGAGATGTCCGAATGTCAAGGGAGACTTTATCAAAAGTTTGGTAGAATTTGTATATTTGATCCATTCTAATTGTTGGCTCCGTTAGGCTTGCTAGGTTGGCTAGTCCAGCCTATGTGCCGGTCATGGCACCTGGATTTGGGTCGTGACAAGGATTTAAAACACGTCAGTCAGAAGTCAAAGAAGCTACAAAATTAAAGAACTAGCAGCTATTGAAATTAAAATATTAAAATATAGGTGAAAAGAGAAATAGAAATATAACCATTGGCAAGATTCAATATAAGTACTACAGTACAAAATACCAATACTTCAATAGGTCCAACAACACTAGGGTTACTAATCAATCCAGAAATTGAACACAAATAAATCTAGTTGTACAAACAAGGAGCCATACAACATGTTTCAGAAGATAATCACACACATAAAAAACAAAACACTGTATCTTTTAATAACATGTAGTTAACACATTCACACAACATACCGCTTGCTTGAATGCAATGCAAACCTCTCTCGCCATTTCCTTCTCCACAGGAGTCAGTAACACCGGATACCTAACCTGTCAAATGAGATCATAAAAATGCTTCAACATGAAAGTCAAATTACTGATTCATGCAAGCTTTAGAATGTTATATGTATGTCCTGTCTATAAATCCACTCAAAATTTTATAACTAAGATAATCATTGGATGTTCACATGATTATGATTAGAGAACAAGCATTTACTAACATTTACCCAAAAAAAAATAGGCAACCAAAAGAATAAAAAATACCAAAGAGGGAGCTGTTACAGTTTTGAAAATCTATGAAGTAAGGTTTAGGCTGTGCTTGTTTGAGGAGGTAGATAATTTAGAATGAGAATTACTCCACACTTGCTTGGTACCCAAAAAAATGGGACAATTGAAAGTAGAGTGTAGCTCACTTATGCTCCAATCTAGAAAGTTTGGCCACTCCTATAGCATAAAAAGTTAGTTCAAAGTAATTTTCCATCCTTTACCAAGCAACAAGAGAAAATCAAAATCTTTCCTTTCCACTCTGTGTGAAATATCTTGCCAATTAATGTATATGAGTAGAGTCAATTAGTGCTTGAACAGAAGAGCAATTTTAGGAGATAATTACTCATGTAAATATGGCTGTAATTAACATGTACACATATACCCTTCTATGGTCTGATTTAGATTTTAGACACACAATTCCAGCATGCTCTCTAATTTCAAGTCACTGTTTTCACTCCCCTCCCAATTTTCCACCTTCCCACTCTCCACTTCCTTAAACAAGCACACCCCAAATTTCAAGCTATGAGAATTTTGAAACCATCAAGATTTATTCCCTCTTTAGTCCTAATAGAGTCTGCAATAATAATGGCAATTTCAATGGATTTCTCTTAGCATTTGTCTCATCAACCGAACCCGTCACTCCTTATAAGGGCAATGACTAGAATTCCACATGCAAATTTATATGAAAGTTCTCAATCAATGCACATTGGTGAAAACTATGTAAATAATGTCAAGATTCATTGTATAGGCTAACTAAATCATAACTAAATCATGTAATTAAGGTAATTAGGATTTTTTGTAATCTTTGTATTTATTACAATAACTATATAATTCAGCCTCCGTTGTATAATTCAAACACACGATTTTCTTCATATGTCTCTCCTTTTTATCTTTCAACATGGCATCTAGAGCCTAAAGAGAGGCAACCCTAGAACCGTGCTCGTCCAGTAAGCCCATCAAATGTCCATAATCTCACTCCAATTCTTGACAAACTTTCTACCCGTTCCATCAAATGTGTTTTTCTTGGTTACAATCAGTCTCAAAAGGGTTATCGTTGCTTTTTACCTACTCTCCACCATCACGTGATCTTTGCCGATATAACATTCTTCGAGTCTGTTCCCTTCTTTGACTCTTATAGTTTGACTTCTGAACCCATCACTGAGGTCTTCCCTGATCCTCCTCTTTTTGTCTTAGCTGAACCAGATACCCCTCAGCCACATCCTGTTGGAGAACCCCCACCAACTATACGCCCCTTTCAGGTCTATCATCGTCAGCCCCAACCACCTCCACTGCCACTACCTCCACCAGAAGTTTCAGAGGTCACTACGGACTCTCCTCCGAAATCAACTCCTTTACCAACTCCGACACTGCCTCCTTAGCCTGACCTTCCCATTGCTCTCTGAAAAGGTATACAATCTACTCGTAACCCTTCTCCGCAATATGTTACTTTGAGTTATCATCACCTATCTTCTTCGCATTATACATGTCTTTCTTCCTTGTCTTCTGTGTTTATTCCTAAATCTCCAAGTGACGCCTTATTCCATCCTGGGTGAAGACAAGCTATGATTGATGAAATGTGTGCCCTTCAAAAATGTGGTACTTGGGAACTTGTTCCTCTTCCTCCAGGTAAGTCTGTTGTAGGCTTTCGATGGATCTATAAAATCAAGGTTGGCCCAGATGGCAAGCTTGATCGCCTCATAGCACGTTTGGTGGCTTGGATTATAGGGACATTTTCTTGCCAATGACGAAAATGGCTTCTATTTGGCTCTTTCTATCTATGGCCATTATTCTCCATTGACCCCTTCATCAGCTGGACATCAAGAATGCTTTTCTCCATGGTGATCTAGAAGAAGAGGTTTACATGGAGCAACCACCAAGGATTGTTGCTCAGGGGGAGTCTTTTGGTCTCGTTTGTCGTCTTCACAAGTCCTTGTATGGTCTCAAACAATCTCCTCGGGCTTGGTTTCGTTGATTCAGTACTGTAGTTCAGCAATTTGGTACGATTTAGAGTAAGGCTGACCACTTTGTCTTCTATCGCCATACAGCCCGAAGTTGCATCTATTTGACTGTGTATGCGGATAACATTATTATCACTAGTAGCGATCACCAGGGTATAACTCAAATATAACAGCACCTCTGTCATCACTTTCAAACCAAAGATCTTGGCAAACATTGTTATTTCTTGGGAATCGAAGTGGTACAATCCAATGATGGTTTAGTTATCTCACAAAGGAAGTACGCTATAGACATCCTTAAGGAAACAGGTTTGTTGAACGCAAAACCTATTAACACTCCTATGGATCCTAATGTCAAGCTTCTACTGGATCAAGGAGAGCCACTTTCAGACCCAGGAAGATATAGAAGACTGGTTGGAAAATTAAACTACTTCATTGTTACCCATTCAGATATCTCTGTTGAGATTAACGAGATTCATTAATAAGGTTCCATGAACAGATTCATAGGTTCATGTATACTAGAAGTCATGTACATAGGGAGTAAGTTATCTTATTAATTACCTTGTAAATTGTACCTATTTTGATGTATATATAAATCACACCTGCTGAGTATTAGTTACTCAAGCAATTCACTATATCTGTGTTCAATCAAGTATCTCTTTTCCAATGAGTGTGGTAAGTCAGTTTCTATGCTCACCTTATGAAGGACATTGAGATACAGTCATTCGTATCCTAAAGTATATTAAAGGAGCACCAAGAAAAGGCCTCGTCTATGAAGATAAAGGTCATACTCAAATTGTTGGATATTCAGATGCTGATTGGACAGGCTCTCCTACTGATAGAAAATCCACTTCTGGGTATTGTGTATTCATCGGGAATAATATGATACTCTGGAAGAGTAAGAAACAAAATGTGGTTGCAAGGTCGAGTGCCAAAGAAGAATATCGAGCAATGACTTTAGCAACTTGTGAACTCATTTGGTTAAAATAACTGCTTAAGGAGCTTCGATTTGAGGATATTATGCAAATGACCCTCATTTGTGATAACCAAGATGCATTGTATATCTCCTCCAATCCAGTGTTTCATGAGAGGACCAAACACATAGAGATAAATTGTCATTTTATTAGAGAGAAGATCCTATCTAGAGACATCACAACTAGCTTCGTCAATTCAAATGATCAATTGGCGAATGTTTTCACTAAGTCTTTGAGAGGTCCTCAATAAGTTATATTTGTAACAAGCTAGGTGCATATAACATATATGCTCCAACTTGAGGGAGAGTGTTGAAAACTATGTAAATAGTGTCTAGATTCATTGTATAGGCTAACTAAATCATAACCAACAACAACAACAACCAAGTCTTTTCCCACTAGGTGGGGTAGGCTACATGGATCAAACGACGCCATTGTACCCTATCATAAACCAAGTCATCAGAAATGTCATACAAATCTAAATCTTTTTTAATCATTTCACCTATAATCTTTCTTGGTCTCCCTCTACCTCTAACTATTAGGCTATCTTCCACCTGATCTATTCTTCTTACAGAGGCTTCTAAGAGTCTTCTCCTTACATGTCTAAACCACCTAAGGTGAGATTCTCTCATCTTTTCCACAATAGGTGCTACCCCTACTTTCTCTCTAATGTATTCATTCTTAATCTTATCTTGTCTTGTATGACCACACATCCAGCACAACATCCTCATCTCAGTGACACTGATCTTATGCTCTTGCTAGCTTTTTACTGCCCAACATTCAGTACCATACAACATCACGAGTCATATAATTGTGCGGTAAAATTTACCATTAAACTTGAGAGACACTTTTCTATCACAAATAAATCCTGAAACACTCCTCCATTTCATCCATCCATCTTGAATCCTATGATTTACATCTCCCTCTATCTCTCCATCATTTTGTATGATTGATCCAAGATACCTAAACTGTGTGACTTGTGGTATGGTATGGTCTCCAATTTTCACCGCTAAACTAGTATTAGCACGCTTCTTACTGAACTTACTCCTGCTTAGACGGAAGTCATGTTCTTCAAAGCTCGTCTCCATAACTCTAACTTCTCATTTGTTTCCTCTCTCAACTCTCCAACTAAGACTATATCATCTGCAAAAAACATGCATTGTGGCACTGGCTCTTGGATATGCACAGTAAGCACATCCAAGACTAGGGTCAAAAGATAAGGACTCAAAGTTGACCCTTAGTGCAGTTCTATAGTTATAGGGAAATCTTCTGTAACCTCATCCTGTGTTTTCACACTAGTTTTAGCCTCTCTCCCGGGAGGAGTACTCTCCACGTACTAACTGAATTTGGGTACGGCTCGGTGCGGCTTGACGCGGCTTGGTGCGGCTTCATATATTTGCCAAACACGGTCGTTTTTTTCGGATCTGGACCACGAGCTTCGAATCCGAGTCTCAACGAGCTTCCAAATCTTCATTCTTCGTCTCCCAAGCAAGGGACTCGAACTCCGGCGAGGTCGGCGATTGCAACTCCGGCGAACTTCATTCTTCTTCTACCCAAGTCGTGCATGACGTAGTCGCTCTGGACCTAGGGCCGTGCGACGCGAGCCGTGCGACGCGAGCCGTGTGACGCGAGCACATCCAAGTGACTACGGCACGAAAATGGAGAGAAAGAAGAAAACAAAAGAGGGCCTCAAGGAAAACGAAATGGGAGAGAGAATAGTTTGGTTTAAAAGAAAAATAAAAGTACAAATTTAAGAGTTATTTTGTTTGTATTTTTTAGTACCGAGACATATACATATAATTTACTTAAGTATATATAAAAATTTATTATTAGTTTTTTAAAATGAATTAATTTACTCATTAATTTTTATGCTATGTTGTCATATTTTATTGTGTGAGATTTTAGTTCATTATACATATATATATATATATAATTTATTTTTTATATATATATATATGACGTAATGCACACTCTAGTTTTTTGAAAATTTTCGTACCCGTGGATCTGTTCATCGCACTTCACACGTAGGTTTTAGCCCCATCATACATATCTTGGATTGCTCAAATATAAGCGATACGAACTTCTTTCTTCTCCAGAGCCTTCCACAAGACCTCTCTTAGTAACCTATCGTAGGTTTTTTCCAAAACAATGAAAACCATGTGTAAGTCTTTTTTACTTCCTCCGATACCTCTTCATCAATCTTCGTAGTAGATAGATTGCTTCCATGATTGACCTCTCAGTCATAAAACCAAATTGATTCTCTGAGATGAGTCTCTTGTCTTAATCTCCGTTCAATTACTCTTTCCCATAACTTCATGGTATAACTCCACTTATGTTGAGCCTTGTTGCAAATCCCTACATAACCGGTCCCAAGCTCGAATAAAAAAGGAGGGTTGTGTTAGGCAATCGACAACCAACGTAAAACGTTGTCGAATCTCTATGACATGAACAAAATCATAACCAAATCATATAATTACGATAATTAGGATTTTTTATAATCTTTGTGTTTATTACAATAACTCTATATAATTCAGCCTCCATTGTGTAATTCAAACACACGATTTTCTTCATATGTCTCTCTTTTCTCTCTTTCAACACACATGAATCATAGTAGTGGTCCACTTTGAAAATAGCAACTTCAATAAATAATGCATTCTGTTGGTATTTGGTAATCACAATAGAGATACCAAGCATGGTTTCATTGACTTAGTGTATTTAAGCATATTTACAACAAATTGATTGGTCTAACCAAAATTGATTCTAGTCCATACGTAAACCAAAAAGTAACTCAACAAAGTGAAATCAAAACATAACCTTTATTAAAAAAAATTAAAAAAAAAAGCTTTAAAACTGCAAAATTTTAAACCAAGAGGTTTTGACTGCAAATCCTAAGAAGACAGAACTCTTCCCCTGGACTTGAGTCTTAACTAAGAATTTAGAGAATGCCCATCTTGTAATGCTAAATGGACAAACAAGGACATAAAAAATGTAGATCATAAGAACTGGGAAAGAATATGAAAGAAGAGCCTATCAAGAACCAACTCTCTCAAAAGCTTAAGCTGTTAGGTAAAGGCAGGCTCATGAATTGTTTTTATATCTAACATGGCCCCTCACACAAAAGCCCTTTCGGCTTGAAGCGTGGACAATGCATAGGCCCACCCTACCTTGTGTTGAAAGTCAACTTTTAACTATAAGAATAGGGACAGTAAGGATCGAACTCCTGACCACTTGGTCATAGAGGCTCTGATACCATGTCAAGGACCAACTCTCCCAATTTAGCTTAAGCTGTTAGGTGAAGGCTCATGAATGGTTTTATATCTAACTGAGACAATAAATTTCTGGCATGCTACTTACTTCCTTCCCATCAAGATTTCTCATAACAACACCATCAACAACAGGAGACTTCCTTGCCTCAGCATGAGCATATTCAGGACCTACTGTATACACCTACAATCATTTTGTCAAAATTCTCAAAGACCATTCTGATGTGTTAAGATATGGAGATTGGAGAAACATGACATATGTCAGAAACATTCCAAATACATTTAAAAAAAAAAAGTAACACAAAGCAACATAAACCTCAAAACTGCCAAACCTTAACATCTGTTCCTCCAGTTGGCATGAATTCCTCATAAATATAGGAGCCTTCACGCCTTACTCTTCTCACATCTGGATGGAAATCACTAGACCTGTTGCCAACCTAAGAGCATGTAATACCAAAAACAATGACCAAGTTGTTAAATTATATTTCAGTCATACGACTCAGAAAAAAATGGAAAACCAGAAATTATCAAAAAGCTTGTTAAAGAATCAACAGTCAAGCTGTTAGAAGGCCAATAAATTTTTTTTATTTATATTTATATTTATGACAAAGCATATATGCTTTCTTAAGATTGTACTGCAATATAATCACTGAAGATAGCACATGAATATTCCAACCAAGTTAACCCACCCACTTAAAAATAGAATACGTTGATGCTTATTACATTGATTAGAGCTAATAAAATCTGACCTTTCTTTTGTTAATTAGGCAAGTAACCAAACCAAAACAGCCCAGTCACAACCTTTTCAACAAGTCCATTGGAAAAAGAATGTCCTCTAGATCATTTCATGTTAACAGTTCTATATTACACCTACCTAATTACGGAGAGTGAGTTGTCAGCCTAAAGCTTACCTTCCTAAATAATTCCTTCATACCTCCACCTGCTGAGCTGGGATAGTATATCATTATACTGTGGTTATCAGCTTCACAAAGGCATAAAAATAACACTTATTACCACATTTAAGAAAATATATTTGCAATTGGGTGTATATATATATATATATAAGATGTCATCAAACATCATCAGAACTGAAAAGCTATAAAAGCTATGCATTCAAGACAGCATTCTGCATATAATCCAATAATAATTGCATGATAAGAGCATCTTGGAGAATATAACTTCTATTCATTAAATATATGGCACAACAAGAAAATTATATTAGATAACTTGACTCTGCAATACCAACAAATTTCTGAAGTACTTTAATAAGTAAATGCCAATATAGTATTTAGTGTTATGCCAACGAAATAGCATGATGCAAATTGTTTCAACCTAAATTTCAACATATTATCTAAATATTCATAATTGCAGTTAACCTTATGCCCCAGTATCATGATATATTAGGAAAGAGAAGAGCAAGGCAAACGCATATTAAATTTATATTTTACCAACAACAACAATAACAACAACAAAAGTCTTTTCTCATTAAGTGGGGTTAGCTACATGGACCAAATGATACTATTGTGTTCGGTCAAATTTGGAAAAGCCATTTATATCTAGGTCATTTTTAATGGTTTGTCTTAGAATTTTCCTTGGTTTTCCTCTACACTCATTTCTAACCAAAGGCCCAGACAGTTTAATATGACACAAATAATTACAATGCAGAAAACATAGTTAAAATAGTACACTACTACGTAATGTCAGGGAACTATGGAAAATAAATAAATAATGAAGCATAGGCAGTCTCAAATAGTGGAATATCATATATTTGATTCATGCAAATCCATGTAAACACTGACACATTATTTAACCTATTTAAAATATCAGGAATGTAAATAATTGCATCAGAAACAGCTGCACAGGACTCCTGTGCTGTACAGGTTCAATATATCACAGATGCACCTGGGCTCTATAAAAAACACACACACAATGATGGAAAATGATAAAAATGGATTTATGTCAATGATATATTTAGACTATACTTGATTCAACCAAATATTCAATAACATGTAGTTGACTATCCTTATTTCAAGGAATGTCAACATATAGATGCAATAACCAATTAGAGACAAGTCATTAGTTGTGACTTGAAGATGCAGATTATATTATCCATTTTCTACTTCTTCCATACTAGACAAGACAATGATGAACAATTATTTACATCATACACCGTGTAATTTATAGTGTGAGAATGCTACTTATTCCCAATTGCTTGTGCATGAGATTTGAATATCACTTATTTAAAACATTTTAGCTGAGTTTTCATCCATATGAATGTCCATATTGGGCTGTGTAGTAATATTTACGTTTTTTTTATTATTTTCTGAACATTTTGTGTCTCCACTCCCCATATGTTGTGTCGACATCTGTGCTCCCAAGGAAAAAGAAGAGTAAAAAAATACTTCATCCCCAAAAAGTCATTCTAATGATAAAGCAAGCCAATGCAGTGTCCATTACATATACAGTTGCTTTGTAGAAATCAAATGAAAGAAACAAGTGGCAAGGTAAAAGAGTTTCACCCTTGAATACAAAAAACAAGCTTACCATCAATAGGCTTCTCCACAAATGGCTTCCAGAAACGCACACCATGAACCTCAACAAAATCTTCTTCCTCAATAAAGTAATCCAGTTCTTGGTTTGGGACTTCCCTATTTACAAGGGCATATTTTGGAACAGGGATTCCAAACATTTCAAGACGCTTGAAGCCAGAAATTGGACATCATAAAAAAACATTATATATCAGAAAAGAGATAACATGAAGCATTTTGGATGTAATTGGTCATACATTCAAACTTAATGATAATACACAGAAATATGACTTTCGCTATGTTTAAATGAAAGGGTGCGCGCGGGGGGGGGGGGGAGGAGACAGAAATGACAAACAGACCAGTCCAAGACCAAGACAGCTTTAATAAATGACCTTTTTTATTTCTTTCCCCTCTCCCCCCTTAGCAACACTTGAAACTAAGACAAACTCAAATTAGAGTTTTTCATGGCTTGGCTTGGCTTTGCACCATAAACAACACATAATGATCAGACTTCTAATGAACAATGGCATACAGGTCAGACCTTGTAAACCCAAGCCAGGCCCTTGAAGAAAAAGTCAGGATTTGTTACATCATCAATTTTTTCAAAATACTTTTATTTTAGAATATAAAATAAATTTAGAAAAGAATCAAATAACAGAAATAAGTTTGTAGCCATAGTGATGCTTAATTTTTATCTCTTGATTTTTTTTGAGGACCAGACTTATCAGCTTAAAACCAGACAGCACATTACATAGCATTCAAGCAGGGGGGAAAAAATCTTCATTATATTTTATTTTTTTCATAGAATTTAAAACAGCAACCAAAAGAACGAAAGAAACTGATCCCGCTTACCTCATATACTTTCCTTCGGTCATGAAGAAGGTGCTGGGGCTCCAGTTCATTTACTAGAAAAGGTCTGGATCACAGTGCATGAGAAGTTTTAGATCTATAAACCTTCTCATCCAAACATTTGAAAATGAAAATACAACCAAAAAATAACAAAGGAACACAATAAAAAAGGAGAGATTATCTTAACAAATTATTCCTACAAGTATACATATTTTAAGTGAGCCTCACATTGTCTGAAAAACGGAAACCAATAAAAACAATAGAGAAAGTTCACAGTAAATTTGAGCAATAGCCCAATGATTCTATAGTCACATCAATTCAATAAGAAGAATGCTTTAGTGTGGCCAATTGAGATCTCTAGCACATCCTTCTCCAGGGGGAAAAAAACCCAGTTATTTCATCACATTGTTAGACTCAAAATTACAGGAACCACCCAGCAGGGCCAGGAGGTGAAAGTCAAACAAATAGTGGATGATCATGATACCTTGTGGAGAACTCAAAATCTTCCTAGAAGTTATAGTCTAACTCCAGTAACAATCATTTTTAATTAATGCCATGAAGCAGCCTAAAACAAAGCTTTTATACAAGAAAGACGAGATTCTCGTGATTGCACACTTCACATGATTGAAATGCATGGGAACCCGGGGATCAGACTTATCACACCAACCTTATATGAGAATTTTATGGTCAGCAAAGCTGCTTAATTCTCCACATACCATGTCGAAAGACTATCCCAAAGGCATTATGGTTCCACTAGAACAGGCAGCTGTTACAGGATACAAAATTAAGCAACACAAGCATCGGCACAAACACCCAACAAATCCTTGTACAAAACAGCAATGACCCCCCAAAAATAAGTTGTCATTGCTTCTCTAATTTTCATCACTTTTCAAGTGATGCTATTATTATTAACACAAGGATCATTCTTCTAATCACCACAAAGATTCTTAAGGGTACTTCTTCATATAGAAGTAGAAAGCAGAGACATGAAATAAGAAATTCATAGTATAAAGAATTCTCCAACCAAAAAAAAAAAAACCTAAAAAGCCCATATCTGTTTTTGTTCCCAAGAAGTCAAATCATGAACTTAAATAAGACTCTATGAATATCTTCTCTTAGAACAGCATCACAAAGTCTATATATTGTAAAATAAACATTTTAAAATTTTCAAGACAGTCATACTTAGAAAACAGAGGAACTCCCAACCATTAAGCAATCTCAGATGCGTCAATATCAGTGGTGACTCATTACTTGGATGAGTAATCTCTTTGCACAGAAGAGATCATGCAAACAATTACTTGAAATCTCACATATCAGATTCCATTGTGGAGGATACAATTTTTTCTTTAGGAATTCATCATTCCCATATGGTTAGATCGCGTTTGTACTTTGCAGCATGCCTAGATTCAACCCACTTAATTTGTAAACTTCTATTACAAACTTAACTTGAGTCGGTGTCAGTTTTAAAACTCAATTTAGTGCTGAAAATGAAAAGCTTCAGCACTGAAATTGATTTAGTGGTGTTTGTTTAATACATGCAAAGAGTTAAATTAAGAAGAAAAAAACTGAAAACATTCACACGAGAGAGGTCACTAAATGTAATCAGCAGCAATTCTTTTACTATTTTATTATATTAAATGCTACATAAAATGAAAATAATTTGAAATGCTACAAATTCAGTGCTTAACTTATAATTTTTAGTGCTGAATTTTTCAATTTTATCAAACACACCCTTAGTAGAGATCACAATTTTTGGCAATCCACAATAATCAATATCACATCCCATCTCCAAGTTAAAAGATGGACTTGCTTGCCAGCTAATACCATTAACATATTCTTGCTTCTTCTTTGTTTGCCTTCCCAATTGAGTTGCTTACAAGTTACAACCAACCCATCATCCCTCATTGTGTCTTCTCCTTATAAACACAGCCGAAAATTTTTCTTTCACAAATAAGGATGTAAAATCCTCCTAAAAAATGAAAAACGAAAAAAAGAACAACAACTCAAAGTAGCTCAAAAATGCAGGAAAGCAGTTCAATCTCTTCAATTTTCATATCAGTAATAGAAATTCCCTTGAAATACCAATGAGCAAAGCACAAAAGAAAAGCCAAAAACAAAATTGCATCTCATAACAAAAGTGAAGGGGCAACGAGACAAGAGAACAAAATAATCAAGCTTACTTCCTTAAAGCAGCATATGCCTCAGCCTTATCGAGAGGATATCCAGAGGAATAGAAGGCAATCAAACAATCACATATTGGCCAGCTGAAATAACAAAATATTTAAACTTAGTATTTAAATGGCATGACTCTAAGCACCCACAAGGTTGACAACAATAAAATAGTTCAGCTGTAACTTAAATGTTCCAAGTGCAACTATAATTCGTGTTGTCAAATCACAACCTACTCAATCCTCAGCTTATGATGGAACTTTTAAGCAGTAAATTTAGAAACATGAGTTAAAAAATTCTAAATTGGAGCTGTAAAGCAACATCAACGCTCGCTATTACTTCATATCAGAATTGAAAGATAGAGAGACTTGTACATCACACACTTCACCAGTCTCAAACTCCAGAAAGGCTTTACTGATACATGGTCATGAAAATTTTCACATACGCAAAATATTCAATCATTTGCTCCTGATGAAAATTGTAAAACCAATGTTTGCAAATTGCTTTGAAGGAGAATATTCTCCAGATGTCACAACCATTGGTATGGATGGAAGGGAATGGAATGGAAAATAACGGACAAAAACTGTTTGATCCCTCACTTGGATACATTATAATGTTAAAAAAAAAAAACACTTGATCACACAAGTGTAGCTTTTAGATTGCAGAACGAACCACAAATAGCAACACTAGACAAATATCCAAAATGTAGAGTTCAAACAAGTTTCTAGCTAATGACATCAACTATACCTCTCTACTGGTTCTTCAAGAATCACCTTGTCCCCAAAATGTATAACCTACAAATAATACATAATATTAAGGAAGAAAAAAATAATACATTGAAACAATGGAAAGCACAACTACACAATGGACCAACTCTGCTATTTTTACTCAACAAAATATAATAGAAAACAATATATATAAAATTTTTGGAAAACAAAAAAACAAAAAACAAAAGCATCGACTAACTATATATTTCGATGCATTACAAAAGAAATCAAATAATCCAAACTCTAGTGTTTCCAGTAAATTCACGAAGAAGCCAAATCCAAATACAAAATTCCAAATCAATGGAGATAAACCAGAACTTGAATTTGGAAAAAGCGAACAGTCATTCACTCACGTACCTCGAATTCACCAAACGCTTGTAACCTGTCAAAAATCTGACCCATAGGCGCCGAGAAAACCTGTAAAATATATAATCCAAAAATGAGGACCGGAAAACAGAGCCATGGAATGGAATCACACACATTCTTCCAACTCACCGCAAACCTCTGTTACCGAAACACCAAAACGCAAACACCAAAAAAACAAAAACAAAAAGAAAAGAGTGGAGTGGAAGGAGCGTCAAGAAAGCGAGAGAGAACCTCGGAGCCACATTTCACCTTCTTTTCCATCACGCAGACGCCAATCTTGATCTTCTCCGCCACCGCCATCGATGAAGGAAACTACAACTACTCCCTGCGATTCACGCTTTCAAGTTTCAAGTTTCACGTTTCAACCTCCACGCTTTTGCAATTTGCAGTGTTCAGAGAGTGCAATGGCGCGAACACGAGAAATCAGCAACGGAAGGGCATGGCCGTAACTGAATCTGCACGCATTTCGGGAGAGAAAGAGAAATGCACACAAACGGAAACTATTGAGCAGAGAAGAGAAGAATGAAGGAGAGAAAATGACGGAAACTGTTGAGAACGGAACTGCGACTCGGATAAATAGTACTAACTGGACACAGCAAAAAACCGAGTCTTTAACTCTCAAGGCAAGGACAACTCACGTGGCCGAGAAGAGAAAGAGAGAGAAAATGTAAAATGATAGAGGAGAAATTTCTAAGCAAGATGCTTTTTACGTGAACCACTTAAATTATTATTTAATATATTTAAAAATATTTTTAAAGATTAATATAATTTTACAATAAATTTAATTATTTTATTTATATCAAATAATAATTTAAATATTTATTCTAAACTGTGTCAAACAAAAATTACTCAATGAGGAGACATGATAGCTAAAAGCACTATAAAAGGCACAGCCCATGACTATCAGATATGAAATTTCCAGTGCATAATCATCACCATTCATTTTTTTTCTCTTTTTTTTCTCTCTTTTCCTTTTTCTCCATTCAATCACTGGTTGTGCATGAAAAATGTGATATTCGTGTGTGGATAGACATCATTTTCACAAGAAAAATATACTTTAGGTTCTGTAATATTTTCTTAAAATATTTTTTAATAATTTTTTTATTATTAAATAAAAAATTAAATATAATCAATATCTTAAAAAAGTAAATAAAATTCAATATTTTTATTTAATAATTAAAAAATTATTAAAAAATATATTAAGAGAAATTAGAATTATTCTATACTTTATCAAGGAGTGTGGCAGATGTTAAAGAATAAAAAATAACAAATATATTAGTAAGGATTGTGGCTAAAGTGTCCCTCCAAGTTATGGGAGTGTCTAAATTTAGTTTTTGAATCAATCACTTGGTAGATAAGTTTGATTGGGTTGAGAAAATTAAATGTATCCAAATAACATTTTAATAATAGGGTTGATTTCCAGTCATAAATTTAGACATCTGTCATTCTTAAATCAACAACACCTCTAATTAGTAGATGGAGAATCTTGTAAAATATTTAATATATTAAAAATTCAAATTATTTTGCAATTTATTTAATATTTATTATTTTTAATTAATAAATGTCCTAAGGCAATTAATTATTAGTAAAACTCATAAAAAAATAACAAAAACTGTTCATTGAAAATTTCTTATATGTTTACGAAAGAAAAAATCTCTTGTTTTTTATTATTTATTGTGCACCACTCCAATAATATTATTAAAATACAATTAAAGTATAAGATGTTAAAAAAATATAAAACTAAAGTGGTTGATATTAAATTATAAAAATAGTTAAAAAAAACATTTTAAAGACATTAGTTAAAGAATATTTAATATACTGTATCTAAATTACTTAAAGAGAAATAATAAATTTTTAAAAAAAAATATTTTCTACTTAAAGAGCATTTAATATTTTTTAAATTTTAATATATTAAATATTTTACTTTTCCTATACTCTTTAATAAATTTCTTAAATTATATAAAGAGATTTATCTTTTTCAAGCACCTAGTAATGTCTCTTGATGATTTGGGACACGTGGTTTGTTATGGGAATGGACATTTTGGGATTCTGGAATATGCAACGGAAAGGAGGGTGGTAAACTTTTTCCTGGAAGAAGACTAGAGGAGAGAGAGATTCAAGAGGTGGCCACTGGCCAGGTAGGAAAAGGTTCACAAGTTGAACTGGATTTTGGGATTTTCTGATTCTCTATTAGGAAACATCCAAGTGAGCCCAACTTTTAGGTTTCTGTATTGCTGCTTTCTGTGTCACTATCCTATGCTGAGACTGTGGTATTAATTATATTGTAGGGAGGGGATGGTCCTTTCTGGATAATCTTGAAGCCTAAATGATTAATTATTGAAAGTACCCAAAAAAAAAATTTATTATTTAGATAATTGGACAAGTGGAGTGTGGTACGCTGAGCACCTTTTTTTTGGTTTATGGAATGTTAAAGTACCTAATATTACATGAATAGTGCTTGAGGTCCCCACAAGTGTGATCATTGACCCACTCACCCAGGTCCCGTGGTTTCCTAAGCCTTTCTACCATTTTGCTCTTTTGTTTTTTACGTCATTTTAAATGCGTAGATCTTGTTTTGAGCATATTGGAATTCTGTACGTATTGTTTTTATTGAGGTTGTGATTAACAAATCATCTTCCATTTCGATAACTCAATTGTTTTATTATGTTAAAAACTAGGACATACTGTTTTTTTGTACTTATTATTTTATTTTAATTTTTATATATAAATAAATATTGTACTTGTTATTTAACTGCACATATTCTTGATAGAAGCAAGGAATTTTAATTTTAACATGTTGCACTGAGGTACTTGATCAATATTGTCCATGTTATTATACTAGTAAAACATTGTTAAACTATTGTAAACTGATTAGTTTAGTCCTGATTATGCGTAAACTTCTTGGCAATTAGTTTAATATGATGAGTGTAATTCTTTTATATTGAGAACATAAAATTTTAAATTGATAACATTCCCTCTTATATGAATTTTTGTTTACATAATCAAGTATATGTGATTATTTTATTGTTTAATTTACCTGTTCAAATTCCAGGTAAATAGCTATTTTTAAAATATTTTAATCTCATAACAATATGTGTGGTGAATAGGAATATCCTAGTCAAAATGTTAAAAAATATATATTTTATGTATGTTTAATATAATATTCACAGTCTCTTACTCAAAAAAATTAATCTCATATAAAAAATGTAGAAATACCTTAAAAAATATAATATTCATAGTTAGGATTAAAATATTATATAAGGTTTTATTAAAGGTATTGGTTAAAAAATCAAAATATAAAATTTCAAATAAAAAAATAAAATATTTTTAATTTTTAATACATTAAATATTTTATTTTTATTACAAAAATTCATTTTAACTTCTTTAATAAATATCTTTAACAAAATTATATTAAATATTAGCACATTATGATAAGAATAATTTATCAGCCAACATTCATGATTTGAATTCCACGCTTAGAAAGTTCTGGCGATGAGACTACATTGCGGAGACATTGAAAATCGGCTAAATAAATTAGAAGTTTCAAACATTCAATCGGTCGGGATAAAAGCTATAACGACAACAAGAATCCATGGTTTTAGAGTAGGTACTGTGTCCTTCTACTGAATTTTTGCGGGTAACAATTTCTATTGGCGTGCAATGCCATTCCGAGTATATCCATGGAGAAAAAAGAGTGTTGTAATAATAGAATAAGGAAAATGTTTTTTTAACAATTTAAATAAATAATTTTGAGATTACTTAAATAAGTAGTGAATATTTTTAAAATAAGTAGTGCTTTTAATTATTTATATGATAATTTTTTATTATTATACAAAGTTAGTTAAAATTTAAATTTATCACATAAGTAATAAAAATTATCACTTATTACTTTATTAGTCACCATATAATAATCTTTGTATAAGATGTGAATTTTAATTTTAATTCACTATGTATAATAGAAAAAAATCATTACATAAATAATTGAAATTATCACTTATTTTAAAGGCATTTACCACTTATATGAATTGTCCCAAAGTTATCCATTTTAACTTGTACAAATAATATGATTGATAAAATAAACAGGGGAATAAGTAGAAGATGATACTAAAAAACTACTTTGCACATGAGCTGTGTTGCATAGATATCACAATTTTTAATGGATAATTAATGATCAAATATAAGCAAATTTTGTGAAAAAATCAAATAACTCTCATACTCCCGTAGTCAAATGAAAATTAGCCTTTGGACCATCCAAGCCCAATAAGTCTAGTTGGTCATGACCATGCTAACTAGTCTATGCTAAGTTTTGGGTCACACTAAGCCCAAGTTCGTCTCGGAGGATTAGCCTGACCTGATCAAGAACCTGGGCCAACTTAGGAACACAGCCATAACAATCTTATGCTTCAAATCCAACTAAGATTAATAACTGATAAGGCAGATCCAAGTGGATAACTAAGAATTCCACTTAGCATACAATCCCCTAAATTCCTCCTAATAGGTAGGCGATTATGGGTCAACCCTAGGTACTATTTAAAAGACTAGCTTGACTGACTAAGCTAACCATGTTCCATTTTTTTTATCTTAGGCACTTAGCCTAGCTTTTGTCTTGCTAGGCTAGGTCCCTAGCAGTTCTCGCTACCACCTCCTTGGTAGGTCTTCAGCGAGCCTTTTATGGTCCTCAAACCTAGGTCTCAGAATTAGGATGGAACAATCTCATAGACGATTGAAATAAGTCGAACTTGTGAGAATACCTCGTGGTCTCACAAAAAAAAAGTAAAAAAAAGAAAAAAATTTGAATGACAAATATTAACAAAATTATAAATATGAGTAAAATAACATAACTAAAAAGAAAAAGATTCTTTCTTTTATTTGTCAATTTAACATAAATAAAGGAAAAATTTTGAAAATTTCTATTTAAAAATTTAATGTATATTAAATGGATAAAAATAAAATAAAATATTTTCACTTTCAATTTCAAACATCTATTATGAGATATTTTATCATACACATATATCTTCTTTTTTATTGTCATAAATTGTTTGTATAAAATTTTACTAGTTGAGCTATCTAACATCTTCACATATATATCTTAATTGTTTAAAAGATATTGATTGGAATAATTATACATTATTAGTTTTCTTTTTTATATGTGAACAAAGAAAAAAGTTCATCTAAAATAAGATTGTTTGTAAATTAAGTAAATAAATGTGTATCATCCCTTAATCTAATTTAATATGCATCATAATTTTAACTCACTAAATAATTTAAGGATGATTATACACTTATTTACTCACTTTAAAATCAAGCTCATTTTATAAAAATATTCTCCGATCTTAAAATAACAAATCATATCTTTATTTAATTTTGTATTTTCTATTATATATTTTCTAATTCTATCTTATATTTTTCATATGTAAATAATTGTAATATTGATAATAATAATAATAATAATAATAATAACAAGTTTAATCACAATTATAAATTGAAATTTAACTTTAAACTATTATCAGCATAAAATTTGCTGGAGTTATCATTTTACCACGTTGCAATGGCCTAAGAAAAAAAACATTGTTACTATATCATTTAAATGATTTAAATGACAATGAGAAAATTTCATGTGACTCACATGTAGAAAAATATGATAAGTCGTTATTTTAATAAGTTATAAAGTTGTCCTCATAAATAAAAGAAAATATCATATGACCCACATGTGAAAATATGATAACACAAATTGAATGAGTTACAAAATTATGCTATACAAGTTACAAATAATGCATCTAATAAAGCTTATTTTATAATTAGACTAGTGATGAGGGGTATGAGTAATTTGTATGAAATTATAGATATAGATTCAAACTTTATTACTACCGTTATACTAAAAAGAAGAAGAAGCTTATTTTATAGTTTATACCATATTTGAGATATCTTAATAAAAATAAATCAATAATGATGATATTTATAAGAGTAATGTTACTTATATAAACATTTTATGTCACACACCTCATTGAAATTTAACCCTCACCCTTTATTTCTCTATATTCTCTCTTTCATTTTCTCTCTCCACCATCAAGAACTCCCATTGCTTTTCTTCAATGTGATCTATGAGATTGTTGCTTCGTGCAACAAGCATTATTATATTTAGGCTAAAATGTAAATAATATAATCTAATTATATGTTGATTTTATTGTATGCATTTATTTTTTTTTTATTGTACTGATTTATTTTCTTTATTGTACAAATTTATTCTTTTATTCTCATTATTAGGGTAGATTTAATTCTTATATTATGATATATTTGTTTCTTGTAATTTAGCTCTATTTTAAGTAAATCATTATTGTCATAAACCTATATAATGTAAATCATACCTGTACAATATGATCATGAAATAATATTCAGAAATAATCTAGGGGGAGAACACTCAGGAAGCTGAGGCTGAGTTCTTCTTGCCTGAGCCCTTCCTTCCTTTACCATCTGACTCTACACAGGAATTAGCATCTTCTTCTGGCACCTCACTTGAACTAGCCCAACAGCAACTTCAGACGTCCAAACCAACGGTAAGAACTAAAGATACAAGTTTTCCTATCTCTGAACTTCCTATTTTTGAACCTAACCCAGATAATACTATTCCTGAACCTGTTAACATGTCTTTGAATAATTGTGAACCTGTCCTAGATGACTTACCCATTGCATTAAGGAAAGGGAAAAGGTATTGTCCCAATCCAAAGTACCCTATTTCTCAATTTGTCTCTTCTAAAATCTTTCAATGTAGTACCAGAGTTTCATTTCAGCCATAGATTCTATTAAAATCCCAACATCAGTACATGAAGTATTGAAGGATAAGAACTGGATTCAAGCCATGAATGAGGAGATGAGTGCATTGGAAAGGAATGGAACATGGGAGATTGTTGAAAGGCCAGGTGACAAAAGGCCAGTTGGGTGTCGATGGATATATACTTTGAAATATCGGTCTGATGGTACACTAGACCGGTATAAAGCAAGGTTGGTGGCAAAGGGATACACTCAGACTTATGGAATTGACTATGAGGAGACATTTGCGCCAGTAGCCAAGATGAATACTGTAAGGATCTTACTCTCCCTTGCTGCTCATTTTGGGTGGGAATTACACCAATTCGATGTTAAAAATGCTTTTCTTCATGGAGACTTAGAGGAGGAAGTTTATATGGAAATTCTCCCTGGATATGATTCCACTAATGGAAGGAACAAGGTGTGCAGGTTAAAGAAGGCGTTATACGGGTTAAAGCAGTCTCCCCGTGCTTGGTTTGGAAGATTCACCAAAACAATGGTGTCCCTGGGTTACAAACAAAGTCAAGGTGATCATACTCTCTTTTTTAAATATTCACAAGAAGGTAAACTCACAGTTTTACTTGTGTATGTTGATGACATCATTATATCAGGTGATGACTTAGTTGAGAAGCAACTCCTAAAGGAGAAATTAGCTGCTGAGTTCGAAATGAAAGATCTTGGAAGATTAAAGTACTTCCTTGGAATTGAAGTTGCCTACTCTAAGCAAGGTATTTTCATCTCACAAAGAAAATATGTCTTAGATATTCTCAAAGAAACTGGAAAACTCGGGTGTAAGCCAACTGGTGTACCAATTGAGCAGAATCACAAAATGAGAAATGATGAAGAGAGTCCCAAGGTAGATAAATCTCAATATCAGAGGCTAGTTGGGAAACTGATATACCTGGCACATACCAGACCTGATCTAGCATATGCTGTCAGTATTGTTAGTCAATTCATGCATGATCCGAGGGAGAGACACATGCAGGCCGTGGATCGAATTCTACAATATCTTAAAACCACGCCTGGAAGAGGACTACTATTTAAAAAAGGGGGAAACCTGTCCATGGAAGTGTATACGGATGCTGACTATGCAGGTTCGGTTACTGACAGAAGGTCAACATCAGGTTATTGTATGTTTCTAGGTGGAAATCTAGTAACATGGAGAAGTAAGAAACAAAACGTAGTGGCACGGTCGAGTGCGTGTTTCGAGTTTCGAGCTATGGCACAAGGAGTTTGTGAGTTGCTATGGATGAAGATCATACTAGATGACTTGAGAATAAAGTATGAAGCACCTATGAAGTTTTTTTGTGATAACAAATCAGCCATTAGCATTGCCCTTAATCCTGTTCAACATGACAGGACAAAGCACATTGAAATAGACTGACACTTTATCAAGGAAAAATTGGATAGTGGGCTCATAGCCACAGCATACGTTCCTTCGAGACATCAGTTGGCAGATGTGTTAACTAAGGGACTACTTACAGAGCACTTTCAAGATCTTACTGGCAAGTTGGGAATGATAGATATCCATTCACTAGCTTGAGGGGGAGTGTTGGACTTTATTGTACAGATTTATTTTCTTTATTGTACAGATTTATTTTCTTTATTGTACAGATTTATTCTTTTATTCTCATTATTAGGGTAGATTTGATTCTTGTATTATGACATATTTGTTTCCTGTAATTTAGCTCTATTTTAGGCAAGTCATTATTATCATAAACTTATATAATGTAAATCATACCTGTACAATATGATCATGAAATAATATTCAGAAATATTCTGTCTCTTTCAAGTTTATACATCAATTGAAAAAAAAAACGTAGTTTAAAATTAAGTAACTCAATTCGTTAAATTATTATACTGTGCATATTAACTCTATATAAAAAGTTTTTTTTTACAAATACACAAGAAGTTTATTATGCATAAAATTTGACAAGTTTAAGAAGTTAAGTTGTAAAGAGTTTAAAACTATGAGAGAGATTCTGCCATTGACTCATAGTTAGATAAGTTTAAGTGCATATTTTAATTTTTTATTTATAAAGGTCCATAATTTTACCTGTAAATTGACCGTATAAGCATCAACTAAGACACTATCACAGGAATTTACATCATACACTATCGACCATAAGTTCATACTGAATCAATACATGTATAGAGTTGTGTGCTCTGAATTTTAGAACTATGATGTAAGGTACGTAGATTCATTCCTTTTACATTGAGTGCCTTCTTTTTCTTTTTAATGACTATCTGAATGATGAATTTTTTTTAATAATATAATAACACAAAATTGAATAATGGAAGAAGAACGTTTTAATCATGCCTAAGTTTCATTGGAAAGAAAGAAGGTTTAATCTTTCAAACGTAGGGGATATTCCTTTAGATAAAAGCCTAAAACACGTGTAGTTAGGATAATAATTAGTAATGTCATTATAATTAGTGCAATTCTAAGGGGTTGATGGTAAATGAGTATATGATATGTAAGTAAGTACACAATTACATATTTAAATCTTACTTATGTCAATTTTTTAGGTTCAAGTCGTAAGGAATTTCTTTGTAAACTCTCTAGTCCAAACATAAATAACTTGTCTTTGATTAAAATTGAGAGATAAATTAATTAAAATGTGTGTAAAATGACTCGCACTTATACAAATTTACGATTTAAGCATGCGAGAAAGCACATGTTAAAAAGGTCATCTCAATACCCCAAACAAATTTTAGTATCACGACAAAGGAGGATTATTTATTGATACTCCTATTTGTCTATTATCACTATTGTTACGGGTGTCATAATGAATCAAACTCAATGGATCAGTTTGAATAATTTGATAAAATAGACAAATTGAGCCAAAAAATGATACAAAAAGGAATTTTTATCCCAATGGGGCCAACTAGCAAGCCTGATGTTTAATTTTTAAATTATGATATTATTATATAATTTATATGACACATAAAGTTTTTTTTCTTATATTTTAATGTAAATTAATATTTTTGTTACAAAAATAATTTTATTTAATGTTTAATAGAATTTAAACTAAGTAATAAAAAAAAAGCAACCCCCCTCCCATAACCCGTATAGGGTCAAGCTACGCTAGTTCTTTTTAACCTGCAATGTTTCTAACTTGGTTCAAAATTTAATTGGCCTATTGTGAGCCGGTCCATCTTGACACTTCTAACTATTGTTTAATTAATTAATATTTTTATCATTTTTTAAAAATATCCTTTCTTAGTAGTAAATATGTTAGAGTATCTATTTAATAAATGGTATTTTAGAAAAATAGTAAAAAAGTTAGTTTAAAAACAGTAATAATAGACAAATAAGAATAGCAATAATTATTTTGTGATAAAGGAATTTTATGAAATGTATTTTTTAAGATACAATACCAATAATAAATTATCAAATATTTTATTCACTATTAAATTTTTTTAAACATTAATTATAAAATCAATATTCCATAAATATTTGAAAACTTACTTCAATTACCATACGGATCAAGTATGACTGAAATTCCCTTGAGGGATAAAGAAACTTAATTAGACAAAGAAAGAAAGAAAGTAGTGCAACTATGCAAGGTACGGAAAAAAAATTCTCGCTCCCTCATGTTATGTTCCTATTAATGAAATGGAATAAAATAAATGAGGTAAGGTGTAATATAATAACATTAATTATTATTATTTGAATATTTTAAATTAGAATGGAACAAATTGAAATCTAATAGAATTTATTTTTTATATTTCATTCTATTATATATATATATAAATTTTGGAGAATATGAGATAGAATTAATATTTATTTATTAATATAATTATTAAATTATTTTTTTCTTTAACATGGTAAACTAAGAAAAAAATCTTTTGTTTTTCGATTTTCTTAATGTTGACACCACAAGGTGAATTTTATAATGAGTTGGTGAGAATGAGCTCGTTATAGAATTATTATATTCAAAGCTTGTAGTAATGATCTTCTTTTTTTTTATTTGATTTAAAGGGGAGTAAAATTTTACTATAGATAGACATTTATTTTTTTTCAAACCTTATCTCACCTCAAATTCTTGTCTTTTAACAACTTAAAAATTAAAATGATGTTTATGAGTGAAGATACAAAATAAATTTTTGATTCAAACCCTCATTCTACCTCAAACATTTTAATCCCGTAAAATAGTGAGTCTTTAAAAAATATAATGACATGTCTTGACTTTCGTTATTTTTATTTTTATTTTAAATTTTAAAATATATATAGTTGTTTTATTAAATAAATTGAAAAAAGGTGAAAAGAAAAAATAAAAAAAAGGTGAACAAGAGAATTACAATATAACCATCAATAAAAAGGTTATTTTTTTACATAATTATTAAATAATATGTAAACAATAATTAACATATTTTTAGCTAAAAATTATTAAATTTTATTATATTTGAGATAAGAACTTCTTATCATTCTAGTCCTTTCTACTAAATTTTTTAAATAAGAGAATAAAAACTTTTATCTATTTTATTATTAAGTATCTAAACAATAATATATAATCTTTATTTAATTCTATTCTATTTCATTCTAATTTATTCTATCTTATATAATTTTATTTCATCTATCATTAATTATCCAGCCATAACATAAAGTGTTAGGAAAAATGGGTGAAGGAGAGTGGGCCCCGAACGCGTTTCCCACGGAACTCCGTTTGGACTCTGGACACAGATGCTTCATACTTTCTGTTTCTGAAGAATAGGATATTGCTAATAAAAGCTGGAGCGATCATGCCTCGAGTTATTTATTTAACCATTGGATCAATTAAAATTCTTGAGATATATGTGAATTTAAGTTAATAAATAAAAAAATTAAATAAACTATGCAGGATAAGGTCGAGCATTTGAATGCTCCATCGTGTCATAGCATAACCCGACTGAATATACCTTCGCACTTTCTTTTCAACTTCAAGACAACTTCGTATGGAATGTAAACCAAAGTCTACGATTTATATTATTAAAAAATATTATATTAAAATTCAAGCTATTATTTAAAATAGTTTATAAATTATATATTATAGATATAACGAAAGTGTCAGTCTATTTGAAGTTAATTAGACAGGTGGAGTGAAATCAATTCTTCTAATTCATAATGGGTTTCTTGCACCCCACCACATGCAACCTGGTTGCTGGAATCCTTTCACCAACCTTGCACTCATCATTTCATTCAAATTCATCGTTAACCTTATGAAACACTTTAAGAACTCGGTCACAACTCAAAACCAAAGTTTAGTTTCCTCGCATTTGGGTGGTAGTGAAGAGTAATGGATTCAGAAATTTAAAATAAGGAAAAAGATGATCTTACATTTCTTTTAGCGGTGTAGGTACTGTACACACTTTTTTTAAAGGTATGTGATTGAGAGAAAAAAAGTGATAAAAAAAATAAGTATAATGAATGATATTAGGTGAGATGTGAAAATGAGTATACGCATTATTTGTGGTAAGAATATCAGAGTTGTTAAAATAAAGATAAATGCAACACATAAGTATAAAAAAAAAATCAAATGAAAGAATATAAAACAACAACTAAGTCTTGTCTTAGTAGATAAGATCAATTATATAGATCAAATGATACTATTGTATCTTATCATAAACCAAGTTTTTAGAAATGTCATTCAAATCTATATATTTTTTTTTTATCGTTTTACCTATAATATTTCTTGATCTTTTTCTATCTCTAACTATTGAGCAATCTGCCACCTGATCTACTATTCTTACAAAAGCTTATAAAGATCTTCCATTTACATGTCCAAATCACTTAAGGTAAAATTTTCTCATATTTTTTACAATAGATGCTATCCCTACTTTCTCTCTAATGCATTCATTTTTAATCTTATCTTGTATAGCCACACACCTAACGCAACATCTTCATCTCAAGGACACTGATCTCATGCTCTTGTTAACTTTTTACTACTTAATATTTAATATCATATAACATCACAAACCTTATAACTATACGATAAAATTTACTTTTAAACTTAAAAATAAAAGAATATATTAATAAAAAAATAAAAAATCGATTTAAAAAAATCAAATGAAAAAATATATTAATAAAAAAATAAAAGATCAATTTTCAGTTATTTTTATTCTTTTAATGATGATAAAATTTTCATCATCATTACTATCAAATATTTTCATCTCTCTCAATATATATAATCTTGTTAGATAGATTGCAACTTTTTATTATTATAGATTTACTCTTTTATCCATCATATAAAAACAAAGTTAAAAATATAAAAAGAATAAAAATAAAAAATGACTATAATGAATAATCAAAAAATTCTAAAATTAAATGGGAGCATGTATCCTTTTTTGAGTAGGTCCGTCCCTGGTACAAAAAACAAGTTAGTTTATAGTTTTATCAAGGGAAATATATTTTGGTAAATGACAATAGGATTGGTTGATATAGACAATTTTTTTAAAAAATAAAATCAAACTAAGTTATTAGATTAAAAACACCAAAGAACTGGTAATTAAATTTATGTACTTAATAAAATTACTAATTAGTTGTATAATTAACAAATTTCCATTAATTAGTTTCTTTTAAGTTATTTTTAACAGCTTATTTTCTAAGAACTTTTCTTATTAAAAAACTCATCCACTAAACCATGTCAAAGTACATCCAAAAAGAATAAGATAAATAAACTTATCCTCCTCGAGCCCCCAAAAAAGAAAAACCAACTTGCTCCAAAAAAGCATGATACTACCCACCAATTAGCGTTCACTTTGAACCTAGATAAGAGCCAAGTGCTAATCCACCAATCGTGGTTCCTGCAATGAATCCTCCCGACCAAGCATTCTGCACAAAACAAAGGAAAATGGACGAAGCTCTTGAGTCTTGAGTATACCATCAATCAATTAATAGAGTTCTTCTCCTTTTCTTCTTATAAAAAAAGTGGATGAACCAGCTGTGGCTCCTGGGAAAAATGAACCGTCAACTTATGCTACTTTCTAATGAATTATATTACATACTAAAACATTATTATATTTATGATGATTAATTACACATAAAGAAATTTTCTTTTAGTATTAAATTGCACAACATTGTATTATAATTCTTTACACACAAAATTTAATTTTTTTATCATTATTTTTTAATTTTATAAATTATATCCATATTTTTTTATATAAACTTGCATATAATTTAACAACTAATATATATATATATATATATATATATATATATATATATATATATACTACTAGTGACACACATTTACACATCATTTCACATTTATACAATTTTTAACATATAATTACAGGTGATCTCACATCATTTTCTACATAACTACACACCTACATTCTAATTATGTCATTTTATGGTGATGCCAAGAGATGTAAGGCTTAGTAACTTGTGACAAGCATTATTCTTTATTGATTTCCTTGTCTGTCTATTATTTTCCTATGAAAGAAGGCCACATAAAATTTCATTGAATGGCCAACAATACATTGATCTTTAAAGAGAAGACTTCACAGTTCTCTTACCTGACTAACCAATAAAAAATATCAATATAATGAGGGGTTCACTTTCCATGTCTATTAAATATGGAAGAATGAGATGACTTTCACTGTCTATCAAAATGCCGTGACGGTTGACGAGCTTCTTTTTTATATTGTATGGTATATGCTTCGAATACTTTGAGAGGAAAAATCATGGAGCTTATGCTATCTTAACAGAAATACGTCAAATGTGGGGCAATACGAAAGCACAACGAAAATATCCAATGACGGTTAAAGTTGAAGTGAAACTTCAAACAAGAATATACCACAAGCCAAAACCATGTTCTCCATGGCAAGAAATCAACATTCCCGCGTTTGACATATACAATATTATATTATGATCAACTTTGGAAATCGGGGTTATGGGCCATACTTATGGGCTAACAATCATATGTCATAGAAGACAATCTTATAGTCACATGTATTTTACCTGGAAATTGAAACCACCAGTTATCCCATCAACATTCAGTATCTGCAAAAGATAGACATTAGATTACCACACCATAGATTTATAGTTATTTCTACAAAAGTTAAAATAAGAAAAAAAGGCTTTAAGCTACCTCTCCCGCGAAGAACAGATGTGAATAAATTTTGCTTTCCATTGTATTAAGAGAAATCTTCAAAAAAAGAAAAGAAAAGAAAAGGGCAGCTGAATTATATTTCTGAGTTCTAACCACCAACAGAAGGGTAGGGGGGAAAAGGAAAAAGAGTGAGAAAGAAAGATAACCTCTGATAAGGGAACACCACCAGCAGTAACAAATTCATCCTTAAATCGACCCTTCATTAGGGAACAAAAAAAGAAAGTTGTATGAAGGAAACATCACAATATTAATGTTAAAGAAAGGATAGGAAATCTTACCTTGCCCGTAACTTCAAATGTGCAGT
The DNA here is from genome assembly GCA_029884595.1 of Ormosia semicastrata. Taxonomy (NCBI): domain Eukaryota; kingdom Viridiplantae; phylum Streptophyta; class Magnoliopsida; order Fabales; family Fabaceae; genus Ormosia; species Ormosia semicastrata. The sequence goes on along the minus strand of JAQQTO010000021.1, from coordinate 6,456,937 downwards.
CCTTTAACATAGAACCAATAGACATCAATGAATTATTTGAAATGGAAGCCCACAAGATATCTCCACTTAAACCCTACATATGAATAACATTTAAATAGTTTGTAACGAATTTTCTTTTGTCACAACTGCAAATTAATTAAAGAATTAGGAATAACTATAAAACCTGCCGTTCCAATACATAGCTCCAAAATCTTTTTGATATGCCAAATTCAGGAGGACACGAATTAAGTACTTTTTGTTTCTACAAAGGCACAAGCAAAACAACTTACTGCAACCATTCTGAACATAATTGGCCTCAATCTTATAATGCGACATCATAGTTGAAATTTACAATGAACTAGCCTATGTTCAAAATGCATACCTTGAATTTAATGCTAGTTTCTGAGCTCAAGTAAAAAATTATGGAAAGGAGAAATAGCAAGATTGTAACTCTCTTGATACAACTTCATACTCAACCATCAAAAGATATTAGACAGAGTTCTTGTAATTGCATTTTGTATGCTCAGATTAGTCATTCCAACTATTAAGAAAACCAATCTTTTTGTTCTTCCTAAACACTTGAAATCCATAAAAAAAATCCAGCAAGATAAAAGGATTTATGCAACAAACATTAACCAACCTAGAACCCCATTGGTCAAATAATATGAATCACCTTCCTCTTCCAACTTAATACAGCATAACATGCAAGTAGGTTTCTAGAATTTTGCAGTAAGCACTGATCCATAATTTACCGCAAATTGATGCTTGTGATGAGAAAGAATGGGCTTCAAACTTCTCACATGCAGATCTGGGATAAAATCCATAATAAGTCTCCCTGCATCCAAATGATACCAATATCTGTAAAAGCAAAAATGAAAATTTACTTTAATCCTATGTTTGGAACACTTTAGAATTGAAAAGAATTCATTTGAAATGAAAATGATTTACAAATCCTATCAAAAGTTACAAATCATGAGATATTACACACAAAATGATTTGTAAATACATTGAAGTCTTAAACTATTACCATTCCAAACCAGTTTCATACAAGAATTCTCTTCAATTCTATCATAATTTTAAAGATTCCAAACACAGGGTAAGGGAAAAGACTTTCCTTTACCTTTGTAACCTGAACTGAACAGATAACGAGCACCCCAAGCAGATAACCGAAGAATAACTGGCCCACTGAGTCCCCAGTGTGTAACTAACATGGGGCCTACCTAAAATTTCAACATATTATGCATAAATGGTTTTCACTATTTGATCTGTGGTAATTATAAAACATACCTGTGTAAGCTGAGGTATATTCCTTTGGACACTATCCAATTTTAACCTCACTTTAACTTTAGGGAATGTAACCTGAAAATTAAAGTTAAAAATATAAAAGAGAAGAAAAGAAACGAAAATAAAAAAGAAGCTTGAGTTAATCAGAAACAATTCTATAATCACCAGTCCTGAATAATGAGTTATAGATAGTAAGATGACCAAAAGAAGAATAACACTTGACTAGATGAAGAGAGCCTCAATGACTCCATCTTGGTTATTAAAACAGTTGATTAAATAGTGATAAAATCAGGTCCCAAACCCTGAATAGGGAAAGTATTAAGTGAGGACTATGAGTAATAGGTGCTGGGGAATGGTCAATTCTCCTCCCAAGTCCCACCTCCTGTTCTCCTATCCACTTATCATTAACAGACAACCACCAGGACATATCGTAAATCATTCATTGCACGGCAGACACAGCTTTGTTCAATAGACATTGATTTCAGCTACCCAAAAGCACACTCTTCCACAAATATTTTAGAATTATATCAGATTTTATCTTTCAGTCAGTAAACTTGGCAACCTATCATTATTATGTGGTGAAAGTAGCTTTAATGTCATTCATAATTCACTGTTTTACTTTTTCTCAATCTATACCTCACAAATGAATTATGGCAATTCCCATTAACACAACGAAAAGTGGACAAGCATGCTTCCACTGAAAAGCTATATAAAGAAGTTGCTATGGCCAAGAAAAGGAAAAAGGATATAGAAAAAGAACTAGAACTTGAAAGTTTCTTAAAATTACAATGCAAGAGCTTCACAGATTAATACTTTACCCCAGACAACTCCCTCAAACGCAAATCTTCTACTTTAAAAGTAAATAAGCTTGGCACTGGATCTACAATTGAATGACCAAGCTGAGATGCAAGAGCATAACCCTATGACAGAAAGAACTAGTTTAAAAAAAATCTGATCTGATTCAAGCATCTCAATTCAAAGAAATCAATTATCCACCACAACCTGTTGGCTACTGCCACTAGCAATCAATAGATAATCAGCTTCAACATGTTCAACATGATTAGCTGGTTGCTGCTCAACCTCGAGAAGGAATTTGCCACTATTCGCAACAGACACTGCTGTTACAGTTTTTCTAGTCTGCACAGAAACTGAATGAGAATACACAGTTCAGCATTGACAATTTGAATATACATCATTGTAAATCCTGAATTCAAATGAATGCAACAATGAGACAAAAGTAGGAAATAAGTGGAGAATTATGACTTCTAATAATTTATTAATGAATTTATAGATAGGGATCAAGGAATACGAAGTTTAGCATTGCCAACTTGAAGATATACCACGTTATCAAAAAATTTTCCATTTTGTGAAATGGATAATTCAAGTTAATGTAGAACTAAGATAAATGTAGCAAAGAGTGGGTAATGACAATTTTTAATTCACAAATTATGAATTACAAATTGAAAAATGAAAAGTATATTAGTGTTTTCTATTAAAAAATACTCCTTTTTGTACAGCCACATGAAAAGATAGTAGACACTAAAAGATCTACTACAAGAGGTGAGAAAGGAGAAAGCAATCAAACAAGAGGTAAGAAAGATCTTATGCCATAACGTTTTTATATTATATACTGTATTGAAGGTAATTTTAACTTTTAGTTTAAGGAAACATCAAGACTTTCAACTGCTTTTGAGATAATAAATATAACTGTTTATAGTAAATTATGAAGTTAGAACAGAAAACATAGATTTTAACTCAAATTTTAAAACTAACAAGTAAATTCTAAACTAAAGATCATTAATACCAATGGTATAACATTTTGGCTTAAGAAAAACTGAACCTAGAACAAATATTTATGTTAGACCACAGAGAAAACTACAAAATGAAAAAGCCTGATTCACCAGCTACACAAATGTTATACCTAGAGACCAGGATTTAACTTCAGACAAACATATTCACCCTGTAACAGTGAGAGATGGGGTTTATGAACACATAAGAAGCAAGTAACATAATGCTCAGTAGTTTTCAAACATACGAGGCTTCACCAAGCAGAATCCACATGATACAAAAAGCCAATAGCATTACTTACTAAGTCCACATACCTCCTCTTTGCTTTACTTCAGACATGAGACAATCAATTATCGAAGAAGAACTATTGCTGACAGGAAATACCCTACCATCATCCTCAACCTATGAGCAGTTAATCATAAATCAGAGATGTACATTTTCTTTTTTTGGGGATAAAAGATAAATCAGAGATGTACATTAGAAACAGAAACAACTAAAAAGCAGCTTTTCAAAGGACAACCTTCAGTTCCACCCCATGAGAGGCAAACCAAGACATGGTATCCATCGGACCATGCAAATTAAAGAAAGATCCTCTCAGTTCCTTGTGACCCCTTGGATAGTTTTCTGCCAAAATCTACAAACTATAATAATCATTCCAAACATCAAGTTACCATTACGATACAAGTAGGACACAACAAAACAAATATCCAAGACTGAAATCAACACTGATAACACTGACAGGACTAAAAATTATTAATCCCTCATAGGAAAGAAACCAACAGAATGATCTTTAGTTGATTACTAATTTGAAGTACCCAAATTAACTTCTGTTCATTTATTTTTATTACAAAAAAAATAAATAAATAAAAAAACAGTGCTGATGACTGGAAAGTGAAAAGGAATAGTGTTATGCTACAAGGTAGTTTAACAGACTATGCCACAATAAGAATATATCTGTGTTTAACTTCACTAGGAAAGAAGGATTACCATATTGTCAGCACAATGGCCATTTGTCACATTGCACCGGCCTCCTCCAGAAACTTTCACCTGCCAACAATACCATGAGATGAACAAATGAGAATGAGAAAAAAAAAACAGCTGCACAATTTAATAACTTGATAGCATTATCCACATGGAGCCAAAAGGAATATGACACAGACCTTGGATAGAGGCTTTCCCTTCTCAATAATCACCACACTGAGGTGGGGTGCCACAGTCTTAGCATGAATTGCTCCATATACACCTGCTGCTCCACCCCCAACAACCACCAACAGTTCTTCCTTTGACTGCACAACAAAGACCACATTCTTAAAGTAATATAGTTGGTGTCAATCACCACTAATCCCAAAAGTAATGGGGCTAGAATAACAGTTGGTTAGAAAAGTAATGGGGCTAGAATAACTGGACCAAAGAATTAAGAACAACAAAAATGGTACCTACCTTTGTAGCTTGGCAAATGGCATGGGTAGAGCACTTCCTTTCTCTGGGGGTTAAGACAAGCCTTGCACGTTTCCAAGCATTGGTAGGAACCAGTGAGGAAAACCCAAGATAGAGGACGAAGCGGTTTGCTTGTCCAGAACCTGATGAGTACTTGGTTACCAAGTTCTGCTGACACACGGGTATAGCTGCTGCCATGGTCTCATCCCAATGGAAATGCTCGTGCGCTGTTACTCTATCTACAATTATATTATATTCACCACCCTGAATCTTTGTGAAATTATAAAAACAGTCCATTAGTTTATGAAAATGAAATTGCACTCTTTTTTATAAAAAAAAACAAAAACAAAAATTGCACTTTTTTAATTTTGCACAGAAATTTCAAATTTGTACCCATGGGTATTTCCCTATCCATGCTCATCAATACCATATATAAAAATATGGAGCTTGTTTGGTTTCTTTTTTTTTAAGTTGAAAAAGAAAGTGTATTTACAACATACACCTTGCGGGTTTCCTGCTTGCCTAGGCGCAATATAGGCAAGGGTCTCATCTCATTGGAAAATCCAGTGATAGAGGACGAAGCAGTTTGCTTGTCCAGAACCTAATGAGTACTTGGTTACCAAGCTCTGCTGACACACGGGTATAGCTGCTGCCATGGTCTCATCTCATTGGAAATGCTCGTGCGCTGTTACTCTATCTACAATTATATTATATTCACCACCCTGAATCTTTGTGAAATTATAAAAACAGTCCATTAGTTTATGAAAATGAAATTACACTCTTTTTTATAAAAAAACAAAAATTGCATTTTTTTAATTTTGCACAAAAATTTCAAATTTGTACCCATGGGTATACCCCTGTCCATGTTCATCAATATCATATATAAAAATATGGACTTTGTTTGGTTTCCTTTTTTAAAGTTGAAAAAGAAAGTGTTTTCACAACATATACCATGCGGGTTTCCTGCTTGTCTAGGCGCGATATAGGCACGGGAGCAAGACTGAAGGTGACAGCAGAGGTACGTGCAAAATACACTTCAACACCTAAGTGAATGTATAAAGATGGAAGGCATAAGTGTTTAAGTTAAAAAGGATAACTCATTCAAAAATGCTGAAGTCACCACTGTTTGTAGGGGGTTAAAGTTATAGCTTTCATAGGGTGTGCAATACACCTCCCTCAGGCTAGTCACATTGATGGGGGCACTTTGGATGGAAAGTTTGTTACCTTGGTGGCATACTAGGCGGTGCCACGTGTCCAATTTATTAGAGAGATCATTCTGGAACTTGGGGAGGATCATTTTGGAATTCAGGTCTTGGATCCTTGGATTGGTTTGGATGTCAAGTGGGGGAGCCCTTGTTGCGATAAGGCCGGCTAGGGCCCCAACGCTGGTTGTGTGGCGTCAAGGTTAAGAGAGAAGACTCAAGCCCGGATCATGCTTTTCAAGGTTGGGTAATAGCTAAAAGCCCAAGTGGCACTCTTTAAGGCCTTGAAAAATATTTATCACACACCATTTTTGTTTACACTAGCTTTTACATCACTTGATGTGATCATTTGATCTACTGGTAATTACCTCTTGATATTAAGTTAATTACTACTTATGTTAATGTAATTACAAAATAAACTAAAGAGTTCATTTTATAGGAGAAAATTCATTTATGACAGTTTTAAATGAATTATTATATAACTCTTATATTAAGGTACACACTACTAAGATTTAAGATTTTTACGAAGTTAATGAAAAATAAATTTTTGAATGTTCATTTGATGGGTCTGAATTAGTTACTATCTAACTTAAAGTTAATTATCATATGATATTAAACTAATTACTAGTAGGCGTTAAGATATTTAAAAATAAGTGAAAGATTTTAATAATTTGGAAGAAAGTTCATTTGGGATTCTGAATGAATTAATTACCTAACATAAAAGTAATTATTATCTTATATTAAACTAATTACTATTAAGTTTTAAGGTTATTACAAAATAAATAAAAGAGCATTTTTGAAAGAAGTTCATTGTAGGATTTTAATGGTTACTACCTAACTATATTATATTAAGTTACTCTCTATTAAGACTTTAAGAATTTTATAAAGCAAATAAAGTAGTATAAAAAGTGGTATAAACATAAGTGATGTTAAAAAATTAGAGTTATTAAGGCTTTATAATCTCCATTGGTATGGTTCAAAGCCCTCGGAGCTTGGAATGAGTGGGCGAGCTATGAGGGTGAGGAGAAGACATTTCTATTCCTAGTACGGTCCTAAAAGGAAACGATGGAATGAAAGCCTCTCTTCTTATTCCCTTTCCTTTCATTCATGCGAGCTTTGAGACCACTTGCTGACGTTGGCCCTGTTATTGCCAACGTTGTCGTTTGAGACCACTCACAGTCACACGTTGGATGAAAGGGTAACTGCTTCCCCACTCTAAGTTCTACCTCTTGTGGGTAATGTTGCTTTGTGATGATTTTAGGATTTTGTTTTCTCTGTATTTGTTAATTCGTTGTCTCATGCGCTGGGTGGTCTATGCTCTCCTTAAAAACGTGACACCTTGCGCTAGGTGGACGGTGGTGTAAGATAGTGGGATTTGATTGATTCTTTGATTTTATTAAGTGGGGGCTAATGTTTCCATTTGACGGTTTGTTTATAATGATTATGTGATTTTATTAAGTTGGGTAGTCTTTGCTCTCCTTAAAAACCTGATTGAAGAAACTATTTCCATTTTCATTTGACGGTTTGTTTATAATTTATAAGAAATGTTCTTAAAAAGTTGAGGAATATAGATGTTCTTAAAATAAGTATTTTTTTATTAAATATGAGCTCTTTTAGATATTTTTTTTCTATAAGACATTAAATAAAATGTTTTTTTATTTAATAGATATTTATTTTTTTGAATAATCTAATAAGTATTTTTTAAAATTTTTTTCTCTATAAAATATTTAATATAAATTAAATTAACTATGTTAAAGTGAAAGTTAATGATATGAACTATTTAAAAAACTTTTATAATTGTGACGGTTGATTTAAAAAAAATTATGAGGACTGAATCAAAAATAAATATAAATTATAGGAATTAAAACTTTAATTTAACTTTATTTATTTTAATATGAAGTGTAATAAAAATGGTTAAGAGAAAACCCTATATTAAACCTAATTCTAGTTAATTAGGTAAAAAAGAGTTGTTATTTATATTACAATAATCAAATTTATTATAAATTATGGATAAAATAAAATAATTAAAACTAAAGTCTAAAAAGAAATTGTTGAGAAAAATTTAATCTAAATTTAAAACAAAAATCTAGTAATTAAAAAGAAAAACCTTGTTGAGAAGTTGATTTAGAAACCAACTTCCTATCCGGGGGTAAAAAAAATTATATGAGATGGTATTGGAAAATCAATTTTTCCTATTTTAAACAATAAAACTTTTTGCGTTGTGAAATCGGTCGCCAAACACACTTCTTAATATTACTGAAAAATAACACGTTTTGAGAAATAATGTTTCACATCTGTGGAATGAAAATTAAAGATAAAAGTTATAATATCGAAGTAAAAAAAGCCAACACTTATACTCTAAAAAAATTTACTTAAATTGATATTCTTGGCTTATTTAATTTTTTTTCTGCTTACTCTTGACTCATATGAAAAACACAAATACAAGGCTATTTATATATACACAAATACCTCTTGACAAACCTTACAATAAACTTAACTCCAAATTATTTAAAACACTTATTAAGTATTAACTAAGTATATATATGGATAAATACTTAAAATCTACAAAATTATCAATATGCTAGTACATAAATTATCAGTAATAATATTTGCCCATTAAAATTTTTATATCACTTTTTTAAGTAATAAAATAAACAAAATACATATTCTAACATATTATATCTCTACCTTTTTTACTCAAACAAATAAAATATAAAAGTGATATAAAAATTTTAATGTACAAATATCATTATTCATAAATAACTAAAGTGAATGCATTAAATTTTAAGTAACTCCCATTTTAGTCCCTAAAACATTTGCGTGTCACTAATTTAGTACTAAAAAATTTGTATAATCATTTTAATTCCTCTAAGTTCAAATTTATCATAAACTGAAATGATGACACATTTGAAGTTTAAGAGATTAAAATGATGAGATAAATCTAATTTTGTCATCAACTGAAATGATTAGATAAATCTTAGAGGGACTAAACTGTAGACACGCGAACCTTTCATAGAATAAAATGGAGGTCTACTTTGAAGTATAATTTTGCAACAAGTCAAACAGTCAGTGACTCAGTTCCATCCAGAAGTTCCTGAAAAGAATGTATCTCATCTTTCAATGAGCAAAGTGCTTCCGTGGTGCAGCATCATACGTTGCATGTCCCTGGCACAACGCTGCATCAACATGACCCAACTCAAGGCCACGCACGCCACCTTCATCACTCACGGTCTCCACCAAAACAACTTCGCCATGAGCAAGCTCATCGAATTCTGCGCACTCTCCCCCTCGGGCAGCTTCTCCTACGCCTCTCTCCTATTCACCCACCACATTCACACACCCAACTCCTTCATCTACAACACCCTCAACAGGGCTCACTCTTGCAGCTCTTGTCCGCACTTGTCATTTTCTTACTTCACTTCCATGTTAAAACACGCCAACAACAACAACTACAATAATAATATTAATAATAATAATAATAATAAACACGTGTTCCCGGATCACATCACGTTCCATTTCGTTCTTGTGGCTTGTGCAAACGCCAAGCTAGTTGTTGCTGGCGAGCAAGTTCATTGTTGGGTGGTGAAAAATGGTTTGGTTTTGTCGGATGGTTATGTTCAAACTGGGTTGATAAGGTTATATGCTGAGTGCAACGTTTTAGGTCATGCCCGAAAAGTGTTTGATGAAATTCCTCAACGAGATTTGGCTCAATGCAACGTTCTTATGAATTCTTATGTTAGGTGTGACTTGGGTTCCGAGGCTCTGGCGGTGTTTAGAGATTTTATGGTTGGGGGAGTTGATCCTGATGACTTTTGTGTAACTACTGGGCTTGCGGCGTGTGCACAAACAGGGGCTCTTTCTCAGGGAAGGTGGGTTCATGAGTATGTGAAGAAGAGAAAGGAGATGGAATGTGATGTGCACGTTGGGACTGCGCTTGTTGATATGTATGCGATGTGTGGATGCTTGGAAATGGCTCTGGATGTGTTTGAGGGAATGCCAAAGAGGAATATCTTTTCGTGGGCAGCCATGATTGGAGGATTCGCCGTATACGGGTATGCGAGGAAGGCAATCAATTGCTTGGAGAGGATGCTAGTGCTTGATGGACTTAAACCAGATGGGGTTGTGCTTCTTAAGGTTCTGATGGCATTTAATCATGCAGGACTTATTGATGTAGGCATATGGTTATTGGACAACATGCGAGTTTGTTATGGTGTTGTTCCTGAACATGAGCATTATAGTTGCTTGGTGGACTTGTTCTGCAGGGAAGGTCGATTAGACGAAGCAATTTGTTTGATAAGAAGAATGCCCATGAAGCCGCTTGCTTCTGTCTGGGGTGCTTTACTTAGTGGCTGTCGAATCCATAATAATGTTGACCTTGCAGAGCTTGCTGTGAAACAGCTTTTACAGCTAGGTGAAGGTGATGAAGCAGAAGAAGATGGAGCATATGTTCAATTATCGAACATTTATCTGAATGCTCAGAGAAAGGAAGATGCACGCAGGGTGAGGAGGATGATTCGTTATAGGGGAATGAAAAAAACTCCTGGATGCAGTTTAGTAGAGGTGGATGGGAAGGTTAATGAGTTTGTTTCTGGAGACGTGTCAAATTCTCAGCGAGCTCAGATATGTAATGTGCTGGAAATAATGTTTACTGAATTCAATCAAGATACTTCCTGTATTGAAGAGTCTGCACTTTGATGGCTTGGAAAATTGTGGACTCTCACTTACTGAGCCATATTTTTTTCCGGTCTTCCAAGTGTCTCCACATCAGGTGAGTAAGCAGTTCTGCTTCTTTTCTCCTTGCGCTGTATGGTCTTTGGAGTGTAAGTTTATAATGATTTTGTGCTCCATATTGCAGTTCCTGAAAGTTAGATGTTGGTGTTTGGTCATGATATGTTGATATTGCATACCCGATGTATACATTACCTTAGAAGTTCAAATACTGGTGCATTTTGCCTGTTTCTCCTGTGAAAGGTGATAGCTCTGTCCACCAGGTAGGTTCGGGTTTGCCTTTTCTTAATTATTATGTATCCAGCTGTGGTCGGGGCATTTTGCTGCTAACACTTAGTAGAATACAACGGGCTGACCTAAGTATTTAATAAAATAACTGATATATGATATTGCTTTCCTCTTGCATAAAAGAAACAGAATAGTCAGCCACACGGGCGGAGCTAGAAGAGTTTTGTTTTTTTTTTTGGTGGGGGAAGTAGAAATTTTTTGAAAAAATAATTGAAGAAAAACAAAGTATGATATTGTTGAACTGTTGAGGGGAATAGTTGAAGGTAAACAGAGTTATGGGTCAAAATATTGTCATTGTAATATAATTTTTTACCATGTTGCAGTGATAGTATTTTGTTATAAAGAGGAGGCACTCTCGATCCCTTAAATCCTCCCACCATCCTATCATCCTATATAAATACCTAATGCTTTCTCATTTTATATGACTTGGTGGTAAAGATTATGAAATTGGATGAGCATGTAATGGGAAGTGCAAGTAAGACCATTTTCAGCAATTTAAGCTATAGCCTATAACAATATCATTATTGATTACATGTACAAGAGAAAGTTTAAAAAATTTTGGGGACACTATGCTCTGTCCCTGCTGCTGCAGACTCCTTATCCACACTCTACCAGTAAAATTTCCAGCTAGATTCCTTCTGTAACTTTCATTCTTCCCCCTTCCCCTTCCCTCTCTTCCTTTTAGCTATTAACCTTATTTTTACGTAAAGAGCAATCACAGTAGAGCACACAGACCAGAATATTATGGTTTGTTCACTAGGTTTAAATTAATCATCCTTAAAAAATTCAAAATATTCATAGATGACTCAAATCATGAACTTGTGATACTGGTATCAGATAGTTAGCATTTTCTATGTTGATTTAGTCATAATTTCACCATAGATGTCTTTTTCTTTTTTCATTGTATTGTTTGGTGTTTACAATGTTGTGAAACTTAACGGCATTTATCTGTAATAAGTAGTTTCGAACAGTATACAATACGCATCTTATGCAATTATCTGTCAGGATGAAAAATTTTAATTTTTCTAGTGAACTGATAATTCTACCATGTTGCCTTGCATTAGCTTTTATGCATGGCCTACCTGATCTTGCCAATTCTTTGTTCACTCACAGATTTTATCGATAGTACTAAATAGAAGTCTAATATACTTTCTTTTTTTCCCCCTCCCCTCCCGTCCTCGTTATATATATATATATATATATATACTGTTTGGAGAAGGGATGGATGAATGGTTTTTTTTTCAATTCCTGATGCAACTGCATAATATCTTCATAGATATATTTATTTCTGTCTTTCTGTAAAAATGGATAATTCACTTAAACGTTTCTTCCCTTAAAAACCATAAAAAATGGTAGACGAAGGAGACTTTTTAATTTTAGTGAAATTCCTTATATAATTATTAATTCTTGGCAGACTGATAAATATAAAGAGCCAAGTCAGTGGCCTGTCATATGGTGGAGGTGAGTTTAACATTCTCTGTTTACATGAAAGGACTGTCTTCATTATGTTATGCTGGGACCTATTGATGATCTTAAATTCATAAGTGAAAGGAAGGGACGAAAACAATTGAGTCAACCATATACTTTATTATACATTTGTATATTTAAAATTGAATGTTAGACTGGAAGGATAAAAACTGTATATATTTCCTGATAAGTTTTGTACATTGTTTTTTTACAATATAGACTTCCTAATGAGTAACGTATGGCAACTAATGAGTAACGTATAATAATTTACAATAATTAAAAAATAAATACACACAAAGACGGTTACAAAGGAGACGGTTACAACACTCCCTCTCAAGCTGGTGAATGGATAACTATCATTCTCAGCTTGCTAGTAAGATCTTGGAACCTCTCCGTGGTTAACCCTTTAGTCAACACGTCAGCAATCTGCAGTTCAGAGGGAACATATGCTGTGGTTATCAACCCGCTATCTAACTTCTCCTTGATAAAGTGCCGGTCTATCTCAATATGCTTTGTTCTGTCATGCTGAACCGGGTTGTAAGCAATGCTAATGGCAGACTTATTGTCACAGAGCAATTTCATAGGGGTCTCATACTTTATCTTCAGATCATCCAATATAATTTTCATCCATAGCACTTCACAAATTCCTTGTACCATAGCCCGAAATTCAGTTTCTGCACTTGACCGAGCTACCACATTTTGCTTCTTACTTCTACAGGTTATTAAGTTTCCCCCTAAAAACGTATAATAACCAGAGGTTGACCTTCTATCAATGACTAATCCTCCATAATCAGCGTTTGTATATACTTCCATGGATAAACTTCTACCTTTCTTGAATAGTAACCCTCTTCCAGGTGTAGTTTATGAACAGATAAAAGATTAGTGGACAATTTAGGAACATGAAGAACATTGGTTAAGTGGATGGAGGAGGTGAGGTTAATATTACCATAGTCAGCGACTGAGGTGTGTGAGCCATCAGCCACAGCGATGATAGGGATATCAAAAGGTGGTTTATAAGACAACAAATGTGAGGAAGAAAAAACCATATGATCAGTAGCACCAGAGTCAACAACCCATGATTCTTTAGAAGCAGTACTAGAAGCATTAAAGGACTAAAAACATAAATTCTTACCAATCATGGCTAGAGAACAAGTACCCGAAGGCTTATTGAGAGAGTCAATAAGAGACCATAAGCGCTCCAGTTCATCCTGACTGAGAGCAGGAACTTCATCTATCACATGTGAGACTTCATTTGAGGCCATCAGATTGGCTTGCTCACACTGAATACCCTTGAATCCACTTGTACGCCGAAGAACCTGGTCCTTCCCATGGAGATTAAAACAGGTTTCCTTGGTGTGACCAAATTTCTTACAGTGAGTGCACCAGTGGCTGTCTTTGTTAGGTCTAGAAGAAGAGGAAGAGGAAGAGGAAGAGGAAGAGCCAGGTATAGGAGGCTTGCCCATGATCAAGGCTAACCCATTAGAGGGTTTGTCATCAAGCATAACAGCCCATCTACTCTCCTCTCCACGAACAGTTTAGAAGACCTCAGAAAGAGAGGGAAACTTTTCCTTACCTAGAATCTGAACTCTGATAGGATCATATTCTGAGTTCAAACCAGAGAGGAACTCAAAGTTGCGGTCTCGTTCAACGAAACTGGCCAAAGTGGAAGCATCATTACTGCACTCCATTGTTAGATTTTGATACTGATCCAGCTCAATCCATAACCCATTGAGGATCCCATAGTATTCTGTGACTGATAAAGCCCCTTGCTTAGTGGAAAAAATCTTGGTTTTCAACTCATAGCATGTAGCTATGTCCTGCTTCATGGAATATGTCTGACGAAGGTTGTCCCAAATGTCCTGGACAGTAGGCAAGAACATGCAATTTCTACTAACCTCTGGTGTCATAGAATTCCATAACCATGTCATAATGAGAGAGTCCTCATTATCCTATTCTTCAAATGTCGGGTCAGTCTTACTAGGGACTGTACCTTCGATGTGACTTAATTTTTGACGACCTTTGAGGGTGGTACGAACAATTTGAGCCCACTGTAAATAGTTCTTGCCTGTTAGACGATAGGTAGGTTGGAAAATAGGTAGGTCATTGGGATTAAGAGGCGTGGTGATGCAGGGAGTGGTTTTCTGGGTGGTGGTGGAGGTGATGGTGGTCTCGGTGTCTGACATGGTGGTCTAAGGTCACTGTTTGGCTGATAGGATGAGGAAGAGGTTGCTGTTTGGCTTATAACAGGAGTAACGGGTTGCTGTTTGGGCGAGGTGGTGGCAGACTCTAGTAGGGAAGATGAGACGAGTCAGAGGAGACAAACCACGTCGGGAACAAATGCCAGATGCGCCGCCACGTGCGGCTAGGCTGGCGGAGCGTGGGTTCACGCGCAGAGAAGGGAGGCTGCGCGTGAGAGCGCGTGGGAGAGCTTCCGGTGGTGGTCTTTCGGTGGTCGGCCGGACTAGGGACGGCGATCCGTCCGGTAGGGTCACCAGAGTGAACAATGGCGGTGACTGGCGGTGGACGGTGGTGGCAGTGACGTTGGGCGCGATTAAGGCGCAAAAAAGACCAAAGAAACCAGCTACAATGAAGGCAGAGGCAGCTGCAATGAAGGCAAGCTAACCTAGGGTTGAATGCGGAAGCAGAGTCTCCTAAATCGGGAGCTCTGATACCAACTGTAAGGATAAAAACTGTATATATTTCTTGATAAGTTTTGTACATCGTTTCTTACAATATATAGACTTCCTAATGAGTAACGTATGGCAACTAATGAGTAACGTATAATAATTTACAATAATTAAAAAATAAATACACACAAAGACGGTTACAAAGGAGACGGTTGCAACAGTTAGTTTATCCTTGAAAACCATAGTAACTCTTTAGCAAACTTGCTGGTCCCTACGGTAACTTTGGAAAAAGTCTTTTATTTAATGAGTTTGATATGGCAATATGGTTGTAAACTCTTTGAAGTGTTTGAGATTTTGTTAGATCTGTATTCATTATCAATTAACTATAGAACTACACCAAGGCTTAACTTTGAGTCCTTATCTTTTTACCTTAGTCTTGACTGAGCATATCCAAGAGCCGGTGCCACAGTGCATGTTTTTTGCAAATGATATAGTCCTAGTAGGAGAGTTGAGAGAGGGAATAAATGGGAAGCTAGAGCTATGAAGATAGGCTTTGGAAGCATATGGCTTCAGTTTAAGTAGAAGTAAAACGGAGTATATGGAATGTAAATTCAACAAGAAGCACACTAACAATAGCTTAGAGGTGAAAATTGAAGGTCATACCATACCATAAGTCACACGATTTAGGTATCTTGGTTTTATCATACAAAATGACAGAGAAATAGAGGAAGATGTAAACCATAGGATTCAAGTTGGGTGGATGAAAAGGAGAAGTGCTTTGAATGTTATTTGTGATAAAAAAGTGCCTTTCAAGCTTAAAGAAAAATTTTATCACATAACTATAAGACCTGCGATGCTTTATAGTACTGAATGTTGGGTGATAAAAATCCAACAACAACATAAGCTCAGTGTTGTAGAGATGAGGATGTTGCATTGGATGAGTGGACATAAAAGGCAGGGTAAGATAGGATTAGGAATGAATGCATTAGAGAGAAAGTAGGGATAACACCTATTGAGGAAAAGATGGTAAAATCTTGCCTTAGGTGATTTGGCCATGCGAGGAGAAGATCATTAGAAGCCCCAGTTAGAAGAGTTGATCAGGTAGATGATAGTCTAATAATTAGAGATAGAGGGAGACCAAGAAAAACTATAGGTAAAACTATTAAAAAGGACTTTGATTTAAATGGCCTTTTTGAGGACATGGTTTATGATAGAACACAATAGTATTGTTTGATTTATGTAGCCGACCTCACCTAGTGGGAAAAGGCTTTATTGTTGTTATTGTATATTCATTATCAACTATTTTGGCTAAAAATGAAAATCATTACCCAGCATAATATTTCTTTCACTAGTAAATGAGTAATTGTATTGTTCTCCTTTCTATTCAGTCATATCTTGAAAGATTTCAGTTTGGGGCCAAATATGCAACGGAGCTGTATCTTATGCAGTATATGTATCTAATTCGTTGTCTGAAATAGTGAAATTCTTGAATTAAAAATGCTCATTTAAGCCAAAAGTTTCTTGCAGAAAATAATTGTCAACTATTTGACAGGGTTCAGTTGTGCTTAAGAGCAGCTAGCAGCCAGGAATATTACAAGCACAACACATGGATTTTTTTAAATTTTTTTTGGTTTCGTTCTGCCAACATTGCTTGTGGCAAAACTTTCACTGAAAAGGTTGAGCTGCCCTTTCTGGATTACACATCTTTTCATATAATAGGAATATAAATCAGATGAGAGAAGTCTCTAGAAAAACTGTAACTTTATAATGGGTTAATGCCAATAGTTAATTCTTACAAGAGAAGCACAGAATTCCTAGTTAAGATTTATAGAGAAAAAGAAATCATCAGTTTGCATTACATCTCAAATGGCTAAGTCCCACAACTTTTGGAAAACCTTGAAAAATTTACTGCTTGTTGGTTGGTGTTGTTCCCTTGTGGTTTGATTTGAATGTCTGATTAGTTGCCTCACTCGCACTTGCAATTTTAATTCAGCAAATGTGCAGATACGCAACTCTTGGAACATTCCACTGCTAACAGAACTGTGACCTCCTGCCGTCATTGGGCTGGCGGGTGGTTTTAGTCAGACAAGACAATTATTGTTAGAACAAAATCAAATCATGAGGCGGAGGAAAACTACAGACTTTCATAATGACAATAATGAAGTCCAAAGTGGTACATATAGAGGTGGTAAATAAGAAGTTTGGAAGTTGGAATCAGGATTCAGAAGGCATTATAAGTTGTCAGGTCAGTTGTCTGTTTTACATTTTTCTCCTTTCTGAGTTTAGCAGGAAAAGTGCAAGTTAAGAACCTTAAGACAATATCGATACCATTCCATATAGATTTTAAGGTTGCAAACTATCATGTTCAAGATCAAATAATCATCCCTAGTGAACGAGAAAGATTGTTGAACATGCAAACGATAGCATAAAAGAAACAGGTAGAGACAAACTTCACCTTTGAATGAGGAAGGAACCACAACAACATGCATGTCAGTGTTGTTGGGAGGCAGTTGTAAACGAAGGGGATAGAGTTTCGCATTCAATGGGTTACGGCAACACACAAGTATATCATCAAGTCCTGTTTCCTCCTTCAACTTATCCTTCAACTCCTCCACACTACTTCCTTTGAAGGTAAAGAATGCCTCTTTGTTTGCATCATTAACATCACCATTTTCATCACCCACATCATAAAATATAATCCTCCCCTCTTTCACCGGTGACTTGCACTCATCAGAATCTTCGTGCTGCATGTGGGAAAAGAAGAAAATAACCAGTTTAACATACATAGGGGTAATTTATAATCCATGCTCTTTAACTTTGAAATCACAGTTGCTTATTTTACTTAACTTGAATGAGCATGGAATTGAATCATTAGGACCTATAGCATTATCATTACCTTGAACTTGTCAAGTTGATAATTTGTTCGTGTGTGTGTATTTTTCTACATGGAAAGAAGCACTTTCCCCTTATCCCTCTTTTTTTATATAAAAAAATTAAATAGATTACTCTTACATTTCTTGAATTTTGTTTTTATTGTACAAATCTCGTCTATTTTGAAAACCGACTCAAATTTCTTATGAACAGAGCAAATTTACAGAAATTTGTAAAAAAAAGTAAAAAATAAAACTCATAATAAGCTTATGTGAAATTTTTTTAGATAGAATTTTGTAGTTTTAATAGGGGTTAGCAGAGAATGTTAAGGGGAATTTACAAAAAGATTTCTGGCCGAAACATTTTGGACAACACAAAAACCAGGTCAGAAATAGTCGAAACACCTAAAAATGCTAGGTAATACCTTGAAATATACTAGAACTAAATAATATGCCCAAAATAAATAGAAAAAATGATATATAATCTATCAAAATATTTGAATATATATTTTGAAAAGAATAAAAATATAATTTTGAGGAACATGACATTACTATATGAAAGAAAGACAAACTACTTCATTGCAACCTCCATTGGACCTGGAAAGGTAACATGAGTCTCTGCATAAAAGTAACTTATTTCTTTCTCTTCTATACCATAACATCATCATGTTCTCCCCAAAAAAGGAGAATCCAAATCTTATTGTATAATATGTTTTAATAATAATTATAGTATTTTTTTTCGGTATATAACTTTTTTTTTTATATATAGTTTATCAATTAGAGCCTAGCATACTCAGTTGATAAACGTTATCATATCCAAGTATCATACTGCTTTGGAAACAATACAGCCACTTGATCCCATGAGCAATTCTTGAGTACCTATATGTGGCCCATGCACGAGACCACTAATGGGAGCCCTCCACTGTACTCAAGAATTTCTGGTTAAATTTCATATGAATGAGAAAATTATACATGTTTGAGAAAGATTAATTTTTTCTCATAATAACTTCTATTTTTTTTTTTGTTGTTGTGAAAAACATTGTTTTGAGTAGATTGTGAGATGTTTGAGAAACAGATAAAATTAATTATAATTCAAATATTATGTATACTAATAATTGATTATAATCAAAAGCTTTCTTTTTGAGTATTTTGATTGTAATCATAATTTGAAATTTTTATAAAGAATTTATTATATAAATGCCAATTTTTATACAATTCAAATAAAATATATTTTAAAATCAATTTTTAGTTAACATATTCAAATATAAAATTAATTTTATCATATAATCAATTATAAAAAAATCGATTATACATATTTAATAATCTTTTTTTTACGGTTAATCTAAACATACGACAAACCTCTCTAGGAGACCTGAGATCAATCTTGACAAGAGAGTGAATAGGAGAAGAACTAGAAGGAGAGGCAGAAGGAGAAGGTGAAGGAGAACGATCTGTTGGGGTTGAATATATAGAACGATCAGGTGGGGTAATAGGTGTGGGCCTTGGTCTTGGTTTTTGAGACTGAGCTTGTGGGCGAAGCTCCACAATATCCACATCCCACAAAACCCAATTAGCTGTTGCAGTCCTATGTGGTACATCATGAGTGATGGAGTTCCTCCAAGGTGGCAACCCTCCATTGCCACGCAGATATTGTCCATAACGTGTCTTGAGCCTCACCTGAACCCCTTCTCTAATGGGTTCCCATTCCACAGAGGAATCTAACCTTCTAGGCATTGTTTGCAGCACTTTCTTGGCAGTGCCCCTCAAAAGGAATGGCATGTTGGATGCTGTTAAGTATTTCCCATAACAGCTCTTCAAACGTATCACATTGGCATTCTCTACAATCTCCACGGTCCATTTAGCATTCTTGTAGGTCCCATTGCGGTCTTGGTACACGCCTTCTTGATCATCATCTGCCAACATGTATTTGTCATGGTAGCTCCTCAGGCGCACCACATTGGCCTTTTGGAAGAATTCCATTCTGCTCTGAATAAAAAATGGGGATTTGATGGTTCAGCAAAAATGGATGTGAATGTGGTGCAAATAATTGTTTAGAAATGGGGAGATGAATTAGCAGGTTCAGGGCAGAATGGAATAGGATCAGGGTGGCAATAGTGGGAGAGAGAAGGAGGCAATATTAATTATGATAGAAAAGAGCTATGATGTGTCAATTACGCGTAATAGAACCACACACGTCTAATTAGAGTAACAATTATGAATGAGTCGTTCTAAAATGGTGCAGAAGTTGTTGCAAGAAGAAGTTCACCTCTCTACCACAACGAGGATATGGTTTGCTGATTATACTCTAGAATAGATCAATTAAAATCAGGTAGATATGGAGAAACCATTCATATGTTGTTGGTGATTGAGGGTATCACGGGAAGAGAATTCAATATGATTGATGTATCACGTAGTAATTTAGGTCGTGTTTGGCCAGAGGATCAGCAATTTTCTGCATCTTAGGCATAGCTATGCTATTCTAAGTGGTGACTATTTTAACACATCTATATTTATCTTATTTATTATTGATTGAACCAAAAATTTTGTAGGTGGGACTCTATTTTGATAGGCTCCAAAATAAAATAAGCCTTAGCCTGGAAATAATTTTTTTGAATCGAGTCCTATTTTGATGGGTTAAAGAAATATAGTCACAGTTTGGGCCAAAATAATAGTTTGATGTAAGGTGGACCAGCCTCTTTGGTTCAATTTTTTTATGTGTCATATTAATAATTGACAGAATTGGGTTATCGACCAAAATAAAAAAAGAAATTGGGTTGGACCTGTTTATTTCATTTAAAGGTGTGTCCCGTTTATAGTTTCATAAGCCCAAAAAAGTTGACTTTGTTATTATTATTATTTTTTTAAAATCAAACTTAGATTAGATATAAAAGAATTGGACCATATTTTCAAAAGGCTTGAAAAATAGTGTGGGTTAGAAAGTTGGAAGACCCAAATTTGGATAGGATGACCACCCAGCCCAAAAAAAAAATTCAAACTAGTAGGGGGGACGGTCCCATGTTATGAAACACCAATGCGATGTAAGAGATTATAAAAATATATATAAAAATAATATATGATAATTATGTTATTATAAAAAATATATTTATATTTTATAAATGATTATAGATGACGTAAAAATTTTATGTTGAAATTTAAATATTTATTTTTTAAAACATCAAATATTAAGTTTATATATAAAATTTTAAAAATATTTTAAAAATTTCAAAAATTATTAAAAGAGTGTTTACACTTCCGACTCCTCCAGACATGGTTTCAAACTTCAACAAAAATATCTTTAGCTTTATTGCTACTGGTAGTAGACCTTTTTTTTCATCCATTGAATTGAAGAACCTCATTGCCGTGTGTGCTTAATGGATGACGAGGAAGCAAGACTCAGTAAGGAGGAGCGAGGAGGGGAGGAGAAGGTAGATGAAGATACTCTAATTGATTTCAATGAGGAAGAGATTGGAGGCTGTGAATGTAGTCTAATTGGCAAAGTCATAACCACGAAGTCCATCAATAAAGTGAGTCTTTATAATGCTTTGTAGGGGATATGGAGCCAACCCAAAGGTCTTTGTATCGAGGAACTGTGTGATAAGTTGTATCATTTGTTCTTTGATAAGGAGATTGACTTGCTCCAGGCTTTGAAGGGAGGTCCATGGATTTATAGAAACGTATGGGTTTTACTCCAAAGGTGGAGTAGGGATTGTGATTGTTGGGTTTACCTTTACATTGTAGAACCAAACAGATGGGGAGAAAGCTTTCGAGTTGCATGTGCTTGGACGAGTTGTGGCTAAGGGAGAAATATATGGTTAAGACAAGGGCATCGATTTCATGTGCCCTTTATCATGTCAATAGGTTAAAAGAATTTAGCTCAATCTTTTTTTGATTTCCAAAGCACTAACTTTGAGGTGATGCTTAATGTTTGTCTATATAAGATATTTACAATTGGATAACGCTATCAAGGAAATCCAGAGTGGAGGATAACATTGCCATGAAAAATTTTACAATTATTCATGGTGACTTGGAAATAGATAAACTAATTGGGTGTGTCTGATTTTGACATGGCAAATGGATAGATAAACTAAAAATACTCTACATATATATAATAATATCAAATATCAAATATCATAAGAAACACTAACTAGGTAGAATGCAAATTGGGATATAGACAAATGATTCACAATTGTTCATCATGGTAATATTTGCACAACCTCACTCAAGGATAAAAAATTAAATGTTAATCTCATTATAATTGATTTGTTTGATGTTCTGGGAATGCAAGGACCGATTGTCAAAGCCCTGGTTTCAATGTCTGTTTCTACCCCGCTGAGGAGAGAGGTCAATACAAGTAGGCAGAGGGATGGTATATTCTAGGTAAACTTCCACTATGAATGTCTTCCCCATGTCTGTTATTTCTGTGGCGTGATAGGTCATGATGAAAAATTCTGCAATGATGCCATCCAAGAAGGGGAAGAGGGTGCCAAAAAATCAAAGGGTCTAGGACCCTGGATAAGAGCAACATAGAGTGGAAAAATAATGAAAAGTAACGATGTTTTTAAAGAGAAGGAGGGACAGAGCGTTTCTGAAAACCACAGGGAAGGTAACAAAACAAAAAAAGGTAACTTCTGAAGAGTTGCTTTCTAAACTAGCAAATATGACTGAGGGGAATAAAGGGAACATAGCAGAAAGTGAACCAAGTGGAACTCTTAAAAAGAGTGTCCATCGAGAAGGGGGGCTGACTAGAGCTAGTGACCCAAGGGAGGAGTTTGACAAAAGGAATGCAGAAAAGACAAAAGTTACATATGACACCGATGGGGATCCCAATGACGTAAACTTGCATGATGAATTAGCTGATGATGGGGTCATATATGTTAAGAACTTGCAAGAGAACAAGATGTACAAATTTGATGGGGTGAGAGTTAAACAGGTTGATGACAAGTGGCTTCTTAAGGACGATGCAAATGTCCTAAGCTCTAAATCCCTTGCTGATCTCACAAATGTCCTAGAGAAGTTGAGCAAAAGGTGGAAGAAGAAACTCGAAATAGTGAACAGGTCTTTAGAAAAGGAAAATGAATCTCCAAAGAAACTGTCCAACAAAAGAAGACTTGACGAAGTGGAGGGGAAGGTTGTTGAGTATAACAACGTAGTGGTGAAAAGGCATGAAACTTGTGCTTCAGTGGCGGCAGGTTATGCTTTGCAGGCCTACCGGATGCCTTAATGCTCCTTAGTTGGATCTGTCGTGGGCTTGGGAACCCACGGGCTATTCGAGCTTTAAAAAAGCTCATAAAAACAAAAGATCCCACCCTCGTTTTCCTGATGGAAACAAGGAAGAAGGCCCATGAAATAAAGAATATGATACATATGGGAAATAAATATCGAAATGTGGAGGCTGTAGACTGCTCAGTTCAAGGTAAAGAAAGATCCGGTGGCTTAGCATGTTTATGGAAAAAGAACATAGATGTGGAGATTACCTCGATGTCTCTAAATCATATGGACATGGTGTTAAGGGGTGTAGGTGGTGAAAATACATGGAGAGCTTGGGGTATATATGGTTTTCCAAAATCTGGGAATAAGCAACTTACATGGGAGCTCATGGAGAACCTGGCGTAGATATCCATTCTCCTTTGGCTATGTTTCGGGGACTTTAACCAAGTTCTTTCGCAAAATGAAAAGCTTGGTGGGAACCCAATCACTTTCTCTCAAGTGAACAATTTTCGTAATATAATTCAACAATATTCATTATATGATTTGGGATACAATGGTGATTGTTTTACTTGGTCTAATGGTCAAAGTGAGGAGGGAAATATCAAGGCAAGATTGGATAGATTTATTGCAAATGATCTTTGGTTGGGGTTGTTTCCTAAATATCACGTCTTCCATGGTATAGATCAGATCATAACCCAATTGCACTCCATTTCCAAAAATGATCTTCCAAGATGCACCAGAAAAGGAAAATAATCAGTTTGGAAGAAACTTGGCTTTGTGATGATAGGTGTGAGTGTGACAGTGAAGTTGAATTTCTTTAGCAAGGTCTTGACGGTGATATTTCTACCAAATTGGGGCGCTGTGTTCAAGGTTTGGATATCTGGGGAAAGAGGATGTTTGGTGATATTCCTCAAAGAATAAATATGTTGTATAAGAAATAGAGAGAGTCAACAAGGCTGAACAATCACCAGAACTATCCAGGCCCTAAAGCAAGCTGAAAAGGAGTTAGATGAGTTACTGGAATTGGAAGAAACATGGTCGTCCCTGTGATCTAGAGCTACATGGTTGAAGCATGGGGATAGAAATACACGTTTCTTTTATGCCAAAGCTTCCCAGAGAAAGGAAAGGAATTAGGTAGACCACATCCTTGATGACAATTCCATTTGCTACTCAGAAGAAGAAGAAATTGCGTCAGTCATGATAAATTTCTTTAAAGCCTTATTCAAAGTTGGGGAAGTACAAAATGTGGAATAGGTAACTAATATTGTCGAAAATAAAGTCATTAAGGAGCATAGAAATTTCTTGGCCATAGAGTTTGCCAAAGAGGAGGTAGTTATAGCTTTAAAACAAATGCATCCTACCAAGGCCCTAGGTCCAGATGGTATGTCGCGATTTTTTTATCGAAAGTTCTGGCATGTTGTTGAATTTGATGTTATTTCAATGGTACTTGATATTCTTAATAAAGGTGCTGACCCTAACAATTTGAATTACACATTTCTATGTCTCATCCTTGAGGTTAAAAAGCCAAAGCACACCAAGGATTTTAGACCAATTTCACTGTGCAATGTAATTTTTAAACTTGTTACCAAAACGATGGCTAACAGGCTTAAAAGTTATTTTGCTTAGTTTGATTGGTGAGTACCAAACTGCTTTAGTCCCTGGGCGTTTAATTACTGATAAAGCTCTTATTGCCTTTAAGTCTTTGCACTATATAAAGAAAAAAAATCAGGAAAGAAGGGCCAAGAAGCAATTAAATTAGATATGGCCAAGTCCTATGACAAAGTTGAATGGAATTTTCTGAAATTTGTTTTGATTAGTATGGGGTTTCCGAATAATTGGGTGGATCTTGTTATGCGTTGAGTTACTATAGTATCTTTATCTATTTTGCTTAATGGTGTGCCCAAAGATGTTTTAGACTTGACTGGGGCCTTAGACAGGGTGATCCTATTTCTCCATATCTGTTTATACTCTATGCTGAAGTTCTTTCAAGTCTCATATTTAAAGCACAAGAGGAGAAGGCTCTACATGGGATTAGAGTTGCTCTGGATTCCCCGAAATTTCTCATCTCTTCTCTGCAAATGATAGTTTAATTTTCCTGAGAGCAAATGAAGTGGAAATCCAGCATATAAACAATATCCTCCAAGCCTATCAACAATCTTCAGGCCAATTCGTTAACTTGGATAAGTCAGAAATCTCTTTTAGCCGAAATGTGCCCACAGATAGGCTGACTGATAACCAGAGATGGTTGAATATAAAGGTTGTTGAGATTCATTCCAAATACTTAAGTATTCCTACATTCGTAGGAGATCCAAGGAGCAAGTGTTTGAATTTGTCCAGAGCGGGTTTAGAAGAAACTAAAAGGGTGGAAGGAGCGTTTCTTATCTAAAGCTAGAAAATAGGTGCTAATCAAATCTGTGGCCCAGGCAATTCTCAACTACATAATGGGGTGCTTCTTATTATTCCAAGGTTTTTGTGATCATATTGAATCTATGAGAGGCGCTTTTGACGGGGAAGCGAGAAAGAAGACCGTAGAATACATTGGGTGAATTGGTCGAGCATGAATGGGTTTCCGGAACTTTAGAGCTTTCAATCTTGCCCTCCTGGCTAATCAAGGTTAGAAGCTCATCCAGAACCCAGGTTCCCTTATGAGCAGAGTTCTAAAGACTAAATACTTCCCAAGAAAACATTTTCTGGAAGCAAATGTTGGATTCTCTCCTAGCTATACTTGGAGGAGCATTCATAATTCAGCTTGGGTCCTTCAAAAAGGAGGCTATTGGAAAGTGGGTTCGGGAGAGAGCATTCAAATCTGGGAGGATGAATAGTTGCCTCGCCAAAATGGTCACGGGGTATGGAGCCCAAACAGTGTTATCCCTGTTGACTCAGTGGTTGCAAATCTTATATACAATGACCTCCACCGATGGAAGAGTGACATAATAGAATATATATCCTACCCTTTTGGAACTCAACAAATTTTGGAGATTCTGCTATTCACATTCAGAAGGCAAGATCAGTTTATTTGGGGTGAGATGCAAGACAGTGCTTTCAAAGTAAGTTTAGCCTACTGGTTTGCTAAAACTTGGGAAGATGGTTCCATTGGCCCAAGCTCAGTCCAAGGGAAGATAGATAAGGAGTGTTGGAGAAAGCGGTGGAAGAAAGCTTGACTTCCTTTGGAGGGCTCTCCATAATGCCTTCCCAGTGAGACTTGAACCGAAGAGGTGTTTGTTGTCCAGCAATTTGTCCCAGATGTGGTTCTTATGATGAGTCAATAGCCCATACACTGTGTGATTGCATGTGGACTAGAGACTTGTGGTTTAAGTCTCCTCTAGGATTGCGTATTGATCCTCTTCACCCATCACAGGGTAATGTGTGGCTTGGTAATTTCATTTTGCATGATCTAGCTAAAGCTACAAGGATGATGGCTATGTTGGCACATGGTATTTGGTTATCCCGAAACATTCTTTGCTTCTAAGGAAAACTATTTGATTCTGAGTTGGTGATCTCAAAAGCACTGTCACTACTTAGCAGCTAGAGAGATGCAAACGGGATCTTGAGGGTCCAGTTGCATAATAGATGGGGTTTGGATAATGTTTGATGTTTGGGGTTGGATATTGGAGGAAGAGTGTTTGAGGATGAACAAGAATATGAGCTATGAGCTTGTATCTTGGATTGTGTCACTTGACCCAAAAATGTTAAGTATTTTGGGTCTTAAACCACTAAGCTTATAAAGCCTTTTTCTTTCTCTCATTCTTTCAATGTGAGAGTTCTTTGCTCACAAGTCCTTCTAAGATTATTGAAACTCTAATACCATGTTGGATTTCTTGACATGGCATTGTATGACATGATTTGGGTTTTGAATAGTATTTGATATTTGGGGATGGATCTTGGAGGAAGAGTGTTTAAGCATGATAAGAATATGAACTTGTATATTGGATTGGACCACTTGACCCAAAAAGGTTCATTTTGGGAGTTCTTTCTCTCATTTTTTCAATGTGAGAGTTCTTTGCTCACAAGCTCGTCTAAGATCATTAAAGCTCTAATATCATGTTGAATTTTCTTATATGGCGTTGTATGATATGATTTGGGCTTTGGATAGTGTTTGATATTTAGGGTTGGATCTTGGAGGAAGAGTGTTTGAGCATGAACAAGAATATAGACTTGTATCTTAGATTGGGCCACTTGATCCAAAAAGGTCCATTTGGGGAGTTCTTTCTCTTATTCTTTCAATGTGAGAGTTCTTTGCTCACAAGCCCGTCTAAGATTATTGAAGCTCTAATACCATGTTGGATTTTTTGACATGGCATTGTATAACATGATTTGGGCTTTGGATAGTATTTGATAATTAGGGTTGGATCTTGGAGGAAGAGTGTTTGAGCGTGATCAGGAATATGAACTTGTATTTTAGATTAGACCACTTGACCCAAAAAGGTCCATTTTGGGAGTTCTTTCTCTCATTCTTTCAATGTGGGAGTTCTTTACTCACAAGCCCATCTAAGATCATTAAAGCTTTGATATCATATTGAATTTTCTGATATGACGTTGTATGATATGATTTGGGCTTTGGATAGTGTTTGATATTTAGGGTTGGATCTTGGAGGAAGAATGTTTGAGCATGAACAAGAATATAGACTTGTATCTTGGATTGGGCCACTTAACCCAAAAAGGTTCATTTTGAGAATTTTTTCTCTTATTCTTTCAATGTGGGAGTTTTTTGCTTACAAGTTCGTCTAAGATGATTGAAGTTCTAATACCATGTTGGATTTTTTGTCTTGAAAGAAGATTGTTTGAACATGAACAATAATATGAGCTTGTATCTTGGATTGGACCACTTGACCCAAAAAGTTTCATTTTGGATTTTGAATCACCAAGCTTATAAAACCTTTTTCTTTCTCTCATTCTTTCAATGTGGGATTTCACACTTCATATTACATTTACATGTGCTTTCTCCAACAGCATCCACCGAGTTCTGGCTTCATCAAGATGAAGGTGGACGCGGCTAAAGCAATGAATGATGGTTGGGATATTGGACCTATATTCAGGGACTATGAGGGTAATATACTTGCTGCTGCTACATGGAGAATTTTAGCGGCGCAGGAAGCTACTTTAGTAGAAGCTTTGGGTTTAAGATTGGGTCGAATGCTAGCAAAGGACTTATGTTTCTTCAATATTAAAGCTGAGTTTGATTGCCGGGAGGTTATCAAGCTGTTGAAGAATCCATTGAATCATCTCTCATATCTGGGTAGCATCCTTGAGGACTGTTCCTTCCTTGCACAGGGGCTCGGACCTTGCATTTTTTCTCATGCCAGAAGGAAAGGAAACAAACCTGCCCATGCCCTTGCAAAGTTAACATGCATAAATTCTAATTGTATCTCGCTTGAAGAGGCCTTTTCTGATATCTGTAACCTTGTACTTCTGGACATTTTGACTATTCTTATTGAATGAAGTATTATTTTTTAGTGTTAAAAAAATAATAAAATTCAAATTCAAATTTATAATGAGTCATTTATGGTATAGTCAAGAAATAATATTTGTAAGAAATAATTTTGAAATAATTTATTTTTTTGTTTAAAATTTCTATAAAAAGATAATATTAAAATTCAAATTCAAATTACATTAGTGACATAATTTAAAAATAACAGTTGACAAAATCTTTTATATTTTTATTTAATTTTTCTTTAATAGGATAATATTAAAAATTCAAATTTAAATAATATTAGTGATACAACTTAAAACTGACACTTGATAGAATTCTATAAATTAAGACTCTTTTTATCTTTTACATTTTTCTTTAATTCTTCTTTAATAGGATAATATTAAAAATTCAAATTCAAATAAATTTAATAGTATAACTTAAAACTATCATTTGATAGAATTCTACAAATTAAAGATTTTTTTATATTTTATATTGATTAATTATATTAATTGATTGACTTGATGACACTAACTTTTTCCATTTGAATGATAGATGAAAACTTAGAAATTCATCATTTTTGTCATTAAGCAATCATCAAGCCATCTATCCAAATTCTCGACTTTCATCTTTGTTGCTCCTACTACACAAAATTTTTGGGTTCGTCACTGCAAGATCCGTCAATATTTTCATAGGCCAAAATAGAGCTAACTTGATTAACACACATACACATACTATATAATTAAAATACTTTATTTACCATGTAAAATACCATGAATTGGTACACGGTATGCCCGTAACCTTGACTCATCTAGTGTTTCAATGGCTGAGCTATGGAGCATTCTTACTTCCTTACAGATTGCTTGGGATAGAGATATTCGTGAGTCGTCTGATTCTTCTAGTGCAGTCGATTTAATCATGAAGGGTTGTGAGCCATCCCATATGTGTGCTCTCATGGTAATTTTATCAAGGATATGCTCTCTAGGACATGAAATGGTTGTTAGTCATGGCCTGAGAGAAGGGAATCAAGTTACTGACTGGTTAGCCAATTTTGCTGGGCCTTTTCTCCTCTTTTCCCCTCTATTTGGTCACCTCTTTTAAGTAGTGGTCTTTTAATTGGATTATGATTACATCCTGATATGATAAGAATGATGTGGATATTCTGTTCTTTAATAGACGATCCTCTTATGTGAGAGAGAGTGAGACATACACATCATTATGATACGAATTTAATGTTGATAAGGATGGTATCTTACTATGAGTTTTGAATTTAAATAATGTGATTGTAATTTGATAAAACACTTCTAACTTGAGTCATAAAAATTTTAAATTATCATAATAATCCCAACATAAATTGATAATTTTTTTTATTCAATTTCAAATAGAAACATACTTTTTGTGGGTCGACGGGCTCATAATTTCTGTTTTGGCGTAATGAACTCATTTTAGCGAAGCCCGACTTTTAAGACAAGCAATGGTTTAAACTATCGAACCAATGAGTACTTTTCCTTTAATAATTGCCTTTAATTTAGAAAAAAAAATGACTGTTAGTACTTAAACAATGTTTTCAAGTACTTTTTGTAATTTGCATTCACATTTCACAATATACATTCATTTTAGAAACTTTTCTAAGAAACTGTCAACGAGGATGTTAGAAACGTGTACCATGACGTGCTTCACACGGTTGAAGTAAAACTGAATATCACAACGTGTTGTGATCTCAAAGAATTTACAAAATCTGAGTAACCGAAGTAAATATGACTCTTAAATACTGCAAACTTGAAAATACCACTGGATCTTGGATAGGAATCATTCAAATTATTACGTGTCATTTCGATTGCACACTTCATGTCTAGCACTCTAACGTTTTACACATGTATATATCTTAACCAAATTTATGATAATGTATTTAACTAAATATATGATAATGTCATCGTCATCCTATAATTTTATCATTGTCCACTCTGCTATGTGCCCTCTAAGCTCACAATGACAATTAAAGGAGGCACAAACAAGGCCTGTGCTGCCTGCAAATACCAAAGAAGAAGATGCTCAAAAGAGTGCCCTCTATCTCCATATTTCCCTGCTGATAAACCCAAAACGTTCAGCAACGCTCATCGTTTGTTTGGGGTGTGCAACATAATGAGAATACTGAAGCAGGTACAACAAGATGAAAGGGATGAGGCCATGAAATCCATTATATTTGAGTCTGATATGCGTGCAAAATACCCAGTTCATGGTTGTTATGGCGTTATCATGCACTACCATTATCTGGCATCTAAGGCCATGGAAGAGCTGCGTTATGTGCAAATGTTGCTTGCTCTTTGTAAGGAACAGTGCCAACTGCAACATCTTACTTACCGAGTGCCTCTCATTCCAATGGATCAATGCTCCTTGTTGCCTACAATCAGTGATGAGTTTCCAATTTATAACCATGGTGAAGATTCTTCATTTGATGGTAATTTAATTTATGATTGTGGTGCTAATTATATTAAAGTAAGGATATCTATATGAAAACATGAATGACATCACTAATGTTAGCGCCAATGCTATAGATGCAAAATCTAATTGGATGTCAATGCATGGACTATCCTATCATGAAGATCAATTGGACTTTCCAGCTGGGATCACTAATGCTAACGCAAATGCTATGGATGCAAAATCTGCAAAATTTAATTTGATGGCAGTGCAACAAGGATTATCTTATCACAAAGAACATAACATTTCTGACTATGATGATACACCCTTTGATGAATTTGCTGATGATAGACGATCATTTGTCGAATGCATGGATGCATGCGAGTCAGGGTATAGAATTTTCTTTTTATTTAAAAAAATTATATTCTTTTCTTTTAAAAAAAATTTATTAGTTAAGGTATACATTCTTGTTTAAAAACTTTTTGTTCTTTCCTTTTTTTTTTGACATAAAAATTGCAAATTATGGTGCGTGGAATTCATATACATGCTATTGATGAATGTAATTTGCAGTGTGGAATCGTCAGTAGCTTGATCATCAGTCCAAGGTGCAACACAGCATATTAAACGTCTTTACAACAAGAATGAAAACTTCCTTCTATGACTGAGAGAGGATGAGCAAATTGGTTGTTTTTAGTTACAAATTGATTCTGTTCTTTTAGTTACAAATCGATGGCTGTTGTAAATAGTTATTTGAATTGATTAAGATTTATTTTTTGGTTAAATTGATTATGATTTTGTTAATCACTTTATTTCACGTTTGAATGTAACTGAACTGAATTCTCATTCTCATTCTCTTTTTATATCTTTCTTGTGTGTAGTTCTTATTATGGGATTATATATACTCTGTATGAGTATTACTTGGGGTGTTCAGTGGGTCAAGTCAACCCGCAAATTCGCAGGTTTCAATCCAACCTAACCTAAAATGCGACACTGTTAGAAAAATTAGTTTTATAAACAAAAAAATTTTGTTTCTAAATTGGTAAAATTTCGTCTCTAAATATTTAGAGACGGAATTAGAGACGTAACTTGTTTCATTAGTAAATATTGCATCTCTGATTGTTAAAGATGGAACATTTAATTCTATCTCTAAATTATAGACGAAATTTTTTTGTCTCTAAATAAAAAATCCCGTCTCTAATTAGAGATGGATTCTGTCTTTTTTTTTTGAAAAATATAATATTAATTAAATTAGAGACGACACTATTCTGTCACTGATATTAAAATTTTGGTCTGTAAATAATCCAAAATCCAATTATCAAAAAATTTCCAAAAAAAATAATAAAGATGAACTTGTTCCGTCTCTAAAAATTAGAGATGAAAAATAGACATCTCTAATTTTTCAGAAGTATCTTTTTAATATATCTTTAATTTTATAGCTAACCCTGATGTAATTAATCATCACAATAAGTCATATAGCATAAGAAATCACAATATCTTAACATCATCACAAATTTTTATACCAAAATACAAAGTAATAATTAATTATCGTTACGAAGATTTATTGTCAATGAAAATATAAAAAATAAAACTAATCACAGATTTGGGTTATCATTAACATCCTTACTCATCTCCTCATCATGATGGACATCCTCTTCTCTAGGCGTAGGATGAGAATGTTCAGGCTATGAAGCTGCAAGTGATGGCATTCCAAATTGACTACCCACAAGAAGAATCCTAAACCTTTCCTTTCATTGTTCCATCTTCTGCTT
Organism: Ormosia semicastrata; assembly: GCA_029884595.1. NCBI lineage: Eukaryota > Viridiplantae > Streptophyta > Magnoliopsida > Fabales > Fabaceae > Ormosia > Ormosia semicastrata. Next base: position 6,424,465 of record JAQQTO010000021.1, on the reverse strand, counting down.
CATCATGTTTTGTTCAAGATTCTTTTGATGAAGCTCATTTATTAAAGCCTGAATTTTGGCCTACATTGCAGTAATCTTTGTTGGTGATACTCCATCAATGGAAGAAGAGGATGAAGTAGAAGAAGATCCAACGACATTAGTTGCTTGTGAACCCAATCCGTAGATGCACATTTTTTTGTTGGGGCCTCCGACAACATCTAAGTATATACTGTTAATAGAGTCTTGACTGCTACTACCTTCACCATTCTGGGATTGCCACTCAGCCATCCGCCTTTCATACTCTTCCTAAAAAGTAGTTATAAGACATTTGTACTTGAAAATTGATGTAACTTAAATGCTAGCTTATGCTTACCGTAATCTTTGCTGCTTCCAAAGTGTTATACTCTTCTGAATTTTCCTTGGCTCTATGAAGCCACTTGTAGATGTCAAAAAAGTTTGGCTTCCTGGACATTTGATTTGCTTAAAAAGACAAAAGGTAAGTATTAGTAGCCTAAAAAATTTATGACTGGAAAGCAAGGCCAACATGATTGGCTTGACAGTGATATTAATAAAGGTAGATTGGAGAACTTCTATTTCATCATTAAAGGATTGTGTGTGCTAAATATGTACTAATTCATATTTTGTGCTCGTCGCTATATTTACAAGGCCACTTTGAAAGGCTGAAAGTAGTGAACATAAGCATATAATATTGTTTTAGCATAAAAATCATTATATATACGGAGAGAGACTAAGAAAGAAAGAAGTGCAAAGTGTGAAGTACATGATAGTAAGGAGGAAATTAAAGGCATCAAGGGGTTTTAAGTTACTTACCACAACTGTCTTAAATATCTTAGCTTATTTCTGGGACATATTTTATCTATTTTTTAGGAAAGGGAGGCTGGGGATGGATATTTGGGCAACATAATAAGTGAGAAAAGATTTAAGCTTTTGATGAAGGAAGTGGATCTTCACAAGTAAGCCTGGCCTAGTCGAAGTAAGCTTAGCAGATAAGATACACACATCCACAACTATCTATGTAGGCTTACACATAAACCAAACTATGATGAAGGGGGCAACACATAAACCAAACTTAGCTTATCTAGTCAAATAGAATGAAGAGACTAAACAACTATCAAGCAAAAACCAAAGAGATACTTATAAATAGTTATATATGACAGATTTTAAATTAAGTTACCATGTTGTTTTCATTTCATTTTATTTTTTACCCCATACCTATAATTAACAGAAATCAATAACCCAACTCCCATGATTGAACAATCAAACTCCTATGATTGTGAATTTTCAGAACATCCATTTGACCCTGAACAACTTGCTACAAAGTTGACAAACCAACCATGAAACTAAATCAATAAAGAAAAAGGACAACGCAGGAATCAAAGAACTAAACACTCACTATCATGCACTCACAAAACAACAAATATACACACTTCTTAGTTCTTACTGGCATAGCACAATCAAATATTTTAACAAGCAATAGCAACTTAATCTTCACGACTCGACAATATTGACTTCTAAGTACAACACGAATTATCATTCAACTCAGGTAGAATGGATAAAAAGATAAACCATGTTACCTTTTTGTAATGGAAGTTACAACTATATTTGACTAGTCTTTCCATGATCCATCAATGTAGGCTTACACAATTAGTATATAGTATAATTATAAGGATGTAACATCACTCACCATTCTCCTACAGTGCTCTGTTACAAATATGGATCCTTTAGTGTGCACATTGAGACCCTCTTTAGATTGTCCATTTCTGCTGTTTCTCATGGACATTGCTTTCCAGGTAGGATCACTCCATTTAACCCACAATTGTGCCTTAGCATCTGGATGAATCCATGTACCCTTATCCTTTTTATCACGTACCTTGAATAGATTATGTGATAGTGCACCAGATCCCTTTGTTTCGAAGATCCTTTTGATCATATCATTATCTTTAGGTAACCACATGTATTTTGCCTACATTGATGAAAATATTAATTAATCAAATACAATATTTTTAAATTAATAATAGATTAATAACAAGACTTAAAAGGATATTATCCCAAAATCTCTAAACCACATATCACACATAGTGTCAGTCACATATATCTAACTTGTCCAAGGCTCTTCATACTTCCTTTTGAAGATGGTTGTTATATCATACATCGTTCCAACATTAGGGAAAAACTTGTAAGTCTGTGTATATATCTTTATCCTTTTGAATTAAATTTCATAATTAGAATAACTTACTGATCTTTGCTGGCTGGCTTGATCGTAATACATCCATTTACATCCTTTCTCCCCCACTTGATGTTCTGTGGTGTAGATGATGTTGTCTCAAGGTGTAGATATGCAAATGAACTAGCTAAAGGGTCACCTGATAGATGTAAAGTTACAGCTGAGGAGGGTGTAAGCCCAGTTTGAGAATGTGGATATAGGGTATGTGAAGATGGAATATGTACAACCCCGATCTGAGATTGGGGAGATGAGATAGATATAGGTCCAGTCTGAGAATGGGGAGATAAGATAGATGTAGGTCCAGTCTGAGAATAGAGTATTTGAAGATGGGATATGTGCAAGCCCGATCTGGTAATGGGGAGATAGGGTAGATGTAGGCCCACTTTGAGAATGAAAAAATGGGGTAGATGTAGGCTTAGTGTGAGAATGTAGAGATGGGGTATGTGTAGGCCCAGGCTGAGAGGTTCTCTCCCTCTCCCTCTCCCTACCATCTATGTGCAAAGGGTAATGATAAAATTCAATTAGGTACAATTAAATTAACATAGAAAATTAGTACAAAACTATTAACGTAATAAATTTAAAGAAATTCACAATCAAGTAAGCATAATTTAATTAAGAGGTCATGAATACATAACACATGATTTCAATAATAATTTCATTAAAAAACAGGACAAAATCTAATCAGAATATGTTTCTTCTTCTTTCTTCTCCTCCTCCTCCCCCCTTGCTCTTCTTCTTTTTCTTCTAGTTCAACATCTTCATCTACTTCTTCCAAATCAAATTGGTTCAAGGTTGGGCCGTGTACTTCCTCTACTGGACTAGCTATATCAACAAGAATTTGTTCAAGATCATCATTTACAACCATCATAGGCATTTGCGGGATTGACTCATCTTGGTATGAATTATCTATTTCAGCCTTTTTTGTTTTTAAAGTTTGAATTGTGCTTCGTGTCTTAGTTTTAATTACAACTAACCACCCTTGCTGTCTTTCAGGATACTGTGTGTAGTACACTTGCTCTACTTGTTGTGCAAGAATAAATGAATCATAATTCTTGTATCTTTTAGATACTCTAACTTCAACAATTCCACAATTATCTATCATTGTCCCTTGATTTGGGGTGGGATCAAACCAATCACATTTGAATAGAATTAGCATCTTTAAGGGCCACCTAATATACTGCATTTCAACAATATCAGTTAAAACCCTGTAGTAATCATTCTACATTGTCTCATTCTCGCCACCTCGAACACATACACCATAATTTGTTGTACCCATCCTTTGACCATGATCTTTTGTATTAAATTTGTAATCGTTTATTGAATATGATTGCCACATGTTTACTTTGTTTAAGGGCCCTATCCCAAACTCCTCAGAAGTTAATCTTCAATGTTGTTACTAAACACCTATACCACAAATGGGTAAGTTAATTGGTTTTACCTAAACAAGTAATGAGAGAATTAACAGGGAAATTAGGTAGATGATATTTAGCATACATGTTCTTTAAACCATGTGGGAAATGTTGTGGAGATTTGTTTGTCCACTTGCAAGTCATTTAGACCAAGTTCTCGTAGCAAATCTGTATATATGTTGAATTAAAATCACAGATTAAATCACTTAATAGATTTAATCATGATAAATGAAATTAAAAGAACAACTTAGAAGCTTACTTCAAAAAAGGCTCCACCTCAGGACAATTTAGAAGAACATATAAGTGTGCAGCATTCATTTCCTTTCTTGTAAAATGCAAGATTTTCATTTTCTAATAGGACGAGCGGAAAAATTAAAAATAGAAAATGGTAGGTTGATTGAATAACCTTCACCTCCATCATCATTCCGTGAAACTCTTGTCCTTCTAGATGAAACAGTGGGTGGATAGTAGTAAGATGCAAAAGTTGAGGTCTCCTCCACTAAATAAGCTTCATAGACGGACCCTTCAACTACAGCTGAGTTCGTGATCTTATCTTTTAAGGTACGTATAAAGCTATTAATTGAGAACATCAGTGCAACAAATACCTTATGAGGATTTAATTGAAAAGAATAAATATATATAGATAGATGACTCAACCTTTTCAAAGGGATACATCCATCAATATTGCACAGGACCACTGACCCTTGCTTCGTAGGGCAAATGAATTAGAATATGCTCCATCGAATCAAAGAAACTCAGAGGAAATGTTTTGCTCCTGTAATTTATCCTTTCTTGGCGAAGTTAATTCTCTGAAGAATTAACTGAACTCAGTAAGTGCATTCCAAATGAGCTTGGGTAATGCCTTGAATGCAATTGGGAGCAAACGTTGCATGAACATATGACAATCATGACTCTTTATACAAAACAACTTTGCTTCCCTCATGTCAACACATCTAGCCAAATTGGAGGCATACATATCTAGTAGCTTCAATTGTTTAACCCATTCGCAAACGACTAATCTTTGTTGCTTAGTCAATGTATATTACGCTTTGGGTTTTTTTAGCTTTCCATCTCCACCATCTTGCAGCTCTAGATCTTTTCGTCTACAATATTCTGGTAAGTCCGGTCTAGCATTAAAATTGTATTTCGTCTTGCCCTTAGTATCCATAATTGTGTATAAAATATTAAGAAACACATTGCTCTCATTATGCGGGAAAAAATTTGTTTTCCAATAAGGCAGTTCCCAAAAGATGCTTTATTTTGTCCAGTTGTGATAAATATCATGCCTTGGTGGACTTTCTCCTACTAATTTAGTTATGTTAGGTATATGTCTTACCCTATCCCACACTTTGTCACCAATCAACCTTCGTAGGCATAATGAAGTTTCAACAAGTCTCTTTCTAAAAGCATTTTTGTTCCTTCTATAGCAATAATCATGTGGCAAGAATTAATGGTGATAATCAAAAAATGATGTCTTTCAGCTATGTTTAAGTGTGAGTGCTTTTGAGTGCTCCATACAAATTGGACAAGCAAGTTTTCCCATTGTCATCCAACCCAATAACATCTTATATGTGGGGAAATCATTAATCGTCCACATCAAATAAGCCTTCATGACAAAATTTTGTTGTCGTGAGACATCATAGGTTATGATACCTGTATTCCACAGAAGTTTCAGTTCATTTATAAGCGGGTGCACGTACACATCAATTTTACTTTTTGGATTGGAAGGGCCTAGAATTATGATAGTTAAGAACATAGACTCTCCTCTCATGCACATCCACGGAGGTAGATTGTAAGGAGTAATAATTACTGGCCAACATGAATAAGTCTTACTTGTTTTGTCAAATGGAGCGAATCCATCAGTACATAACCCTAGCCTCACATTTCGAGGGTCTTTTGCAAATTCAGGATATGTTTCATCAAAAATATTTCCAGGCTTCTCCATCAGATGGGTGAGACAAAGACCCCATCTCCTTCTCATTCTCACGATGCTATCTCATTTGAGACGCCGTTTGCATTGAGGAATAAAATCATTGTAGCCTTGGGATAAGTGGGAAATACCATTTTTTCTGAGGTATTTCTTTGACCTTATCGTTTCTAGTGATGCTTCTATAATGGTCCTCGTCACAAAATCTACAACTATGAAGATTCTCATAAGAAAGACAATAAAGCATGCATCCATTTGGACAGCAGGAAATCTTTTAGCAACCCAGCCTTAGTTGTTCCACTGGTTTCTTTGCACAATAAAAGTTTCTAAGCATTCGGTTATCATTCGTCCATGCATTTCCCATAAAATTCACCCATTGATTAAAACAAGTCTCAGAGATATTGAAATCAGATTTGATACTTAGAGCTTCATATGCAGCTGACAATTTAGAGTAATTGTCACAGCCATCATACAAGGGAGCTTGTGCAGCTGACAACATTTCAAAAAATCTTTTGGCTTATGGGTTAGGATCTTTCCTTATTTGTTCTACATAACCGAACACTTGTTGCTCAATGTAATTACCAATAGAAGGTCCATCAACATCCATTACCATCTGTTCATACTTGTTGAAGTTTTTCCTTACCCTACTACTTCTATAGTATGAGTTGTCTGCAACCGCTGGGGGAATGGGAGGCCTTGGTTCGTCATGGTTAGTCTAGTAATAGTAATCACTCATAAACCCCTTCATACACAGGTGTGCCTTGACTTCATCAACAAAGTGATACACCTTACATTTACATTTTTTACATGGACACCTCAACTTTCCTATTGTTTTAAATTGATCTTGTGCACGAACAAACTCAACAAACTCGTTAACCCCTGCCATGAACTCATTTGTAACTCTTATTCTATCAGGACCCACCATTTTATCCATCCACTTCCTATGCTCAAGAACTTTCATTCTGTTTCTAATTTAAAAATAGATAGGAGACATGTCAATCAAAATACACTCGTCCACTATTTAAATAAAATTTAAATATTTAGACCGAAATTAAACAACTTACTTCGATTCTCTTTAAACCATAAAGGGAAGGGAGGCTAAGTTATATTGTCACTAGGGATGAAAACAGGCCAGGCCAGGCTTCACCCTAAATAGGCTAAGCTTGTGTTATAAATATTTGGCCTGAGCCTGGCCTGTTACCTGTCAAAGGCCTTTTTTTGGGCCTGCCTGGCCTGTTTAAGAAGCTTGGCCTGACCTGAAACCTGTTTAGAAGCCTGGTTTATATTAAGGTCTCTAAATAAGCCAACAGACCAAGGCCTTCATATAGGCCTCAAATAGGCCTAAGCCTTTAAACAGGCCTTGAAAGGCCATTGAAAAAAAAATAGAATATAATTTTATAAATAAATATAAACAGGCCGGCCTAATAGGCCTAACAGGTTTTGCTGAGAGGCCAGGCCTGGCCTACTAAATGAAACAGGCTTTTAAAAAGGCCTGAACCTGGCTCTTTTCTAAATAGGCCAGGCCAGGTCAGGCCTAAAATAGGCTAGGCCACAGGCTCCTGACAGGCCGGCTGGCTTATTTCCGTCCCTAATTGTCACCAACTTTTACTCCATGTGGACTAGGGCTAAAAAGCCCATAAGGCCAAAAGCCCACAAAGGCAAAAAAAATCCACAGGGTCATGTGGGCTAGGGTTGGCCCATGGACTAGCCTACTAATAAAAAAATTAAATAATAATAAAAATTTGACCCTCCTATTTAATGGCCTGACCCTAACCCACCTTATGAGCTAGCCCACTGAAAAATAGAAATATATACAAAAAAAATAAAATAAGTAAATTAAGTCAAGATGGGTAATTATAAAACACACATCATAGCTATAGCCTTTCACTTCATTTAGATATCAAAGTCCCATCCCACATTCAACACTCCAAAGTCAAAATGTGCAAAGTGTTTCTTATTTTTTATTTTATGTTTTGGTCTTTCTTCTACATAAACAGTTGGCAAATCATATGAAAGGCAATAATTTTCAACATTTTACAGCTAACAACATAAGTTTTGAACCACATTTATCAACTGTGTATACTTCAAGCCACTAGTATTCTAATTAATTATTAGATCAACATACAAATTTAAAATGAGCCTAGTACAGATAAGATTCACTCTTTCTGAGATGGAAAAGTGCTAACTGCTAGGATGAGAAAATATCACATTAAATCATGAAAAGTAAGCAAATTTGTGTAGCATATCTACAAAGATATGGGAGGAAACAACATTGACAAGGGCAAATGCTGTTATGCTATGTAAAATATAACAATGCAAGAAATTACGTGGCTTATATACCTGGAGCTGTTAGTATCACATAAAAAATTGACATTTCTGTAAAAAAAGAATCATAGCAAAAAATTTCCTGACACAAGTTGGCTTTACTAGTCAATCAAATCCTGGATGTAGGCATCAGAGGATTACACATAAAACTTACAATAATCAGATCAGATCATATCATATCAAGATTCACTTATTAAAAGTTTCCAGCTCTTGAACTCAAATGGAGTAGCTGAAATGAAAGAAATATCGGAGCTTGTGGTTCTTACAGTAATCAGATCAGATCATATCAAGATTACACACAAAACTTACATGCTTTGTTATGTTTGATATAGGCATTTTTAAGAGAATTTCACTTAAAACCCATATAATTGAATTGTTTAAGGATCTCTACAAGTAGAGTTTCTTTTATTTAGACATAAAACAGAGCCTTTATGTCATTATGTCAATAGTATTACTTAATCATGCCACAAATAGAGCCACCAAGCACCAATTCACACACCCACAACAACACTAACATCTCTCAAGCAAATCAAATCTCAAAGCCAAATTTAGACAAACTCAGTACCATTCTAGTCAAATAATGTTTAAGTCCAAAACTGATTACTTAATCATTCCACAAACAGAGCCACCAAGCATCAATTCACACACCCACAACAACACTAACATCTCTCAAGAAAATTAAATCTCAAAGCCAAATTTAGACAAACTTAGCACCATTCTAGTCAAGTAATGTTAAAGTCCAAAACTATGTTGCTTATGAACACATTAAATTGAAAATCCCCAATTTTTCACACACTCACGAAGGCATCATTCAAGCAGAACCACAAACAATATTGAATTAAAAAAAAGCCAACTTTAATTGACAAGTGAAGAACCTTGAAAGGAACCTTGAAGAAGAACAGCCCCAACTTCAAATCTGAGAAAAATGGTGGCTGGCTGGGAGAAGCGTATGTATGAAAGGCCAAGAGAAGAACGGTGCATGGCAGGGAGAAATGGAGTGCGACGGAGAGAGCAGAGCACGACAGATAGAGCAGAGCGCGACGGAGAGAGCAGACGGAGAGCAACAAAGAGTGCAAAGGAGATCAGATCTAATTTGGGAAAATTGAGTTTTTGAAACCCTTGAATTTTGAAGATATTAGAGACAAAAATAATCTGTTTTAACTTTTATAAAAAAATTATTAATTAAATTATATGGATTATTTAGAGACGGAATCTAGATGTCATGAGGGACGAAAAATTTAAAGATTAATAAATTTCGTCTCTAAATTCTCTCTCAAAATCTATTTGACTTTTTAAAATTCAAGATTGATCGTTTATAAATGGAAATAGAGGCAGAAATTTTTGAGATGGATAATTTTCATCTCTAAGTTCCATCTCTGAATTGTAAAATTAATTTTTCAACTTTAAATCATCAAATCTGTCTCTGTTTCTGTCTCTAAATTTTATCTCTAAATCTAATTTTTCTAGTAGTGCGAGTTGGGTTGGGTTCGCGGGTTGGGTTAGGTTGAAAAATGCTTCAACTTGCAGTGTGTAGGTCGGGTAGCGGGTTGGAACACATCCAACCTGCACAAACCCGACCCACCTATGCTTTTTTTTAGTAAAAGGTCATTTAGATAATAAATAGTATATACAAAAAATAGAGAGTGAAGTTAATGATTATATCAATACATATGACATATGTGATGACACTGACTTCGATTGGTTAGACTAATTTGTTATTTGAGTTATGACTAGCTTTGTTTAGTTTATTACAGATTTAGTAAGACTTGTTAGTTGTTAATTTCTTATACACTTATTAACTTATAATGTTTAATTTATTTAAGATTGAGACCTATTATGTTTGAGTAGGGTTGGTTGAGATTTATGGTGTTAATTTGTTAGATTGAAACCTATTATGTTTGAGATTGAGACTTATAGTGTTAATTTGTTAGATTTTGTATTTAGACCTTTTTTTTCAAGAATTTTTTTTTAAAAATATGTCAGACCCATGAGTTCGACCTAACTTAACCCACTCTTGAGCGAGTCGGGTTTGATCGGGTTGAGCGAAAAAATCTCTTCGACCCAACCAAACCCAACTTATTGCTCTGGTGAGCGGGTCAAGTCTAAAAACGCTGCTGAACCTACTCAACTCGTCCAGTAGACACCCCTAAGTATTACTATGCGTCTCGTACGGTGAACATCACGGGTGGTTCAATTTTACTATAATAGTCAGTTTTTTTTAAATAAAATGCAAATAAAAAAGTTATGGAACCCAGCCTCATAATAGGAATAGCCGGAATGCACCAAACTTGCCCATTTAGGATTTGTTGTATTTCTCATTCTATATATTATTAAACTTAAAAAATAAAAAGCAAATAACCTATAAAAATTGGATTTATGGTAAATGACTCAAAAGTTAAGTTTCGATTATACTCATGACCCTATTTACTTTTTGGTTCAATATCGAACATCAATATTGAACATAAGTGTCACCTTATTCAAAATAATGGCTTATGTTATATGGGGCGCTAATTCAATCTCTTTTGTGGTGTGATTACTATCTATTATGGTGTTTTGATATTCTTTTTTAGGTGTTTCTTTAATAGAGTCTGCTGAAGAATTTGGTTTCTAAGATTTGACTCTTGTTAAGATAGATTTAAAATTTTTAGTATTGGTTTTCTCACATCAGTCTCATACTTTGACTTTACAAAATAATAAGACCTTCGAATCTATTGAAATAAGAAATGTGTTAATACCCTCTTCATATGTTAGTCTCATCACGTGTAAATTTTTGCAATGAATTAGTTTTTGGTAAAAATTGTATCGATTTTATTCATCTTAATAGATACATTGTTTTTACTGGAATTTTAAGTACCAATAGGCAATAAGCTTTTATTTGAATGAATTTAAGTTTATGATAAAAAAATAATAATGGCATATATATGACATTAGGAAGCTCCTTGCTGCTAATTGGGAGGTAACCATTGAGCATGTACTACATGAAAGGAATTTTGCAACTGATAGTCTAGCAAAAACAGGTGCCAGAGGTGCAGAAGTCTTCAAGATTTGGAACATCCCTTCCATTGAGTTGGATACCTTCTTGTTGGCTGATTCCATGGGGGTTTGTTTTTTTAGATGTTAGTTTCTTTTGGTTCCTTTCCATTGTACCAAAAAAAAAGGAGGCGAGTAAGTAACCCACTTAGGGTTGGCCGTAACTATGCTCCTAGAGGAGGATAAAGGTTCTAGTCTTGAACATGTTACTGATAGAGAGACTATAACTGTATCACTCTATGTCTAAATGGATTAATCTTATACCAAAAAGTATAATGACACCATCGGAAACAAAGGGGGAAGGGGAGAATAAGTGGCCTGAGAATTAAACCTCCAATATCGCACTTCAAGTCTTAAAGATTATATAATTTTTTTAATTGATCAATTATACAATTTTATTACACAATTGATTAAACTATTTTATTTCTTTTATTACTATCATAGTAAATTTTTTATGTAATTAGTTGTTTAATTATTGATACTTATTTATGATTCAATGTTTATAAAAGCAAAAAAAAAATTAAAAAGAAATTGAAAATAACAATGTTACTATTAAGATAAAATTATTGAACAAATAATAATTTTATTTGTATATTTTAATGTTTGCGTGAATAGCTTTTCAACTAAACTATAAATAATTATATCTAAATTTGCAAACATATGCCATTATTTTTTTTAATCATCAACTCAAATTCATTCAAATAAAAGCTCATTGGTAGTTAAGATTCCAATAAAGATTTTCTTTATAAGGAACAGTGCCAACTGTAACATCTTACTACTAGAAATTAGATACAATTTTTACCTAAAATTAACTCATAATATGTAGCTTTACTCCTAAATCCTTAGATTACTATGACAACATATCTTTTATAGCGGATACTAAAACATGATGTATTTACCATATGAAGAGGGTACTATTACATTTCTTATCTCTCAATAAATTTAAAGGTCTTATTATTCTGTAAGGACAAAATATGAGACTGATATTAGAAAATCAAAACTAAAAATTTTAGATATATTATAATAGGAGGAAGATCTGAGAAACTCAAAGTCAAATTCTTCATATCTATCCTAAGGATAACTCTTAAAAGATTTGGATAGTTTTATTAGAGGAAAAATTATTAAATAAAAAAAAGAAAAGAAATAAAGAGAATTGTTGTCAAAAGGTAGAGGTGCCCCTATTAAATAAATGCCCAAATGAAAAGACCAAAACACCGCAATAAAAAACAAGAACACCACAAAGGGGAGAGAGTGAATGAGCATCCTGTATAACATATGCCATTATTATACCTTAGTTGAATAATTAAGATGACACTTATGTTCGATATTGATGAACAAAGTAAATAGGGTTATGAGTATGGTTTGGTTGAGAATAGAGGACAAATATTTGATGAATTAATGAAGTTAGAGGGGCCTAATAAATGAGAAAGGAATACTGCATCTAGAAAAATATATGCTAATGTTGTATCTTTGGTGATCTTTTTTAAAGTTCCAAAAGATAACAAAGAAAGATGAGTGAAAGATTTTTTAGAATTTGTATGAAATTCAACCTATATGAACTCTACATAGAAAATATGAATGACGAGTTTATTTTGTTTCTTTCAAGTTTATGGTTGAGAAGAGAGGAGAAAAATGGTTTCCTATTATAAATAGACTCTTTTCATGTTCTTCTTATGATTGTCATTTGGGTGAATGGTATTTTTATGATAAAGATATTTTTCTTCTTATGATTGTCGTTTGGGTGAATGATATTTTTATAGGAAAGATATTTTGTCCTTATGTTGTCTAATTAATTTTAAATAGAAAAAAGTATAAAATCTAGCTTTGACATGGGAAAAAGTGATAATTGACAATATATACCAAAATTACATATTTATACATTTAGTTTTTTTTAGTACACAATGAGTTTTATGATATATCCCATCCTAAATATAATACAGGCTTAACTGGTGGTTAAAAAAAGACATTATTGTATAAAGATACATAATCTTATAAGGAAAAAAAAAAAATATGCATTACTCCGCATTCATCTCTTTGACATAAACCTAAAATATAATTAATCCATCCTCCAAAAGTTACACGTGAGAGAAACACATTTCTTTTTTAAAAAGACAAATTACACTCACCTCTCTTAAAATTTAATTGAATTATATTTGATAGTCTCATTTTTGTACTTCTAGACCATCCCCCTAGTATATATAGTGTTAGAGTCCATTTGTAAAATTTTATAAATTTCCCAATTACTCCTCTAATTTAAGTTTAAAAAAAAAATAGACATCACTTTTACCTTAAAAAAATTTAACAAAAAATTTAAACGTTTATTATCACTCTAGTTTTCCAAATACTCTTTTTCTCTCTTAAAAGTGTGTTTTGGTTTGGATGTTTTTACACATTCAACAGCTTTTTTGCTATAACAATACTGTTGTCTACCGTCTCAAAGTGTTTGGTTTTTTGAATGAAAAAAACAACAGCTTTTATGAAGAGAAAAAAACTGTTGGTAATCAAGCAAAAATTTGAGCTTTTTTTATTCAGCTATTGAGATTATTTTTTATTTTGAGATATAAATATTATTTTTTTTTCAATTAAATAATTTTTTAATTAATTAAGTAATTTTTTTAATTATTTTATATTTATTTTAATAATTTTATACATAAAACAATTTTTTTATATAATCTATATAAAATAAATTAATTTAAAATTATTTTTTAATTAACATATCTAAACATAAAACTTTTTTTATAATCAATTATAATAAAAAAATTATATAATAATTAATTATTAAAATTTCACATTTATCCTAAACACACAATTATAAAAACACCAGCCAATAGGGCAAAGAATTTGAAGCACTTTCTACTCTCCAAAACACACTTTCTTTCTCCTTTTTCGGTTGCCATTTCCAATCCCACCATTCATCCTGTTTGCTGAAACACTCAGCCTAGAAAAGATTCAAGTTTCCTTCAAAAGCGCTCACAATATAATTATTGTCAATCTTGGGGAGGATCCATTCCTTTTTGCTCCAAACCCCGGAGCCATAAGGCTAGGTGGTCTTGCCGACGCGTGAGTCGAAGAGGGTGCACCAGTAACGCCATCGTATCGTTATTTTCAAATCACAATTTCCAAAACTGAGTTCTACCGATATTGAATCCAAAACACACCCACCTTAGTATTAACGCCAGAAGTTTCCATCATCTACTCATGAGACCTTTTCTTGCTCTATGATTTTCAAATGCCGACAGAATAATGAACCAAGGGAGAGTAACAGAGGAGGAAAAGAAATAAAATGATCCAACCAATTTCACTTACAACTTAGAGATAGTTAAGAAATTTCATGCATCAAATACCCATTAAAACTCACATGGGTGGCACGTGATACTCATTCTGTTTGCTAATTTGACAGCACAATATCTACAGGGGTAAACAGTGATGCCCACATTGCATAAATTAAGGAAGCACACTTATGTAGAAGTACAAATAAAAGGAATATCATGCTTAATTTCTCAAAATTTTGAGGGAGATGAGTGTAATTTGCTATTTATAAAATTAAACATATTCTAATCTTTGTAATGCATAAACATATTGATTAAGTAGCAACCAAAAAGTCCAAAATTTAATTGAGGAAACATCCATCGCAAACCGAATGTTACAGAAGAAGAAATGCTTTGACAATATGATCAGGTTGCTGGGCTTGGGATTCTCGTATCTAATAGATTTAAATATGTTTTTGGTTTGAAAATATAGTATTTTTTGGTTTGGCTTCTTATTAATTTCTTTATTTATTTATTTTAATCTAAGTTTTTTAAATATTTTTTGTTTTAATTTCTGTTATTAGTTAGTCTTTATTAAATACTTACGTGAGAAATGAATGTTTCACTTACTGATGACACGTGTTAGTTTTCATTTGTTACATAAACATTTAATGAAGACTCATTAACAATAAAGATTAAAACAAAAAATATTTGAAAAACTTGAATCAAAATAAAAAAATTAATAAGAACCTAAAAAAAATACTATATTTTTAGAGATGAAAACATATTTAAACCTATTTAATATATCTAAAGTCTAAACCAATGAAGCTCCTGGCTGGTTTGACGGGTATTTGTATTTTCTTTTGGAATTCCACAAAAGGAATGACATTGACAAATGAAGACTTTCTTTATATTGAACCTTTTGTCTTCTATTTTTACCATATGGGTTACTCAAAAGTTAAAACTAAACAAATAATTTTCGTTATTAAACCTTCTTTTCTTAATTTGTCATACCGTACAAGGATTTCAAAAGATTATACTTGAGAATATAACAAGATATTAAATGTTAATATAAAACAACATGTCAAGGTCAGCACATGGCATACGAATGCTCATGCATGAGGGTAACAAGAGTCAAAGCATGTTTGGGTGAATTAAAAAGAAAAAAAAATGTTTGGGTAGGTGTTTGCCCACTCCATAAACAATAATTTAGAGGATGTAAATTGAATTTCATTTTTAAAACTATGATATGTTCGGTAAAATTTCAGTAAGGTATGCCTAACAAATTTTTGTCGCAAACCATAATTTGATTGGAAGTTAAAAATAGTTGTTTTTACATTAGATTGAAGATATTATTATGACTAAAATTAAGTACACAAAATAAAAATATTCAAACATAAATCATTTCATTATAAATTCACTTTTAATTAAAATCAAATTTGCAAGATTAAATATATCCAAAATCAATTTTCAAAACTGTAATACCAACATATGGCAAAGTTTACAATACATCTAAACAAAATTTAAACATCAATACTCCAAGCATTTTACCCATAATAATAGGTAAAAACGTTTACTTCCATTGTTTTTTTTTTTAATTTGACGTTTCTCTCTCCTTATTATCTTCATCTATTTCTGCCTGCTGCAGCTACCACCATTGTACGTCCCTACCAAACACAGCAGCAGAACAAATTTTCAGCAATTGCTGCTGCAGGCTCTTTTGCATTCTCATTGGCAAAGTGAACTAATACGATATCAGGTCCATTTTGAGGACAGTTCCCAAGAATGTAGAAAAAGCTGAGAACCCATCAAAGGGCAATTTGGTGAAAGTGGGATATGTATGGGAATGGTTGAACAAGCACTTTAGATCCTGCAGGCTTTCACTGTATATCTCTATTCACTTTCTTCTCCAATTTTCTTTTCTTTTGGTACAAAATCCACTTCTTCACTTTATTTTTGGAGTAAATTATACTTACTCTTCTTCAGATTTAATGATATTATACTTAGCTTCATTTTTTTTAAAAAATGACACTCACCTTCATTAATTAATCAAGTTACATAATTATATAAATATTATTAATTAAAATTTATAAGATTTTCAATATTCATAATTATTTATAAAAAATATTTTTTAATAAAAATATCAGCTCTATTCTTTTTCCAAAATAACACTCACCTCTCAATTAATTGATCAAGTTATATAATTGTATAAATATTATCGCTTAAAATCTATAGAGTTTTTAGCATTTACGCTTATTTATGAAAAATTGTGTATACTAAAAATAACTATGTATACTAAAAATCTTACAGATTTTAATTAATAATATTTATATATAATAATATTTCTTTATAAATAAAAAAACCTTTACAATTTTTTGTATGTTGGTATGTAAGGAGTTTTTAAAAATATATATATATATATTTTAACTAATAATGTTATTAAATTTTAATTAATAAAAAAATATTATTAGATTTTAACTGATAATATTTATACATAATAATATTTTTAAAAATATTTTTTTTCATAAATAATCATAATCTTTGAAAATCTTATAGATTTTAATTGATAATATTTACACAATTATGTAACTTGATCAATTGATGGGGTGAGTGTTATTTTTAGAAAAGAATGAGACTGGGTGTAATATCATCAAACTTGAAGGGGATGAGTGTAATTTACTCTTATTTTTTATTCTTTCCCTCTCTCTGACAAACTCCACATGCTCAGAGAACTTGCCTTTGTCAGAAGCCATGCCTCGCTTCCACTCTCTTTCGTTCGATGGGTAGAGTGGTGGGCGTGACCCTTCGGGTGCCGGATTGGGACCAACTCCGGCCGGCTACAACAATCGGCGACGACGACTCAACCAAACAGCTAAGACCACCATGAGCCTGTCATGGAGAAGACGACATCAGAGCCGCGCACCACCATCTCAGTCTCGCATCGCCACCTTCTTTTGCTTCCCCTTAAATTGAACCCACATCTCCATTCGCAAATCTTCCATGAAAGTTGACGCTTGGAGCTCACCATAGCAACCTCAGAATCCAACGGATTTTTTTGGCAAAAACATAGCACATAATTACCATAGTTTTTCAGATTCCAATTTAGAAGTTTACATTTCATCGAGTAGCCTCTTCAATAAGTAGCCCTTCTTTAATCTCAATCATTCATATTATTTTTTACACATCTAATGGATAAAATGCTTGGAGCAATTAGGTGCATTTTAAACGTTGTCCCAAAATACACTCTTGTTTAACTTAATTTTCTATCTTTTGCTTTGGGATGGAGTGAAGGTACAACAATCTTTTGAAGACATGTGTTGAGCAGAAAGGACGTGAGACATTAGAGATGCGTTTCTTTGGATGTTGGTCTTTGCTTATTCACATGCCACTATATTCCATGTTTACGTTCTTTTAAGGTACAATTATCGTAGATATCCAAAATCAATATTCCTTTTTAACCGTAACTTCATAATCAACTTTTTTTTTCTTAGAGTATCCTTCGATATGTGAAAAGTTAATTTCTTGAATTAAGTATGGTCAAGAGCTTAAGTAAAATCTTTTTAAATAATATTATTTCTATATACATAAATATTATGATCTAATTTAGGATCATATGCTTAACGAACTTAAGCTAACTTCATAATAAACTTTAGTATCACTTGGAAGCAATCTAAACCAACATTAAATATAATGCAAAATCTTGAAATATTGCAATCTTGCGTATGTAGTTTATTTAATTAGATATTAGATACTGACACAATAGTCATATATATTTGCAGGTTGTTGCTATATATATACTAATATTTTGACCAAAATAAGGTTGCTTTCACACTTGTTTCTACGTTCATTTAATTATGACAAAAATTGCAAGTGAAAGATTATTCTATTGTATATAGAAATCTGGCACATTCAAAGGGAAGTATTTTTATGTTGTTATGGATCGTAATCTGGGATCCCTTCTAGCGGATCAACTCACAGTATACATGTATAATTGGATTTCACCTTAGATTACGTAGCTGAGGCCTTAATGGTAGTTTAGACTCCGGAACCATGCATGTCGAGCAACGTTGGGCCATAATATCAAGATTATTAGATTTGTGCAAAAGATATATTTGTAAATATCTGTAACTACAAATTATCGATTTACGATATTATAGGATTTATAGCTACCTCAGAATGCTAAATAGTTTCTATATCAAAGTTCCTAATTCATAAGGATTCACTCCAATAATAGTGGGAAAGTAATCTCTACCAAGATACTAATCTTAAATACTTGCACTCAACATGGATTGCATAAGGATTCTACACATGCTCTATAAATACCAGGCTAAGTAACCTTAAACAAGTATCAGTAAATTATTCACTAAACAGTATCCTACTTGTGCACAGCTTGACTTTAGCGTTAGAGTCCCTTTGCAGGTACTCACCCATTTGTCTCAACACGCTCGACCACTGCTGCTCAAGGAGGAAATCACCACAACGTGCCTTTCTCAGGTACCCTCTGAATCCACTTCAGAACATTGGCATCGTCTATGGGAAACTGATAAACTTAATTGTAATCCCACACAATCATGGTGAACACACGTTAACATTTAAGGAGGGATGTTGCGCAACCCCCTACAGAACAAAGATAGGAGCCAGCAGCGTAGCCTTCTCCTCATCCAGCTCCACCACCAGCAGCTGAACCTTCTACCGTAAGAAACTAAGCACACGTCTCGAAACATCTGCGTGATGGACATGAGACTTTACTTTCCGATGAAAGTCCACATCCGTCATGTAGAGTATCTGTCATGGACAGGCTTGGCCACCCTGGAGAAAGAGTTAGCAATGTCATTCAAGGGTCCATGGCTCTAGTGCAAACACGCCTAGGCCCCCTGAACAACGTTGCTGTTGATCGTGCTTTTAGTCGAAACACTGTCCACTTTGAGATGACCAGAAACCATCTCCAGGAGCTGGTGGCCCAACAAATGCTACAGATTGATGAATAATGTCATTAGTTAGATGACCAACGTCGTCGAATAGATGAGTTGGAAAGCTCTGTACATGTTGAGAATGACAACAAAAGGAGGGATGTGGCCCACAATATAAGAAGGCCACCCCACGATTAAGGCAACATTGCTGTTGGAAACAACGCCCCGGTCCCTGGTGTCCAACAGCAACCCTTCTCGGACGAACTAATGGCGTACAAGATTCTGAGAAACTTTAAATCTCCCTCTAACTTAGAGCCCTATGATGGGACAATGAACCTTCAAGAACACTTGGATTCTTATGTCCAGTCTATATAGTTCCATGTGGGATCCCCAGAGCTATTGTGCCATGCCTTCGCCCATCTTTTTAAAGAAATGCGCTCTCTGCTGGTTCATAACCTTACCTACAAAATCTATCACCGGGTGGGATGACCTCGCACTCGCTTCCTGCTACACTATACCACCGCCATGGAGCAGCTCAAATTGGTTGGTTCACTTTCTAGAATTCGCCAAGGGAGCAATGAACCCCTTCACGAGTACATCAAAAGGTTCAATGACACCCTAACTCGTGTGGCTAACCCGAATGACCTGATTACTCTTCACTATAAGCAGTCTCCGGACTGATTTTGAATTCTTTCGATCCTTGGCAAAAAAAAAGTTGTAACCATGAATTAATTTCATGCTCGCTCCGTGAAATACATCTACCTAGCTAGAGGAGACCATTAGGGATAAAAAGACTCTGGAAAAAGGTGAACCCACTCACCAGAAGAATAATTGGTGCTCTAACTAACCTAAAAGCTCTTCGAAGGGTGAAACATACTGACCTAAATATTCTGATTATACTCCTCTGAACACCCTATGAGAAACAATTCTCAAAGAAGTGCTTCAGACTGAGTTCCAGGATATTAAAAGGTCACTTCCTTTGAAAAAAGTGAAAGATCACTCAAAACACTGTAAATGGCTTAAAAGTTATGGTCATGAAACAGAAGAATATTACTAGCTCCATGATGTCATTGAATTCCTAATCAAAGAGGGACAACTATAGAAATATATTGCTGGAATCTGAAATAATGATAATCACGGAGACGGAGGGACCGAAGATGCAGTCGCAGTTCGCGGCAAAGTTCAACGCCACTCCAAAGGAGAAGGACTCACAGCCCTACTAGAAAATCCAAGACTCCACCCCGTCGTGACACTAACAACCGGCAGGATCGGAACTAGGAAACTTAAAATGGGACCAACAGAACAGAATGACTTGTTAGTACCATAGCAGGAGGATTTGCAGGGGGAGTCTTATCCAGCAATTTCTGAAAGAAGGCGTTACAGACTGAGGTATTGAGCGTTTCTGGCTCTACAAGCAAGCCCTGCGCTGAGGATAGGGAGGGGCCACCCATCTTTTTTTTAGAAAAGGACCACGATGATATTATCTAGGACCATGATGATCCACTCATCGTCTCTGGAATAATATCTAACGTCGAGGTCCGGCGTATTTTTGTTGATCAAGGAAGCTCAGTAGACATCAAGTTCATGGACGCCTTTGAAAGATTGGAATTCCCCATGATTGCATTGATCCCCTATAATGGTGAGCTTACTGGTTTTTCTAGAGAAAAGGTCACTCCAGTTGGATACTTTGAGACATTCCTTACTCTTGGTGATGCTAAGGTCTACAGGACCATTAAGGTCAAATTCTTAGGGGTGGACTGCCCATCGACCTACAACATTATTTTGGGTCATCCCACGCTGAATGGCATTGTCGATGTAGTGTCAACTGCCCACCAGGAAATAAAATTCCTTAATAAAAATAATGAGATAGTCACGATCAAAGACGATCAGATCGTAGCACGAAAGTGTTATAATGAAAGCCTCAGAATATGCAAAACTCCTAGGAAGACCAGAATATGTACATCTAGCTCGGCTTTAGACCGTGTCAGCATCCTTATGACCGAGCTAGATGTTCGTGAAAAGATCTGAGGTACCAGACCCCAGCCAGAAGGAGAACTGTTTCCACTCCAGTTAGGTGACAAGCTTGACCAGGTCACTAAGATAGGCGTAAATCTAGAAGAATAGGAGAGACACTAACTAATAGAGCTATTACAGAAAAATAAGGATCTATTTGCCTGGACATTCTCTGACATGCCTGAGCTTGACCTCGCTTTCATTTGCCATCGTTTGTCTATTAAATAGGATGCGAAGCCGATCTCCCAAAAGAAGAGGAAAATGGGCCCCCGAAAGACAACAAATCATTGAAGAGCAAGTCAAAGAGCTGCTCGGTGCTAAATTTATCAGAGAGATCTCGTACACCACATGGCTCTTCAATGTGGTCGCAGTGAAAAAGTCAAACAAAAAGTGGATGATATGTGTGGACTACACAGGCTTGAATAAGACGTGCCCTAAAGATCCATACCCTTCCCTAACATTGATAAACTTGTTGATAGCTCCTTCAGCTTCCGGCTACTGTCTTTCATAGATGCTTATTCCGGGTATAATCAAATTCCAATGTACCCCAGAAATGAGGATAAAATTGCATTCATCACCGAGAAAGTTAGCTACTGCTACAAGGTAATACCGTTCGGTTTAAAAAATACAAGAGCCACCTATCAGCAGATGATGAACAGGGTTTTCGAGGATTAAGTGGGGAGAATGCAAGAGGTTTACATTGGTGACATGATAGTCAAAACCCCACAATCTAGATCACATACCGCACACCTCAGGGAAATGTTCACTCAACTACGAAAGCATAATATGAGGCTTAACCCAAAAAAGTGCGCATTCGAGGTCTAGGCCGGGAAGTTCCTGGGCTTCATGTTGACTTACCGCGAAATTGAGGCGAATCCTGACAAATGTTAGGCAGTGCTCAACATGCGTAGCCCTCAAAATGAGAAAGAAGTTTAGTAACTGATAGGGCAGATAGCAGCCCTCACATGATTCCTCGCTAAAGCCGCTCACAAATCTCTCCCCTTCTTCAAGCTGCTAAAAAAAAGGAAAGGTTTTGAGTGGAACCAGTAATGTGAAGACGCCTTCACATCACTAAAAGAACTACTATCCTCTCCCCTTATTTTGACGAGGTCGAAACCTGGAGAGACGTTGTTCATATACCTCTCGGTCCATGAGGAGGCCGTAAGCTCAGTACTAAACTCGAAAATGGCAGAAGGCCAGAAACTGGTCTATTTCGTGAGCAAAGTGTTACACAGTCCAGAGATAAGTTATCAGAAGATCGAGAAGGTTGCCTTTGCCCTAATCGTTACATCCAAGAGGCTAAGATAGTACTTCCAGTGCCATCCTGTGGTGGTGAGAATGGATCAGCCGATTCGCCAAATATTTTATAAGCTAGACCTAGCAGGGAGGATGATCGCATGGTCCATTAAACTCTCTGAGTTTGGAATAACATACAAGCCCAGACTGACAATCAAGGCATAAGCACTATCAAACTTCCTTGCTAAACTTGCATCGAACCCTAGTGATATCGAGTAAGTATCGTGGACCGTGTTCGTTAATGAATCCTCTAACCTTAAGGGTAGTAGTGCCGAGGTAATCCTTTAAAACCCAAAAGGTGTGACTATCGAGAACTCCCTAAAGTTTGAATTCCCTACTTCAAACAATCAGGCAGAATATGAGGTATGCATTACCAGATTAACAATGGCCAGGGAACTGAGAACAAAAAAAATCACGCTTTATAGTGACTCCTAGCTTGTAACCTCCCAGATTTAGGGCGACTATCAGGCCAAGGAGCCCCTCTTGCAAAAATATCTAGCAAAGATACAAGGGCTCCTCCTAAATTTCCTAACGGTCAAGGTGGAGCATATACCTTGGGAGCAGAATTCAAGAGCCGACCTCTTGTCGAAGTTTTCCAGCACAAAGAGTCTGGGTAACAACCGCACCGTGGTCCAAGAGACCCTCTTACAGCCTTCTATTATAGATTCCTCCATTTTTCAGGTAGAGGAGTAGGAAAATACTTGGATCACTCTGATAATGGAGTATCTGCAGTTCAACATCCATCCTGAAGACCCAAAAGAAACCTCCAAATTGGCTAAGACAGCAGTCTGATACACTATTTATAACGGGCAGTTATACTAGCGCAGATATTCTTTGCCTCTCCTTAAATGCTTTACACCGAATGAAGCTGAATATGTACTGGCTGAGGTCCACGAAGGGAGCTGCGGGCACCTCTTGGGAGGAAAAGCCTTGGCTTTAAAAGCGCTCAAGGCCGAGTACTATTGGCCTACGATGGAGGCTGACTCTATTGCACATGTCCAAGTCTGCAATGTCAACGGCACTCAGATCATTATAATGCTTCACCAGAGGAACTTTCTAGGACATCCGTACCTTAGCCATTCTACAAATGGGGGATGGATATCCTGGGTCCGTTTCCTCAAGCACTCAAATTCCTAAAATTCTTAGTGGTTGCCGTGGACTACTTTACTAAATGGATCGAAGCCGAGCCTTGGTCACCATTACCTCGGTCCGAATCCAAAAGTTCACATGACGCCACATTATTATAAGGTTTGGAATCTCAGAATTCGTTGTAATGGATAACGAGACACAGTTCAAGGATAAGGGGTTCGAAGAGCTACTCGCTGGTTTAAAAATCAAGCATCATTATAGTGCTGTGGAAAACCCCTGGATGAACGGACATGTTGAAGCCACCAATCTGATTATTGTTCAACGATTAAAAAGAAGGTTGGATGAAGCTAAAGGAAACTGGGCTGAATAGTTAGATCACATCCTTTGGGCTTACCAGACTACTCCCCACTCCATAACTGGTGAGACTCATTTCAAGCTCACCTGTATGTGTGAGTCTATGATCCCGGTAGAGATAGAAGAACCTAGTTGGTGCCTCTAACATTTCTCATCAGACAGTAACCTTGGGCAGATAAGGGAAGACCTAAACCTCTTGGAAGAAAGAAGGCGTATCATTCATATATGTGACACGACCATCAAACAAAGGACGACAACTCGTTACAACCTAAAGGTTATACCTAGAAAATTCCAGCTAGGCAACCTAGTCCTCCGCAGGGCTGATATCGGTGGGAGGAATACCTCCCAAGGAAAGTTAGCTCCTAACTGGGAAGGCCCCTACCAAATAGTGATCAACATAGGCAAATGAGCCTACACCTTGTAGATGTTGACAGGCAAGCCAATCAAGAACTACTGGAATGTAGACAAACTTAGAAAGTACTATAGCTAAGAGCCTTCTAAGGCTTAGTCTTAATTTTACTTCATGTTTGATCTTCCCAAGTTACTACGAGCATACTTTGTATGGACCTTAGTCCCTTATTAGATTAATAAAGCCAAGTAGTATTTTTTACTCACATGCTCATTTGCTTCATTTATCACTGTGTGATTACTAGCAAAATGGACTGTGAAGTCCAAGTCTAAGCCATCATGGTACCAGCCGCGAGTTGTCTTATGCTAGAAAGGTCGTGCAGTAGAAAAATCTTGAGTCTTAGGAAAATTCTCACACTAAACCATAAGCACGAAAGACCTTGGCAAGGACTGGTGAAAATCATGCCAAAGTCAAGAGGTATCCTAAATGCCAAATATTCTAGTGACGGATCCTAGAAGAGGTCTCAAATATACCTTTAAGCCAAAGGATCCTAAAAGCCACAATGATTGGCAACGGACATCGTACAAGGTCGTTTTTATCTAATACCTAAGACCTAGGGGAAAGCCCAAGTCCTTTAAGGGCATTGGACCCTGGGCCTTGGTTTCCAATCTCTTAAGTCCCAAAGGGAGCCACAAGTCCATAAGGGGCGTTGGACCCTGGACCATGGTTCCTAACATGCGAAAAATCCCTAAGTCCACGAAATGGTTGAAAAACACCAAAATGGGCGTTAGACCTAATATGGACCCCGAAAATAAACAAGCATGCAAAGCAAGATTAAAAGGTGAAGAAAAATAAATTAAAGACCTTGGAAACTAAGGCAATTATTCTTACAAAGTCAACAAACCCCACGCAGGGTGCAACAAAATTTTTTAAATAAAAAAAGAAGGGGCAGTAGGTTATTCTTAAGCTTCATCCTCCTCTATACTTTGTAGCTTAGCATCCAGATTTCTCTCAATCAAATCCACTATGGGAGTAGTATCCTTATTGGCATGGGCGGTGGCAGTTGACTCATTGACTGACCCTGCAATAACCAGATACCCTTCCCAGAAAATCTTGTCTGGGCTAAGATCCTACAAAGCCAGCTCAATGCCAGGGTTGAAGTACTAAACTTGAGTCACTGCATTGTTGAACTGATCAACACCTATATTGGTGCTGATAGTAAACAGTTTAGGACTTTCTTTCTCCAATTCCGTCACCTTGGCCTTAAGGGTGGTGTTGGTGGCATTGACATGATCCAACTGCTTCTTTTTGTTAGCGAGCAGAGTTTAAGAATCAGAAAGCTCCTTCTCCAACCTAGCAAGCTTTGCCTCCAACTCTTCTTTGCCCTTAAGGGCTTGTTCCAGTTATCGCTTCCCCTGGGCTTCCGCTGCCTTCAGTTCGTCCTTAGCCTTCTTTTCGAAGGCTGCCACCATCTTTTCAAGAAGTCGGGCTTTAGTAGCAGTCCGGAGGGTGAAAATCTGGAATACAGACAGGGCATTGTCAACCTTAGTCTGAGTGATGAGTCTGACAACTTCTTCACTCAAA
This sequence comes from Ormosia semicastrata, assembly GCA_029884595.1. Classification (NCBI taxonomy): domain Eukaryota; kingdom Viridiplantae; phylum Streptophyta; class Magnoliopsida; order Fabales; family Fabaceae; genus Ormosia; species Ormosia semicastrata. Next base: position 6,398,707 of record JAQQTO010000021.1, on the reverse strand, counting down.
AGGACCTGGTAAATGAATTCCTTGGGTTATCTATCCCTAGTGATTAGAGGCAAAGGGTTTACCCTCTGACCAAGATCTCCCTCCACGGCTATGATCTTACCTTGCCCTCCTGTCGCGGCTCCCTCCATAGCTTTCCTCTTCCTCCCCCGTTGGAGTTAAGCTTGGGCATCGGGATCTGGTTCCTAGATCACGAGAGGCAGAGCGACAGTGGGCTGAGAATGGAAAGACCCAGCCTGATTCTTCCGCGCCTTATAGGCTTGAAGTGCCTTAATAGAGGCTCCAGCACCCTTGTTAGTGGCCATGTTATCTGCAAGCACAACAAGACAAAGGGAAAAGGTCAGAGAGGCATAACAAATCAAATAAGGCAAGATAAAAAGAATATGAGGGGTAACTCATAGTGGTCATTCCTCTACTAAGAATAGCCCAAAATGTGATTACCATGCAACACTGAGTTTTGATGATAACAAATATGGAGATGATGAGATGATGAGAAGATCAAGTCCAAGGCGTTCAAGCTTAGCTTTAGGACTTAGGATCTTTATTGTACAGAGCTTTCATAGGATATCTCAGTGTTTTAGTCAAAAGATCTAAAAACATGTTTTCTCACAAACCAAATTAAAGTTCTTAAATTTATCAAAAAGTTTGTGAAAATTAGAAACCACCTATTCTCGTTTTCTAAAGGTGTTTATAACGTTTTCAAACAGAAGCATTCGAATAAACTTAAAATCATTCGAATACTGTCCTCTGAAAAAGTCTCTTCAAACGTGGTTTTTAATAAGGTATTCGAATACTCCTCTGAGGCATTCGAATACAACGTGTTTTTATAGAGGTATTCGAATACTATGTAAGGCATTCGAATACACCCTTTCAAAAGGCTTTAATAAACGTGTTTTCAGCTAAAGGCATTCGAATACCGTGATATGGTATTCGAATAATGCGGGTCTGTTTTGTTGTTTTATACACTGATATAAAAGGTATTCGAATACCTTATAACGGCATTCGAATACTTCAAGTTTAAACCGTTTTTATATATATCTATCAGTGGTATTCGAATACCACAGTATTGTATTCGAATATCCCACGTTTTTCAGCTTCTGTTTTTGAAATTGATACGCAATGGATTTATGCATTAATTATGTAATCAATTTCTCCAGCGAAATTTTCTGATCAGAGGCTCTATAAATAGAGACCTCCCTCACGCTGCAAAAGCACGAATCCTTATTTCTTATTTTCTGAACTGTGCTAAAATACTGTTTGCATACTTCCTCTCTTTTTTTCTCTCTGTACTCTTTTGGTAAAATTCTGAGATATTGTTAGAGAGCTCTATAGTACTTCAATTTGTATTACTTACTCTGAGTGAGAGTTTCTCTTCATCTATTTCCTGATATTTTGTATCGAGGGTGAGGTATCCCTCAAGGTTTGTATAAGGGTGAGGTATCCTGCATGCAGTGAGACTTTAGCACAAGGGTATAGTGTCCCTGTGTGTGAAAAGAGCTCTATTTTGTAACGGTAGCAAGCACCTATTGAAGCTTGTATACTTAGTGAAAAATCTCGGCTTTTGAGGACTGGACGTAGACCACAAGTGGGTTAGTGGTCGAACCAGGGATAAATACGTGCACTCGCTTCTCTTTTCCCTAATCTCTTTATTTTAATCAATTTATTTTATTACAAAATTTATTTTACGCTGTTCTTTATTGTTTATTCTCTTCTTCTCATTCTTTCTGTGCATTTATTTATTAAGCTTTTGATATTTGTTTTAATTAAAGAGGTTTTGCGAAAAAGTTTTTATACTCAATTCACCCCTCTCTTGAGTCTTGGAAGCCACTTAGTAACAAGTGGTATCGAGCTAGACTCTTGTATAAAGAGCTTAGCGACTTCAAGAGTATATGGCTTCTTCAAATGGTTTTTCGAAGGATCCCCATAAACCGACCACCCTTTTTCAATGGGGATGGTTACGCATATTGGAAGGAAAGAATGAAAATCTTCATCGAAGCTATTGATCTAGATGTTTGGGGCCGTCGTCGAAAACTAGCGCTTTTATACCCACACATGAGATCGATGGTGTAAGGACCGAAACACCACAAAATAAATGGTCTCGATGAAGACAAAAGAAAAGTTCAATTTAATTTAAAAGCCAAAAATATTATTACTACTGTTTTGGGATATGATGAGTTTTTAGAATTTCAAATTGTAAAGCGCTAAAGAAATGTGGGATACTTTGCAAGTTACCCATGAGGGTACTAGCGAAGTTAAGAGATCGAGAATCAATTCTCTAACTCGTGAATATGAACTATTCAGAATGAACCAAGGAGAAAGCATTCGGAAATGCAAAAGAGGTTCACCCACATAGTAAATCATCTTGCATCTTTAGGCAAAAGCTTTTCTAATGAAGATTTAATTAACAAAGTCTTGAGATGTCTTAGCGGATTTGGCAACCCAAAGTGACAAAGAAATATCGAATCGAGGGACTTGTCCACAATGACCCTAGCTACTCTCTTTGGAAAACTTCATGAGCACGAACTCGAACTGAGCAGACTAAGTCAAAGCGAAGAAAATAATAAAAAGAAAAAGGGAATAGCTCTCAAAGCCATTTCCTCATTAATCGAAAATGATGATGAAGAAAATGAAGAAAACTCAGAGAACATTGAGGTAAGTGAAGAAAATTTAAGTTTACTAGTTAAAAAGTTTGGTAAATTTCTCAAGAAAAAGGGAACGCAAAGAAGATCTCCCTTCCCTCCTAAAAGGACACACTTCAAAGGCGAAGGAACTTCATCGACTCCAACTTGCTATGAATGTGGCAAACCTGGTCACATGAAAATGGAGTGCCCAGTCTATCAAAAGAAGAAGGAAAAATTTGAAAAGAAACCCTTCAAGGGAAGAAAAGGGAGAAAAGCCTACATAGCGTGGGATGAAAACGACATGGACTTAACTGACAGTTCGGATAGCGAAGAAGCTCAACTGTGTCTCATGGCAAAAGGAGATGAAGAAGAAAGCGAAAACGAGGTAAGTTCTAATACGTTATTACCTTCTTACGATGAGTTACAAGATGCCTTTTGATGACCCTGCAAAAATTCATATTTTTACGGTTCAAAATCTTGGGTTTTCATTCTCTTTTAATCTTTTTGATTGAGTTTGTTCTCAAATTTCTTTTGTTTTTAGTTATTCTAAATTTTATTTTAATTTTGTGATTTTATGTGTTTTTTGTTAGGTATTTGCATATGAAAAAACTGGACACTTGAATGATGAAGAAAAGCTGAAAAATCAAGTCAGGAGCTCGGTGGGCGCTTGAGCGCTGGAGTTCCACCGCCTGAGCGCTAGCCTAGCGCTTGAGCGCTGGCGGTGGGCGCTTGAGCGCTGGTTGCGAATTCTACAACGTTACTTTAGTGACGGAGCGCCTAAGCGCTGCAAATTGAGCGCCTGAGCGCTGGACGCGTAACAGTAGCGCGAAATTCTTATAAAAAAGAAAGTTTTGCCAAATTGAACACATCTTTTCACACTTTTCTTTTTATATACTCTTAGACACTCTGCAGCAGCCGTCAAGACAACTCAAATCCTAATTTCGTGTGGGCGCATCAAGACTTGAAGATTAGGGATTCTCTTCAATCTTGCCACTAATTATCAATGGAGTTTGTCATCTTCTATTCTTTGTTTTGTTCTTTTTCTATGTGTAACTAACTTCCCCTCGTTAGGGGGACGATGGATCTTGATACTTTGATGATGTAATTTCTTTTATGGGTTTAATGCATGTTTTTATCTCATGATTTACGTGTTTATCTCTGTTCTTAATGCTTTTTTAAACCTGATCAATTTGGGAATGATAAATTGGGTTTATGTATGATTTGGGAAAATTTGCATGAACCTAGAACTTGTGATACACACCATAATTTCTGCAATCGCTAGGGATAGACGTTGTGGGTTATGTGGTCTTTCTTATAATTCCTCTGTTCTTGATAATGCCTTTCTAATTGGAGTTAGACTAAGGGATTAGTTAATTTCAATCAGCGTAAGAGGATTAGTATACCAAGGGATTGGATATTAATTAATGTTGGGAATTGACCATGAATCATTGAAATAGAACATGTTTTAAACCAATTTTTAGAAGTACATTTGAAAGAGTTCAAGTGAAGTCTGAACCCTAACACTTTCTTATTATTGATTTAATCTCTTGTTAAATTGTTTGATTTTACTTTGTTTAGTTTTAATTACTTTCTTTTAATTATCTTTATTTTCACTTTTCCAACTTCCATCTTTTGATTGACTTAAATAGTGTTAATTTAACGAATTTGGTAATTGGCAATATAATCCTCGTGGGACGATTCTCTTTTCACTACTTTATTACTTTTTGCGATTCTATGCACTTGCCGATTTTCAACATCAAGTTTTTGGCAATCATTCTTGGGGATTATTAATTGCTAATATCAATTAGTAGTTAAAAGAGCACTAATTTAAGTATTTTTTTATTGTTTAATTTTATTTTTAATTGTTTCTTTTTAATTTTAATTTATTTTTTTTAATTTTCTTTTATTTATAGATAATTATTTTTTTTAGTCATTTAATTTAATTTAATTTAATTTTTATTTTTATTTTCTTTCTTTACTTCACTCTGGTTTGCTTGTTTGTGTTTATGCAAGGTTCTTTGGAATCGGAAGAATTACTTTTTGATCCAGAGATAGAGAATCTGCTAGAGCGAACAGAAAGCGACTAGAGAGAGGAAGAGACTTGAAGAAGTTGAGCAAAAGATGGCGTAGAATTGTTGTAATCGCAGAGCGAAAGACGTACATTGGTGACTATGCTACCCCATCTGTGAGAATATTTCTACCAAGTATTGTGCGTCCCCGCTATTCAGGCTAATAATTTTGAGATTAAACCAAAGACTTCTACGGCTAGTGCGGCGAGAATCGGTTGGGGGAGGCCATGCGAAGATCCAAACTTGCATATTGTGAATTTCTTGCACTACGTGATACTTTTAAGTATAATGGCGTTATCGATGATGCCATTAGATTACGATTGTTCCCATTTTCGCTCGAGAGATAAAGCAAAGAGGCGGCTACAAGCCCAAACACAGAGGAGCATCTCTACTTGGGAGGATTTGGTTAACAAATTTTTGACTCGATACTTTCCTCCATCAATGTTTGTGAAGATAAGGAGTGAGATTGCGTGCTTTACTCAGAATCAGGGAGAATCTCTCTATGAAGCATGGGAGAGATTCAAGGAGCTATTAAGGAGATGTCCTCACCATGCATTTGAGGTTTGGCAGCAGGTGCAGATATTTTATAATGGGTTAAATCATTCCACAAGACTTATGGTGGATGCGTCTGCAGGTGGGTCTTTAAACACTAAGACTCCTGAAGAGGCTCAGGAATTATTTGAGGTTATGGCCACTAATGAATATCAGTTGCCTAGTGGGAGAGCATTAGTCAGACAAGGAGTGATGGAGCTTGGTACTTTCGATGCCTTACTTGCTCAAAACAAAAGTATTTCTCAACAGTTGGCCAACCTAACTAAGCAAGTGGAGAGCATGCAGGTAAATTCTGTGAACCATCAAAGGTTAATTTGTGACTTCTGTGGAGGTAATCATGCTAATGGTGGATGTGAAGTAAGCAATTCTGGTTTTAGTTCTCAAGAGCGGTAAATTATATGGGTAATCCTTCCGGACCTCAGGGTGTTCCATTTTCAAATACATATAATCCAGGGTGGAGGAATCATCCTAATTTTTCTTGGAGCAATCAAACAGTGCCATTGAATCCTCAACCAGAACAGAAGTCTCCTCTTGAGATTACAGTGGAGAAACTCTCTTTGCAGACCTCTGCTTTTATGCAACAGACTTCAAATTTTATGGAAGAGTCGAGGGCCAATTTTAAGAATCATGAGGCGACAATTAGAAGTTTAGAGAATCAAGTGGGGCAAATAGCAAAACACTTCAAGAGAGACCTCCAGGCACCTTCCCGAGTGATACTTGTTGTCAATCCAAAGGAGCAATGTCATGCAATTACACCGAGAAGCGGCAAGACTTTGGATGGACCGGTTAAGGAAATTGATGTTCTTGTTGCGGATGTTCCATCTCAAGAGTCTTTGTAATAAAGAAGCTAAAGAGGAGCAACCAAAGTGGCGAGAGAAAGAAGAAGGAATGTGAGAAGAAAATAGTTGATCCTTCATTGTATGCTAAACTTCCTTATCCTCAAAGATTCAAGAAGGAGATTCAAGAAAAGCAATTCTCCAAGTTCTTAGAAGTCTTTAAGAAGTCGAGATAAACATTCCTTTTCTTTGAGGCACTTGAGCGGATGCCCTCTTATGCAAGGTTCATGAAAGATTTGCTCTTGAAGAAAAGGAAGTTGAAAGAAGATGAAAGCGTGGCACTTTCTGAGGAGTGCGGTGCTATAATTCAGAGGAAACTGCCACCTAAATTGAAAGATCCAGGTAGTTTCTCTATTTCTTGCACCATTGGCAAACTGACTATTGAGAAAGCTCTTTGTGATTTAGGAGCTAGCATTAATTTAATGCCATTGTCAATTCTCCGTAAGCTTGGGATAGATAAAGTGAAGCCAACTACAATGTCTCTTCAACTAGCTGATCGGTCAATTAAACATCCATATGGTATAGTGGAAGATTTGCTAGTGAAGGTTGACAAGTTTATTTTCCCGGTGATTTTGTGATTTTGGATATGGATGAGGATGCTTTGATATTCCTCGATTCTTGGAAGACCATTCTTGGCTACTTCAGGAGCGTTGATTGATGTGCCTAGAGGAGAGCTTATTTTGAGGGTGGATGGTGATCAGGTGACTATTAATGTTTTTGATAAATCTGCACTGACATCAGATCTCTATGCCCCTGTCAAATGCATTCAAGACAAGCCCCTGGAGGATTTGGCTAATAAGAGTCCTTCATCATCAGTCAATGCTGATTTTCCTTATCCCAAGATGGTTGATGAAAAGGAGAAAGGACCTCCTCTTTCTCAAAGTCTTGCAATTGAAAAAGATCCTCCAGCTTCCACTGATTTATTGAAGATTGATTCCGAGGCAAGGTGACAAAGTGTGTGGAGGCAAAGAGCTGATAAGAGAAAAATGTCATCCTACTTCTCTTGCTTCAAGCCACCATGACTAGTTATAAAGGCAACGTCGAGCTAATGACGTTAAACAAGTGCTTTTTGGGAGGCAACCTGAATTTTCTCTCCTTTTCTCTTTTATTTTTATTTTTGTTTTTGTTTTTATTTTGTTATTTTCTTATTTCATTGACTAACATTTTTTCTGTTTTGAAGTTTGCTAATGTTGAGTCGGCTTAGGTGCCTCCCGAGTTCGGAGCCTTTGTAGGGGATGTATATAGTTGTCGGCCGCCAAAAAGAGTTTTTCTTTTCTTTCTTGCATTTATTTCATTTAGTTATTTGTTCTTTTTGTTTTTATTTTGTCATCGTCACCCTTTTGTGTTTTGAGTCTTTGTTTTAAAATTGGGCATGCCGGTGTGTTGAATTGAATATCCAATGATTGTTTGAATTATTGATTGATTTGATTTCTTGGGATAGCACATGAGAATTTATGAGTTGCATTTATTTCTATTGTTTCAATTGTGTATGAATGTTCTTCCCATCTTTATGATTGATAGACTTTGGAATTTAATTGCATGTCAAGCTTAGAGAAAGTTTATGGGATTGCATGTGTGTGGATGATTTGCATCTAGAAGTTGTTTGATTCTCTCTTGAGGCGAAATTCTAGGCAGTGCATGATTAAGGAAATGATAAGGGCCTTCTTTGGACCGTTTGAACCTTTCAAGCCAACTTTGTATACACTTTATCCTTAGTTCCCTTTTGCAGCTTTGTTATTGTTTGGCCTCTGTTTCTTTTCTTTACTCACATTTTCCTTTTTCCCATACCCAAAAAAAAAAAAAAAAATTCTCTTACATAACCTCTGTTGAGTGCATATTTTGTATTATTTTATTATTCAAGTCTTTGTTATTTTTGTGCATGAAGTTTTGTGGAGCTGAAAAATTAGAAAAAAAAAAAGAAGAAGAAAAAGAAAGAAAGTTCACCCAAAGTATTGCAAAGAAATAAGTTTGGGGGTGGAGATTGTTGAAAAAGAAAAAGAAAAGAAAGAAAAAAAAAATAAAGTGAATGTTGTGTTGATTCTTTTGCTCCGTTTTGCACTTGTCTTATATTTTGAGGCTTGAATTTTAAAATTTGCATGATTTTGTATCTCAACTTTTGTTTTCATTTTCCTACCGCTTCTTTCTTAATCCATACCCTTGGCTTTACATTACAAGCTTATAAAGTCCCTTTTGATCCTTGGTTGTGAGTTGTTTACATTAGTGGAGAGAGAGATGAAAAACAACCTTATGGATGTGGGTTTGATGTGCATTTGCTGTTTTATAAACTCATTTGGGCTTGTACTCTATGAGGAGATTGAGTCTTTCATTCATGTTTTTGGGAAGTCATTTGTGCATAAGAGTTGCATGTGAGAGACGATGTGATAATTGGATTGTTCATGTGTGTTACTTTGAAATTAGATTGTGAATTAGTTCTTGAGGATATGAATGATTTTTGATACCCGGTATTGTCATGTTTGAGTCTGTTTTGAGTTTTAGTTTGTTTTGTTTTTGTTTTTGTTTTTGTTTTTGTTTTTTTTTTTTTTTTTTTTACTTGAGGACAAGCAAAAGCTTAAGTTTGGGGAGTGATGACCCCGCAAAAATTCATATTTTTACGATTCAAAATCTTGGATTTTCATTCTCTTTTAATCTTTTTGATTGAGTTTGTTCTCAAATTTCTTTTGTTTTTAGTTATTCTAAATTTTATTTTAATTTTGTGATTTTATGTGTTTTTTGTTAGGTATTTGCATATGAAAAAACTGGACACTTGAATGATGAAGAAAAGCTGAAAAATCAAGTCAGGAGCTCGGTGGGCGCTTGAGCGCTAGAGTTCCACCGCCTGAGCGCTAGCCTAGCGCTTGAAGCGCTGGCGGTGGGCGCTTGAGCGCTGGTTGCGAATTCTACAACGTTACTTTAGTGACGGAGCGCCTAAGCGCTGCAAATTGAGCGCCTGAGCGCCGGACGCGTAACAGTAGCGCGAATTCTTATAAAAAAGAAAGTTTTGCCAAATTGAACACATCTTTTCACACTTTTCTTTTTATATACTCTTAGACACTCTGCAAAGAACCGTGAAGACAACTCAAATCCTAATTTCGTGTGGGCGCATCAAGACTTGAAGATTAGGGATTCTCTTCAATCTTGCCACTAATTATCAATGGAGTTTGTCATCTTCTATTCTTTGTTTTGTTCTTTTTCTATGTGTAACTAACTTCCCCTCGTTAGGGGGACGATGGATCTTGATACTTTGATGATGTAATTTCTTTTATGGGTTTAATGCATGTTTTTATCTCATGATTTACGTGTTTATCTCTGTTCTTAATGCTTTTCTAAACCTGATCAATTTGGGAATGATAAATTGGGTTTATGTATGATTTGGGAAAATTTGCATGAACCTAGAACTTGTGATACACACCATAATTTCTGCAATCGCTAGGGATAGACGTTGTGGGTTATGTGGTCTTTCTTATAATTCCTCTGTTCTTGATAATGCCTTTCTAATTGGAGTTAGACTAAGGGATTAGTTAATTTCAATCAGCGTAAGAGGATTAGTATACCAAGGGATTGGATATTAATTAATGTTGGGAATTGACCATGAATCATTGAAATAGAACATGTTTTAAACCAATTTTTAGAAGTACATTTGAAAGAGTTCAAGTGAAGTCTGAACCCTAACACTTTCTTATTATTGATTTAATCTCTTGTTAAATTGTTTGATTTTACTTTGTTTAGTTTTAATTACTTTCTTTTAATTATCTTTATTTTCACTTTTCCAACTTCCATCTTTTGATTGACTTAAATAGTGTTAATTTAACGAATTTGGTAATTGGCAATATAATCCTCGTGGGACGATTCTCTTTTCACTACTTTATTACTTTTTGCGATTGGTTGCACTTGCCGATTTTCAACATCAAGTTTTTGGCGCCGTTCTTGGGATTATTAATTGCTAATATCAATTAGTAGTTAAAAGAGCACTAATTTAAGTATTTTTTTATTGTTTAATTTTATTTTTAATTGTTTCTTTTTAATTTTAATTTATTTTTTTTAATTTTCTTTTATTTATAGATAATTATTTTTTTTAGTCATTTAATTTAATTTAATTTAATTTTTATTTTTATTTTCTTTCTTTACTTCACTCTGGTTTGCTTGTTTGTGTTTATGCAAGGTTCTTTGGAATCGGAAGAATTACTTTTTGATCCAGAGATAGAGAGAATCTGCTAGAAGCGAACAGAAAGCGACTAGAGAGAGGAAGAGACTTGAAGAAGTTGAGCAAAAGATGGCGAGAAATTGTTGTAATCATGCAGAGCGAAGACGTACATTGGTGACTATGCTACCCCATCTCTGTGAGAATATTTCTACCAAGTATTGTGCGTCCCCGCTATTCAGGGCTAATAATTTTGAGATTAAACCAAGACTTCTACAAATAGTGCAGCGAGAATCGGTTGGGGAGGCCATGCGAAGATCCAAACTTGCATATTGTGAATTTCTTGCGACTCTGTGATACTTTTAAGTATAATGGCGTTACGATGATGCCATTAGATTACGATCGTTCCCATTTTCGCTCGAGAGATAAAGCAAAGAGGCGGCTACAAGCCCGACCACAAGGGAGCATCTCTACTTGGGAGGATTTGGTTAACAAATTTTTGACTCGATACTTTCCTCCATCAATGTTTGTGAAGATAAGGAGTGAGATTGCGTGCTTTACTCGAGAATCGGGAGAATCTCTCTATGAAGCATGGGAGAGATTCAAGGAGCTATTAAGGAGATGTCCTCACCATGCATTTGAGGTTTGGCGGCGAGTGCGAGATATTTTATAATGGGTTAAATCATTCCACAAGACTTATGGTGGATGCGTCTGCAGTGGGTCTTTAAACACTAAGACTCACGAAGAGGCTCGGGAATTATTTGAGGTTATGGCCACTAATGAATATCGGTTGCCTAGTGGGAGAGCATTAGTCGACAAGGAGTGATGGAGCTTGGTACTTTCGATGCCTTACTTGCTCAAAACAAAAGTATTTCTCAACGGTTGGCCAACCTAACTAAGCAAGTGGAGAGCATGCGGTAAATTCTGTGAACCATCAAAGGTTAATTTGTGACTTCACGTGGAGGTAATCATGCTAATGGTGGATGTGAAGTAAGCAATTCGGTTTTAGTTCTCAAGAGCGAGTAAATTATATGGGTAATCCTTCCGGACCTCAGGGTGTTCCATTTTCAAATACATATAATCCAGGGTGGAGGAATCATCCTAATTTTTCTTGGAGCAATCAAACAGTGCCATTGAATCCTCGGCCGAACGTAAGTCTCCTCTTGAGATTACGGTGGAGAAACTCTCTTTGCAGACCTCTCGCTTTTATGCAACAGAGACTTCAAATTTTATGGAAGAGTCGAGGGCCAATTTTAAGAATCATGAGGCGACAATTAGAAGTTTAGAGAATCAAGTGGGGCAAATAGCAAAACAGCTTCAAGAGAGACCTCCGGGCACCTTCCCGAGTGATACTGTTGTCAATTCAAAGGAGCAATGTCATGCAATTACACCGAGAAGCGGCAAGACTTTGGATGGACCGGTTAAGGAAATTGATGTTCTTGTTGCGGATGTTCCATCTCAAGAGTCTTTGTAATAAAGAAGCTAAAGAGGAGCAACCAAAGTGGCGAGAGAAAGAAGAAGGAATGTGAGAAGAAAATAGTTGATCCTTCATTGTATGCTAAACTTCCTTATCCTCAAAGATTCAAGAAGGAGATTCAAGAAAAGCAATTCTCCAAGTTCTTAGAAGTCTTTAAGAAGGCTGAGATAAACATTCCTTTTGCTTTGAGGCACTTGAGCGGATGCCCTCTTATGCAAGGTTCATGAAAGATTTGCTCTTGAAGAAAAGGAAGTTGAAAGAAGATGAAAGCGTGGCACTTTCGAGGAGTGCGGTGCTATAATTCGGAGAAACGCCACCTAAATTGAAAGATCCAGGTAGTTTCTCTATTTCTTGCACCATTGGCAAACGACTATTGAGAAAGCTCTTTGTGATTTAGGAGCTAGCATTAATTTAATGCCATTGTCAATTCTCCGTAAGCTTGGGATAGATAAAGTGAAGCCAACTACAATGTCTCTTCAACTAGCTGATCGGTCAATTAAACATCCATATGGTATAGTGGAAGATTTGCTAGTGAAGGTTGACAAGTTTATTTTCCCAAATGATTTTGTGATTTTGGATATGGATGAGGATGCTTGATATTCCTCGATTCTTGGAAGACCATTCTTGGCTACTTCGGGAGCGTTGATTGATGTGCCTAGAGGAGAGCTTATTTTGAGGGTGGATGGTGATCAGGTGACTATTAATGTTTTTGATAAATCTCACTGACATCAGATCTCTATGCCCCATCAAATGCATTCAAGACAAGCCCCTGGAGGATTTGGCTAATAAGAGTCCTTCATCATCAGTCAATGCTGATTTTCCTTATCCCAAGATGGTTGATGAAAAGGAGAAAGGACCTCCTCTTTCTCAAAGTGCTGCAATTGAAAAAGATCCTCCAGCTTCCACTGATTTATTGAAGATTGATTCCAGAGGCAGTGACAGTGTGTGGAGGCAAAGAGCTGATAAGAGAAAAATGTCATCCTACTTCTCTTGCTTCAAGCCACCATGACTAGTTATAAAGGCAACGTCGAGCTAATGACGTTAAACAAGCGCTTTTTGGGAGGCAACCCGAATTTTCTCTCCTTTTCTCTTTTATTTTTATTTTTGTTTTTGTTTTTATTTTGTTATTTTCTTATTTCATTGACTAACATTTTTTCTGTTTTGAAGTTTGCTAATGTTGAGTCGGCTTAGGTGCCTCCCGAGTTCGGAGCCTTTGTAGGGGATGTATATAGTTGTCGGCCGCCAAAAAGAGTTTTTCTTTTCTTTCTTGCATTTATTTCATTTAGTTATTTGTTCTTTTTGTTTTTATTTTGTCATCGTCACCCTTTTGTGTTTTGAGTCTTTGTTTTAAAATTGGGCATGCCTAGGTGTGTTGAATTGAATATCCAATGATTGTTTGAATTATTGATTGATTTGATTTCTTGGGATAGCACATGAGAATTTATGAGTTGCATTTATTTCTATTGTTTCAATTGTGTATGAATGTTCTTCCCATCTTTATGATTGATAGACTTTGGAATTTAATTGCATGTCAAGCTTAGAGAAAGTTTATGGGATTGCATGTGTGTGGATGATTTGCATCTAGAAGTTGTTTGATTCTCTCTTGAGGCGAAATTCTAGGCAGTGCATGATTAAGGAAATGATAAGGGCCTTCTTTGGACCGTTTGAACCTTTCAAGCCAACCTGTATACACAGTTTATCCTTAGTTCCCTTTTGCAGCTTTGTTATTGTTTGGCCTCTGTTTCTTTTCTTTACTCACATTTTCCTTTTTCCCATACCCAAAAAAAAAAAAAAATTCTCTTACATAACCTCTGTTGAGTGCATATTTTGTATTATTTTATTATTCAAGTCTTTGTTATTTTTGTGCATGAAGTTTTGTGGAGCTGAAAAATTAGAAAAAAAAAAGAAGAAGAAAAAGAAAGAAAGTTCACCCAAAGTATTGCAAAGAAATAAGTTTGGGGGTGGAGATTGTTGAAAAAGAAAAAGAAAAGAAAGAAAAAAAAAATAAAGTGAATGTTGTGTTGATTCTTTTGCTCCGTTTTGCACTTGTCTTATATTTTGAGGCTTGAATTTTAAAATTTGCATGATTTTGTATCTCAACTTTTGTTTTCATTTTCCTACCGCTTCTTTCTTAATCCATACCCTTGGCTTTACATTACAAGCTTATAAAGTCCCTTTTGATCCTTGGTTGTGAGTTGTTTACATTAGTGGAGAGAGATGAAAAACAACCTTATGGATGTGGGTTTGATGTGCATTTGCTTTGTTTTATAAACTCATTTGGGCTTGTACTCTATGAGGAGATTGAGTCTTTCATTCATGTTTTTGGGAAGTCATTTGTGCATAAGAGTTGCATGTGAGAGACGATGTGATAATTGGATTGTTCATGTGTGTTACTTTGAAATTAGATTGTGAATTAGTTCTTGAGGATATGAATGATTTTTGATACCCGGTATTGTCATGTTTGAGTCTGTTTTGAGTTTTAGTTTGTTTTGTTTTTGTTTTTGTTTTTGTTTTTTGTTTTTTTTTTTTTACTTGAGGACAAGCAAAAGCTTAAGTTTGGGGAGTGATGACCCCCGCAAAAATTCATATTTTTACGGTTCAAAATCTTTTGTTTTCATTCTCTTTTAATCTTTTTGATTGAGTTTGTTCTCAAATTTCTTTTGTTTTTAGTTATTCTAAATTTTATTTTAATTTTGTGATTTTATGTGTTTTTTGTTAGGTATTTGCATATGAAAAAACTGGACACTTGAATGATGAAGAAAAGCTGAAAAATCAAGTCAGGAGCTCGGTGGGCGCTTGAGCGCTGGAGTTCCACCGCCTGAGCGCTAGCCTAGCGCTTGAGCGCTGGCGGTGGGCGCTTGAGCGCTGGTTGCGAATTCTACAACGTTACTTTAGTGACGGAGCGCCTAAGCGCTGCAAATTGAGCGCCTGAGCGCTGGACGCGTAACAGTAGCGAATTCTTATAAAAAAGAAAGTTTTGCCAAATTGAACACATCTTTTCACACTTTTCTTTTTATATACTCTTAGACACTCTGCAAAGAACCGTGAAGACAACTCAAATCCTAATTTCGTGTGGGCGCATCAAGACTTGAAGATTAGGGATTCTCTTCAATCTTGCCACTAATTATCAATGGAGTTTGTCATCTTCTATTCTTTGTTTTGTTCTTTTTCTATGTGTAACTAACTTCCCCTCGTTAGGGGGGACGATGGATCTTGATACTTTGATGATGTAATTTCTTTTATGGGTTTAATGCATGTTTTTATCTCATGATTTACGTGTTTATCTCTGTTCTTAATGCTTTTCTAAACCGATCAATTTGGGAATGATAAATTGGGTTTATGTATGATTTGGGAAAATTTGCATGAACCTAGAACTTGTGATACACACCATAATTTCTGCAATCGCTAGGGATAGACGTTGTGGGTTATGTGGTCTTTCTTATAATTCCTCTGTTCTTGATAATGCCTTTCTAATTGGAGTTAGACTAAGGGATTAGTTAATTTCAATCAGCGTAAGAGGATTAGTATACCAAGGGATTGGATATTAATTAATGTTGGGAATTGACCATGAATCATTGAAATAGAACATGTTTTAAACCAATTTTTAGAAGTACATTTGAAAGAGTTCAAGTGAAGTCTGAACCCTAACACTTTCTTATTATTGATTTAATCTCTTGTTAAATTGTTTGATTTTACTTTGTTTAGTTTTAATTACTTTCTTTTAATTATCTTTATTTTCACTTTTCCAACTTCCATCTTTTGATTGACTTAAATAGTGTTAATTTAACGAATTTGGTAATTGGCAATATAATCCTCGTGGGACGATTCTCTTTTCACTACTTTATTACTTTTTGCGATTCGGTGCACTTGCCGATTTTCAACATCACCTTTGAGGAACTACATGAAGAATCTTTAAAACTCACAAAAATTATTTCCTCATCTAAGAAAACAATTTCTTCTTTATAAAATCAAATTCTTGTTTTAAACAAAGAAATAGAAGAATTGAAAATTGAAAACGAAACTTTAGGAATCATTGATGCATGCACAAATCATCCTTCATATTCTTCTACTTCTTCATCTTGTTCTTCATGTCATATACTTGAAAAAGAAAACGAAGACCTAAAGAACACTCTTTCTAAATTTACTTTTGGAAGGAATAATTTAAATATTTTATTAGGAAGACAAAGAGTGGTTTTTCAAAAAGCCGGGATAGGTTATAACCCGAAAAATCAACAAAAACTCTATAAAAATTTCTTTGTGCATTCTAGTGTTTCAAGTAGTCCTTTTATAAAATGTTTTTATTGTGGAAGAAAAGGACATAGTGCTTCAACATGTAATGCGAGGAAAAATATAAGTACAAAAGGTGGAACAAAAATGGTTTGCGTTCCCAAGGGTACTTTACCCAAAACTGACACACAAGGACCCAAGAAAGTTTGGGTACCAAAAGTTAAAAACTAAACTTGTGTTGTAGGTGTGCTTGAAAGCCAAGAGTTCAAATTGGTATCTTGATAGCGGCTGCTCCAAGCACATGACCAGGGACGACTCAAAGTTCACCGCACTTATTCCCAAGAATCATGGACATGTCACTTATGGCGATAATAACAAGGGTAAAATTCTTGGAATCGGCAAAGTCGGTAAGAACCCTAACTCTTCCATTGAAAATGTGCTGCTTGTTGAAGGCTTGAAACACAACTTACTTAGTATTAGCCAATTATGTGATAAAGGAAATAAAGTCATATTTGATTCAAACTGTTGCATAATTGAAGATAAAAATGACAAGCATGTTAAATTCATTGGTCATAGAGTAAACAACATCTATATGATTAGTCTTGATGATATATCTTCAAATGATGCGAAATGTCTTTTGAGTAAGAATGATGATTCATGGTTATGGCATAGGAGAATTGCACACATTCACATGGATCACTTAAAGAAGTTGGTCTCTAAAGAGCTAGTAATTGGACTACCCAAGCTTAATTTTATAAAAGATAAATTATGTGATGCATGTCAAAAGGGTAAACAAATAAATGTCTCTTTTAAAGCGAAAAATATAGTTTCTACCACTAGACCTTTACAACTTTTGCACATGGATCTATTTGGACCTTCTAGAACTATGAGCTTTGGTGGGAATTACTATGCTTTAGTGATTGTGGATGATTTTTCTAGGTTTACATGGACTTTATTTCTTGCAAATAAAAATGATGCATTTCTAGCTTTTAAAAGACTTGCCAAAGTTATTCAAAATGAAAAAGGTTTTCAAATATCCTCTATA
Organism: Ormosia semicastrata; assembly: GCA_029884595.1. Taxonomy (NCBI): domain Eukaryota; kingdom Viridiplantae; phylum Streptophyta; class Magnoliopsida; order Fabales; family Fabaceae; genus Ormosia; species Ormosia semicastrata. The sequence goes on along the minus strand of JAQQTO010000021.1, from coordinate 6,381,745 downwards.
AGAAGTGACCACAGTGGCGAATTTGAAAACAATGTTTTTGAAAATTACTGTGATGAACATGGCATTAATCATAATTTCTCTGCCCCTAGAACTCCGCAACAAAACGGAGTTGTAGAAAGGAAAAACCGTTCTTTAGAAAAAATGACGAGAACTATGCTTAATGAGACTACCCTTCCTAAATACTTCTGGGTGGATGCTGTAAGTACAGCTTGTTATGTAATGAACCGGACTCTTATAAGGCCTATTTTAAAGAAAACCCCATATGAGTTGTATAAGGGAAGAAAGCCAAATGTCTCACATTTTCATGTTTTTGGTTGCAAATGTTTTGTTTTAAACAATGGAAAAGATAACTTAGGCAAGTTTGATGCTAAGTCTAATGAAGGTATATTTCTTGGCTATTCAAATCATAGTAAAGCTTTTCGCATTTACAATAAAAGAACTATAACTATTGAAGAATCTATACATGTTGCATTTGATGAAACTGACCCAAGTGGATCGAGAAAGGATCTTGTTGTTGATGATGTTGCAGAAATCTTGGCGGAAACACACATAGACAAGAAAGAAAAGGAAATCAAGGAAAAAGAGGATGAACTAAGACAAGAGGATTCGCAAGCTTTGGAACTTCCCAAAGAATGGCGAACTTCAAAATATCACTTCCTTGATCAAATTATCAGTGATGTTTCTAAAGGTGTAAGTACTCGTAACTCCCTTAGAAATACTTGTAATCACTTAGCTTTTGTTTCTCAAATTGAACCTAAGGATTTAATTGAAGCTTTTGATGATGAACATTGGATCCTAGCTATGCATGAGGAATTAAATCAGTTTGAAAGAAATCAAGTTTGGAAATTAGTTGTTAGACCTAATAATCACCCTATAATTGGAACTAAATGGGTTTTTAGAAACAAACTTGATGAAAATGGGTTAATAACTAGAAACAAAACTAGATTGGTTGCTAAAGGGTATAATCAAGAAAAAGGAATAGATTATGAAGAAACCTATGCACCTATAGCTAGATTAGAAGCTATTAGAATGCTACTTGCTTATGCTTGCATCATGGATTTTAAATTATATCAAATGGATGTTAAGAGTGCTTTTTTGAATGGTTTTATTCAAGAGGAGGTATACGTTGAACAACCTCCAGGTTTTGAAAATCATGAACTACCTAACCATGTTTTTAAACTTAAAAAGGCTTTATATGGTTTAAAGCAAGCTCCTAGAGCTTGGTATGAAAGGTTGAGCAAGTTTCTTTTGGAAAATGGTTTTTCGAGAGGAAAAGTCGATACTACTCTTTTTATTAAAAATAAAAAGCATGACATTCTTGTTGTGCAAGTATATGTGGATGATATTATTTTCGGTGCTACTAATGAATCCCTTTGCAAAGAATTTGCTAAGTCAATGCAGAATGAATTTGAAATGTCAATGATGGGAGAATTAAATTTCTTCCTTGGACTTCAAATCAAACAAACAAACGAAGGGACTTTCATAAGTCAAACAAAATACTGCAAGGAATTGCTGAAGAGATTTGAAATGCAAAACGCTAAACATATGGCCACTCCAATGGGCACGTCTTGCTATTTGGACAAAGATGAAGGAGGTAAATCAGTAGAAATAACAAAATATAGAGGTATGATTGGTTCTCTCCTTTATCTTACTGCTAGTAGGCCAGATATAATGTTTAGTGTATGCATGTGTGCTAGATATCAAGCAAACCCTAAGGAATCTCACTTAAGTGCTGTCAAACGAATAATGAAATACCTAGTAGGCACTTCACAAATGGGCTTATAGTATCCTAAGGGTGCCTCTTGTAGCCTAATAGGCTATTCGACTCGACTTTCTTTGGGTGCAAATTAGACGAGAAAAGTACTAGTGGGACATGCCACTTGCTTGGTAGTTCTTTAGTTTCTTGGCATAGTAAGAAACAAAACAAAGTGTGGCTTTGTCTACCGCCGAAATTTGAATATGTTGCGGCCCAGGGAGTTGTGCGCTCAAATCCTTTGGATGAAGCAACAACTCTTAGACTACTACGGTCTTCAGCTTGATCACATCCCTATAAGATGTGATAACACTAGTGCAATAAATATCTCTAAGAATCCTATACTGCATTCTAGAACAAAGCATATAGAGATAAGACACCACTTTATAGAGATAACCCATTCGTATACCCTCCTCTCTCCTTTAAATACCCCTTTTCCCCACGTATCCGAATACACCTCTCTTGTCTATACCCACTCTTCAAACTTTTGGTTTTCCCTCTATCTGTAACCACCCTCTCTCATGATCTCTACACTTCCTCCTCTCCTCTCCTCTATGGCCTCATCCTCCTCTCGCTCTAAGCGTCCTCGCACGAAGACGGCTCCGTGCAACAACCCTTTGGACCTTCGCAGGCTTTCCTCTAATGAGCAATAGCTCGGGCGCTTCATTACACACTTTCGAGAGCGCAACTTGGTGCATCCTAAATACCTCGACTTGGGATTCTTCGAGAGAGAAGGTGGCTTTGACTTTCTCAACCGGCTAAGCCACCAAGGCGTTCTTCGCTTCTGCTCCTTCTCTGCTCCGTTGTATCCCGATTTCGTCAAAATGTTTTACTGCAATCTGAAGATCGAAGGTCAGGAACTGCACTCTAGTATCTGCGATCAAAACATCATGATCACACCCGGCGATTGGGTTCAGATGTTTGGCTTACCGTCCACTGGCCACTTTGCTGACGAAGATTCACTCCTCCAACTCTTCGACAAGAACCAAGCTATTGAGGATGTTCTTCGCCCCGGGTTGGTTTTACCTTCGACTCAAAAAGGAGTCAAAGGGGGCATGATGAAGAGTCAGGACAGGCTCCTCCACTATGCCTATGCCCACATTCTCGCTCCTAGAGGTGGGAACTATGCCTACATGAGTGAAGACGACGTGTTTATGCTATGGATTCTCAAGCAAGGCCATCAGATCAACTGGCCCGTCTTCATTATGAAGTACATGATGAGGGCACGAGGTAAAGAGCGATGTGAACTTCCCTACGGCGTAATCATCTCTGCCTTCTTAGGCAAGTATCCACACCTTCTGGAAACCGAGCGCGCGACCCCGCTTACCCATCATCACGTCTTTAGTTCCTTTACTCTCAACAAAATGAAGATGATCAGGACTGATGAAGGATGGGTGTTCCCAGTGGAAGTTGATGATGAAGACAACGACCCTGCTGCCCCTGCTGCTCCTACTGCTGCTGCTGCTGATGTTCCCGCTCATGTCACGAATGAGCAACTTTTGGCTACCCTGTTGGATAACAGGAACTACATGGAAAACACCTTCACTATTCTGTTTGACAGAATCGCTGGTGTTGAACGTGAACAGGCTGCCCTTCGAGCCTTCTGTCTGGCAATGACCCTGCCTCTCCACCTCCACCACCGATGCCTATTTCTAGGGGTTGCTTAGCCTTAGGACCAGTCACTTATGTTCTTTTTTTAGCTGCTTATTGTATTCTTGCCCTTTAATTACTTTTGTACCTATGCTTGCCACTTTCATTTAATAAAATGAGTACTTTCCTTGTCAATTATATATGCTTTTGCTTACCTCATATATATCATTATGCTTTATTAGTTGAGTATATCCTTTTTGATCATGTCAAAAGGGGAGAGAAATCAACTCCTTTTGAGAAAAACAGGATTAACACTGGCTCTTAGATTCCAAAAGCAAGGGGGAGATTATGCTTGTTATTTATATGAACTAATGCTTTTCTCACTGTTAGTTTATCATCATCAAAAAGGGGGAGAATGTGATTACCATGCAACACTGAGTTTTGATGATAACAAATATGGAGATGATGAGATGATGAGAATATCAAGTCCAAGGCGTTCAAGCTTAGCTTTAGGACTTAGGATCTTTATTGTACAGAGCTTTCATAGGATATCTCAGTGTTTTAGTCAAAAGATCTAAAAATATGTTTTCTCACAAACCAAATTAAAGTTCTTAAATTTATCAAAAAGTTTGTGAAAATTAGAAACCACCTATTCTGTTTTCTAAAGGTGTTTATAACGTTTTCAAACAGAAGCATTCAAATAAACTTAAAATCATTCGAATACTGTCATCTGAAAAAGTCTCTTCAAACGTGATTTTTAATAAGGTATTCGAATACTCCTCTGAGGCATTCGAATACAACGTGTTTTTATAGAGGTATTCGAATACCATGTAAGGCATTCGAATACACCCTTTCAAAAGGCTTTAATAAACGTGTTTTCAGCTAAAGGCATTCGAATACCGTGATATGGTATTCGAATAATGCGGGTCTGTTTTGTTGTTTTATACACTGATATAAAAGGTATTCGAATACCTTATATCGACATTCGAATACTTCAAGTTTAAACCGTTTTTATATATATATATGTCAGTGGTATTCGAATACCACAGTATTGTATTCGAATATCCCACGTTTTTCAGCTTCTGTTTTTGAAATTGATACGCAACGGATTTATGCATTAATTATGTAATCAATTTCTCCAAATGAAATTTTCGATCGATCGAGGCTCTATAAATAGAGACCTCCCTCACGGCTGCAAAAGCACGAATCCTTATTTCTTATTTTCTGAACTGTGCTAAAATACTGTTTGCATACTTCCTCTCTTTTTTTCTCTCTGTACTCTTTTGGTAAAATTCTGAGATATTGTTAGAGAGCTCTATAGTACTTCAATTTGTATTACTTACTCTGAGTGAGAGTTTCTCTTCATCTATTTCCGATATTTTGTATCGAGGGTGAGGTATCCTCAAGGTTTGTATAAGGGTGAGGTATTCTATGCAGTGAGACTTTAGCACAAGGGTATAGTGTCCCTGTGTGTGAAAAGAGCTCTATTTTGTAACGGTAGCAAGCACCTATTGAAGCTTGTATACTTAGTGAAAAATCTCAACTTTCGAGGACTGGACGTAGGCCACAAGTGGGTTAGTGGTCGAACCAAGATAAATACTGTGCCTGCTTCTCTTTTCCCTAATCTCTTTATTTTAAGCAATTTATTTTATTACACATTTATTTTACGCTGTTCTTTATTGTTTATTCTCTTCTTCTCATTTTTTCTGTGCATTTATTTATTAAGCTTTTGATATTTGTTTTAATTAAAAAGAGGTTTTGCGAAAAAGTTTTTATACTCAATTCACCCTCCCTCTTGAGTACTGGAAGCCACTTGGTAACACAAAAGAATTCATCACATGCAATGCTCAAGATATCCTTACTTTTAATTGAGCCAACCTCGGTCTCCCATTTGGTTATGAAGTCGACGTACTCAATGTCTCCCTTATCCAAGTTTTCCCTTTCCCTTTCAATGAACTTAATGGGAATGGCCCACATATACCGGTTCCAATATAAACAAAACAATAGCTCACCGTTAGGTGTCAGATAAAATGGACGGGTACCAGGTGCCGCCTTCAACTTAAAGAATTTGTGCTTGAATTCTTTATAGTTGTCTTGAAAAATTACAAAGACTTTTCTCCCATACCTCAATTTGACTGACATCTAGGACTGCTGCAATGCATTCCCCCCTGGATACTCCATCGCATGAAAAGATAAAAGAAGGCCCTCTTAGAGTATCGGAGCTCGACCACTCGACAAAACCTTTCAAAGGCTAGGATATTACCCCAGCCGTTAGGGTGAATCTGGGTTGGGGCAACATAAAGGGTCCAGAGAACTTATATTTGAAAATCAGTGAATGGGAGCTAAAGGCCAAAATCGAGGAAGAGGCCCTCGTACAAGAACATGAAGTCTTTACCTTCTTCTCGTTGCAACACACTCTATCAGCATGCTCAGAGCATAGAACTTGAAACTCTCGGTCTCCCAAACCTCTCTTCGTCAACTCTAAATAACTTAAAAGTTCCTTGAGACTTGCCTTAGAGGAGTACATTGACGTATGCTTTCAAATGTCATCGGTAACCCAAGCATACGTGGGTGGGCCTTATAGAAGCTAGAACCAAAGGCTCCTCTACGATCGTTTTCCTTTGCCTCGCCACCTTTTTCCTCACCATTGAACACCTGAAAAATAGCCATTGAGACCATTAAGCTAATGACAAAATCAAAGGTTCCTATTAAATGAAGAATGGGGGTACTCTGAAGGTACCACATCCACCCTCGAACCCTAAGATTGCAGCCTCAAAGCCCACAAAGGTTGAAACCTTGCTAGGACTCCTCCACCCCTCTTGGCACGGCGGAAGGGGTGCTCCATAGAAAAGAGGATCCAGAGATGGAAATAAATAGAAAATAAAAATAAAAGGTAAAGATGGATATACCTTAAGAATGAGGAAGACGAGAAAAAGAGCTTGAATAAGCACTACAAGTCGCTCAAAATGATCTCCCTTCTTTTGGCTGCCAAAGTCTGTCAGAATTCTTCTCAAAAGTTCACAAACGCTCAGGAACAATAAAGTGTGATGAAGACGACAGTAGCCCTTATTAAATGGAATAAGACGGTTAAAGGACATTTTTGTCAAAGCCTCCCAGTTTTGAAAAGAAACCCTGCATCATGGCACACAGAACACTAGGCATGTCCATCCAGTTGAAGCGTGCTACGTGGCTTTCACAGTTGTCATAGTATTTGAAAAGATGGTTAGAAACAGAACCAAACGTCCCACAAACTAACTATTTTTTTTCCACGAATCATGGATTCTTAATCCAGATCCCTGCTATCGAACGAAGGTTCAATTGGTATCAAGTTAAAAATCCTTACCCCATGAGGAACATGTACCCTAAGGGCAAAAGATAGAATTCAAAAAAGAAGAGTTTTATTTATTAATCTCATTCCATACATCGTCAACCTCCACGGGAGGAAAAGAAAAAATACGTCGAAAGTATTCACAAATAGTGTCCATAGGAGAGCCTGAAGACGAAATTGACATCACTGTTGAGGCACCTAGCTGCATTATCACATCCATAGTTCCTCCATTCTCTTCCCAGTTTACAAGCTCTGAAGAACTCTGGCAAACTGGAGTAGAACACTACTTCCGAACTCTGGAGTCACTCTGCCAAATTCTTCTTCCCTGCCTCATTCACAGTGATAATAAAGGCCGGTAACCACCCTTAGAGTAAGCCCTAAGTTGCTCCAAGAGGATTTTCCCTTTTAGAGGGGCCGTGTTCTTGCATTTTCAACCACTCTACGAAGAAGACTGGCCTGGTGCCTCCAAATCACTCAGGAAGGAAGAAGGACAAGGACAAAGTGCCCTTTAATGTCCCTATGCACTGATTTACGAAAGCATCACTCCATCCTAACAATATGTTAGATCAAACACCCCCGTGTATGGCAAGAGAGAAAGACTTCTGCCCCCCAAATGCATAGCAACTTAGATATTACGCCAAGAAAGAAAAGCTCCAACAAAAGGAGCAATTGGTTGCAGAAATCAAACATCTTTAGAGATTTTAGAAAGAACATAAAGATTACCTTTGCAGGAGATTAAACCCTCCACGCAAATGCAAAAAAATGAGAAGGGAATTACTCTCTAAGAGAGAATCATCCTCGCATAGAATTACAAGGCAAAAGGAATACAAGGGAATGTCAGCTTTAGTGCAAACATTCCCTATTTATAGAGAGAATGAAGGACTCTAATTGGTCCCATGAAAAATGAACTGATCCTATGATGACAACCATGTTAAATGTTCTCAGTTTCTGATTAGTCACGGGAGTAGCGGGCAGTTGGAAAATAGTACGAAACTGATATCCTTTTTAAAGGATCTTTAATTCCTAATAAAGTCAATTTAAAGGATTTTTAATTCCTAATAAAGTCAATTTAGCAGTTCCATAGAAAATCTTACATAGTGACAACCTGCAACATCAAAGATTGCATGAAGAGTACTTAAGAAACGTCATGAACTGCATGGGGATAACATGGTACACCTCGGATCATGGGGTAACGTAGTAAGCAAGGAAAATAGATTCATACTCTGGCCTAACACTTCAACCCAGGAGGAATATTGTTCACTACGAACCTCGACTCTTTGTGAAAAATAGGAGATCTGATATGAGGGCATCATACTTCTTTGTTTGTCTCATGCCCGGTGATCCACTTGGAACTTATATCTTGACACTTGATTGTTCCATCCAAGCGCCAAGTTGGGGCCAACTGTTATTGACCGTGATTCGGGATCCCTTCTAGCGGATCAACCCGGTATACGCGTATAACCGAACTCTGTCCTGGACTACGTAGTTGAGGCCTTGATGGTAGTTCGGACCCCGGAGGCATGCGTGTTGAGCAACTTTGGGCCATAATATCAAGATTGCTAGATTTGTGCAGATGATATATTCCTAAATATCCATAATTGTTAATCATCAATTTACGATATTATAGGACTCATAACTGTCTCAGACTGCTAAGTAGATTCTATATCAAAGTTCCTAATTTATAGGGATTCACTCCAATAATAGTGGGAAGGTAATCTTTACCAGGATACTAATCCTAAATACCTGCACTCAACACAGATTGCATAAGAATTCTACACTCGCTCTATAAATACCAGGCTAAGTAACCTTAAATAGGTATCAGTAAACTATTCACTAAACAATATCCTACTTGTGCACAGCCTGACTTGAGCGTTAGAGTCCCTTTGCAGGTATCCACCCCATTGCCTCAATACGCTCAGCTGTTGTTATTCAAGGAGGAAATCACCAAGTGTCTTTCTCAGATACCCTATGAATCTATTTTAGAACACATTTTATTATAGGTGATTGCACCTCCTTCATCTCCTTAGGCTTGGAAAATAGGAAAAGTATTATGGAAGAGTAGAAGGTTTTAGTTTTTAGATCAAAGAGTAAGATGGAAATTAACTTGCAAACATAGTAGAGTCAATTTATTTGAAAATCAATAAGCATGTGTTTGGATGAAGCATTTGTAGAATTTGTGGAATTTGTGGAACAAACAAAGGATTTCTTGGTGACGAATGTGTGCTTCGTGAGAATCAGAGGGTCCAATTCTGATTCAGAGCTTCAAAATAGTGACTTGATTGCATTTGACAGATCCAACCTTGCAACGGGAAATGCGATTCTTCTCAACGAAGAAAATGGGTTTCTTGCTAGATAGTGGTTGCAGGGAATGTAGCAATATTTGAAGATAGGGATCAAAAAGGGTGCTCTCTTTGGTATTCCTCATAACCCATTGACGAGAGCAAATCATTATTGCAAAGAAGAAATCCAGATAAGTAATTTCATAAACAACAATGATATTTTTATCACAAACAGTACATACACCTCTTTTCACACATTTTCTAATACTATTCATCATACTTATTTTTTCTTATCACTTTCTCTCACTTAATCACATCCATCTAAAAAGAGTGTAAAAAATGGTGTTGGAGCAAAGATGATGTAAGAATATCATTTTTATTTCATAAATGACTACAATTAAATTGAAGCAATTTAATTTCTTTGTATTTTAAATTCTCTAAAATTTTGAAATACCTATCTAAACAGAGCATAAGATCCACTAGCCCTCCTTTTATTTATGATACATCCATGATTAATTCTTTTGAGTAATCATTGTTTTAGCCAATTTATAAAAACAAATACTAGGTTGTGTTTTGTTGAAAGCTTTTTTTCAATAACATTGTGGATAAGGTGATAAATAGTGTGATAATGATAAAAAAAGTTAATAAAAAAATAAAAACGAAAATAACTTTCCCCTTAACTAACAATGAAAATTAAATTGCTTTGTACCCTTCTATTCTTTCTTCCCCTCTCTTCCTTTTCTTTTCTTTTCTTTCTCTTCTCTTCCTTTTTCACTCCTTCCCCTGTGCCAAACATAGCTTTGGATATCCACAAAAGGAAATGACAATAATAACTTAAGACATTTTTTATTAGACTTTTGTTTTCTATTTGAATAAATAATCATTTTAATCTTTCAAAAATATAAATACCATCAATTTAGTCCTTTTATTATATATAATTGGCATCATTTTAGTCAAGGCGTGGCTAGAAATATAATCTTGGGAGGCCAAGGACTAATAGATTAAAAAACTTCATAACAATGTTTTTCTTTCTTGGGCTATAATCTAAGGGGTGTTTAATTTGTTTTATGTTTTTATTTTCGTTTAATATGTTTTCACTACTAATTATAAAAATATTAATTTGTTTTCATTTTCTTTCTTATTTTTAGGATTTTCTGAAGGAAATGATGAAACAAAATTTTGTTGCTTTCACAATTTCCTTTGTAAAAGTTTAAAAATAAAAAAGAAAATAAAATTATTGCAGCATTTTTATAATTATGAATAAAAATATATCAACCAAAAATAAAAATAAAAAACAAACCAAACGTCCCATAAAATTCTCAACATTTGCCTTTACTTTTATTGCAAGTAGTGAAAGCATGTACCTTATGTTCATAACAATCAAATAAAATTCTTTGTTTAATGAAATGAAACATACATAAAGATATAAAATGGCTATTAGGTGAAATATTTACCTCAGTTTGCTTTAGTATCATAGCTAGGCAGGGGCGGTTCAAATGGCTATTAAGTGAAATATTTACCTCAATTTGCTTTAGTATCATAGCTAGGCGGGGGCGGTTCAATAGCTATAGTGGTCTAGAGCGAAATACGAAAATAAGACTTTTTCTTATTAAAATTTATAAAAAGAAAAAAGAAAAATTATCATAATTTTATTATTCTAGCATTGGATATGCAAATTTATTGTCTATGACTTCAACTTTTTATCATAAAATAGGAGTAATACTGTAATAGGGATTGTATCTGTGGGAAGAGAAAAAAAAGTAGAAATTTCTTAGATACTTAGTTAAGAAGGTGAGAGTAAATGTAGCCATTTTTTTAATTATCTTTATATTTGCACTTTTGCATATTTTTAATATAAATTTTGGAAATAAAAAATAGTTTAGAGTTAATAAGGATGTGAGATGTGAGAGAAAATAGAAAAACTTAGGTATAAAAAGGGAAAGAATATATAAATATTTTATTAATTATTTTGATTTTTGTATAAATTAATACAAATTAGTATAATTAGTATATAATTATAAAATCATGGGGCATATGTAGGGGTGAAAATAGGTCAGGCTGCCAATTAGGGGCCTATGGCCTAGCTTGCCTGAGGCCTGACCTGACCTAACTTGTTTACTAAACAAGTTTGGCCAAGGCTTTTTTCAAAGTCTGTTTAATTAAAAAGATCAGACCTCGTCATCATCTAATAGGCCTTTTTAAGTCTGGTAGGCCAACTGACCTATTTCATTATATATAATATAATATATAATATTATAATAATTATAAATTATAATTATAATTATTAATTTATTATAATATATTAATATATTTTTAATTAAATTTTAATAAAAGTCAATAATTAAAACTTAAGTTAGTAAGTTAGAATAGAAATAACATATTTATTAATATATTTAACGTAACATAATTATTAGAATGAAAATAATAAGTTAACACTCACTCCTTACTTTTATAGATGCTCACTACTTTCTTAGTCTGATCTTTGATCGATGTGGGACTTGAAAGATTAGAGTAAGAAAGTGAGCAACTTGGTATATCTCCAAGTCCTACATCGACCAAAGACTAGAGTAAGAAAGTAGTGAACATCTATAACACTCACTCTTTACTTTTATAGATGCTCACTATTTTCTTATTCTGATCTTTGGTCAATGTGAGACTTGAAAGACTAGAGTAAGAAAGTGAACAATTTGGTATATCTCTAAGTCCCACATCGATCAAAAACTAAAGTAAGAAAGTAATGAGCATCTATAAAATTAGAAGGTGAATGTTAAATTATAACAAAGGCCTATTGGCTTTTATTAGGCTCGTTGGCTTATTTCAAGGCTTAGGCCTGTTAGCTTATATAAAAGCATATTGACTTATTTAAAGGTAGGTCTGTTAGCCTCTATAAGACATGTTGACCTATTTAAAGGTAGGTCTGTTAATTTATGTAAAGGCTTGTTGGCCTATTTAAAAGTAGGCCTATTAGCCTATTTAAAGGCCTCATTGTAAAGTAGGTCTTTAAATAGGCTTTCAAGCCAGGCTAGGCTTTTAAAAAGGCCAGGCCAGGCCTTAAAAATCAGCCTATTACAGGCTCATAGGCTAGGCTCAGGCCTTATAATTGGAATACAGGCCAGGCCTATTTAAGGCAAAGTCTGGCCTGACCTGGCCTATTTCCACCCCTAGGCATATGAAGTAATGGAGCCTAAAGCAGGGCTTGGGTGGCCTTACCCATGAGCCGCCCTGTAGCTAGGCGAAATATTGTATTTCTAGAATTACAATCTCTTGAGTTGAGGACCTCATGATAGGAGCACGAAAGAATACAAATGTGGATTAGTGATGGGAGAGATGGGGATGAATAATGAGGGGTTAAGTATTGTGTAAGTAGACAACGATTAACATCCATTCAAATGTACAGGTATAAATGCACTTGAAGCAGAGTTTGTAATCGTTGGCCTTCATGTATGTTTAGTCACACAAAAGTTAAGTCACAAATTGAGCTCAATAATGGGGAGTCCAAACCCAATGACAGTTACAGTGAAGACCAATATGTGCCCTGGATCCAAGGAGCTGGGAGTAACTCGGGGAATGACTCATCTCCAAGATTCTTTTTTCACAAGTGAGGTTCGAACCTGAAACTCCTATTACCAGAAGAATTCGAGCAGTGTTTGTGCTACGTGCGGGTCTATCTTGTTATCACCAAGCCAAACCCACTTGAATATCCAAAAACAGTTTTGAGTCTATGAATCCATGAAGATATGGGCGCTCACACATGCACAAGTTGTTGCCCCATAAATCGTTCACGCTTAATCCCTTTTCGTTTCCTTACACACATTGCAATGCTAAAGATGTGTGCATAAACAGTGTGTAAAAATGTAAAATTAGCATTCTTGTTGGTGTTTTTTTTATTTTTTTAATGCAAAAGGAAAAGCATTTAGATGGTTACTGTTTAAGGTTTAGGATTTTGGATTTTGGGCCTAAACCCTAAGCAAGATGGTTGTTGTTTCTACATCAGGCAATCACATTTGGGCATTTGGCCCTGGGACTTGGCAGATTTTTAGAAGACAAGAAGCCTACGTGAAGCCACTTCACTAAACCTGCTAATGGGGTGGTAAATAGAGCCGTCAAAATGGGTTAAGTCCGATAGGCTAACTCGAATAGCCTGACAAAATGAGTGGGCTGGACTAATAAAATACTGGTCTAAAACTAAAAATGACCCAAATTAGCTTGGCCCGAATGGGCTGAGCCTGAATGGATTGGACCGACCTGACCCGATAACATTACAAATGGGTGGGCTGGACTAACAAAATACTAGCCCGAAATTCACATAGCTCAAACTGGCCGTCCTATTTTAACAGCTACAGTGGTAAAGACGATGAAGTTTGTATTGGAAAAAAAAAGATAATGAAGTTTTCTCTACCAAAAAAAAAGACGAAGAAGTTTTTAGGAAGACAACCAGTGTGCAAACATGGTAGAAGGAAAAAAAATGGAGTACCAACTTGAGTGCACATGTGACATGAGGGAAAGTAAAATAGTTGACACAAAAAGTTAATTGTTGAGGTGGCTAAATGCTACAATTAAAATTTAAGATGTGCTAAGAAGCACTCGAGAGCATAAGAGCTCAAGTTTTTATAGTATTGTTTACAATTTTTTATTCTAATTCTTCACATCTCAAAAAATTTAGTTAGATCAATGGATGGGAATATCAAGCACTAAAAAGCTTGAGCATTTTCTAACAATATTCTATTTGAGGAACACTTCGATACTCCATTTTTTTTAAAGGAGTAAGTGAGAACTATTTTTGTAGGAACCTATAATTTCGTTCTCAGCTGCCAGTTTTTACACGTTCAAATTGGGGTGGAAGAAAAGAATATACTTTATTCACTAGATACTGGCTGAAAAGGTAAAAATGAATTTTTCACTCTTGCTTCGTGATTGTTTCAAGAGTTTGGGGAGAGATTATCAACAACATCGTTCCGTGGAGGAACCCTAAAAGGTTGAACTAGTTTTGATCGCGTTGCAGCGTTCTTCTCCATTGTGGCTGAGATCTGGAAGGTAAAACCCAAACCTTAAAGGGGAATTCATTCCAACATGAGAGGCTACAATGATTTCGAAGATGGTATGCTCCATACTTACCCAATTTGTTGAATTTCTATGTCGCATTTGTCCAATAAATTAAGTACCTAAAATTTAATTAGGTGAATTTTTTTTTGCTTAACCTTACAATCTGTTATTTGTTAGTTGGAAGTGTTGGAGAAGTTTGTTATTAATTTGAAGAGTGACGCTGATAAGCTATCAGGGTACGTGGAAGAACAAATAAAGAATTTTGACATATTGCAGTATAAGTTTATGAATTTATTTATTGTTGATGAGTGTGATAAGGGTAGGAACCCTAGAGAGGCAGAACTTGAGGCCAAGGTGGAAATGGCCTTGGAAAGTTATGAAATTAAGGCCAATGGCAGTCAGAAGGCAGGGGCAGCAGCTGAGACTGAGGTTGAAGGTAGTGGGAAGGTAGAGGCGAAATTCGGCAGCGTAGCGATTGATGCAACCTACCTGTGCAAGCATAAGCGTAAGAGGGAGGTGCAAGAGCAAGTGGAAGCACATGGTCCTAGCATAGTTTATGTATGTGTGTGTTTAAAATTCAAGTTTTATTTGTGTGTTTATTTAGAATTTAATTTGTTTTGAGTTATCTTTTGTAATGAATTGAAGTAAGAATATTGTGTGCAAGGCAAAGTAGGCAGTGAAATTAGTAATAAACCTGAAAGTCGTGCCAGGTATGGTTGTGTCACGAGATCGATGGCAAAGAGAAGCAAAGATGGGAAACAATTGAGTTAATTTTTACGATTTATGTGATTGAGTTTAGATTGCTATATGGAGGCATTGATTTTTTAGTTAGTTTTCCTTTATGCAATTGTGAACTAATAATTAACTTAATTGTCATTCACAGATTTTCAATCGCATATTTGCAGTTTGACCTTGAATGATAGATTTGTGTATTAATGTGATGGTGAATCTATGTTGCATAAATTCAGTTATATTGCTTATAGATTAGATTTGATTATATTATTTTATAAATGGTAATATGTGCATGTGGATTGTACGAAATATGATAGGAATGACATATATCTATTTTGATGGAGTGCCTATGAATGGACTCAAGAATCAAAGGCATTGATTTGGAGAGGGGATGTGAGTGTAGTTGATTACACTGGCATTTTGTATATTACAATCATTTAGAGATTATAATATTGACCTGTAAACAATGATATGTGTAGTTGAGTAGAATGTAAACATATTATTGACTTAGATTGGTTTGGAACAGAGAAGATATAGATTGTGATAATAAAATAGACCAGGTTGAAAGAAAAAAGAGTAATATTTATTGGTTTTAAAATGAAATGAATTGGATTTGTTTTGGAAAATGAAAAGTGGAAAAAAATCCAATCCAATTATGGATAAATAAATATAATAAAGTAGCTTGAATCTAATCCAGTTGTGGAGTGTTACTATCCAATGAAGTGTTACTTGAATGTTAATATGATGGAAAAGAAAAGTTAATTGTCATTGTAAAAAAAAAAGTTACTTATATTTGAAAAAAAAGTCAACCAAAAACAAGGAAAAGTTATTCAGATTTGGGACTTTGTTACCCAAATATGAAAAAAATTACCTAAAAATCGTGACCTAGATTTTAGACTTTGTTACTCAAATTAGGGAAAAAGTTAACCATAACTCATAAAAGTTACCCAAAACTAATAAAAAGTTACCCAAATTTTACACCTTGTTACCCAAATTTAGAAAAAAGTTACCCAAAAGTCATGAAAAGTTACTCATATTTTGCATTTTGTTAGCCAAATTAAGAAAAAAAATTACCCAAAAGTCATGAAAAGTTACTTAGATTTTGTACTTTGGTACCCAAATTTGGGAAAAAATTATCCAAAATTCATGAAAAGTTTTTCAGATTTTAAACTTTGATACCCAAATTGACAAAAAAGTTACCAAAAACTTACGAAAAATTACCAAGATTTTGCACTTTGTTACCCAAGTTAGGAAAAATGTTACTCAAAAGTCAAGAAAAGTTACTCAGATTTTGCATTATGTTACCCAAATTGTAAAAAGGTTACTCAAAAGTCAAGAAACGTTATCTAGATTTTGCACTTTGTTTCCCAAATTAGAAAAAAAAGTTGTTCAACTCATGAAAAACTATCCAAAATTTGCACTTTTTAACCCAAATTGGCACAAAAGTTACCTAAAACTCATGAAAAACTATCCAAATTTTGGACTTTGTTATCCAAATTTGGAAAACAAGTTATCCAAAAGTCATGAAAGTTACACAAATTTTGCCCTTCAATACCCAAATTGGCAAAAGAGCTACTCAAAACTCATGAAAAATTACTCATATTTTACACTTTGATACCCAAATTGACAAAGAAGTTACCTAAAACTCATGAAACGTTAGCTAAATTTTACACTTTACTACCAAAATTAGGAAAAAAATTACCCAAAAGTCATGAAAAGTTACCTAGATGTTAGGCTCTGTTATCCAAATTTGAAAAAAAAACAAAAACTCATGAAAAATTATCCATATTTTGCATTTTATATCCAAATTTGTAAAAAAGTTACCCAAAAGTCAAGAAAGGTTACCTAGATTTTACACTTTGTTACCCAAATTAGGAAAAAGTTAACCAAAACTTAAGAAAAGTTACTTATATTTTAAATTTTGTTACCAAAATTAAAAAAAAGTTACTCAAAATTCGTGAAAAGTTATCCATATTTTGTATTTTGTTACCCAAATTAAAAAGAAAGTTACCCAAAAGTCATGAAAACTTACTAGATTTTACACTTTCTTACTCAAATTTGTAAAAAAGTTACCCAAATCTCATGAAAGTTACTCAAATTTTGTACTTTATTACCTAAATCGGTAAAAAAGTTATCTAAAAGTTATGAAAAGTTACTTAGATTTTACACTTTTGTACCCGAATTGGCAAAAAAGTTATCTAAAACTCATGAAAACTTATCCAGATTTTGGACTTTGTTACCCAAATTTAGAAAAATGTTATCCAAATGTCATGAAAAGTTACCTCGATATTGGGATTTTGTTACCCAAATTTAAAAAAAAGTTACTCAAAGCTTATAAAAAGTTACATAGATTTTGCACTTAGTTACCAAAATTAGGAAAAAAAGTTACCCAAAAGTAATGAAAAGTTACTCATATGTTAGAATTTGTTACCCAAATTTGGGAAAAATTATCCAAAACTCATGAAAAGTTATCCAAATTTTAGACATTGTTACCCAAATTTGCAAAAAAATTACCCAAAAGTTATGAAAAATTACCCAGATTTTGTACTTTGTTACCTAAATTTGGAAAGAAATCACTCAAAAGTCATGAAAAGTTACTCACATTTTGGACTGTGTTACCCAATTTAGGAAATAAATTACCCAAAAGTCAAGAAAAGTTATCCAAATTTTACACTTTATTATCGAATTTTGAAAAAAATTTACCCAAAACTCATGAAAAATTACTTTGATTATGGACTTCGTTACCCAAATTAGAAAAAAAGTTACCAAAAACTCATGAAAAGCTACCTAAATTTTGCACTTTTAAGCCCAAGTTGGCAAAAAAGTTACCCAATACTCATGAAAAGTTATTCAGATTTTGGATTTTGTTATCCAAATTTAGAAAAAAAAAGTTATCTAAAAGTAATGAAAAATTACCCAAATTTTACACTTTGATATCCAAATTGGCAAAAAAGTTATCCAAAACTCACGAAAAGTTTCCTAGATTTTACACATTGCTACCCAAATTAGGAAAAAAATTATCCAAAAGTCATGAAAAGTTACCTAGATATTAGACTTTGTTACCCAAATTTAGGAAAAAGTTATCCAAAACACATGAAAAGTTACCCAAATTTTAAATTTTTTTACCCAAATTAGGAAAAAGTTAATCAAAACTCATGAAAAGTTACTCAGATTTTGGATTTTGTTACTCAAATTAGAAAAAAAAAAGTTGCCAAAAACTCATGAAAAGTTACCCATATTTTACACTTTGTTACCCAAATTAAGAAAAAAGTTACCTAAAAGTCATGAAAAGTTACTAGATTTTACATTTTGTTACTCAAATTTGCAAAAACGTTAACCAAAACTCATGAAAGTTACCCAAATTTTGTACTTTATTACCTAAATCGAAAAAAAAAGTTACCCAAAAGTCATGAAAATGTTAACCAGATTTTGCACTTTGGTACCCAAATTGGAAAAAAACGTTACCTAAAATTCATGAAAAGTTACCCAGATTTTGAATCTTGTTACCCAAATTTGGAAAAAGATTATCCAAATGTTATGAAAAGTTACCTAGATGTTGGGACTTTGTTACCCAAATTTGAGAAAAAGTTACAAAAAACTTATGAAAAGTTACATAGATTTTACACTTTGTTACCTAAATTAGGAAAAAAAAAGTTATCCAAAAATCATGAAAAGTTACCCAAATGTTAGACTTTGTTACCCAAATTTGGAAAAAAACTATCCAGATTTTGCATTTTGTTGCCCAAATTAAGAAAAAAGTTACCAAAACTCATGAAAATTGCCTAGATTTTGGACTTTGTTGCCTAAATTTACAAAAAAGTTACTTAAAAGTTATGAAAAGTTACCTAAATTTTGTACTTTGCTACCCAAATTTGAAAAAAAAAAAGTTACTCAAAATTCATGAAAAGTTATCCACATTTTGGACTGTGTTACCCAATTCAGGAAGAGTTATCCAAAAGTCAAGAAAAGTTAGTCAAGTTTTGCACTTTGTTATCCAGTTTCAGAAAAAAGTTATCCAAAACCCATGAAAAGTTACCCTAATTTGGGACTTCGTTACCCAAATTAGAAAAAAAGTTACCAAAAACTCATGAAAACATACATAGGCACTTTGTTATCCAAATTAGGAAAAAAAAGTACCCTAAAGCCATGAAAAGTAATCCAGATGTTGAACTTTGTTACACAAATTTGGGAAAAATTTACCTAAAACTTATGAAAAGTTACCCAGATTTTAAACTTTGTTGCCCAAATTTGCAAAAAAATTACCCAACAGTCATGAAAAGTTACCTAGATTTTACACTTTGTTACCCAAATTAGAAAAAAAAGTTGCCCATAACTCATGAAACGCTACCCAAATTTTACACTTTTAAACCCAAATTGGCATAAAAGTTACCCAAAACTCATGAAAAGTACCTAAATTTTGGACTTTGTTATCCAAACTTGGAAAAAAATTATACAAGAGTCATGAAAAGTTATCCAGATTTTGAGACTTTGTTACCCAAATTTGGGATAAAGTTACCAAAAACTCATGAAAAGTTACCCAAATTTTATACTTTGTTACCCAAATTAGGAAAAAATTTACCCAAAACTCAAAAAATTACTTAAGTTTTACACTTTGTTACTTAAATTTGAAAAAAAGTTACTCAAAAGTCATGAAAAGTTACTTAGATTTTTTACTTTTTTACGCAAATTGGCAAAAAATGTACCCAAAACTCATGAAAAGTTACTTAGATTTTAGACTTTATTACCTAAATTAGGAAAAATAGTTACACAAAACTCATGAAAAATTACCCAGATTTTAGACTTTGTTACCCAAATCTATAAATACCTATGAATGGAGAATTGTTACCCAGATTTAAGAAATTACATGAATCCAATACAGTCAAACTTGGTTGAGTGTAAAAAGTTACCTGACTTTGGCCTTAAGTTACCTAATCTTTGAAGTTACTCAGTGTTGGAGCAAAGTTACCAAGGGTTGAGAAATTACATATGTTGGGACTTTGTTTCCCAAATTGCAAGTGTGGACCAAATAAGTTTGAAAATGGCTGAAATATATATTAGGTCTAGTGTGGACCCAATTATAACACCCTGAAAATTACTTGTTTCATGATATATATTTATTTTATAATATTTATGATTTTTGTGAATTTTTTGGAATTATTTGAATTGTTTGATTATTTTATTATATTTTTCAATTTACGTGCGCATAAGCGGGACAGAAGAATAAAATATTTTCCTGAGACCAAAAAGCTTTGGACTGTGGAAGCATACCGGGGAATCTTACTAAATCCGATGTCGGACATAGTTTACGAAGTTTTCATTTTTTGAGATTTTATCTGATGGATAAAATTTAGGTACACTATAATGTCCATTGGACAATAGATATCGGGTTTGCTAATAGTAACTTTTGTCCATTGGATAATAAATTTTAGTAAAGTGCTAATTATCTTTTCTAGAGCGTTCTCTTTATGTGACATTATTCATGTGACATCACTTGTTGACTCTTTCAAAAGGTGAAATCAAAGCTTGTTGGAGAAGCTTCATCAAAGCTTGTTGGAGAAGCTTCTTTTCTCTCTCCTTGGGAGGTGCATGGTTTTGGAGGGGGGAAAGATGACCACTTTGTCATTTTTTCACTTAAGTCTCATTTTCCTTTTCATCTCAAAAGTTTCCACATTTCTCTTTCACTTTTCGCTTCTCTCATTTTCTCTCTAGTGGCTCACGGCCACACTCTCTTCCACCACCCATTCATTTTCTTTAATTTCAACCATTTACATTCTTGAATCTAAACCACCTATCTAAGGCATCTTGGTGTGGAGATCTTGAATTTACTCCTCTTTTTCCAAGTGTTTCTTCAATTTAGGGATTGAAAGCCTCTAAGGTAAAGTTCTTATCTCTCCTGAGCTTTTCTTGTTTTGTTTGTGAATAACCATCTCTCAAACACTCTCTTCCATTTCTTTCTCCCAAAGCTCACAGCTATAGGTGCTTGGAGGACTAAATATTTGATTTTTCTTGTTATCACTTAATTTATTTATATCTTTCTACTAAGAATCAAGAAGCCAAAATACAAAACTTTCTTCTTTTTCTCTTGGAAAGCCTCATGGCCGCACCCTTCAACCCACTCTTTAATCTCCTTTGATTTCATATATCCACATTTCTTGAATCAAAACCCCATCCTAAGGCACTTTGTTGTTGTGGATTTCTCCTAAATCATATTGTTTCCAAGCCGTAAATGTTGATGCTTGTGTGTTGATTTGTTTTAAGGATCTTGTTAGAAGGACAAGCTTTTTCAAAAGGACTTACAAGGATCTAGGAAGCTACATTTGAGGTAAGAGAGAGATTAACCTCATCAACCATGCTATGGTGGTGAGAAACAAATTAGTTGTGTTGTGAGTGAAAAATCCATGTGAGGATTTATCCACTCGATTGTGTGACTTTTGATTTATGTTTGTTTGACTTTGTACGGTTATGTGATGTTGTTGTATGTAAGAGATAGTTATGGTGGCTTAATGGTTATATGTGATGATATACTTTTGATAGTATGCATGAACTTAATTAATTATGGAGATTAAAATATGTGGCATGCTATGATTATGTTGTAAAGGAATGATTTTTTTGGGTTTCATTGATCACTTGAAGCTCACGGCCTTTTGGCCCAGGAGGAGATATACATGAGAAAAATATTTTATTGATTAAGAACTTAGATGATTAGGTGGCAAGAACATGACTTATGAGGTTACAAGTTGAAAGAGGAAAGGAACAAAGTTTTTATCATTGAAAATAATTGATTTTGGCTATGATATTTGATAATTGGATGGAAGACTGAATTTGGAGACCTAAAATAATTGATAATAGGATAGAAGAGTAATTAGGATGGAAATGATTTTATTTAAAATTTGAATAGTGAAAGTTTTAGAAAGAATGTTAGAAAATATTACTTAGATGATTTGCAGGACCAATTAGGATCAAAGGATTGATAAGTAAAAAGAGAAGATAATCACAATGTTATGATTTGAGGAGTAATGACTTTTAGCTATGTCACTGGAAATAGTTTTGAGGATAGTTAGAATAATGAAAATGATTTATTAGTGATAAATCTAGTTAGTTTGGAATAATGATAATGATTTATTGGTGGTGAATCTAATTAGTTTAATGATAAAGAAATAAGGACTTATAAGATAAGAATGGAAAAGGTTTTATTAAATTCAAAACAATATGAGTTTTGGAAAGAATATTAGTAAATGATATTTTGAGGTATTTTAGGGTTTAGGAAAAGGAAAAGAATTTATGAAATCAAGTTGATGAATGATGATTTTCTGAATTATAAGATAAAGGTATCTTGTGTTTGCAAGTAACAGTAAGGTTACTGTGGGACATGAATGATGATTTCTGAATTATGTGACAAAGATATCTTTCGACTGAAAATAACTGTAAGGTTACTGCGGGGCCGACGTACTAAACCCGGGTAGATCATTGGTGTTATGTAATTGTATGAGCGGTTATATGATATTATTGATACTAATGGTATTAAACAATTGTATGGGTGGTTGCTTTAATACTATAGGGAATAGTACAACAAAGGTTTATTTTAATTATTCACGCATCTGAGCATTATATAGTCAGCTTTTGTTGCTTAGGAGTTAACTAGAAGTTGGATAGTGTGATCCTTGATGGATCTCAGGGGACGTCAAGGCGAGATGATTCACTTAGTGACCTGTTGTCACCCTGTATACCCCTGGCCATGAAAAATCATTTTAACGCACTGACGAGGACTCGACAAACACTATCCTTTTCGTGGTCCGGTGTAGACTGTCATTGAGGGGGCCGATCTTCTGAAATGTTCATATCTGATTTTGAGTTAGCTCCATGGAGGAGGAACTGATTCATTTGGCATGCACGTGGTCGGTGCACATATTGTTGTGCCATGGTCAAGATACATATTATCGTAGCATGGTCAAAGTATACATTGTGGTGACATAGTCATTGTGCATACATTATTGATATATGTTGTCATGGTACTGTGAATGTTTATGTTATTGTGAGATATGTTTACTGCAAAATTATTTATAAATCAATAACATGATTATATTTGAGATATCTGTATGTATGGAATGACTTTGTTATTCGTATTATTTCTCTATTGCCATAATGGTATTTGACATAGGGGATCTCACCTCTTGTATTGTATTATCCTGTTTGTTTCTGTTTTATGCTTATGCTTGTAAAGATTGTAATGGCAGTAAGACAAAATCCGCAAGATTTCACTAGACTACAGTTTCATAAGGGCATCGAAGCGTGGAACATACACTGGGATACGGGGCGCATTCAGTACATCGAAGACGTCACCTTACTTTGGAGTAGGACCCGGCATGACGTTGCTACATTTACAGTAGATGCAGCTGTTCACTTGGAGTTTTGTATGCCTCTTGGAGAGCTTTGGGGTGATCGTAGAGCTTCCTCTAGGGAGGACTTTATAGAGTCGACTGCTTGGACTCCCATCCGTAATGACATGCCCCGAGAGGGGGTTTTGCCTACCAGTGATCCCGAAGGGGATCTGGAGGAAGATCGGGTACAGGACTCTATTCTTCAAGTGTTTGGACTTGGACTAGGCTCAGTCTTCATATGGTAGTCATATATTCTCCTTTGGAGTATGTAAGTTTTACGTTTTTGGAACAAGTATAATGTATTCATGAATGTTGTAAACTTTACTTTATGAAAAGTCTTTTATTCAGGTCTTATAACTTGAGATTTCTCGATTTCAATAATTTTATGTTATTCTTTTAATAATAGACCTTTGAAATTCATCTTTTATAATGTCAATTGTTTAATAGTTTGGGTAAACTTTTATATGTTTTTTTGAAAAAGTAAATAGAAAGGAGTCAGTATTGTAAATGTAATGCCCTCATGGAGGGGCTGTTACATTAGGTGGTATCAGAACAATTCATCCTGTCGAGTCGGGGTATGGACTAACTGTGCTTAGGCATGTAGAAATTTCTATATGTGTGTTGTGCATTTTCTTGTCTCTTGTTTGACATGTTAAAAGAGGATTGCATAAGTTGCTTTAGGTTAGATGTTAGTAGTTACTGTTACATAGTCACATGATATTGAGGACTGACTAACTCAATATGTAATGTTCTGTGTAGACAAGAAACTATGACTTCAACTAGGCGGACTAGGAGAGTAAGGGTTCTTCTAGTAAGAGTCCAGTTGGATGACTGAACTCGTGTAGTATTGTTTGTACCTACACCCTTTGGGGTGGTACCTCTAGCGTGATTAAAGTCTAAGTCCGAGTCTTTTGGGTTTGTCGGTAGGTTTTTCCTTGTTTGTGCTGTGTGTTTCTCTGAAATTAAACACAGAGATGTATTGCTTAGTTTTCGAAAGGAAACAATATTATTTAAAAATGTTACTTTTGTTCCTGTTGTGTTTTAATTCGTCTGTTTCTGAAGAAAAAAGCAATGGCTCGGGTAGACGTACGCGTGTGAATGTTGAACGCGACAATAATGGAATGGCTACGACAGCAGAAGCAATACAAAGGATGACTGGTGCAATAATACAACAGAATCATAAGGTCGCTCAGCAGCAGTAATTGATGGTCGAGGCCCAGATTTTGTTAGAGTTGAATCAGTCTCAGGATATAAGACCCCATAACGTTGGACTATATTGGCTTCGAAGAAGGAGAAATCGTAAAGTCAAGTGATTCCAGCAGAAATCATATTCACAACCACTAGGAAATCAACAACAACAGTAACCATATAGAGGTCATGCTAGCAATGGTAAACCCAGTCAGCTAGCGGCACTTTTGCAGATCTGTAAAAAGTGTGCAAAAATTCATGCAATGAGGGATTGTACGATCAAGGAAAAAGTTTGTTTTAAGTGCAAAAAGTCAAGACACGTGTTTCAGAATTGTACTTCACAACAGATGAAGCCTTCTGTTAGTGATATACATGCTTCAAAATCTCATGTAGAAGGGAGAGTTAATTCTCCAAGTAGAGTAAAAGCATCCCAGACTGAAGACCTGAACGAAGGAGACTATGTCATAGGAGATGATCCTTTGACTATATTGTATAATTCTAGGGGTAACCCATTTCTTTATATCATATGACTGTATGGGTCAATTAGAGTTCTCTATATTTTAGTTATCTTTTGACCAAGTTATTTCTACTTCTATTGCAAACACCTGTTGTCGATGACCAAGTTGCTTAAGTTATCCTATGCCTGTTAAAGATTGGATCTTTTCTGTTGATTTGATTTGTTTACCCCTTTCACAAATTAGACATGATCTTGAAAATGGATTAGTTATCTTTCAACCATGTCCTGTTAAATTGTTCCAGTAAAATTTTAGAAGTTTATTTCAAAGATCGGGCCATATCAAATTCTTTGTTGGATATATCTGGTAACACATCAAATAGTTTGCTATCTTTTTCTTCCTGACCTTCATAATGTTTTCCCATGCACCGCAATTGCAAAAAAGAATATTTCTGGTCTAAATCATGTCGTAGTATCAGATACATTACGGTTAAAAGAAAACTTGATTGATAAGACATTTCATGTTAAGAATAAGGATAAGAGAACAAAGCGATACAAAGGAAAGGAAATTACAAGCCATCTGGGAGGGAATCGTTATTTTTGCCTAGATCGATCTATGCTCTGGCTATCATTAGATTTGTGTGGAAGTAGGGGATGATTCCAAGATGACTTTTCAAACACGTTATGGATGTTACGGGTATCTAGTGATACCGTTCGGAGAAACAAATGCTCTTGCGATACTCATAGATTTCATGAACCTGATCTTTCATCTTTATCTAGATGGATTTGTCGTTGTCCTTTTCGATGACATTCTAAGCTATTCTCAAAATCAGGAGGAACATGTTGAACACCTCGGTATAGTTCTCTAGATTATTAAAGAAAAGAAGTTGTGTGCCAAGTTATCAAAGTGTGAATTTTGGTTGGAGGAGGTTAAATTCTTAAGTCATGTGATCTCAAAGGAAGGGATTACTATGGAATCATTGAAAGTTGAAGCAATTCTTCAATAGGAAAGGTCGAAGACCGTAATGGAGATTCGTAGCTTTGTAGGATTAGTTGGTTATTTTTGAGAATTCATCAAAGGATTTTCCAAGATAGCAGGACCTCTTATCCAGTTCACACGAAAGGGTCAAACTTTTGTATGGATCGATGCATATGAAGAGAATTTTTCAAGGGTTGAAGAGAAACTCGACCACTTTGCCGATGTTGATTCTGCTCAATCCCAGCGATCCTTTTGAGGTGTCTCATGATGCTCCGCATTAGGGTTTAGAATGTGTGTTTGTGCGGAATAGAAAGGACCAATAGCGTATGCTTCAAGGCAATTGAGAGTACATAAGAAGAACAACCCTACACAAACTCAGAGTTAGCTGTTATGATTGTATTGAAGATATGGAGACATTTTCTACATGGAGCAATATTCAATGTCTACAGTGATCGTTAGAGTCTGAAGTATTGGTCTGCTCAAAAAGAACTAAATATAAGGCATTATATGAACAACAAATTAGAACACCTATGTGTTGGTACCAAGATGGAAAAAAAAATGTGTCAAGACCTGAGCTTGTACTACAGACAACAGATAAAATTAAGATAAGTTAGGACAAGATGTAAACAACTCAGAGGAAATGAAATTGCATCCGTAAAGGGAATTTGGAATGATGTAATTGCAGATGCAACGTGGGAGCTAGAAGATATAATGAGGGAGCAATGTCCACATGTGTTCTAAGGTATGAAAAATTTTGAGAACGAAATTTCTTTTAGAATGGAAGAGTTATAACACCCCGAAAATTGCTTGTTTCATGATATATATTTATTTTATAATATTTATGATCTTGCGAATCTTCTAGAATTATTTGAATTATTTAATTATTTTATTATATTTCTCAATTTACGTGCGCGTAAGCTGGACAGAAAAATAAAATATTTTCTCTAGACCAGAAAGCTTTGGACTGTGGAAGCATACTGGGGGATCTTACTAAACCCGATGCCGGACACAGTTTATGAAATTTTTGTTTTTTGAGATTTTATCTGATAGATAAAATTTGGATACACTCTATTATCCATTGGACAATATATACCAACTTTGCTAACTGTAACTTTTGTCCATTGGATAATAAATTTTAGTAAATTGCTAATTATCTTTTCTAGAGTTTCTTTTTATGTGACATCACTTGTTGACTTTTCCAAAAGGTGAAATCAAAGCTTGTTGGAGAAGTTTCATCAAAGCTTGTTGGAGAAGCTTCATTGAAACTTGTTGGAGAAACTTCATCAAAGCTTGTTGGAGAAGCTTCATCAAAGCTTGTTGGAGAAGCTTCTTTTCTCTCTCCTTGGGAGGTGCATGGTTTTGGAGGGGGGAAAGATGACCACTTTGTCATCTTTTTATTCAAGTCTCATTTTCCTTTTTATCTCAAAAGTTTCCACCTTTCTCTCTCACTTTTCTCTTCTCTCATTTTCTCTCTAGTGGCTCACGGCCACACTCCTTTCCACCACCCATTCATCTTCTTTAATTTCAACCGTTTACATTCTTGAATCTAAACCACCTATTTAAGGCATTTTGGTGTGGAGATCTTGACTTTACTCCTCTTTTTCCAAGTGTTTCTTCAATCTAGGGCTTGAAAGCCTCTAAGGTAAAGTTCTTATCTCTCCTAAGCTTTTCTTGTTTTGTTTGTGAATAACCATCTCTCAAACACTCTTTTCCATTTCTTTCTCCCAAAGCTCAAGGCTATAGGTCCTTGGAGGACCAAAGATTTGATTTTTTTTATCACTTAATTTGTTTCTACCTTTATACCAACAATCAAGAAGCCAAAATACAAAACTCTTTTCTTTTTCTCTTGGAAAGCCTCATGGCCATACCCCTCAACGCACTCTTTAATCTCCTTTGATTTCATCTATCCACATTTCTTGAATCAAAACCACATCCTAAGGTACTTTGTTGTTGTGGATTTCTCTTAAATCATCTTGTTTCCAAGCCCTAAATATTGATGCTTGTGTGTTGATTTGTTTTAAGGATCTTCTTGGAAGGAGAAGCTTTTTCAAGAGGACTTATAAGGAGCTAGGAAGCTACATTTGGGATAAGAGGGACATTAACATCATCAATCATGCTATGGTGGTGAAGAACGAATTAGTTGTGTTATGAGTGAAAAATCCATGTGAGGATTTATCCACTCGATTGTGTTACTTTTGATTTATGTTTGTTTGACTTTGTACGATTATGTGATGTTATTGTATGCAAGAGATAGTTATGGTGGCTTAATGGTTATATGTGATGATATACTTTTGATAGTATGCATGAACTTAATTAATTGCGGTGATTAAAATATGTGACATGCTATGATTATGTTGTAAAGAAATGATTTTTTTGGGTTCCATTGATCACTTGAGGCTCACAGCCTATTGGCCTAGGAGGAGATATACATGAGGAAAATATTTTATTGATTAAGATCTTAGATGATTAGGTGGCAAGAACATGACTTACGAGGTTACAAGTTAAAAGAGGAAAGGAACAAAGTTTTTATCATTGAAAAGAATTGATTTTGGCTATGATATTTGATAATGAGATGGAAGAGTGAATTTGGAGACCTAAAATAATTGATAGTAAGATGGAAGAGTAATTAGGATGGAAATGATTTTATTTAAAATTTGAATAATGGAAGTTTTAGAAAGAATGTTAGAAAATATTACTTAGATGATTTGCGGGACTAATTAGGATCAAAGGATTGATAAGTAAAAAGAGAAGATAATCACAATGTTATGATTTGAGGAGTAATGACTTTTAGCTATATCACTGGAAATAGTTTTGAGGATAGTTAGAATAATGAAAATGATTTATTAGTGGTAAATCTAGTTGATTTGCAATAATGATAATGATTTATTGGTGGTGAATCTAATTGGTTTAATGATAAAGAAATAAGGACTTATAAGATAAGAATGGAAAAAGTTTTATTAAATTAAAAATAATATGAGTTTTGGAAAGAATATTAGTAAATGATATTTTGAGGTATTTTAGGGTTTAGGGAAAGGAAAAGAATTTATGAAATCAAGTTGATGAATGATGATTTTCTGAATTATGCGATAAAGGTATCTTGTGTTTGCAAGTAACAGTAAGGTTACTGTGGGACATGAATGATGATTTTTTGAAGTATGTGAGAAAGATATCTTTCGACTGAAAATAACTGTAAGGTTATTGTAAGGCCGACGTACTAGACTCGAGTGGATTGTGGGACCGACGTACTGGACCCAAGTGGATCATTGGTATTATGTAATCGTATGAGCAATTATATAATATTATTGATCCTAATGGTATTAGACAATTGTATAGGCTGTTGCTTTAATACTATTGGGAACAATACAACGGTGGTTTGATTTCATTGTTCATGCATCTGAGCATTATACAGTCGGCTTTTGTTGCCTAGGAGTGAACGAGAAGTTGGATAGTGTGGTCCCTGATGGATCTCAGGGGGCGTTATGGCGAGGTGATTCACTTAGCGACTTGTTATCACCCTGTATACCCCTGGCCATGAAAAACCGTTGCAACGCACTGACGAGAACCCGACAAACACTATCTTTTTCATGGTCTGGCGTAGACTGTAATTGAGGGGAGCAGATCTTCTGGAATGTTCATCTCTGATTTTGAGTTAGCTCCATGGAATAGGAACTGGTTCATTTGGCATGCACGTGGTCAGTGCACATATTGTTGTGACATGGTCAAGATACATATTGTCGTAGCATGGTCAAAGTATACATTGTGGTGACATAGTCATTGTGCATACATTATTGATATATGCTATCACGGTACTGTGAATGTTTATGTTATTGTGAGATGTGTTTACTGCAGAATTATTTATAAATCCATAACATGAATATATTTGTGATATTTGTATGTATGGGATGCCTTTGTTGTTCGTATTATTTCTCTAGTGCCATAATGATATTTGATGTAGGGGATCTCACCTCTTGTAATATATTATCCTATCTGTTTTCGTTTTATGCTTATGCCTGTAAAGATTATGATGGCGGTAAGACAAGATTCCCAAGGTTTCACTAGACTACAGTTTTATGGGGGCATCAAAGCGTGGATCATACACTGGAATACGGGGCGCATTCAGTACATTAGAGACGTCACCTTACTTTGGAGTAGGACCCGTCATGACGTTGCTACGTTTACCGTGGATGTAGCTGTTCACTTGGAGTTTTGTATGTTTCTTGGAGAGTTTTGAGGTGATTGTAGAGCTTCCTCTAGGGAGGACTCTATGGAGTCGACTTCTCAGACTCTTGTTCGTAGTGACATGCCCTGAGAGGGGGTTTTGCCTGCCAGTGATCCCGAAGGGGATCTGGAGGAAGATCGGGTACAGGACCCTATTCTTCAAGTGTTTGGACTTGGACTAAGCTTAGTCTTCATATGGTAGTCATATATTCTCCTTTGGAGTATGTAAGTTTTACGTTTTTGGAACAAGTATAATGTATTCATGGATGTAGTAACCTTTGCTTTATGAAAAATCTTTTATTCAGGTCTTATAACTTGAGATTTCTCGATTTTGGTAATTTTATGTTATTCTTTTAAAAAGAGACCTTTGAAACTCATATTTTATAAAGTCAATTGTTTAATAGTTTGGGTAAACTTTTATATGTTTTTTTTTTAAAAGAGTAAATAGAAAGGAGTCAGTGTTCTAAATGTAATACCCTCATGGAGGGGATGTTACACCAATAGGGAGCAAATATATAATATGTACCAAATTAATTTGCAGCTAGAAAAACTTAATCTCTTTACTATTTGAGTTTCATGGCATTCCTTGATTAAGGTATCTTCTTCTGTCAAACATTCCCTACTAATTAGTTGTGTTACGAAGGTCTATTCTTCGGTGAGTACCCTAGAGCCAAGTTAAGGCACTGATCTTCAAAGCTTGGGGGAGCTCTAAAGTTACAGTGGTGGAACCCAGTGGAAACAAAGTTTTTAGTAAGTTATGAATATTGCCTTTTCTAGATACAAATTCAAGGATTAACCCTTGATATTAACCCTTGAATGACTCTGTCCGCCATATGCTTCACATATGATTGGTGGAGCTGCATTGTTTGCTATCATCAAAGTCTCCACATTCTTTTTCAGTGCTTCTAATTGACTCAAAATAGTAGTAGAGGAATCAACAGCATGTACACCTACTTATTTCTTAAGAATCTGGTGCTCATTTTGCCATTAAAAACTGTTAAGCGTCATATCTTCAATCAATGCTTGGCTTTCAGTAGGTGTTTTCCTTCAAATTGTACCTCCCACAGTGGCATCATTGAGTGAACAGTTGGCAGGCAACAAACCATTATAAAAAGTTTGTACTTGCTGCTATACTGAAAATTCATGATGTGGACATCTTCTTAACAACTCTTGAAAGTGTTCCCAAGCTTCATAAATAGTGTCTATGTCAAACTGCACAAAAAAAGATATGTCATTCCTTAACTTAACATATTTAGAAAGAGGAAAATACTTAGCCAGAAACTATTGTATCAACTTATCCCATGTAGTAATGGAACCCCTTAATAGTGACGTTAACCATTGACTTGCTTTGTCCCTAATGGAGAAAGGAAAGAGTCACAATCAGATTATATCTTCTGTTATCTCATTATACTTTATAGTATCATACAACTGCAAAAACCTGGCCAAATGTTGATTTGGATTATCCGAAGATAATCCACCAAACTAAACAAAATTTTGAATAATGGAAATCAATGTCGATTTGATCTCGAAATTGTTAGCCGCCACAGCTGGTCTTATAACACTTCATCCATACCCTTCAGCCATGGGCATGGAATACTCAAGCATGGTCCACTCTGCTAGGGTAGCTCGTGCTTCACGATTTTCCTCAACTATTGGTCTCTCCTCCATCTTTCTTGTAGCTTCTTCAGCCAAGTGTTAGATTGCTTCCTTAACCTGTAAGCTATTTTCTTAATTTTTGGATTAAATGTCAAATCAAGAGACTGAGATCAAGAAAGCATAAACAAGAATTATAAATAGAGAGATGAAATGACAAATGAAATCAAAATCAAAATCAAAAAAAAATAAGAAACAAAATAAAATTGCGTTGAAATTAACTAGATTTTTTGGCCTCTAATATTACTAAACTTATTCCCCGATAATGGCACCAAAAACTTAATACGTGAAAAATACACTAAGAGCAAATGCACTCTATCACCAAGTAATATAAGACTTGAGTCTCAGTTATCGATCCCGCGAGGAATAAGTGACAATTATTATATTCGTAATACCTTTTGTTATTTAAACAATTAGAAGTGAAGAGAAATTCAAATTAAAAATAGAAAATAAATAAAGAAGAAAGATGACCAATCAAGCCAAGAATAGATAATCAATGAGAGAGAAATTAGGGCGCAAGGTTCACTTGAATCCAATTATTCAGATTTTTTTTCATTTATGATGTAAGGTAATTCTTTTGTCAATATTCTCTTACTTGCTATTGAATACCAATGGTCATGGATGAAACAATATTCTATTCCTAAATTAAATCACCTATTTAGTCATTTAGTTGAATTAATTAGGAATGCATTATATTTCAATTCAAGATATGAATAAACATACCTGTCAATTCTTTTAGTAGAAAAAATTGACGTTTGGTTATTCGCCAATCTAATCCTAGGTTTATCATATAGACCCACTCATGGAATGCAGATGGTCACTGGTCAAATAATGAATTAACACATGTTAAAAGTGATTAAGTTATGACAAGAATGCAAGCAATATGACAAACCCTAAAAGAAATTACCTTAATCAAATTAGAAATCAAACCAAAATAATTAGGAAAACAAGATCCCCCATAGCCCTAGCTATGGGTTTAGCTACTCATGTTTAATATAAACAAACTCATGTCAAAATACAAACTCATGGAAAGAAAACCCAAAGAAAGTGAAAAAGTAGAGGGAAAAAAAATCAAAACCTTTTTTACTATGATTATGATCTTCAAGTCTTCAAGAATTGAATCCTCCTTTCGAAATCGTCTTCCCAAGTCTGTTGCCGTGAAACTACTCTCTCAAGATTATGGATTTTCTGTGTTGTGTGCCCAATGTGTTGAATTTGACATAACTTTTCTTATTTAAAGAAAATCACATCTGCTGTTACACAATCAGCGCCTAAGCACTAGCTCATGGTTGCTCAAGCACTGAGTCACTCAAGTCAAGACGCACTGCGTTATGTTCTGTGCGCTCAAGCGCTCCTCACCCAGTGCTTAGGTGCCGGGTCACTGAATCACTGCTGCTGCATACGCTTTGAGCACTCCAACGCTCCACTCCTCAGCGCTCAGGCTCTGAACGTTGATGAAAAATTTCTCTTTTCATTCTTTGAATGTCCAATCTTCTTCATGTGCAATTACTTGATAAAAACACATAAAACAAATAATAAAACCACAATTAAAAAATACGCAAAATATAACAAAACTTACAAACAAAGTTCAATAAAAAATATAAAAAAATATAAAAAACTAAGGAATTGAATCGTAAAAATATGAATTATTGAAGGTTCATCAAAATCCATTTAGTTTTATGGGTAGTGTCGCGACCGAAATTAATCGCGGCGAGATAGCAACTTAAATTAAATTATTTTAATTTTAAGAGTCGCCACCAATTTTATTTTTATTAGGAAAAATTGGAAAACCAAAGAAAAATAGTCTTTGAAAACCAGATTGAATTCGGGAGTCGGTTATGTGTAGGGAAGGGTGGAAACTTAATCCCACAGCACCCCTAACACACCCGTCCTAAGACGGTACCTTAAATTAATTATGCAAATTCTTAATAATCTTTGAAAATATTTGTTTTACCCCTTTTTGTAAAAAATATGAAATAAACAAATAAATTATGAAAATTTAATTTTTGGGCTTGACAGAAATGAAATTCTACTCCTATGTATCCCCTGGTGCAATGGGGAACTCAAAGTTACGTAGTTCTTTAAAAAATATTTGTGGGTTGGTTGATTTTAATTAAAATAATTTTGAAAATTTGAATTAACAAGCCGTCGCGACTCAGTTATTCAAATTAAGGATTAAATAGGTGAAGCTCGCGTCACGCTAGAGACGTCATCCATTAATTATCAAGTTAAAATTATCAATTAATGGCTGATTTTATTTTTAATTATTTTTTAAAAAAATGATTTAACAAGTCGTCGCGACTTAGTTAATCAAAATATAAGGGTTAGCAAGTTGTCGCAACTCAGGTAACCCATTTTTATTCCTTTTTAAAAACTTTTAATTATTTCTTTATTTATCATTTTTAACTCCCAAAATCTAGCCCAACAAACTGATAATAAATGAAATATAAAAAAAAGAACAAGGAAATGTAAAAAGAAAACCAAGAAACAGATAACCCAAAACTGGGAGATATAACAGTAAGGACCTCGTTTACGATCAAATTATCGGGGAGGGTGGTGGCTTCTTTGGTTCGGCGGTCGAATTGCTTTCTCAAGTCCGACGGCCGGGAGCTACTTTTCGAGATCCGACGGTCGAGCACAAGGCTGCTCAATAAACACTCGTAATGCAAGAGGTGACTCGTAGGAGAGGGATCTGGTATTGGCAGCCCGACAGTCGGTTGGTTGAAGGATTTGGTATCTGATCCGACGGTCGGTTGAGAAGGATTTAGAGTTCGACGGTCGGTTGGAAAGGATCTTGGGTCGGTCGGTGAGGGGAAAGATTTAGGGTTCGACGATCGAGTTGGAGGTTGGTGGATGGTGATGGAGTTTGGATGGGTTGTCAGTGAGGGGGTAGTAGCTGGTGTGGTTCGACGGTCGAGTGAAGGGATGGATTCGACGATCGAGTGAGGGGATGGAGTTTGGTTGATGGTGATGGAGGTTTGGATGGCTTGTCGGTGAGAGGAGTGGAACTCATGGTTCGACGGTCGAATTGGAGAATGTAGGTGGTCTTGCTTTTGGGGTCCGACGGTCGGATGTGATGGAGTTCGTGCTTGAGTTCGACAGTCGGAAAGGGGAAGGATGTAGCTCTTTGGATTTCGACGGTCGATGTATGTGATGGTGTTTGAAATGTGGTTTGGAGATTTGAGAGGTAGGTGGTCTGGTTTGTGGGATGGTTTCGACGGTCGGGTTAGAGGTGAAGGTGGGCTTTGTGAAGTTGGTCGAGGGTCACAATGGTATGGTTCGACGGTCGATTCAGGGATGGATTCGACGGTCGGTTGGGAAGGGGTGATGATTCAACAGTCGGTAGGAAAGAGGTGAGATCAAGTTCTGGCTTCTGTGCGGTTCGACGGTCGGTTGAGAGGCTGGTAGTTATCCGACGGTCGGTTGAGAGGCTGGTAGTTGTCCGACGGTTATGGGTGAGGAGTTGCTGAGAGTGTGGTTGATGATGAAAGTGATGAGAAGTTGAAGGTGCAAGGTAGTTTTGGAGGTGGCAGAGATGGGTGAGGGTGGAAGATGGTCATGGTTGCAAGTTTGGATGGAAGGTGTCGGGTGGGGATTGTTTTTAGGAGGGTCTGTTAGTGAGCTTGAGGGTGAGGGAAATGAAGGCTCAAATTGGGTTCCGCGTTCTGGAGAGTCTTGGTGAAGGTTGGTCTTTGAAAGTTTAATATCAGCCTCCGATGGAGAGATCCCTCCCAAGGTCTTGAAGTTGGTCCTCTCTTATTAGTTGCTAGCAGCCAGGTGATAATGGAGTGGGTGAATTAGTGAGGGAGTAGGTGCAATTAGTGAGGGAATCTGTTTGTTCAGTAGTGCAAGTGGGAAACTAAGTGGGGGAGCAAAAACTGTGCACTGTGGAAAAAGAGAATGGGAGGCAAAAGTGCTTGTCCCCTGCTGCAGTGGTGATGCTGCATGGCTAAAGAAAAAAAATGATTTTTATCCCAACGAAAAAAACAAATCTTTTTTTTTATTTTTTTTTTATTTTCTTTTTTTTTTTTTTTTTTTACTTTTTTTTATTTTTCATTTTCTATTATATTTTGGGCTTATGTATTTGGGTTAAAAAAGATGGGTTAAAAAAAGGATAACAAAAATCTTTTTTTTATTTTTTTTATTTTTCTCTTTTTTGTTTCTTTTTTATTATATTTTTTTTAGTCCGATCAAAATTGGGTGTTCACAAAGGTTGCCCTTCTTTACTTGTTTCTTATTAGATAAAAAGGAAAATTATGTTTTTTCATTTTATCGTCGTAAGAAACGAGTAAAGAAATGAACTCCAATTTTGTCCCAAAATGAATGCATGAAAGGATAAATGCAAAACAATGAAAAGAAATTAGAATGCATGGAGCCGATGCCCTCAACAGTAAAGTAAAAATGGCGATCAAACCTCAAATTTAAAAGACAAGGGGCTTGATCGAGAATTTAAAAAACAATGGCTTGGCCTGAATTTGAAAGACATGGGCTTGGCCTGCAATTTAAAAGACAAAGACGGGCTTGGAACAACTGCCCTAATTTGAAAGACAAGGTGGGCTTGGCCCGGAATTTAAGAGACAATGGGCTTGGCCTGAATTTGAAAAACAAATGGGCTTATGCCCGCAATTTATAAAGACAAAAAGGGGCTTGGCCTCAAATTTGAAAGACAAAGGGGTTGGCCCATAATTTGAGAGACAAATAGGCTTGGCCTGCAATTGAAAAACAATGGGCTTGGCCCTAATTTGAAAACAAAGGGCTTGGCCCAGAATTTAAGAGACAATGGGCTTGGCCCGGAATTTGAAAAACGATGGGCTTGGCCTAACTTAAAAGACAAGTGGGCTTGGCCCAGAATTTGAAAGACATGGGGGCTTGGCCCTAATTTAAAAGACAAAGGGGGCTTGGCCTGCACTTGAGACAAGGGGCTTGACCCGCAAATTTAAAAACACATGGACTTAGCCCGGAATTTAAGAGACAATGGGCTTGACCCGCAAATTTAAAAGACAGTGGGCTTGGGGCAGAATTTGAAGGACA
Organism: Ormosia semicastrata; assembly: GCA_029884595.1. Taxonomy (NCBI): domain Eukaryota; kingdom Viridiplantae; phylum Streptophyta; class Magnoliopsida; order Fabales; family Fabaceae; genus Ormosia; species Ormosia semicastrata. The sequence continues at coordinate 6,345,119 of JAQQTO010000021.1, read as the reverse complement.
GTGGGCTTGGCCCAGAATTTAAAAGACAGTGGGCTTGGCCCGGAATTTAAAAAGATAGTGGGCTTGGCCCAAAATTTAAAAGACAATGGGCTTGGCCCGCAAATTTAAAAGACAATGGGCTTGGCCCGCAAATTTAAAAGACAGTGGGCTTGGCCCAGAATTTAAAAAGACAGTGGGCTTGACCCAAAATTTAAAAGACAATGGGCTTGGCCCAGAATTTAAAAAGACAGTGGGCTTGGCCCAAAATTTAAAAGACAATGGGCTTGGCCCGAAATTTAAAAGACAAGGGCTTGGCCCTAATTTGAGAGACAAGTGGGCTTGGCCCCAATTTGAGAGGCAAGGGCTTGGCCCAAAATTTAAAAGACATGGGCAAGCTCAAGTTTGTCGTCCAAAAATTTTAAAAGACAATGGGCAATCGAGTCCCGAAAACTTGAAAGACAATGGGCAACTGAGTCCCAGAATTTAAATGACAATGGAATAAGCATTTTGATCAAAAAGATTTTTTTTCTTTTTTTTTATTTTTCTCATTTTCTTTTCTTTGTTTTTCCTTTGCTTTTCTCTCCTTTTCTCTTTCTTTTTTTTTCTTTTTCTCTCTTTTTCTTTCTTTTTTCTTTCTTTCTTTTCTTTTTTTTTCCTTTTTTCTTTCTTTTTTTTTTTTTCTTCTTTTTTTGTCTTTCTTTCCTTTTTTTCTTTCTTTTTTTTATTTTTTTCTTATTTTCTAAATTTTATTTAAAAGCATTCGAACCAAGGACGACTTTGGAAAGCTTTGACCACTCAAACTTTATTCACATGCTTTTCTTCCTTAGACCCTTCTGTTCTTTCCTTCTTCTTCTCCTTTCTTCTTTTTTCTTTATTTTTTACTTTCAACTCTCCTTTCAAGAAATGGGATGAACCATTGCTTGAACTGATTCCTTGAGAGAAAATCTTGCCCCAAAGAATGTTTAACCTTGTCTCTCATTTAGTTGATTCCTTGCAACCGCTTGATAACTCACCTTGTATGCGTTGCTACTTCCTTCAACACCTCTTCTCCTCAATCTCTCAAAAATGTTTACCCCGAAATATGACCAACGAATGCAAGCAAAATTGCCCCCGTGTGGTGATCAAATGCAATTCAAAATTGCCTCATTTGGGTGCACCCTTCAAGGTGTTTCAGGCCAACTTCCTCTGAGATTTTGTCCATTCATTTGCCCTAACTTTTGCTTAGACCGACCTTTTGGGTTTTCAGACTACAGGCTCTTTTCCCTCCCTTTTTTTTTTTTGCCCCAGTGTGGACGTGATTGGTCAAGACTCTACAACTGGACATCATTAATAAGGTAATTGTGTGGATAATTAATATGTTAAAATCATAATTATCAAATACCTCCCACACTTACTCTTTTTCACGTCCTCGGGCAAAACAAAATAAAACTGACTCAAAAGTTAAACATTCTAAAAGACTCAATGTCTAATAATATTTAAGAATGAAGATCAATTAATAATTCAAGTAATCAACAATCATGAGGTAACACATCTTCACATCTCAAATCAATAAGCAAGGATACTTCAATCGAAAAACATGAGTAAAGAATGATAGATCCTCACAGAATTTACTCTCAATCTCTCAAGTGTTTAAAAGGTAGGTATTTCACTCAATTCAACCCATGAAAATTGCACTACCATAAGCTTGCTTATCTTCTACTTCTCCACTACTCAAAACACATGCACACACAAATCATGAGGACTTTATTCAAGGTTGTAGTGAGGTCAAGGTAAAGGTAGAAGTAATATGGATATGTCAAGTCAAATACCAAAGAGAATAGAAGAGCATTATGATACAGTTAGAGTGGAGAAGATGTTTGAGAACATTCAGTCTAACTTTCCCAAGATTTTCTTAGTTTTTTTTTTCATACAGGACAATGACCAATATCTAACTAATGTTTTGTTAAAGATCAATTGGTAGATTGAATTCCTTTAGGCTTGAACATTCTCCTTCTATTCCTGTTATTTCCAATCATCCACCCTCATTCTAGGTATGAATATATCACATGGTGCATTCTTTTGATTGTAGCAATAATCAGCTCTCTCTCTTTTTTTTTTTATAGAAATATATTTTCTTTTTCTTTTTTTTTATATAACCAATTTGCACATGCACCCCCACACTTGTTCAAGAACTCATCAAATAACAAAGTCAATGCTCTCTTATTCCCTAAGGTTGGGTTAGAACATGGTTTTTCATTTAAGGCACGTAATGAGTTAGAAACAAAGAATGGTCAAATAAGCTCAAAGGGGTTAAGTAAAGGAAAAATATACAAGGTTGACAAGAATCAGAAAATTTTCAAGAAGTCAAAAGAGTGCTTGATATCATATTGAAAACAAGGTTGGCTATTTGGTTAAACTAGCTAAGAAAGAGGGCCTCAATCATGTTCATGCATGCAAGTGAAACGTAGCCTCAAAAAGAATCAAAGCAAGTTCTAGAGTGATCATTATCATGAGTGAAAATCACACAAGAAAGAAGAGAATGGCATAAATGTTGAATCCATCCATTAGGCTCAAGATCTCACAAGATATAGTTCTATCATTCTCAGTCCACCAATTCAACATCCATAACCAAACATATGATTTTTAAGAAAGAAGACAATTAACTCAATCATGCAAATTTCCTGAATTTCAATTGCTACTTCCACACAAACTAGTTATCTACCCCAACTAAAAATGCGTCTCAAGAGTAAAATTTACTCCTACTCCGCCATCCTTAACTAGTTTAGAAAATTATTGACAAACACACCTTTTTTTTGTTTTTTTTGTTTTTTTTTTTTGTTTTTTTTTTTTTGTTTTTTGTTTTTTTTTGTTTTTTTTTGTTTTTTTTTTTTTTTTTTTTTTTTTTTTATATTTAGGCACACAACGATCCTTTCCCCCAACCAGATCATAACATTGTCCTCAATATTAAAATATAGATGAGTAAAGGATAGAATAAATTACTTGTTGGAGAAAGCAGACACAAATTTAAACAGAAATAAAGTATAATAAAATCAAACTGATTAAAGAGAAAGTGTCAGATCTGGCTTGCTTTTCTTGTTACTTCCCTCACCACTTCTTTTACCGCTTCCTTCACCGCTTCCTGTTGACCAATCTATCTGAGCTAATACCTTATCAGGTACATACTCAAAAGCTTCCAATTTATCAATGAGCTCATCAATAGTGGAGGCAGAGATAAGAAGTTGTCTTGCCGAAGGAGTGATAAATTTCTGTTTCACAGCTTTGTCAAGAAAAAATAACAAAAGGTCAAAGAAATTATTAACATTCAACAAACCAATGGGTTTATGGTGGATGTTCAGTTCAGCCCAAGAGACAATTTGAAATTTTTTTTCCAAAGTACCAAAACCTCCCCCAGTAAGACAAGAAATGCATCGAATTGTCAATCATTATTTTCATGCGTCCATGCATGGATGTTACACGAATTTCTTCTCCAACTGTCTTGCCGGTGATGTTATTTTCGCTAAAGGTTTAGGAATAACACCTAAAACTCGACCGCCTCCTATAAAAGCAGAAAGTGAAACAAATGACCCCATTAACCCACGACAACCTCCCCCATATACAAGATGAATATTCCTCGCAACAGTGATCGACCAAGAGTGCTAGGCGCATTTACAAACTCTAGTCCTTCCCATAACTCGACCCACAAAAACACAGATATTTTTGAGGTTTTGAATAGAAGACCCATTCTATACTCTTTCTCTCTTTGAGTGTTTCTGAGTTGAAGATGAAGGAGAAAATGGAGTGTTTAAATAAGAAAAAGAATAGAAAGGGAAATAATTGCACCTAAAAGGGTAGGTCGGCTGTTGTCAGAAAAGGTTGAATTTAAGAAACATAAAATCTTTTTTTTTTGTGTTTTTTTTTGTGTGTTTTTTTTTGTGTTTTTTTTGTGTTTTTTTTTTGTGTTTTTTTTTTTTAAGAAAACCATCAGGGTAAAGAAGTCTAGAAACCCCCGAAGGATCCCATCCAAAGGATCGTCTTCAAAACCAAAATTCAACAAAATCATACAAAGATAAAATAATAACAAATGATTACATACCTTTATGTACGGTTTCATGGCGATCTTTATATTTCGCGCGTCATGAGTGCGATAATACCAAAACAGACTCGGCCAATCTAGGCATTCTTCTCCCTCCCCGCTTGTGGGATATTTTGGATTGAGCTACGACGCCACTAATTAAAGTGCGTAAATGACAACTACCACCAACGACCATTACCACCCGGTGAGAGGTCGCCGAAGAGCCCATGACATTAAATCACGGGATTCGGCTCGGAGGCATTGTCACGCGAGAATGCAAACACGGACGCTTCTTTACGTCCATCGCCAGCGAGCCTTTGGTTAAAATCTGGGAATGCTTGCACGGCTCTCTACTGAGCATGGCACACGAACCTTATTTACCGACCGGCGTGCGAAGGTCCACCCGAGTCAATGACGGTCTGCCACTCCAAACGGGGGCTCCTAATCTAATTAAAGACCAAGTACAACCGAAGTTTCGCCTTTTTCATTTTTTTTTTTTTTTCATTTTTTTCATTTTTTTCTTTTTTTCATTTTTTTTTTTGAAAGATAATATATACATGTTGTTGTGATTGTGGCTCACATCTTCCTCTGGTTTCACGTCCGAGAAACGGCTTACACGCCTTCATGAGTCGAGGATAAGCTTCCCATCCAATTTTCTTATAAATTGGCAAACAGGGGTCTTTTTGAGTCGATTCCCAAGACGTAACGCTCTTGCTCGTCCTTGAAGAGATTCCACAAACTAAGAAGTTCACGCTGCACAACTCCACAAGAATGCGTCTCAAGAGTCAATAAGATATTATCTAATGACTCCTTACTCGATCCATTCTTAATGAAGAATATTTTATCTTCTCTATTTACGAAACCATCTCCAAAGAGTGACATCGCGTGTTGCAATTCCATCGTGCACACTTGTAACAAACTTTCATTCTTTTTGCTCTTCTCCTTTTTGAAAATGAACTTTTACTAAGACCAGGGCATGTATGGGACAAATGAATCAAGATTCACCGCTAAACGAACCTTTGCTTCGATTATCCAAAGTATATCTTCTCGGGATGCCCTTATACATTAACAATCTCGATCTTTCACACCTAGCTTCATAGACTTTTGTTAGAGCATTTAGAGGGAGAGAAGGAAAATATTTTCTTAGATTTGAGAGAATGACATCCATTTTGAAAGGAGAAGAAATCGGTTATTATGGGAAACGAAAAAAAACCGACTTGAGAGTCACGGAGTACCGTTATCCGCCATTTAACCTAAGGCAACACGAGTAGAACTCAACAACTTGATGTTCCAGAAATGGTTGAGTCTTGGTCCATTAACTTTTAATATAACACCATTCCTAGGATTCTCAATGTCTATGGCCCCATAAGATACACGTGTTCGACAACAAAAGAACCGCGCCACCTAGATCTCAATTTTCTAAGGAGTAGGTGCGGATGAGAATCTTAAAGCACAACTTTATTGACCAATTTCCGCGACTTTTGCAAAAGGTGTAACAGACCTTGAATAAAGAAGGCCAATAAAATCCATACTGCAAGATTTTCGCAGTTGTTGTCTCCACATGTTCCCGATAAAATTTAATGGCACTACCTACCTCATTGTCGGGTACACAGCTGTCTTTTTTTTTCTTTTTTTTTTATTCATAATGCGGATGGAGAAGGTTCATCACCTCCATTTCTGCATTCTCTGGAAGTTCTTGAAATTGTTTGAGGCGGTGTCTTATTTCCTTAGTCGCGCAATAGTTGCCAAACACGGTAACATCATACAAGGAATGTCATGCATAAGATGAGATGAATGAAATGAAAACATTTTCTTTTCAAATGCATTAATCGCGGCGAGATAGCAACTTAAATTAAATTATTTTAATTTTAAGAGTCGCCACCAATTTTATTTTTATTAGGAAAAATTGGAAAACCAAAGAAAAATAGTCTTTGAAAACCAGATTGAATTCGGGAGTCGGTTATGTGTAGGGAAGGGTGGAAACTTAATCCCACAAAGACTTTCTAACACACCGTCCCTAAGACGGTACCTTAAATTAATTATGCAAATTCTTAATAATCTTTGAAAATATTTGTTTTACCCTTTTTGTAAAAAATATGAAATAAACAAATAAATTATGAAAATTTAATTTTTGGGCTTGACAGAAATGAAATTCTACTCCTATGTATCCCCTGGTGCAATGGGGAACTCAAAGTTACGTAGTTCTTTAAAAAATATTTGTGGGTTGGTTGATTTTAATTAAAATAATTTTGAAAATTTGAATTAACAAGCCGTCGCGACTCAGTTATCCAAATTAAGGATTAAATAGGTGAAGCTCGCGTCACGCTAGAGACGTCATCCATTAATTATCAAGTTAAAATTATCAATTAATGGCTGATTTTATTTTTAATTATTTTTTTAAAAAAAATGATTTAACAAGTCGTCGCGACTCAGTTAATCAAAATATAAGGGTTAGCAAGCTGTCGCAACTCAGGTAACCCATTTTTATTCCTTTTTAAAAACTTTTAATTATTTCTTTATTTATCATTTTTAACTCCCAAAATCTAGCCCAACAAACTGATAATAAATGAAATATAAAAAAAAGAACAAGGAAATGTAAAAAGAAAACCAAGAAACAGATAACCCAAAACTGGGAGATATAACAGTAAGGACCTCGTTTACGATCAAATTATCAGGGGAGGGTGGCTGGCTTCTTTGGTTCGACGGTCGAATTGCTTTCTGAAGTCCGACGGTCGGGAGCTACTTTCTGAGATCCGACGGTCGAGCACAAGGCTGCTCAATAAACACTCTGGTAATGCAAGAGGTGACTCGTAGGAGAGGGATCTGGTATTGGCAGCCCGACAGTCGGTTGGTTGAAGGATTTGGTATCTGATCCGACGGTCGGTTGAGAAGGATTTAGAGTTCGACGGTCGATTGGAAAGGATCTTGGGTCGATCAGTGAGGGGAAAGATTTAGGGTTCGACGATCGAGTTGGAGGTTGGTGGATGGTGATGGAGTTTGGATGGGTTGTCGGTGAGGGGTAGTAGGCGGTGTGGTTCGACGGTCGAGTGAAGGGATGGATTCGACGATCGAGTGAGGGGATGGAGTTTGGTTGATGGTGATGGAGGTTTGGATGGCTTGTCGGTGAGAGGAGTGGAACTCACGGTTCGACGGTCAAATTGGAGAATGTAGGTGGTCTTGCTTTTGGGGTCCGACGGTCGGATGTGATGGAGTTCGTGCTTGAGTTCGACAGTCGGAAAGGGGAAGGATGTAGCTCTTTGGATTTCGACGGTCGATGTATATGATGGTGTTTGAAATGTGGTTTGGAGATTTGAGAGGTAGGTGGTCTGATTTGTGGGATGGTTTCGACGGTCGGGTTAGAGGTGAAGGTGGGCTTTGTGAAGTTGGTCGAGGGTCACAACGGTATGGTTCGACGGTCGATTCAGGGATGGATTCGACGGTCGGTTGGGAAGGGGTGATGATTCAACAGTCGATCGGAAAGAGGTGAGATCAAGTTCTGGCTTCTGTGTGGTTCGATGGTCGGTTGAGAGGCTGGTAGTTATCCGACGGTCGGTTGAGAGGCTGGTAGTTATCCGACGGTCGATTGAGAGGATGGTAGTTGTCCGACGGTTATGGGTGAGGAGTTGCTGAGAGTGTGGTTGATGATGAAAGTGATGAGAAGTTGAAGGTGCAAGGTAGTTTTGGAGGTGGCAGAGATGGGTGAGGGTGGAAGATGGTCACGGTTGCAAGTTTGGATGGAAGGTGTCGGGTGGGGATTGTTTTTAGGAGGGTCTGTTAGTGAGCTTGAGGGTGAGGGAAATGAAGGCTCAAATTGGGTTCCGCGTTCTGGAGAGTCTTGGTGAAGGTTGGTCTTTGAAAGTTTAATATCAGCCTCCGATGGAGAGATCCCTCCCAAGGTCTTGAAATTGGTCCTCTCTTATTAGTTGCTAGCAGCCAGGTGATAATGGAGTGGGTGAATTAGTGAGGGAGTAGGTGCAATTAGTGAGGGAATCTGTTTGTTCGAAGTGCAAGTGGGAAACTAAGTGGGGAGCAAAAAGCGTACCTTGTGGAAAAAGAGAATGGGAGGCAAAAGTGCTTGTCCCTCTGCAGTGGTGATCTTTGCATGGCTAAAGAAAAAAAAAAAATGATTTTTATCCCAACGAAAAAAACAAATCTTTTTTTTTTATTTTTTTTTTTTATTCTTTTTATTTTTTATTTTCTATTATATTTTGGGTTTATGTATTTGGGTTAAAAAGATGGGTTAAAAAAAAGGATAACAAAAATCTTTTTTTTTTTATTTTTTTATTTTTCTCTTTTTTGTTTCTTTTTTATTATTTTTTTTTAGTCCTAGGTCAAAATTGGGTGTTCACAGTGTAGTCACTACAATTATGCAGTCTAATAGTGTTGGTCCTGTAATGTGTTACATGGGTGGTGCAAATATACATGTTTGAATTAGTTAATATTAATTTTAAAATATTTTATGATTATGAATATAGTACTTACATGCAAGTGGGCTATATTTAGGGATATTTTGGATCCTTTTCTATATATATTAATGATGTGTTCTTCTTTGAGTTTGTGTGGATATTTGTTTTTGTTCAATCATTATCTATGCTTAATGCTTGCTGTTGATTGGCCATCAATTGCATGATCCTAATATTGCAAATGAACTAGACATAGGGATTTGTAGATATAGATATGGTATGGTTGATGCATATTCGACTATTTAGTTGATTCGTTAATGGGATAGAAATATACCTATTGGCCATGTATAGTGTGTGATTGAGAATAGATCGTTGAAGAGTGTAAGTTGTGTTAGCTCTCAAGGAAACTTAGTGAGTTGGGCAATTGAAACCAGGGTTGATTGACCTAGACATAGGCTTTTAGCTAAATCAGATTCTCAAGCTAACTTAATCAATGCATTCATGTTAATGAGAAGGATTGCATGTTATTGGTAGATGTAGGGGGTGAAGAAGGATTCCCTGAAACCTAACTGTTTATCTTTATTGCTTTTGTAAATTAGATTTAGTTTAGTTTATTGCTTTCATATTTTTATGTCCATGAATAGAATTGATTAAGCTATTGGTTGGTACTTAGCTTTATAAACAATTATCCTCGTGGGAATGAACTTTTACTCTATATCTGTATTACTTGAGCGATCCGTGCACTTACGGTTAGCAAATGAGCAAACACGTTTTGACCCTATCAGCCTTCATCAATCTTGCTCATGCTTCCACCATACTTGTGCTGCACAATCAATATGAAAACACCACACATAATTATCTCTACCAGATGATTACAAAAAAAAAACTTATAAATTAACAAATACAACGTATTCCTGTGCAGAGATAATTTGGATTAAGTGTCAGCCACTAAATGCAAGTTTGCATAACTCACACAAGAATTCAAAAACTTCAAATCTTTAGCTCCCATTGTAGTTGGCGTATCAGTGGTCCTGCTTGCCATCCTTGCATCCAGGGGGCAACTCAGTATGGTGTGACCAGATTGGCCACAACAAGAACATTTATAAGTCCTTGGTTTTCGAGTACGCCTACTTGGACCATATCCTTTGGTTCTAACTCGAGTTGGGTTCAACACTGGCTCATTTTCCCTGGAAGTCCCACTGCGCCCTGCCTTACTATGCACAACTCTTTAAACTGATAAGTCATCTTCACAATGTCCTCTCTGGCTTTCTCAAAGGTATCTCCAGATTGGACCACAAAATCCATCATTTTGTTACAAAGTTGGGATAGAATGGCTCTTCTTATCATTGTAATGTCTTTGCCATTGGCTTCGGTTGACAGGTGAGAGTCAAAAAATGGATTACTCTAAGCTTCTTTTGTCAACTAAGCATTAATGCAAGATGAGAGAATTTTTCTCATGTTCAGGTACCTCATCACACATAAAATGTGTGCGCAAGAAGTCCAAAGCTCTCAAAGTATTTGCACAAGCACTATACCACCTCAAAGCTTGGCTCAAACCTTACTTCCTACTTCTTTTCAGGGAATTAATACTATGATAAATAGAAAATTTATTCACCATTTTCGTGTTCTGCAGAAACAAAGTTCAACAAGGCCATTGTCTCAAGTTGCTCCTTGAATTTCTTGAACATAGACTTTGTGTACAACTCGCTCTCATGTATTTCCAAGGCAACTAACTTTGAACTCAACACTGGGGAAGTGTACATACTTCAACAATCCTGCCCCGCCTCTCTGTTCCTCATGTGCCTTAATGCATAATCAAAATGATGAACAAATTCAACTAAGTTATGCTTGCTTTGCAGGAAACCCCCTAAAAAGGAGTTTATGGCCTCACACCTAGAGGTGGTTCGAACACCTATAAAGAATTTACCCTTGAGGTAGGCCACACTACATAGTTCCCGTTTCTTACCTAATTCCTCAATCTGTTCCTTGTCATTTGATTTCCATTAACCAATCAAGTTATCTCATACTTCTTCAAACTCCTCCCTATTAACAATATTAAGCATCAGGTGAGCAAAGGCCCTTGTGAACTCCGGCTGACCAGACTTGGCTTATACATTGCATTCCAAGTGTCAGTAGCACAATTAATGGTGCACATTAGGGTACACTTTCTTTATAGCTCTCCTAATTGACTTGTCACCATCTGTGACCATTGACATAGGCATCTTGTTCATCATTGCAACCAAGAATTGCCTTAGCAGCCATCTATACATCCCTATGCTTTCGTCCACCAATAAGGCACATCAAAATATCATTGTCTCATAGTGGTGATTTACACCAGCTAAGATCACCAATGGTTTGTTGTATGCATTAGTTTTGTAGGTCGAATCAATGACTAACACATCCCCAAAGCACTAGTAATCTAATCTTGAACAACCATCTGCCCAAAACAAGTTTTTCCAGTCGACCTGTGTCATCCTTGGTGAATGACACAAACAACATTAGGTCAAGACACTTATTGGCGTCCAAGTATGCTAATGCTGCCTCTGCATCACCTGCACTCATCTTCTCCAACCTCTCTCTCTCATTTTCTTTCTCGAGATGGTTGTACAAGTCAAGCCTGCTAAACCCTACACCTTCAAACCCACCATTATGCTCCACCATAAAATTCATTATGTGGTTGGTCCTCATCCTTACATCTCACATCACCTTCAGTTGGGCCTTGTTAGTTTTAGACAACTTCTTAAAGGTTAAAATAACATGCACATACTTCGGAGGGACAAGTTGGTGATTGTGCCTTAACTCAACACCTGACACAAAATACTTCTCTTCACCCTTTCCAATATGAACTATGAGAAAAACAGGGCATTTATTATGAAAATCACGTTTGGGTTTCCTTTGCCTCCCATCCAAGTTGCTATATTTGGGCTCCCAAACACCACCACATCGACACACCCATTTCTAATATGTTATAACACCATTCTTTGTACCACCAACACGATCCTTCTTGATACCAAAACCCATGACTTTACCATATTCCCGATACCATTACTCAGCCTCCTTAAATTTGTCAAACTTAAGCCTCAATACATACTCTTCATTAAGATATCTGTATGATTCCTTAAAAGCATTATTAACATCTACCTTCTCTTCCTGCCCCCTCAAAACTTTGTTCTGCTTTAGAATCACTATTTTCCTTTCCATCTTATTTGTTATTCCCATCCTCATCCCCATTATCATCAACTCCAAATTCATACTCAGAATCACATCCTACCACTGACAACTCATCAAAATCATATTCTTTTGTACACTTTAAGTCAATACTTCCTTACTCATCAGATAATTCATACTCTCCAGGATCAAAACCATATTCTTTTGTGCAGCTTAAGTTAATGTTCTTCCTTTGTTGCCATCAAATGCCATCTCAGCACACCTACAATGTAGTATACTACAAACATCAAAACAGTTCCTAAATTCATAAACATTTCTTACCAAAATTTTACTCAATTAGGACTTCACTACTAATACGTGTAACTTTTATCATACATGTTAATAATTTATGAAAATTATCTAAGCATTACTCAGTCATCTAATACACAACATGCTCTTATATTAGACTACGTTTTGTTTTTGTCCAATTCATCCTTAACTATACAAATGTAGTCTGCTACATCATATTTTGGTCCACTTAATCTGGCTTCCATTGCCTAAGAACCAAAAACCCATGTCCCATCAACATTTATTAAACTAAGGTATTACTGGAAAAAGTCCCAAGCACTCAAGTAGAATGACCTTCACCTTCTTCTGTTGCCACCCAGCTCCAAGATAGTTTCACTTTTTCTTATGTTGAATAAACACTAAACATACTTACAAAAGTAGAATCACTCCTTCTTTCTTTCTCTGACAGTCTCACTCACGAAATTCTTTATTCAATCAGTATCAATGTGTTTTCTTGGATGGATATGGAAATCAGTATCACCAAATTCTTAATTCTCCAGTCACCTTTCACTACAACAAAAAAAGGCTTTAGCGGTAATTCTTTAGCGGCCATACACTAATTGCTAGTAATACCCTTCTCTAATCTGCTGAATTTGCGGCAAATGGACACTGGCCACTAAACATTCTAATTTTAGTGGCAAATATCAAAAATGGCCTCTAAATTTCACCCACGTGAACCTTTTTCCATTCCTTCTAATATTTTTCCTTCTCCATTCTAAAAAGAAGAGCTTATCGAGAAACCCCAGTCCTTCTTCATTCATCAATAATTTTCTCAACTCTGAACCCAATATCAGAAACCCCAATTCCCAAATCGCTGAACCCAATCGCTCCCTGTCAACCCTCGATCTCTCAACTCTCCCCACTTGGCCGCTACTCAATCTCCATTCTCTATTGCTTGAACTGATTTGTGCGTATGAGATAATGAGAGGCCGCGAGATTGCAAGTGGCTGGCTACAGGTACATTTCTTTCTTCCTTTATTTCTTTCTTCCATTTCATACCTGAGTTGTTGCCAACCTCATGTTTTTGGTGCCAACCTCATGTTCTTCTACTTTGAAGGTCATATCTATTTGCATAGGTCATTTTACAGTTATGAAATGTCCAAAATCGAGTTTTCTAAATCTTTCTAATATTTATTTTTAGGCCTATAATATCATATATCCAAAGGTGTCGTGGGCATTCGTTATGTGTTCATTGGAAAAGCATCTAATCAAAGACCAAGGTATTGGTTTTTGAAATTCTAAAATTTGAAAAAGGTGGTAGCAATTGGGGAAATTCCTCTCTAGAATTAACTCCGTAATACATAGTTTAACCATAGAGTTATATGTTCCTGCTCCTGTTTTCATTTTGTTTTTCCATTTTCTACTTATGTTTAGCTTTCATGTGCTCCCCTGAAGTTACTTTGTAAAAGGTTTATATGCATATGACAATTTGTACTGTTGTTTACTCATTCTGGTTTACTTTCTTAATGAAGCATAAATGTAGCTATTTACAGTCAAAGACCTTTATTTAATTTCATGAACCTAAGTTTTTTTTTCATTTGTCATTTCTTATCAAGCACCACAGCAACCTTGTTTGTATTCTAGATGTTTTCGATTTAGAACATCTGCATTCTTTAATTTGGCTTATGTACAAATACCAAATACTGGGTGTATTTCTGCTGATTCAACTTTGTATAATATAGGTTATTTTTTATTTGGAAGAAGTTATGTCAGCCACTCTCCTCTGCATATGTAAATGTTGTTACCCTCATCATTATTCTTAGTTTCCAGATAGATTTGTTTAATTTCTCGAATATGTTCATTGAATTGTATTTAATTATGTTACCAGCACTTGATTTTTCCAGTTGAAATAATTATTTTCTTCTAGCTTTGTTCTTTTTTTGCAGGCAAGGGTTTGTTATAATACCCTCAGCTAGATTGACACTAAGGATGCATTTTTTTTAATTAGATTTGAATCCACTTTTTTTAATTATTAACTTCTTTCTTGTATATATATATATGCTTATAGTGTGTACACTGCGTGTCGTACTGATTGAACTAAACTTCTTAGGCATGGCAGAACTTCCATTCAGAATTTATTGCATTCAAAATTAATTATTTGCATTTTCTATTTATCTTTTCTGGTTTTCTTGGATGTCACATTCTTATAGTCCATCTGAATTCAAATCCTGCAATTAACTATATGTAATATCATAGTCCTTCTTGAATGAGGAATAATTGCATTAGCCTAGGTTTGGAGCCTAATATAAACTTTTCAACCTTGTGCAGTTTGTCTAAAACAAAATTTTGGAGCCTAATATAAAGTTTTCCAACATGTGTGTTTGCCTATTGTAGTAAAGGAATTTCTTAGACAGGCAAAGGCTGCTCAACTTTTCATGACATCAGAGTCATTTGTTTTCAATGATTTGCTTGAGTCTGATCTTTCCAGGGCTTTTGGTGGGATGGATAGACTTGACATGTTCTTCCCATTTGATCCATGTTTATTGAAGAAAAGTGAAAGGTTTGTAGCGTTAGGTTTCTGGATATGATGATGAAAGAGATATGATTCAAGTGAAAATTTTCACTTTCAGTGGATGTGCAGACTTAATTTCTATTTTATTTTATCATTGCAGGTCATACACTATGATTTTGAGAAATTTCACATGTGAAAGACTTCATTATGATCAAGAGTTAAAGATTTGTTTATGAACTACCTACTATCTTGTACTATAACTATTTGATAATACTAGTTATTAAACTCAAAATGAAACTAGTTATTAGATGATGTACTTTTTATGTTTTATTGTTGACAGTGTAAAGTTATGGATGTTCTTTTTTATTGTGGTTTTAATGAAATATATTTTACTTTTTAGAATGAATTCTAGTATATTGTATTTAGGAACATTTGTATGTTATGATTTAAGTTTTTTTAAGGGCAAATATTATTATCATTAAATTTTTTTGTTAATAATGTTGAAATTTCACCTTGAATGACAAATAGGCATAACATTTTTGTACACAAAAAATGGGTATTTATTGGCAATAATAAAGGTCACTAAAGACATTTAAATAAAGCAAATTTGTGAATGTTTTAGCTGCTATTACAATTGTCTGTAAAACTTATAATGTTTACTGGCAATAAAATAGGTCTTTACCGGTAATAACAAAGGTCACTAAATACAAAAAAAAAAAAAGCAAATCCATTGAAGTTTTAGTCGTTATTATAATTGTCGATAAAATGCATACTTTTTTTATTGAAAATAAAATGGGTTTTTACCAGCAATAAGAAAGGCCGCTAAAAGACATGGAAAAGGTAGACATAAGGTTGCTTTACTGGCCATTTTAACTGTCAAAAAATAATTATTGCTAAAAGACATTATTTTTACTGGCCATAAAGAGAGCTTTTACCGGCACTCTATATAATGCCCGGGAAAACCTTTACTAATATTGGATATAGCAGCAAAAAATTGATTGCTAGTAAAATTTTTTGTGGTAATTCTTATTGTAGCTAAAAGGCTTTTTTATTGTAGTGTTTGTTCTTTCTTTCTTTTAGTTTTAATCAAACTTAATAATTTTCTAACAACTAAACACATACTAGATAGTGTTAATGACATTTTTAATTACTTATTATAACTTTTTATTGACTAATTATACTTTATATTTTTTATATAATTATAATTATTTAATAAAAAAATATCAGTAAATAATTGTTTACCGAAAATTTTGACAATAACTAATTAGACTAAGGTAAACCCTTTGTCTCTTGACAAAATTTGATTCTCGATCTCAATTCAAGGAATGGAATCGCTTCCTCTTTGAATTCTTCAATAATTAGGTAACTCATATCACAAATATAAAGAATAAAAAGTAATCAAACAAGTGCAAATAAAGAAATCAAAGTAAAATAAAAATGAACGTAATAAATGAAAGTAATGTAATCAAAATTGACAAGTAAATAAATAAAAGCAATTAAAAGAAATTAAATGATATCGAAAGAACCCTTAATCAGGAGTAGAAAAGAATTTTACAATAAAGTAAAGAAAGCAATTAAAAGAAATCAAATGATCTCGAAAAAATACTTGATCAGAAGTAGAAAATAGTTTTGTAATAAAGTAAAGAAAACATTAAAAGAAATCAAATGATCTTGAAAGAACACTTGATCAGGAGTAGAAAATAGTTTTGCAATAAAGTAAAGAAAGCAAACTTAACTGAATTGAAAATGTTGGTTGAAAACTTACAATACATCCATCAAATCCTCTGATGTATGTGAGATGTATAGGAATTTTATAAGTTTCAATCCTTATTACATTTTACAAACTGATATTTATAGACAAAGATCCTAACTATTTATAACTACCAATAACTACTTATAACTATTAATAACTACTTATAATAACTTTTTTTGTCTTTAAATTTTTATTAATCAAATTATTAATAACTATTAAATAATTTTCTATTTATCAAAATATATATATTTTTATACTAACAATAATTAAGAATGCAAAAAACATCATAAAACTTTTTTTTACCACTTTCTGTCTTCTACTAATCATTTTTCTCTTTTAAATTTACTTGTTATTCCCTATGTTACTTGCTATATAAGTTTAAAATATGTGACTCATATTATTAAAAAACAATTGTTACCAGTCAAGGCCTATTCTATATAGCTAAGAAGGCGAATGAAAAGACGATACGATTTGATGTGCCCACTCTACAGTATATTACAAATAAATTAATGTTATGAAGTGCATGCCTCTTGCTGTTTTTATTTAAAAAATAGAAACAGGATGTTGAACATTTAATCAATGATTATCCGTGACAACTCCACAGTATATTACAAATAGATTAATGTTATGCAGTGCATGCCTCTTGCTGTTTTTATTTAAAAAATAGAAATAGGGATGTTGGACATTTAATCAATGACAATCCGTGTGTATCTTCAACATTTTAACAAACTGTGTACATTTTATTTTCTTAAGATGTGCTTTTTGCAAGTTTGCATTTTCATAATTCCGTTTTTTTACGTTTTTGCATTTTCATAATTCTTTTCTTTTTACGTTTTTGCATTTTCATAATTCTGTTTTTTACGTTTTTCCATTTTCAAAATTCGGATATACATTTCGTGAAATATCAAACATATGAAGTTTAAAATTTTATTTAAAAGTAATAAGAATAAGCAATGAGATAACATTTGAGAAATGAAATTAATAAAAACATGTAGATTATATATGACATGTTATTTAGTTTTCCTTTTTTATTATTATTTCATATTATTCTTAATCATATAAAAATATAAGGTGATGATGTAAGAGAGCACGTCCAGGTCTCATTTTCTTCTACTTTGAATTGTATTTCATTTTATTAATATTTTATATGAGATTTATGATTAGGCGGCCCAACTCTGCCCACAATATTTTGAAAGAGAAAATGAAATGATAATAATCAAATTGAACAATTGGATGTCTCATGTCTGGGATCATTTTCTTTTTAGAATTAATTAATTGGTAACGTGGGACAATGGGAGAATGGTTTCTATAATGGGGTCCATGTTCGAATATCAATGGCAAGTTGCTTCAGACAATTAGTTTGGAATGTTCACCGAAATTTTCGAAACTGAAGGCATGTGGAATTAATCGATAGGCATCAATGTATCTATCTACCAACGGTATCAGTATAAAATATTTAAACCATTACACAGCTTAATTTATTGGATTTTTCAATATCTTATAGTATATATATAAATTTAAATAAATGTATGCATTTTCGGTTTTCTTCTGTCCAATCCTCTTCGTAATTGGGTTGTCACGTTGAAAGATTTTCAAGATGGAACACCAGCCATATTTTTATCCATAAGATTTGAAATTTGATTGATCTGGACAAAAACAGTGCAAAAATACTGTATCTACAAACTGCCAAGCAGATAAAATGGCAAAACAGGGGGGAAAAAAAGCTAGCAAGCAGATTCTGCAGAATAGACCAGATTATCATCTTTTAGTTCCAGATTTTAAATTACAGTCTGTTCTTAATCAGAGTTTTAGATTAATAGATCAAGAGTAATCTAACTCATTAAGGCAAGTCTTAATTAACTTGAATTCTTTTAGATTAATAGATGATATAGTTATAAGAGATAATTATCTTAATAAATTTTTATTTTTAATAATAACATTTATTATTCATTAATATAAATTTAAATGTGATTCTTATATATCATGATTTTATAAATATTATACAAAATAACAAAGATATATATCTAACTCTAAAACACTTTACTCACTTATACACGATTTAATTTAGACATTGAAGTATATTTTACATATATTCACCCGTCGCACTATCATCGCTGTCATACTTCAAACTCTTAAAGTGACAACATTATGGACAAAATACAGCAAATCCCTAGCTAGGAACATAACAAATTAAATGTGATGGAAGACCGACCATATCAGTTTCACTAAATTAATTTCATTTGGATTCAATTGCCATTTTTTAATTTTTGAGTTGTACCAGTATTTTTCACTCAAAATGACCCCCTCCCCCAATTTCACATGTTGTCACATTTGAAGGTTCACAAGACACTAGACCAGCAAACTGAATGTCTCTGAACTAAATTAAATGCATTCGGCTAAAAAGTAGTAATTTTGAAGATTAACATGAGGCTAAAGATCATCAATCAACCAAGGAAGTATTTTAGGAACCTGATTGTGTGATTTTAGGGGTCAGTTAAATAACGTAGTTCTACAAGTAACATTTCCACATACGTATTGAGTCTATTGACAAAATCAACTAAAAATAAATCATGGATTTAATTGAATATACTGTTAGTATAAAAATAGTTATATTGTTATTCAATTATACATTACCACATTGATAAAAAATTTATATTCACAACTAAATAAAAAATAACATATATAATAATGTATGATTAGTTAATAATATAAATTTTTTTACACACATATATATAAACATCAACAACTAAGCCTTTTTCTATTAGATGAAGGCAACTACATAGATCAAACGACGTTATTGTGTTTTATCATAAATAACACAATTACTTCATTGATTTATGTCATAAAGATTCGATAAAGTTTTACATTAATTGTCGACTGTCTAACACAACTATTTTCTTTTATTTGAGCTTAGAATCGATTATGTAAGAATTTGTAATAAGACTTAGCATATGCCGAGTTATTTTACACACATATATAATGCATTTAAATTAAACTCATAAAACATTGCTTGATTCACAAATGTCGTTTAATTTGGCATGAAATAGCACGACTGTAGTACAAATATTTACATAGTAATTATTTATAATCCAATTACTAAATCAATTTAAATCATTTTAGAAAGAGTTATTGCACAATGCAAGCATATATCAAGTCTAAATTAATGTCAACGAATCCTGATCGTTGGATATAGTTATGCTTGGTATTTTTAGTCTAACTCAATACATAATTGAGGTTGAAGCAACTTAAGATGAAAAAAGGTATTTGGTGGCGTTTAGTTTTCAACTTCCCGTCGATTTGAAAATATCGTGAGTATAAAGGTTTTCAATGTTAGATTGAACAAATATCAATAATTTTACAGACTAAATAATTCGCTAAGTATAATATGTAGAACATAATTACCCAAGAGCGACGTTTTTTTTTTTTAAATTGCGGTCAAGCATTATTTAGATAATTTGTATGTATTTTGATTAATCTATTTTTTTAGTCTAATAAAAAATATGATATTTACACCAAAATTAAATAATTTATAAAAATATTCTTTATAACTTGAATTCTAAAAAATTAGTATAGCTGCAATTAAAGCGAAGCATTATATATAGACTTAGTCCTAAACAAAAAAAGTTTACTAATTGAGCTAGATTTAATTGATACATTTAATTAAAAAACCTGCAGACATTACTTTACCTTTTTCTTTGCTTATTTTATTCTTGCCACATTCTTTTTCTTTTATTATTTTTAACTGGTTCTTCTTTTATATAATATAATGACAGACTTAAATAACAAAATTTTATTTTAATCAATACTTTTACGCATTATCCTGATAAAATTTAAAATTTATGAGTTTGACAAAATTTATGAGTTTGACAAATTTATAATTAATTTTTACACAAAACTACTAAGTAGTAACCATTCTTTTCCTAACTATTATTTTTCTTTATAAATACTTTTATAAGCTGGTTAACGTGATTTTTTGAAAGTGATTTATATCTATTCATAATAAATATTACTTTAAATTTGATTGATAAAAAAATATTACTTTAAATTTGATTACAAATAAATAATTAAGTTTTAACATATATTGGGCTTCAGCCCGTATTTTACCCAAAAAAAAAAAAATATCATCGTATATTTTCAGCGGTAAGGCACTATCCTATTTATTCCTTAATAAAATTACCTTTTACCTTCCTCAACATACACATGACACACCCATATGGTATTTTTCTAATCGCCTTAACTGTTATTTTGTAATTATTACTATTATTAAGGAAAAAGTTTAGGTAAATTTTTTTAGATATTTGTTGTATTATTTTTTAATAAAAATATAACACATATCTTATTTTTTAATCACTTCAACATTTTTTCAAAAACTTTTATTGATAAACTGTAAAAAAGTATACATATATTATGTTTTTATTAGAAAACATCACAAATACATAAAAAAAAACTTATCTAAGTTTTGTCTTATTATTAAATAGTTGAAGACTGAACTCTTTTTAGAATAAGTGTTTAAATTAAGGGGTTAACCTAATGTTAAAAGGAACATATAACATGTAGATAAATACATGGTCAAATGTTCAAATCATAATTATATTAATTTCTTGAGAAAAAATCATAAGAATTATTCTTATGAATTCCTTAATCTTAATGTGTATGATTTACCTTTTGAACTTATGAAATACGTATTAATGTATTAAGACACGACATAGATATAAATATCGAGATATACCAAATTTAAAAATTATAGGATACGGACACAATATATATATAATTATAAAATTTAAGAAAAAAATTTATAATTCATTAATATCATTTCTATAAGCTTGGAGATTTATAATATTTTAATATATGTCATATGTATCAATATTTGTTACTTAATAAGTTCATCTTAAAAAATATGGAACATAATTTCTATTGATATTTTTAAAAAATCTTCTAAATCAACTTTTCATAATAGAACTAACAATGTACAATTATATGTACATAAAAAAAGATTAATTAGAGGGAATATTAGTGTGAGACAAGTTTCAGTGGCGACGAAGTGGACGGCTTGGTATGAACAGAGGTAGAAGGAGTAGAGGAAAATAGTAGTATGCGAAAAGATAAAACTTAAAAGTATAATAGTAGCGTGTGAAAATATAAAACTTAAAATACTGGTATGTGAAAATAGTGGTTTGAGACGTCAATCATGTGATTGAGTTTAGGTGAATTATGGGCTTACTAATTGAACATTAGTTATAGAAATTAATTTTTTTAAAAAAAGATATTAATGAATCGTGTCCAAGTGTGTCCAAACGTGTTTGAGATGTGTCCGAACGTATCCGAGATATGTTCAAATTAAAAATAATAATATTTTTAATCAGACATATTTAAAAACACAGAACACATGTATAGTATGGGCGTCTCCACGTGTCCAACATGCGGATACGTTTTAAAATTGGTGTGTCCGTGCTTTATACTTTTGAACTGATTGAAGAGATGAATATGTTGAAATAAGTTAGTCTGGACATCACCTAATTATAATAATAAAAAAGTGTTTTTTGTTTCAAACAGGATTTTTGGAGCAAGTTTTTTTTTCTTAACATATATAATCACTAGTAAATAAGACCTATTAATTGTAATAGTATCCGATAATTAATTTTATAGTAATGTTTATAAAAATAACTGTTTAAGGACCAAAAAGTCACTACAAAAAAAGAAGTTAATAACATCAATTTCCGCAAGTTGCGTTTTGTTTTTTGTTGGAATCCATGACAAAACTACCAAACTAGAATGTTTTTGTCAAGGAAAGGATACGACACCATATTAGTAAATTAGTAAACCAAAAAAAGGAAAGACACCATATCAGGTCTTACAATTACTCGAAACATAAATTGTTCTCTGCATCTAATCTAATCCCAATCTAATCTAATCTAGTCTAGTCATCCTCATCCCCCCCACTCACTCACCTATTTTGATCCACCAAGCAAATAGGAGCTTACTTAGAGTTCAGACCAAAAGAGTGAATTCAAAGCCACCACACCAAATTACCCCTTCAGTCACGGCGAGACAAATACATACAAAGAGAGACAAAACGAAAGCCCTTATATTGTACTCTTGTAGTCTGTAGTCTTGTAAGTCTGCTCTCTTACACACTCTTCAGAAAAAGAATAAGAACACCACACCCCACCATCACCATTCACACACACACAAACGCCCTTTCCTTCACCTTACCCACCTGAACAATATCTCAACACCCCACACCTAAACATCCAATATTTTTTCCTCCCAAAACGCACACACTGTACAAGTAACAAATTGTCATCTAAGAACCTAACAGTTAACACTTCCTTCTTAAAAAGGGTTTCTTTATCCCTCTCCCTTCTCTCTCCACACAGAGAGAAAGAATATCAATTTCTCACACCCACCCTCAGAAAAAAAAAAACCCTACAAAACCCAAAAATGAAAAAATTGAAGAACTATTACATGCACCTGAGGCACCATAATCCACAATCATCCTCATCAGAACGCAGATGGGTTTTCCCACTTGCAATCGGTTCTATGCTTTCTCTTTTCCTTCTCTTCTTAGCCACACTAACCTCACCCGAGGGGACACCCATTCTCCCATTCTACCGTTCCGTCACCACCTCCTACTCCGTCTTCGTCGAATCCAAGCTCCACCCTTTACCCATCTCCACCCTCCCTCCTCCGCCGCGCCTCGCCTATCTCATCTCCGGCTCCGTCGGTGACGGCAGCGCCATAAAGCGAACGCTCTTAGCACTGTACCATCCCCACAACCGCTACGTCCTGCACCTGGACCTTGAATCCTCACCAGAGGAACGGTTGGATCTCAAAAATTTTGTGAAACAACAACCAATGTTCCAGAAGTTTCAGAACGTGAAGATGATCGCCAAGGCGAATCTGGTTACCTACCGTGGCCCCACCATGGTGGCTAACACCCTCCACGCCGCCGCGATCCTGTTAAAGGAATGCGGCGATTGGGATTGGTTCATCAATCTCAGTGCCTCAGATTATCCGCTTGTTACCCAAGATGGTTGGTGTTTTTTATTTTTAATTTAATTTATGTTTGATGTTTGGTTTTGTTCTTTGTTATGTTTTTATTATGTTGTTTGGTTTTGGGGACTGATTAGTTTTGGTTTTGGCTTGGTGGGTTTTGGTGAGCTAGATCTGCTGCACACGTTTTCTTACTTGCCTCGCGATCTTAATTTCATTGATCATACTAGTGACATTGGGTGGAAAGAGTGAGTTTTTGTTATTTTTTGTTGTTGTTGTTTTATTAATTTGGAGAGTGAGGTTATTTATGTGATTGGTTTTTTGTGATGTGTTTGATTAGTAATCAGCGTGCAAGGCCAATAATCATTGATCCGGGGTTGTATATGAGTAAGAAACAAGATGTGTTCTGGGTTACACAGAGGAGAAGTAGACCAACAGCCTTCAAGCTTTTCACAGGTGCGGATTGTTTTCTTGTCTGTTTATTGCTCTTGGGTTTCTTTCTCTTATTTTATTTTATTTTTTTGCCTTATGGTTTTATATGGATAGATATTCTATGTTTGCATAGAGGTTTTGTGAATATTGCTAGCCTTTTGGTGTTAATTTTGACAAGGAATTAGTCTTAGCTTGCTCAGGGATTTCTGTATTAGAAGGAAGTTTTCTTTGAATAGATTGCGATGCAGTTGAAGTATCGATGATAAAGAGACCATTTGTATATTTAGTTCATAGTATCATCAGTTCTGTTCTGGGTTTTATATGCATGGCAGAAAGCATCACTGTTTTCCTGCAGTTTTTGCACCCTGTGATTGTGAATGTTTATGAATCGCATATGAATAGAGCAAGACTTTATTTGTAGAGTAGTACTTTCTGGTTAGCTGCAATTTCTTGTTTTTTACTTATGCCCCAAAACTGTTCTTGACCCTGTACATCTGGCTGATTTTTGTCCGAAACAAGTGTGGTTGTATATGGAAATGAAAACTTAAGAAACCATCGGAAAGAAAACCATTCGTTATGATAGTATGAAAACTTTAGGCTGCACATCACCCAAAGACTAGTTTGAGAGAGTTGAAGACATTGAACATTATCTATTCTTATTCTTCTAGGTTGTTATGTAATGTCTCAGGACTTGTCAATGAAGGTTATTTCCTGTGCGTTAAAACACTGACATCTAATCTAGGTCTGAGCGATGTTACACATTGAATGTCATACACTGACATCTGACTTGCAATAAAACATCTCTCCTTAATAAAACTTTGTTCCATTATGACCTTTATGAAATCTAAGATCATTTTATATGCTTATACCTGTATATTTGGTGATCTTAGGAGACTTTCCATGTTCGATCATTTGGACTAGATCAACCAATTGTGGTGTTTGTTTTAATTTGGTGTGACAATAATATAGCATGGATACATTTTTTAAATACCATTTTTATAGTTACATCTTACGCGTGCACAACATGATTGATTCTGGGGATTTGGTGATTTCAGTAATAGTTAATTTCAATTTAGTGATTATTATTCTTAATTTTCTTGCGAGATATGAGGATTACAGGATAATGCATGACTTAGCTGGAAACATTACTTTATCTGGCCTGAGTGGCCTCTAGGGGTAAAACTTTTGGAAGGTAATTGTAAAAGTGAATCTCCTAATAATGCTGATTTTCTGAAAAGAAAGGAAAACTATTGCTTTGCTTTGTTTAGAATCTGTTCTTGGACCTGGGCAGATATTGATGTAGCATCTGATTTGCCAAAATGTTTCCAATATTGTTCCTATCATAGGGTGACTTAATATAGGACACCTAGGAGGTGTGAATTTTGCTGGCATATAAATTTTCATCTTAATGAAAGAAAGCAACCTTTTGAAAGGATAGATTAGATTTTCAGATAATGACAAGTTGATGTTTTTCTGCCAGTGAGATGGGTACAGTGCAGGACTATATCGTGTGCGGTTATGGCTTCTTGCTCATGTGCTATTATACCACCTATTCTGGTCATATCAGTTATTTTGGTAAAGGTCATTACATGTCTCCCAAAATAGGGGAACTAAATGGGAGTGTATATTCTGCAGGATTTATGATTTATTGCTTAGCTTCAATTATTGAATTGAGATTGATATCTTTCTGTTCCGAGGTAATGAATATAACTGTTGTAGGACAACAATTTTGCTTGTATGTTTTGGTTTTACGTTTTGTATGAGAACTAAATGGTATCAAATCCCCTACTGACAGCCAAATCCAACTGATCCATTTTGGTTGTACGTTGCACCATAGATCCAACTTTGGTGCTTTGAGATTCTTTTAATGATTGTTTTTAAACTCATTTTGTATGATAATATTGTTATGCATCATGACTCATCTTCCCTCCATGAACTTGAAGCGTGGATTGCTTGCTGCTTGACTGTATACTTTAGTTATTGTAATTTGTGTTTAATAAGTCTTCTACTTAGAAATAATTGCACTGATTTTGAAAATATGCAATGTTTAAGTTTAATGAATCTATATTTTTTTAAAATAAACATTGTAAATAGTAAATATACATTTACAATCCCGAGAATTTTAAATTATATTGAAGTTTGGGTTTTGCACCTGAGAAATGAGAACATTATCATAAATGGTTACCTAAAACTTCTCTCTTGTTAGGTTCGGCTTGGATGGCACTCTCAAGATCTTTCATTGATTACACCATATGGGGTTGGGACAACCTACCTCGGACTGTTCTCATGTACTATTCAAATTTCATATCTTCCCCTGAAGGATATTTCCACACAGTTATTTGTAATGCTCAAGAGTTCAGGAACACGACTGTGAATAGTGATCTACATTTCATTTCGTGGGACAATCCTCCCAAGCAACATCCTCACTACCTTACACTTGCTGACATGCAAAGAATGGTTGACAGCAACGCTCCCTTTGCAAGGAAGTTCCACAGAGATGATCCAGTATTGGACAAAATTGATGCTGAACTATTATCCAGAGGTTCTGGAATGGCTGTTCCTGGAGGCTGGTGCATAGGAAGCAGGGAGAATGGAACTGATCCCTGCACTGAAGTTGGTGATACTACAGTCCTCAGGCCTGGCCCAGGTTCAAAAAGGCTAGAAACATTAATCAGCTCATTGTTGTCAAATGAAAACTTCCGGCCAAGCCAGTGCATATGAGAAGAACCAACAGGCAACAACGGTCTTCTAGAGATTATTTTCCCTGCCACTGGCTTTAGTTTATATGTGCACGTTTAGTTAGCGTGATCAGTAAATTAGTGTTTCTTTCCATTAGGAAAAGAAAATAGTGAAAGTATACACATCGTCTTTGATATTGAGAAAGACAAAGTGAGACAAATCTGGTGAAATGAGATTGACTACAGAGCTGGATCACACGTTGTAATACTATGGTATATATGACAATTGACTCTGTAGCCCCTGTTCACCACTTCCCTCCATTTCACTTGCCTTGACTTCAATCCAGCTAATCAGTAACCAGCATTATTGAAGGTTCTCTGCGACGATCATATAGCTCAGAATTGGTAAGCTGATGTCTAGCTTTACTGCTTTCTTTTACCTGTGGAACAAGAAAGAAGGGGAAAAAGAGGAGGGGGTAAGGGAGGGGATGGTAGGGGGGAACAAAAGAACAAAAACAATCTGTGTGAAATGGAATGAAAATATGTTTTATGTATTTTTTATTTAGCATATGCTTTCTAATTGATGGTGTTATATGGCTAACTTTTTCTTGTCCTTGAGTCAACGCATCTCTTATGCTTCGGTGCCAAACGCATTGAAATCATTTCCAAATGGTTACTTTGTTTCTATATCCGCCCGCTCTTTCTTTTGCATTTAAATTGCTTTCAACAAGTGTACAACACCATAAATTGATTATCTTTGTCTGGTCTATTAAGCTACTAATAATCTAGAAGCCGGTGTTTGTCATATTTGGAATTTGAGTTTTGACTAGGTCAATGTAGATGGGTTCATTAAAGATCACTGTTTGATTGTGTTTCTTTGACTTGAATATTCTTCATTCTTGGTAATAGTATGTAAGGTTTTATTCAGCCCTCCATTGTGGAAAAGTTTTGACCTGGTTTTATTCAGCCCTCCATTGTGGAAAAGTTTCGACCTGTTCTAGGTTTGGTCAGAACTCACAAATTGTGTCTACTATTAATCATTTTGCCTTAGTTAATGACAAAATTCCAATGTTAAATTCATCTTCAACCAGTTGCATATTTCTTCATTTGTTGGCCAATGGGATAGGAGGCAAGGTGGGGCTTAGTAGGCTCAATCATACATCACCGTAGGAGCCAAGGTGGGGCTTAAAAGCTAATGTGGTTTAATAGGGTGAAATGTGTTTGTACTCTTGGTTTTGAGAAAATTGATACTATTAATTTCATGATTTTAGACAATACAACTTATCGAGATTGTAAGAAACTTGACACCACTTTGATGGTAAAGTCTTTCTTGTGATTTATTGTATGAATTTAAGGTCGAACAGAAAGGCAGAATTTTATTTTAATTATTTTTTAACAGCTATATGTCGTTTAGTTGGTTTTGTTTGTTATAGACTTATATACAGGTCAACTATCACATCACTGGCTACCTGTGGGCCACCAAAAGCTACCAATAACCAACCAATATTAATATAAAGGCCTTTTGTAACTGCTAAGTCGTTTTTTTGGCCAAAAGTGATCATCATACAACCCTTTTAAAAGGAGAGTATGTAATGTTAACATTCTTTTTAAGGGTCTCAAATTTAATGAGAAAAAATGATATAAAAAAATAAATATGATGAATGATATTAAAAAGAGTATGAAAAAAAATATATATTAATAATAATAATAATATTAGAATTGTTTTTTGTCTTTGTAACAAAGAAAGGTCTTATTGAAGAATAATGTTTTATATATATATTCACATGTCTATCACTTCATATTTATATTATTTTTAGCATTTGATTATAGGAAATTTTATCTCTCCTTTTTACATACATTCTTATTTTGTTGCCTAATCTTTATTATGAGAGATGTGCATATAGTTACGTGTATATAACATTTTTTTTTATTGAATCACAATCAGAGTAATGAGGAAGAAAATTGTTAGTAACACATCACTTTCAAATGTATCTCTCTTACATTTGCTTATGTAGTAGAATTGAAGTGTAATTGTATAAAAAATGAAATGAATCTAATTATAATAAGATAATGAAAAATATATAAATATGAAGTGATATGTATATAAATATATGAGAATACTATTGCTGAACAAAAATACACCAGGACAACAAAAAGGCCGCGCTCAAGATAAAATAGAGTGAAGAAAAGAAAAGAAGTCTTACAAGAAATAATTAGTGAGCATATAAACAACTTGTGTTAAGTATTCCTAATAGCAATACATTTATTCAAGGTATGGCGTTCACCCTAGGAACCTCGATAAAAAAACTACTTCAATTTGATGTTTCTAAATCCTCTAAATCAGGAAAAACTAAGACGAGAGTTCTTTTATACTAGGGTTCCCTTGACTTAAATACGAATCTCATAGGCTATGTTTGAATAGATGACAATGGAGGGAGTGTCAGGAAATGAAATGACCAAATTTTTAAAAAGTGTGTTTGGGAGTTATTTAATTGGAGTGGGTAGAATCTTGCCACTCAAAGTTTCACATTTTTTCCCTCAAAATTAAGAGAGTTAAGAAGGGAATGACATGAATTCCCCTTTCCTCCCTCGTTAAACATTCAAACAATGGAGTGACACATTTTATTTCATTCTATTCATTGTCATTCTATTCCATTATGAGTCACTTTCTTCCCTCCTCTATGAAACTTTCTCTAGTTCCTCCCTTGCCACTCAAAGCTCTACATTTTTGTCCTCCCAAATTGGGAGGTCAAGGTGGGAATGACATGAATTTTTCTCATTAAACTTATTTAACATCCAAACAATGAAGTGACACATTTTATTCTATTTCATTCTTTGACATTCCATTTGGACTTTCATTGGTAAGTTATGTGTAAATAACACTGTAAGTCTTCGCTAAGAGCTTATGACATGTCATGACTTTGAAATAACATAACCTTGCATCATCCTAAACTTTAATCCACCCAAAAAATATATTAAAAAAATAACTCAAAAGCTTCAAGTAACAACCAAAGAGAACTAATAGACAATTAAATTATTCTAGTGGTCCTATACTTTTTGGAAAAATTTAAATAGATCCTTATATTTTAAATTTTATCATTGGTTCTTTAGAGTTTTAAAAGATTTTTAATTGGGTCCCTATATTCCTCTAATTGTAGGAGGTTTAGGGATCTAATTAATTTTTTTTTAAATTATACCGACACATTTACAAATATTAAACTATAAGAACTTATTTAAATTTTTCTAAAATATATTAGGACTAATAGAGTAATTTAATCGTAATAGATTATCACTCTTTACATATGCTAAGTACTATTTCGCACAGTAGTATAGAAATATGGAACTTCATATATAGTATGTATGCCTATATTAGCTCAAATTGATCAGAGACTCTATGAACAATATATCACACAAGCCCAACCAACCAAAAAAAAAGGATCACACTAGCCCAGTTAGCGTTTTTCACCAGCTGGGATCAAATGAATGGATGCCATCAGAATCATGGTTTTTACATTAAGGTTTAAGGATACTAATGTTCCTGGAGAGGACATTGCATCTAAGACTGCTAAACTTTGCAGAAGAATTTCTGCTTTGTCAACTCTCTGGCTAGCTATCTTTTTTCTTTAGTAGTTGTTCTCTGTGTTTCACTTTCAAAACCTGCTATTGGTTTTGCTTTCCCATCTTGGTTCTTAATACTAAGAACTAACAAGTTGGTTTTTCTTGCGAGTCTTATATTTTCACTTTTCAACCTTTCCCCTCCCGCCACGCCACCTACCACATTGTATAGCCACTACCCACTCTTTTTATATATGAAATCCTGTCTGGCTTATACTATATCTGGTGCCACCTCTTGATTGGAAGATGAGAAAAAAAAACACCAACCTTGATCAGAATCTTTGCAAGTTGATCATTATTCATTAATTTTGTATTCACGTGAAACACAAGGGTTACAATTGGAGAGATTAATTAATCATAAACTTCATAGGTAACCCACATATAGAGTGAAGAGCTCTAATCATTGCAGCCGTACAGCTCATTGTTAAATTTTATTGGATTTATATTAAGAATTAGAACACATAGTGATAACAACTTATATAATATTAATAAATCACATACCTCTTGAAGATATATTGTCAAGAAGCGATCTCACCAATTTATTTTAACAGAAAGTACTATATTTATATATGTCAAAGTAATCTATCACTTTAATTTTTTTTTCTCCAAGTGTCACTTTGATAGAGTTGTATGCAATAAAGACGTGTTAAGAGTAAAGTAAAGATCCTGTCCTTTATATAATATCTCAATAACCTAGTTCATTTATTACAAACAGGCTGTTTGACTTATACCGTAACATAGCATATTCACCATTG
The DNA here is from genome assembly GCA_029884595.1 of Ormosia semicastrata. Classification (NCBI taxonomy): domain Eukaryota; kingdom Viridiplantae; phylum Streptophyta; class Magnoliopsida; order Fabales; family Fabaceae; genus Ormosia; species Ormosia semicastrata. The sequence goes on along the minus strand of JAQQTO010000021.1, from coordinate 6,314,513 downwards.
GGCTCAAGCCCAATAATAATAAATATAGTAACTCCTAAACCTATAAATAGATCATATAATTAATACAGACTTCTAAAAAAAATAACAAATTATCCATTTAACTTATTTTAATAAAACAAAATACACCAATCAATAGAAGTTAAAACTCAAATTCTATCACTCATCTCATGAAAGACTCTTCAGAGTACTTTGAGGATAACTTTAAAAATGAATTCATCAATTGGCAGAAAGAAAATCACTTTAAAATTCGTTAAATCTGGGATTTCTTCCTCCCGTTGGCTCTAAAATAAACAATATTTATATCTTGTGAGCATTAAACAATATGACTTGATAACAGGATAATCATCATTACAATTTCTAGCTCCTGCCAAGGGAAGCTTGTTCAATTATTCTGCAGATAGCTTTCGCTATTATATGATTGAAAGAGAAAGGTAAAAGAAATGGAGACAAAAGATTAGCAATTATGAATTAGTCAATAGGTGGCTTACATTCACTGGAAAGAGAGAAAGAAACCCAGAGCCCATTTAGATCAAGAATATTGAGTTTCTTAACATTCATAATGGAAGGTCATCACTTCAATTCTATAGAAAATAAATCATTAATCTTAAACCACTGTAATGAGTTGATTAATAGCTTGATTCATTCAATATAATTCCAAATTTAATTTGTTACCATCCAAACCTGAATAGTCATCTAATAAATTGTTCATCCTAAATTGAGCCCTTCCCTGATTTTTCTTCATAAAAATGTCAAAGCATACATCAATGATATATGTGGGAGTAAAATTTAAGGAGGAAGAAAAACACATGCAGATCCATGAATGAACATATAAGAACAAGAAATTAAAATCCATCTGGTTTATTGTCACCAGTGATTAATTACTACGTACCGCAAAGATAACTGATCAATCACTAGTGCCATCAAAATCTCTGCATGTGATGCCAGTCCATTTACATCTTTTCTGGTTACATTAAGCCAGCTGCTTGTTTAGTGTCTGAGATACTTTGACAGACAAAATAAATAAATAAATAAAGAAAACAAGTTAAATGCACGAGGGACATGCATACCTTGGCTCTAGCTCAGACAAGTTAGAAGATGGTAGCTATGGACTTGAAATTGTGCAGAAAGTGTGCAGGGGCTTCAGCCGAGGAGAGATGACAACTTCTGCTAAAATTGGCTTTTTGCACCATATTCCATTAATAACAGTAGGCGTCATCTCTCCTGCGACAGGAGTCCCTACACATTTCTTCTATATACTAAACCTTTCTCTGTTCCTTCTCATGCATGCTTCTACTAGGGGAGGTTTGTTCATAATATATAGAATTGATATATTTATAAGGGAGATGGGTCTGTGAGTCTCTTGTGGATGCCATAATCAACTAGGGTAGGTTAGGTGCTATTCGGTGATGGCATTTACGCATAGACCTCAGAGAGAAGCTTATCACTTTGATGATTAAATATAAAAACACCAGTTATATTAATAAATAATTGTATGTAGGAGTACGGATATATTCTTCATAGATTTTCGAATGATTATATGACATTTGATTATGAAGTTGTCAACGGGAGCGAAAAACAACTGGAAATGATGCAGGAAAACTCTTCAATATTTAATAAGATGGAAAATTATGCCAGTTTTTCTTATCCTCGTCAGTCATAGATTGACGTCATTTACATGACAAACGAAACGTAATCGATTTATAAAAAATAAATATGTTCTAATCACAAACAGCCAAGTCACCAATCATATTACACTTTCAGTTTCAAAATACATATTTTTTATTATTAAATAACTATTAAATCTCATTGTGTTGTCTAGATGTGGTAGGACATTTTTACTTCCAAATAAATATACGCATCTTCAATCAAAATAGTAACAATTTCTATATAATATCAAATGAGAAAAGCTGGTTTACACGATAACTTTTATGCCAAATGGTTACATGAAACATGTGTCATCCACTTCCATGGTTAAAATTAGAACACCCTCCCTAATTTCCTGTTTAAGAAAACTCTTAAAATGAAAAATAAAGCTAAAACAGACATAAGGATAAAAAAAAGTCTTACTCTTTCACATCGACACACCAATTTCAGTGATAAAATCTGAGGCTTTTTACGCTGATTTGCAAGTCTATTTGAACCTTAATTAGCTGCTGAGACTAATAGTTTGATTAGTATTAGTCTCTTCTAAATTATAAATAAAGGATGAGGACAAGATTTCTCTAATAAAATTCCAAAGCAAAATCTGGCAAAGAAGAAACCAGATTTAGCAAGGAAATTATAAGGGAGGGAGAAAAAAAACCCAAAATCATCATATCCAAATAAGAGAAAGTGGAACTAATGAAAAGAAAACTAAAAGGGAATAAACAGAAAGACACGGCAGTCACCCTGCAAGGAAAGAAGGAAGAAAAAATAAGTTGAAGAGGAAGGGAAAGAAGGAAGGAAATAAAAAGAAAAAAGCTCACATAGGTGAAAAGGACACTAAAAAAATACACCAAAGAAAGGATCGTGATGTAATTAAACTAAAAGAAGCACCCCGTAATCCTAGAGGAAAAATTGAAACACAAAAGTGTTAATATAAAAGTTGTATGAACTGCAAGAATTAAACCAATTCCATTAAATAACTCCATAAATTGGAGAAATTGTTATGGAGTGAGCAGCGAGATTTAGATAAAATAATTTTTTTTAGGAATTTGTGCAACTCGAAAAGAAATAAGATAGATAGGGTAGCAACAGCAGCATATCAAGGGGTAAAAAAAGTGAAAATATATTAAACAATAACTACCCTGGCATAGCTTAACTGGGCATCTTTGAGTTTCTAATCAGGAATTAATCATCTCATAAACCTTTAGATTATTAGATACCTTTCTGATTGGCTACCTCTTGCTTAACTTATTTATACTCATCCTCCTTTTGAGACAAAAATATACTTGTATATGTGCCTAAGTCTCTCTTTCTCTGAGACATATTTGATGATTGGTCAAATTGTCAAAGTCAACTAATTGTGATTTGAACAGCAGGCAAAGATGGGAGACTATGGTGTCCATTTCACACGTGAAAATTCTACTAGGTCTTGCAAGTCTTCAAGTCATATATATAGGACAAAACATGAAGAAGATAGGGAAGATTTGAGAGGTGTTTAAGCCTTAATGAGTATCGGTGTGACTATTCTTAAGTCAATTCTGTCTCTAATCGTTTATTTTTTGTTTTATAGGCTTGAGCGGTTGAGATCTAAAGAACGTGGATGCCCTCTAACCCTAGGGCTTAGCGGGTACTTGATTTGCTTTTCTTGGTCATCAGCAGGTACCCTTTTTTTTGGGGTCATGTCATCAGCAAGTACTTGATTAAAGAAAAGGAAAACAAATGGGCTCAGGAGAGAGTGGATGAAATGGGCTTGACCAGTTATAAATGGGACTGGGTCATTTTGAATTGACAACTGGGCCAGGGGTTTTAATTTCTTGTTGATTTTGTTTTGTTTTACTTTTACTTTTCTTCTTTGGTCATCCTAAGAGAATATTTATAATCAACATTAAAATTAAAACACAATGAAAGAAGATTTTTGTTGAAAGAAATGCATTGTTATGATATATACCTTAAAATTCACAAAACTACTTAGAAAAAACGTAATTGAAAATTTTTGCAACCTTTAAATATAAAGAATTTAAATCATGGAAATTTATATTAAGAATTAAAATATTTCCTCTATCAAACATAAACATTTGAAGGTTTGTTTGAAAAAAATGATTTCTGGCATTTTTAGACAACTGTTGTAATATTAAAAAAATAGTGCAATAAGGCTTGATTGATATTGTTTCACTCCAAAAAAAAAAAATCATTAAAAGTACTTATTCTTTTCTTGGATTCTAGAAAGTTTGGAAAACTATCTGGTGTTCACGAATGACGACATGAGAATTAGTTGAATGGGTTTGTCGACTTTAATAGACTTCAAAATTTTGCAAAGTTAAATATTGAATAATCGTTAAACTACCAACTTAAGCTATTTGTATTGAAAATTGCCTTTATATGTAGGCCATGAACCGTGGCAATGCACCACACAGCTGGTTCCATCTCTCTTGCGACTATAGACCCTCGATCTGAAAATTTTCTTGTCTTCCTTTCCAAGAAATTATTTGGATTTGTCATTTTTGTCTCTACTTTTGTTTTTGTTATTTTTGGTTTCGCAACTTTAGTAAAAGTGTAAAACTAATTGCGAGGAAGTTGCCAATTATTTGCTGGTGCTTTTGGATTATAAAATAAATAGTCATAAGATTCCAAGTTCGAAGGTTTAAATGGAAAGGAACCTCATTGTTATTTCAAACAAGAAACTTACAAGAACTTTACACTGATTAAGCTTAACGAGGTTCACAAAGAGTGACTCACTACAATTGATTTCTTACTTGAAAAGACATATCTTGTTTCATTGATTTATTTGATTAAGCCATTACATTGCCATTTGATGGAAAATGAAGTTTCCTTGTGGAAATTACAGTGGTGCGCATCCATTATATGCCGCCTAAATTGTATGTGTTATTGTTTCAATGTCATCATCCACATCCCATAAATCAATCGGATATAATTATTGATATAAGAAGACATGAAAATGTGGTCGAATTAAGTCTTTCCCAAAAGGAATTTTCTGTAAAAATACATAGAAAATAGTTTATAAACAAAAGATAAGCTAATTGATAACAGTGCAAACTCAAAACCAGAAAGCAAAAGAATTATACACAGCAGAAAACATAAAAAATTGGGTTAGAGAAAGCTTGCATAGGAGATTTTATATTAGCCTTCAATTTTCAAAGTGGATTTTAAGCCCTATTTTCAGCTTTACTATGATTTTTCACTATCAAACTAAGTGTTTTTTGAACAACTTAGCCTCTCTAAACTAGATACAAATAGTTTTGATTTGCTATAGTTTTCTCTAATACTAATCTCTTTAAGCTAGACCTTGAGAAGAAAGAAAGAAATGAAAATTATAGAGAAATTAACAGTGAGAAATACAAATGATTGAAGAATTAATTTATAAAAGAAATAAAATTAAAGGATGGAAAGAAAGAACGGAGTGGAATTATAGCGACTAATTTATGCTAAGTGAAGGATTCTTTTTTAACTCTTAAGATTTCCCTATTTTTTTAAAAATCTAAATCAGAGAGGAAAGTCATTTATTATTCTCTCATTCCTTTGCATTTATTTATTTTTTAAAAAACTTTTTCCTTGTCTCAAAACTATCCAAGCAAAACCTAATAATGAAAAGTGGCTATACTGATCGTCATTGCCCTACAACAGCTCACATTGCATAATCAAGCTTGGAATCGGAAATCTTCTAGCCTGCCAAAGGGGGAAAGTTTAGTCAATTGTTAACCAGGGAGATAAAGTTAGGTTACACATAGAATACCACAAAAAAAAAAGGTTAGGTTACACATGTAAATTGCAATCTGATGATGGATTACATGCGTCATAGTTAGGTTAATTAACCATACGTAATGTCTTTAATTGTCAAGTAGAACTGTAGAACTCAAGCTGCAGGTCGTTGGGTGGGGTTGGGCGCTTTATGCATATGGAGCTGATATTCCAAGAAGAAAATTAGAAAGCTGCAGAGAAGTTACGCTGGCAAAGACCATTAGGACATTAATAATCCGATAGCAATGTAATGCAGCCAAAATTGACGATTAGCAAAAGTGATACTAATGCTACTTCTTGTTAATAGAAAGTTCCAAGGCCTACATAAAAAATGCACTTGCTTGAAACTTCAAGAGGTTAACTAGGGTTAGAACTTAGAAGCAGCAAAGGAGACATTGTTTGATTAGAGCATGAAGAGTAGAGACCAAAGTAGTTTAGGTGCACTAACTAAGAAAAAAAAGTTTATTATAGAAGAACGTCCCATCACTCTTTTTTCAACAAAATATATGTTCTTCTCTTCTTTTCGGACAAGATTGTCATACGTTTTCACTTCTTTTTTGGAGATTTCAACAGCATACAAAAGAATCAATGGCTGAAGAAATTACTCAAGGGAGCCTGATGTTTTAGCACACGAAAAAAAAAACTGAGAAAACATAAGTCTTAGGTTTAAAAAAATTCATCTGATATTTGAACAAATAATTTAGTCTTATTATAAATCTGACTAATCTGTTTAGCGGTTTTAATAATATTATTTTCACCAAAAAATAGGAAGCTTAATGTTGGACTCAAAGTTTTGATGATGAAGTTGTTTTTTTTAACCATTTGATGATGAGGTTATTTAAGTCTTTGAGTATGTGTATATTTAGTGGGCTTAACATAAAATAGTTAATTATATTTGTTAACGTGCATATTCTTATTATATGGATTTTTTTCCAAGTTTTCTTGTTATTTAATTGATTGTTTCCAATTTTTCTTGATATGTGATTAATTATTTAAGAAAAGTATTTTGAATTTAGAGAAGTTGAAATCTCTCCCTTATAATTATAATATGAATATACATGTTACTAGAAATAACAAGTTCTACCTAATTATGAATAAGTTTTAGCTGTGATGAGAAGAAATATCTCTTCCAACATTAAAAAGATGCTAATATGATGCAATATTAAAAATAGAGAAAACGAACAACTATTAAAGTAATTACTGAGTGAATGAGTAACTATTAAGAGCCAAATGAGCAATTATGTGAATTACATGTACTTCCTTTCTACGACCTAAAGAGGTTGTGCCCTGACACATACCACTCCAATGGCTAGCAAAAATTAATTAAGTAGAACACATTTGGTACAAAAGAAAGACATTCTTGAAGAATCAAACAAGCCAATTGGAGAAAATCGTTGAAGAACTGTTTCATTTATACAAAACTTCAGTTCTTTCATTTCTGAGAGCTTCATACTTGCAATTGCAAATATACTCTAGAGAGAGTTGGAATTGTTGTAGTTCAACTATAAGAACATATATATGAAAAAGAGAAAAAATCTTGTTTTAGTGAAAAAAGAAGAGAGTATGAGTGGCATTCTAATATCTTTCTTTCTTTTGATCTAAGTTACTCTACTTTTATTACATTACATGAGAGAATTTTTTTCTTTAAATCATTAGATAAAAGTTTACTGTACAAATATCATGCTGTATTTGATTTCCCATAAAACAAGAAGATTTCTTGTATCTCGTCATTAATTTATCATTCCTTTTAAAAGTCAAAGAATTAGGTTGAGAAAGGAAAAACTGATAGAGCCAATAAAAAAGAAGATGTAATTTTGGAATAAAAAAGAAAATAAGAAAGCAAGTCAAACTTTAATTTTACCACGTACTATCACTATTTTACACGAGTTTTAGATGAGTATTTTCGATAGTAATATGAAAGAGGATTCATCTTATACAATACATGTTATATATATCTCTTCATACGCACAGTTATAAGAAGTGAACGAAACCTCCAAAAATAAAATGTACGAAACATACAGAGATAAAGTTCCTACTACACTATATGGCATTGAACTAAAGAAATATGGATCCTATTCATTTACATAATTATAAACAGCCTCCAGCTCTGGATAACTTAAAACAATCACCCTAATGACCTAACTTTTTTCACTTCTATAATATATACCGTTGCCTTTTTATTACAATTTTACTTCTTCAATTTCAATAACTTGATGCTTTTAATTAAGGTTTACTAGTTTCATCAAAGATATGCTTTGCTGAATAATGTGGTAGTCCATAGCTTCGATGACTTTTTTTTTTCTTTAAAAAATATGTTACAATCAAAGAAAGCAAAATCCAAACTAAATCAGATTATTGCAGCCTTATGTTCTTCACTCTGTTTAGAAGTATAAATTTACAAATTGATTTGATTTATAACAATATTTTTCGTTTGAATAGTTACAAGGAATTAATTTGATTTTAAAATTCTTATGAATTGATTTCTAAATAAAATTAAATCCATTCAACTTTCGTTTTACTTGTAATAATATTTTATTGAATTGGTTGGTAATAATAAAAAACAAAAAACAAAAATTGAGATAGAAGTTTCCATGAAATCCTAATAATTGACAAATTTATACTTTGGCTGCCAAACTCTTCCCCTCCTATTATGACTTTGAAAGTTGATAACAGCACCTGACCTTTGCTCCCTGCAATGGATGCAATGTATCTCCACAACGCACAATTGAGTCTTCGATTTTTCCATGACAGACTAATATCTTAGTCACGGAAAAGATGTCACTTTCTGTGGTGATAACAAGTTTCTTGGTGTACCAAGTTAATTAATGTTCACTATTCAATTAACAATCAATGTAAATACCATTGAAGTTTCATATTTTTTTTCCCCAGGTAAATTCCTAGCAAGTATCTTGTTATTAGAATAATGAAGTTCAATTCAACCTTTCAAACTTGGAATCTTAAACTACTCTTTTGTATTCTAGAAGTCCGGCCGAATTGTTTGCAGTTTTGCAACATTTTTTAGAGGACCTGAACCATCCTGAGTGCTATATATGTACAACACGGGGCAATCAAAGAAGGCAGAAAAAGAGAGAATACAAGAGGCTGAGAATGTTTTGTCGCAGGACAGATGACACTGGCTGTGATGCATGCAAACATATATGCCGAAACCATAGGCAAATATAGCTAGTGTCATTGTCCTGCAACAAGATGCTCTCCAACCTCTATCCCACCATTTTCTTGCACTATTACTTTTATATAAATGCAGTTCATTACATTATAAAACATGATATCATATATATGGTTTTGAATTTGGTTTGTTGCTTGCCTTCTTATTTGCTTGTTTAATATTTCTGTCATGGTTCTAAGTTGCGGATCACATCACCTGATGCAACTGTAATATTACGGTTGCATGTGGTCATTGCTACAACTAAATCATCTTGTAGTTGTGGCATGATTCCAAATCACAGAAAAAATCACAACGAAATTGTGACGCACATCAGAACCGCGTTGTGACTGCAATATGTTTCAAAAATCAATCTTCAATCACAAAAAATTTCATGTCGCAGCGACAGCAATGCCGCAATTGCAGCAGCTACAACCACAACCATGATTTCTACTGCAAAGAGTCAATAAACCTTGTGTGTGGTTGTGGAAGGTTGTTGTTGAGAAAAGATTCAAGAGGTATGGTTCACTATTAATTTTTCAATCTATTGTTAGATCATCCATCGAAAGAAATGTACTTTTAGATCATGTGTCTCCAAGATCAAAGGTGATGCAAAGTACTATATACTTGCCTTTAAATTAATATTGACTAGTATTTGCCTTTAAGGTCTGTGAATTTTTTTCTTAATTGGTATTCTTATTTACAACTAAGGTTACGTCTGGTACAAAAAATATAATGTTATATAATAAGAATTGGGTTAAGAATAAAAATCAGTGAATTAGAATAGGAATCATATTCTGATTTTATAATTTGGTGAAATTAGAAATAAAATGTTATAGAAAGTAATTTTATAACTTGGTGTGTGTGATACAATACAGAATAAAATTCAAATTGATTTAATGACATAAATACTTCAAATAAAAAATATGAAAGATTAACATTTTTTCTTTCATATTAATTATATATATATATATATATTAATCTATTTTTAAAGAAATATTTAAGATCAATTTTTAAACAACTTTAATAAAGTAAATATTGATAATATGTTTTTTTCTTTTTAATTATTTTTTCTTATAATTAATGTGTTATAGTTATGGCCATAAACTTTATCATATTGGTACAACATTATTTTTATGATAAAAATTCAATAAAAATTACAATTGAAAAATTATCTAATTTATTATAAAAATAGTCAATAGTTCTATGATAACCTTAAATGAAAATTACACTACAAAGAAAGCACCAAAATCAAATATCCAAAAGACTAAAAATTTATAACATAAGAGAATATATACCTTTTTTATAGTTGAAAATTTTACAACACATAAATACTTTGTAAATTATAAAAATACTAAGTTATGATATTCTATAAATTAGTTAAGGATATATTAGAAAAAAATATAAAATCTTATTCCATAAAAATGTAGAATTGCAATCCTACCTTTTTTAAAAGAATATGATTTTATGAATTTTTAGAATGAGATTTGGAATAGAAATATTATTCATATTTATTTTTCATCAACAAACATAAAAATATTATAATTCCAAAATTAAATATGAAATGTTATTCTACTCTTTCCCACCAAACGTAACCTTACAGTTTACACTTTACAATGATTGTTGCCCATCTTATTCCCATGTAAGGTAGAAATGAAGGACCGACAATAAATTTACGGAAAATTAAATTTGCCCCTTATAATAGTACTTGAAGAATATTTTATTATATATTAGATTTTACACTCATGCAATACATGAGTAAACTAATAATTAAACGATAAAAATAAATAATTATTAATATAAGTAATTTTATTTTATAAAATATATGTAATAAAATTATATAAAATTAAAAATATTAGAAGTTTCATGGTTTGCAAATTATTTATGTTCATCGCATGATTACTTTTCTTAATAAAATCACTTTTGTTATTGAAAGCACATAGTTAAATAAAAATTGTGTTTTACCTTATCGTTTATGGAATATATGAGTACAATTTTATTTATATCATTTATATATTAATTAAATAAATATAAAAGACTCTGGTAAAAAAAAGGATAAATATAAAGGAAGCTTTTATATTTTTAGTGAAGTTAAGAGCAATATTTGTATACAATAATCACATAACACTATAACATGTACTCCAATACTTTTGTAACAAAAATATAATTAATTAATTTAATTTCTTATTAATATGTATTCATGTAAAACTTAGTTTCCTATTAATATGTTTTTCTATTAAGATTCATCGCGATTGTATAGAAATTAAATAAGAAGCTGCACTCCTTTACGTCATAAACCTTCCTTCATAGTGCCTCCAAACTACTTGGGTTGCCTAATTAAACCAACCTCTACCTGATCCAAGTGAGAAGGCCTCTACATCTTAGAACCTACATAACCCATGAAGATTTCTTCACCCTTTTTGTTATCCTTACTTTTTACCTTAAATAATGTCACCTATGCCAAAAAAGAAGCAGATCCTAATTCTTGTAGAATCCTGCCAAAAACTCGCACAATATTACTGTGATGCAAAATCGAAGAAGAAAGTTAGGTTCAATGGCGTGAGAGAAAATGAATCAGCAATAAACCAAATGAACAAAATGGATCCATGGTAGTGCAAAGATGGATCAGCAACTGATCCAAAAGATGAAGAGGAACGAAATAAAGAGAAGGAATTATTTGATGAATAAAACTTAATTTTATTTCTTTATATTTATTATACTAATTAAGTTATGATATGTGTGTTTTTTTAAAAAATGATATTAAAAAGAAAAATATTAATAAATACATATCATAATTTAATTGATAAAATAAATATAATATATAAAAAAATGTAACTACGTTTTGTCCTCGCAAATGTGAATAATTTGAACAAAAGAAACTGATCCTATACATCTCGTGGCTTTGAATTCTTCTGCAATAGACAATGACAAAAAGAATGATAGACAGAAGGTGAATAAGACAAAAAATTGAAGAAAACGATTGATTTTCGAATTTCGAAAAAATTAAAGAAATAAGAGAGAGGGAAAATGAAAGAAAATGAGAGAAAACATTTATACATCATATTTGTTATTCACACACCAAAATTTAACAAATTTTACATTATAATCAGTATACAAATAACTTGTGAACAATGTATTGTATTATGTGGTGATGTTAATCGATTAACAATTAGCAAATAGTAATCAATTAATAATATATCCGTTCACTAATTTTTTTATGGTACACTGTTCACCAGCTGTTTGTTAATCAATTATGCTTATAACCCATAAGATAAGAGATTGCCAAAAATTTCTCTTTATTAGTACGCAATAGCAGAGATAAATCAGTCCACTTCAACTGAAAAATGATCTAGAGAGAAAAATGTTTCTCACCCACAATTGACAACTAAATAGTTATTAAAGTTTCCAGTAAAAAAATAGTTATTAAAGTTTAATATTCTGTGAATTTTATTGGAGTTAACTGTTTTAAGAGGGTTTGTGTTTATGGTAAACTTTTGTCTAATGACAAATTTTATTCTGAATCTCAATTCGAAAAAGGGAATCGCTTCCTCTTAAGATGCTCTAATTTTTAAATTGATCTTTAGGCAATAACGTCAAAAGTTAATTTCGAATGAAATACAAGATTGTGTTAAATTGAAGTCAAAATATTATTGTGTGAGAAGTAACTTAGTAAAATAATGACAAATGAAATTGAAAAGAACTTATTTTGAAAATTAAAGTTTGTTTTTAAACTTAACAAAATAGTAAAAATAAAGCAATTAATGACATAAAATGTAAAGGAAAAGTAAAAAAGTGCAGTATATTAAACTTGACATGCAATCTAAAGTGCAGAAATATAAAGAATATGAATTGAAAAAAGTAATGTAAAAGAACAATGAAAAATAAAGTTGTAGGTATGTAAAGAACAGGAAAGTAAATTTGCAAGAAAGTAAAAATGGTAATTTAAAGAAAGCAATTAAAAAAATTCAAATGATCTATAGAAGAACTACTTGATTAGGAGTAGAAAAGAGTTTGCAGTGAAGTAAAGACTGGAAACGTAAATGAAAATGTATTTAAACTTGCATTGAAATTGTAAATGATATATAAATGAAATTGAATGGAAACATATTGAACTAGACTTGTATGTTTTTGCTCGAGATGTCGCTAGAACGTGAGAGCGTGAGTACACGTGTTTGTGAGTAATAAAATTTTAACTCCTAAATATTTTCATCTTTTTTATATTTATAGACATTTTAAGTAACTACTATTTCTATAGGATCTTGACATGCGTTTAAAACAAAAAAAAAACTGCTTAATGATTATTAGTGATCCTTATCAAGTAACTGTTAGATCTTTGTCAGCAATAATCATGTCACAAGTAACTGCTAAATTTTTATCAGCAATCATTGTATTGTCTTGATTTTACACTTGTAACTACTGCTAACTTCTATTTCAAATTTAAATTCTTTCTTTTTAAATTCAAATTTAAACCTTTAATCATTTGTTGGCTTCTAGTTGATACCCCTTGCTTTTGCTTTCAGAAACTACTAAGTGTAGTTACTCCAAGTCTCAGCTTTCAATTCCAACTCAAAGTTATTTTTTTCGATACCAAATCAAAATTATCATTTTGATAACTTTCAAATTAAAATTATTATTTCGATAACTTTATTACAACTTTGATTCTAATAAAATCATGTAAGTTCTTAAAGTAAGTCTTCGATTACACTTTGAAATTGTCTGAATCAAAAAATATTATTTTTATACTAATAGTTCGAAATTAAACTAACTGAAATTGTAGCAAGTTGAAATGAATTTCTTTAATAGAACTTAAATCATTAGTATTTTAGTCTATTAATGAGATAGTGGCAAAGGTTGTGGGGATTTTTTTTTACTTTTTTCTTATCATAAGGTTTTGTGTTACATAAGTCATAAGTTCCAAATTTCATGGCATGACTATATATACTACAAAAAAATTTAGTGGTTTTAACATTCTTTTTTGTACTTTATCATCGGAAGTCATGAGTACTTAATAATATTTAAACTTTTGAACATCATTGTAGATTAATTTCTTGGTATTTAAACTTTAACCACTTTTTTTCTTGACCACCTCAGTGATTACTATGTGTGCATAATAAAGAGCTAAAGTTTTTCCGATGTTAACTATTGTCATGATTCCTTGATTAGTAATTTCCCAGTATTGATGATTTGTCTGCTAATGAAGCAACAAGAAAGTGAATATTAATTCCTTTTCGCTGCTTACAAATCTGAGACGGAAATAACGAAAATTCTATCTTAATATAGGACTATTCTATCGAGAAAAGTATTAAGGAACACAGACTTGGCTGTTTCTTAGAAACTTGACCTGGTTAGCGGATGTAACATTCTATGATAGATCAACAAATGTGTTTCATTTTCTTTTCCAATCCCAATAAAGAAAAAATAAATATTTGTTTGAAATTGTAAACTGGTGAAACCATAAGTCTTTGTCTTTTCCCTCAATCTCACCTCACAAAAACATTGGAGGCAGTAATCAGATGATGTCATATATTACTCTCGCGCGATACAGATTACAGAATATTATATTATGTTTCTCCATCATGCATTAGTGGTCTCGTAGACATTATCTAATAGGAACCATTTTGGTATGCATTTTGCGAGGAACGTTCCCTCACTTGTAACAATTGACTCTCCAATTTTGAGGTGGTGGACATCCTTTTCCTTGCTAAAAATTGTTTCAAAATTACTTTTGGAAAGGGATGTATATTGAGTTTGAAGAAAATCACTTATATGAATTAATAGCACCACCAAGTTTAGAATTTATCATCTCACAGGCTTTGATTATTGCATATACAATTATATATGTGCTAAACAGCTCAAGTCATAGCCTGGCTCATCTTCCTGTGATATGATTCGGTACAACCACTTTCCTTTCATTTTCCCCTTACGATAATCATTGACCTCCCAGATGAGGATGCATGATTGTTCTTGGAGAAATTCTTGAATAAATTTAGAACACTCAAGTTAGGTGTACTAGACTAATCATATCATTAATTAAAATAATTAATAAAAGTTATCTATTAATTAACTATGATAATTATTTATTAATTAATCCTTTGATTGGCCTAATACATTAAACTTGGGTGATCCAGGTTTATGAAAAACTTCTCTTGTTCTTCAATAATAGACATATGACTTATGTGTCACAACTCATTTCCATTGGTCAGTTCGTTGTCTGAGATATGTAATATTCTGAATGTTTAAGTTTGTCAGAAGACTCAATACAGAACCGTAAACTGTAAAGTCTTATGCTGAGAGGGTGATCAACGGCTTGCCCACAATCCATTTAAATATATGCTTTGCCTCTATCTTTACCATGAGCACAACTGCTTATAATTTTAAGCATAAAAGGATGTTAGATTGTTAGTTACCTCAGGATGTAGGGGATCAGTAAACTTTAGTATCATATGATATACTTCATCAAATTTGCTGCTTAGGACTCGCAATATTGACCAGCATTTGGGAATTTTTGTCTGCGTGTGGTTTTGTCTTAAATTTCCTCATTCCACTTTACCATTTTTAACTTTTTGGCTTTCTGCAAACTGTCTTGATTTCTTACACGATTACTTGCTTACTTACCAAGTGCGTATTAAGTACCTGTGTTAATCAACCATCTCTTCAACTCTTTATTCTGAAATTTGGAATTAAAATTGGAACCAATGTGCCGTATGCAGAAGACATGATACGCATTCGGCGGCTGCCATCCAAGATTTTCATTTGCCACTGATTGTAAGATGCTTTTGTGTCGATCAGAAATCAAACACAATCCCTCTTGTTGTGTGACATGCAATCTCAGGTGGGTTAAGAACCAACTCCAAACATCCTTGGTCTCCCCCTCCACAATGGCAAAAGCAATTGGCAGAGGTTTTCTATCTCCATCTTGAGTTGTTGCAATCAACAACTTATGACGGTATTTGCCATACAAATGAGTGATATCAATCTGAACAATGGACTTACAATATCGGAAGCCAGCAACACATGGTCTAAATGTCCAAAATAATCGATGAAAGACTCTTTTCGAACGATCAAGTCGGTTATTCACAAAACGTTCCTCGTCTTACAACTCCACCACTGTGCCTTCCATGTCTCTTCTCATGGCTACTAGCTATCTGGGCAACACATTGTAAGATTTGTCTCAATCCCCAAAAACATTCACAATGGCCAGTTGTTTTGCCTTCCAAGCTTTTCGATATGAAACTTGGTAACCGAATTGGCTTCGAATCCGTTCAACAATTAAGGACACAGGTGCATCGAGTTTTGTTCTAACTAACTCTAAAATGTAAGAGCAGATCATACGACTATCCAACTTTCGGTAATCTAATGGCATAGTTGGGTATACGCAACTGTGAGATCCATTATATTTTGTAATCTGCCACGTATTCGACCTCTTACTTTGTATGACTCTAACTCTCCAATTACAACTTTCGTCAAAACTAAGACACTTAGCAGTAAGTCTTCGTAAATCAGAATCTTCAATCTTGTACTCTTGATGCCTGTGAATCGAATATTGTTTCAGGACCAACTTCACAGCATCTTTTGATGGAAATTGCAAGCTAACATAGAATTCATCATTGATGCTCCAAGTCCCACGACTATCTAATTCAGGCAAGTTATCAGGATTACTCAATGCATCCCAGTTGATTTGAGAAAACTGAGGGCATGGTGGCACAAACACAGATTCAGGTCCTCGAGGCATAAACATGGATTGAGGAGCAACTAACAATGGAACTTGTAAATTTTCTTCGGCATCAAAGTTTTCTACCTCTATGTCAGTGTCTGAATCATCACCCTCAGCTACCTATTCTTCGTCTTCACTTGTCTCTCATACAGCATCTCTGACAAGTGGGTTATCAGCTTCAATCATTGCACCACCAATAACAATCATATTGCATGGCTCAACTTGATTAGAAGGACCGACTTGAGCTTCGATTTCACCAGGAGCTTCAACATGCTTTTCCTGCCCACTTGTTTCTACCTCAACATACAATTTCATCGAGGCTATGTTCGGAGTTTGACAGAAGGAATCTATCATGTACTTTACATCATCATCGTCTTCTATTAGAAGACCTATCCATCTCCACGGATTGAAGCATTGCGGACACCGATAGACAACCTTTGACATATGTTGGCTTGCTTGGAGCCTCAACTTTGAATGGATCTTATTTTTCAACTCATCCAAAGTCATATTGGCTATGATCACAATAGGCCTAGGAGGAGGACCTTGATACATGACACTCTCTTCACCATCATACATTATCCCATTGAAAAAAATGTGCACATTCAGCGGTTTTGTCATGTTAATTCCACTTCTGAACAATAACAATTCAACACATATGTATTCAATATATTAAAAATCAGTTATAATATTAATTAGACATATAACAATGAATTTATATTATTTTATGTATAAATAACTTCCTAAACCCGGTTCATTTGAATTAAGCTACATTTACTAATTTAAAACATGTCAAGTACTCAACAAAAAAAATATATCCTATTCGATTACGTACAAAATAATAATTCATACAATTCAGACAACATATCATACCACTCCATTATTTATTAGACAATGAAAACATTAATGTATAATTAACCCTAACATAATATATAATAACATTAATTTATAATTAACGCTAACATAATAAAAAATCAATCAACAAATAATAACTAAAATATTTAAACATTGAAAAAGATACTTACATATAAGGAGTACGATCTGAATTTGATCACAAATAGAGATCCAGACACCATTTCTAGTAAGAATTGAGTTCATTTAGAGAGTTCAGAGCATTTAGAGAGAAGAAATTTGTAGAAAGATAGTGAGAATTAAGAAAATGGAAGCAATGTCACGGATGGGGGAGGAGGGAGCCTATATATAACCTGGTTGCGCCAACAAGGGTGACGCAGATGGCTTGGTTACGCCACTCTTGTTGGCGTTTTCAGTGTAAATGTCAGCCAGGATGCGCCAAGTAGAATGACGCATCCATGTAGGTTGCGCCAACCGTGTTGCGCAATTTACGTGGATGCATCATCCTACTTGGCGCATGTTAACTGGCCAGAAAATATTAAAAAATACCACGTAGGACAAAAGGGTGGCAGTTTGGTATATAGTTTCAAAAGAGTGGCATCTTGGTAAATAGTTTAAAAAATGGTAATTTGATAAATAATTTAAAAAAAATGACATTTCGATAAATAGTTTTGTCAATGGTGACAGTTCGGTAAAAAAGCCATTATATTCATGTGATAAAACATCAGGCACCCTCGATGAATTTCTTTGGGCATTGGTTCTTTTGTCTGCTATTGAAGCCTCAAAAGTGGTGAATATACGAATGACAATCTTGTCTAAAAATAAGACTAACATATATTTTGTTGAGAAAAGTGTGTAATGGAAAGTTCTATAACAAATTTTTTTATGTATTAGTGCACCTAAATTACTTCGGTCTTTACTCTTTATGTTCTAATCCACGTCTTCCTGTGCTCCTTGTAATTAAGTTCTAACCCTAATTAACCTCTTGATTTCAAGCCAGTGCCTTTTTAGGTAGGCCTTGGAACTTTGTATTAACTATTATAGACAAGAAGTAGCATTCATATCCACATCGTCAATTTTGGCTGCATTAATACATTGCTGTTAAGATTATTACTGTCCTAACGGTCTTTGTGAGTTTCTTCCTGGAATATCAGCTTCATATGCATAAGCGACCAAGCCCGCATAGCACATTGACCTGCAGCTAGAGAAACCATAATCAGATGTGAAACCATAAGATGATGTCATATATTACTCTCGCGCGATACAGATTACAGAATATTATATTATGTTTTCCTGTTAGAATTTTTCTATAAATTCTAGTGGGCTGCAATCAATTGTGACATTTTATTTTGCTAAAAACGAGCTGATATTATGATCCATTCTATGATACTTAAACCCATTAAAATGTGATTAATTACTAATAGGATTTGGACACTTAATTTTGATGTGTGTGGGAGACAGTGTGGGCCTAACCACTAGGCCCATAATGGGAGGTGCCTAGGGTTAATAAATAGCGTGGCTAGGTCCCCTTTGCCGTCACGTCTTTAGATTGCTCTCTAGGTTTGTCCCATTGAAAACCTAGAATTTGGAGTGAGTGATCAGGCAAAGGAAGACTTGGCCTTTTGTTCCAAGGATACGTGCAACATACGTGCAGCACAGAAGTAAATCCTGGTTCATCGAATCATGTCTTCAACAAGTAAGTTATTAAATCAGTGTTCTAATTTCATATAAAATGTGCTTTTCTTGGTATGTTTTTCCTACATTTGGTATCAGAGCAGGTTTTATATGTTTTAGGACCTGATTGTTAATTATCTTATGGGTTTTTCAATTCATATATAGGTTTGTTTTTCAATGTTTTTCAATTCATGTATGGGTTTGTTTTTCAATTCATATTGCTGTATGGGTTTTTCAATTCATATTGCTGTATGAGTTTTTCAATTCATATTGCCGTATGGATTTTTCAATTCATGTATGGGTTTGTTTTTCAATTCATATTGTCGTATGGGTTTTTCAATTCATGTATGGGTTTGTCTTTCAATTCCTATTGTCGTATGGGTTTTTCAATGCCTGTATATGGTTTTGAAAAATAAAATAAATAAATGTTAAATTGGCTTTGCTGGGATTCAAACATAAGTGCATAGGGAATTATGCAAATGCACGACCACTGCACCAGATTGTGTTATTATGGTTTTGTTGCGCTAAATGTATATATAAAGGCACGTTAACGTTTTGAATATGCGTTTTCAGCTTTTCAAGATTGCTATTATTTATTTATTTAATTATTTTTTCTTCCTTTTTTCCTTTTCTCCTTTCCTTTTCCGCTGCTGTAAATTTATTGTTAATATATATAAATATATATATATTTTTAAGTTGGATCGTGAAATTAACATGCTTTAATAATTCTTTAACAAACTGTTTGAGTACAAAACATGTTGGGAATGCTGATATATGATTCTGAGCAAGAGAAGATGATGATTTCTATGCAAGAGTTTTTATGGAATGCTATGAGTCGTTACCACCAAAGTGGAGCCACTTGTATCAGTTCATGGAAGTCTCTTTGTAATTGAGGAATGCTTTTAACCATTGCATGCAGTTACCTGCCCAAATGGGGTTATTGTGTGTAGTGATTGAAAGTTGATTTGAGATGGAGTTATTGGGGAATATGTTGGGCTAAAGGGACTTGTCTGCCCAAAGGAGATAACTTTCTAAACCCAGTGTATACTCATTGATTAACCCATCTGAGGTTTTGGCCCAGGTTATGACATTGGTTTGTGCATTCTGCCCAAAGGAGAATGTGCCATGATATTGGCCTCATTATGATAGCTTGTTTGCATTTTGAGCTATATCTTGCCTTGTAATATGTTCTAATGCATTCCTGTTTTGACTTAACAGTGAAATTTTCTGTGAACAATTGTTCTGCTTCTATTGAGATCCTGAATGGATCAAATTATGGGAAATGGAGGCAAGATTTGGAATTCTCTTTAGGAATTACTGATCTTGATTTAGCTTTGCGCGAAGACAAGCCTGTGATAAATGAGAATAGTACGCTTGAACGTAGAAGGAACTTTTAGCTAAGTGGGAGAGGTCTGACAGGTTGAGTCTGATTGCTATCAAGAGGACCGTCTCTGAACATCTTTTGAGTGGTCTTCCAGAGAAAGGGACAGCTAAGGGGTTCCTCACCGCTCTAGGAGAAAGGTACCAAGTATCTGACAACGCTGAGTCTGGATGTCTAATGAAACAGTTAACGGACATGAGATATGACAACATTGGGGGCATGAGGGAATTCATTATGAAGATGGTTCACATCCAAATCAAACTGAAAGCCCACCAAATTGACCTTAATGAAAAATTCATTGTTGAACATACCCTAAACTGTCTACCTGCTGATTTCACACAAATTAAAACTGCCACAATACCATTGGTGAGAAATGGACTGTGAATGACCTCATTACCAAATGTGTTGCTGAAGAAGAGAAACTCAAGAAAGAAAAGAGTGACATAGCCTTATTATCTATCCATGGCAAACCCACTTCTGGTAAGGAAAATTGGAAATATACAAAGAGTGCATCTAATGCTTCTCATAGATATCGAGGTTCAGGAAAACCAGGTAAGAGTCAACATCACAATGTAGGAGGTCCTCAACCAGCTATCTTTAAGAAGAGCATTTGGGGTTTTTGGTGTAAGGAGAAGGGGCATAAGAAAACTGATTGCAGTAAGTTCAAGGCTTGGTTAGAGAACAAGCATAAATCAGGAGGTAATAACTTAGCTTTTGTCTGTCTTGAGTCTAATCTAGTTAATGTTTCCATGAATTCTTGGTGGCTTAATAGTGGTTCCACAACCCACATTGCTGTGTCTTTACAGGGGTTCAGAAATCTGAGAGAGCCCAGTCCGAGGGAAAGCAAGCTAAGGGTAGGAAATGATCTTGAAGTCTTTGTGGAGAAAGTGGGAGATCTCAGCCTAGTTTTAGATTCAAGTTTTGAATTGATTTTGAAGGATATATTTTATGTACCCTCTTTTAGGAGAAATTTGATTTCCGTTTCTTGTTTAGACAGACTTGGTTTCAATTTTACTTTTGGTGATAGGAAAATAAATATGATGTTGAACTCCTAAATTGTTCGTTATGGATCTTTAGTGGATGGTTTATATAAATTATCTTTGGCTTCTAATAATTTTTCTTCATTTTTAGTTGTTGAGAATTCAGTTGTTAAAAAGGTCTAAAGTTGAGGAAAAATCTTTTATGTTGTGGCAGAAGCGCTTAGGTCACATTTCTAAGGAAAGGGTTGAGAGGTTGACAAAGACAAATATTCTACCTTCCTTGTTTTTTGATGATTTGGATCCTTGTGTGGATTGCATTAGGGGAAAATTTACTAAGACCAAAAAGGTAGGTGCAACTAGAAGTTTAGATCTCTTAGAAATTATTCATACAGATATTAGTGGGCCACTGTCTTCTACATTTTGTGGTAACAGGTTTTTCATTACATTCATTGATGATTTTTCCCGATATGACTATCTTTATTTGATTAAAGAAAAATCTGAAACTCTTGAGAAATTTAAAATTTTTAAAACTGAAGTGGAAAAGCAATTGGGAAAAATTATCAAGATTGTAAGATCTAACCGTGGTGGAGAGTATTATGGTAAATATGGTGTCGCAGGGCAACATATGGGACCATTTGCTTTATACTTACAGGATTGTGGAATAGTTCCACAATACACCATGCCTGGGAGTCCTGAACAAAATGATGTAGCCGAAAGGCGTAACAAGACACTTAAAGATATGATGAGAAGCATGATGAGTAGATATAACTTGCCAGAATATCTGTGGGGTGAAGCCTTGAAAACAGCCCTTTATATTCTTAACAGAGTTCCCAGTAAATCCATTCCCAAAACTCCTTTTGAACTCTGGACAAGAAGAAAACCTAGCCTGAACCATCTTCGAGTCTGGGGTTGCCCAGCTGAGGTCAAAATTTATAATCCCTTGCAGAAAAAGACAGATCCCAAGACGAGTCGTTGTTTTTTCATTGGATATCCGGATCGCGCTAAATGATACAGGTTCTTCTATCCTGGTAAGGGGAGTAGAATTGTAGAGTCTATGAATGCTAAATTTCTGGAGCTTGATGTAGCAGATCCTATTGTTCGACCTGATGTGACTGATGTTCTTTCACCTGAGACCGTTTCTTTGCCATTACCTGTTCTTGTTGATAATATTCTGACGATTGAGACTAGGGTCCCAATTGTTCCAGTGGTGACCGAGGTTCAGACTGGGGATATAGCTGGCTCTCAGAATGATGATATACTTGATCCTCCTGCTGTGGTTGAGCTTCCACAACCCATTGAGCCAGTTGCACAGATTCCCTTGAGGAGGTCAACTAGACAGAGGCGACCAGCTATAGGTGATGAGTTTATGGTCTATCTCAGTGAGGATGCATATGACATTGGAGATATTGTTGATCCGAAGAGCTATCAGGAAGCTGTATCTTGTTCACAATCGGAAATGTGGAAACGTGCGATGAATGAAGAGATGCAGTCTATGTCAGTCAATGATGTATGGGAACTTATTAAGTTACCTGAGAATTGTAAGGCAATTGGTTGTAAATGGGTTTTCAAAACAAAGAAAGATTCAAAGGGTAACGTTGAGAGATTTAAGGCCAGACTAGTGGCAAAGGGTTTCACTCAGAAGGAGGGCATTGACTTTACTGAGACTTTTTCACCTGTATCGACAAAGGATTCCTTTAGGATCATAATGGCTCTTGTAGCTCATTTTGATTTGGAGTTGCACCAAATGGATGTGAAGACTGCTTTTCTGAATGGTGATTTGAGTGAGACAGTATACATGCAAAGAACCTCGGGGTTTGCATATTGGTGGTAATAAGGACACAGTCTCAAACCGAAGAGGTCAATTTATGGTTTGAAACAAGCTTCCAGGCAAAGTGGTACTTGAAATTTGAAAAGTGGTGACTTCTATGGGGTTTGAGGAGAATAAGGTTGATCAGTGTATATATCTTAAGGTCAGTGGGAGCAAATTTATCTTTCTTGTGCTATACGTGGATGATATATTGCTGGCTTCTAATGACCTCGGCATGCTGCGTGAGACAAAACAGATGTTGACTAGATCTTTTGACATGAAAGACCTTGGTGAGGCTTCTTTTGTGCTGGGGATCGGTATTTGCAGAGATAGATCACATCATACACTCGGGTTATCCCAAAAGGCCTACATCGATAGAATTTTAGAGAGATTCAATATGCAGAACTGTAAGCCTGGAGACGTTCCAGTCGTCAAAGGTGACAGATTCAACAAGGATCAATGTCCTAAGAATGAGATTGAACAAGTAGAAATGAATAATAGACCTTTTGGTAGTGCTTTGGGTAGTCTCATGTATGCTCAGGTATGCACTAGGCCTGACATTGCTTTCATAGTTGGCGTTCTTGGTAGATACCAGTCAAACCTTGGGAATGATCATTGGATAGCTACTAAGAAGGTAATGAGGTATTTGCAGAGGACCAAAGAGTATATGCTTGTATATAGGAGAGTTGATAACTTGGAGATCGTGGGGTACACAGATTCAGATCTTGGTGGGTGCCCTGATGATAGGAAATCGACTTCTGGATACATCTTTAGGATGGCTGGGGGTGCGATATCCTGGAAGACTAAGAAACAAACTCTTGTTGCCTCTTCTACTATGCAAGCAGAATTCATTGCTTGTTTTACTGCTGCTACTCATGCCATTTGGTTGAGGAATCTTGTGACGCGACTTCACATTGTGGATTCCATTGCTAGGCCACTTAGGATTTTCTGTGACAACAGTGCTGCAGTGTCCTATACAAAGAACAATAAGAATTCTAGTGGTTCTAAGCACTTGGAGCTGAAGTACCTGACTGTTAGAGATCTTGTGAAAGAAGGTTCTATAGTGGTAGAACATATTGACACAGATTCCATGTTGGCTGATCCCTTAACCAAGGGACTCAGGCCCATTGTTTTCAAAAGACATGTTGAGAACATGGGCGTTGTGAGTTCTTTTCATGTGTTTGGTTAGTGGGAGCTTTAGTTTTATGTTATTTCCTCTTTTATGTTGTTAGATTCTTATTTTGAATTTTAGGAAATAATGTATTGATGATATTTTACATTTGATTTGATGAAATAAATGATGAGATGAATTTTATTATAATTTTTTTTATATGTATATCAAATGTGGAATTGTTAGAGCTCGGTGTCGTTAGGACTATTGTGCCTGTAGTTGATACCGATTTAGAGCTGAGGCATGATGGTTTAATGATAAACCATGTAATTTCTCTGACTTCTATGCATTTGAGAGAAATTAAGGACTGACAAAGAAAATGACGGTATGGCTATTTAATCACGTTGGCACGTCATTTTCTTGCCATACTCCACATTCATGACTAGTCGACAGAATCAGTGATATTTGTAACCATGGAAAGTGTTGCATCAATAAGGGATGCAATTACCGCCATGATTCGGTGTTACATGGCTTTTGTTGGATGGAGTTTTAATTAGGTGTTGTATCTTGGGATCATATGTGTTGTGGCCACAATATGCTATTAGCTCGAGAGTCGTTTTCAAATTTTTTTTTTTAAAATTGAAAATACACAATTGATTTTGCCCAAGTGGGAGAATGTTAGAATTTTTCTATAAATTCTAGTGGGCTGCAATCAATTGTGACATTTTGTTTTGCTAAAAACGAGCTGATATTATGATCCATTCTATGATACTTAAGCCCACTAAAATGTGATTAATTACTAATGGGCTTTGGACACTTAATTTTGATGTGTGTGGGAGACAGTGTGGGCCTAACCACTAGGCCCATAATGGGAGGTGCCTAGGGTTAATAAATAGCGTGGCTAGGTCCCCTTTGCCGTCACGTCTTTAAATTGCTCTTTAGGTTTGTCCCATTGAAAACCTAGAATTTGGAGTGAGTGATCAGGCAAAGGAAGACTTGGCCTTTTGTTCCAAGGATACGTGCCACATACGTGCAACACAGAAGCAAATCTTGGTTCATCGAATCATGTCTTCAACAAGTAAGTTATTAAATCAGTGTTCTAATTTCATATAAAATGTGCCTTTCTTGGTATGTTTTTCCTACATCTCCATCATGCATTAGTGGTCTCGTAGACATTATCTAATAGGAACCATTTTGGTATGCATTTTGCGAGGAACGTTCCCTCACTTGTAAGAATTGACTCTCCAATTTTGTGGTGGTGGACATCCTTTTCCTTGCTAAAAATTGTTTCAAATTTACTTTTGGAAAGGGATGTATATTGAGTTTGAAGAAAATCACTTATATGAATTAATAGCACCGACCAAGTTTAGAATTTATCATCTCACAGGCTTTGATTATTGCATATACAATTATATATGTGCTAAACAGCTCAAGTCATAGCCTGGCTTATCTTCCTGTGATATGATTCGGTACAACCACTTTCCTTGCATTTTCCCCGTACGATAATCATTGACCTCCCAGACGAGGATGCATGATTGTTCTTGGAGAAATTCTTGAATAAATTTAGAACACTCAAGTTAGGTGTACTAGATTAATCATATCATTAATTAAAATAATTAATAAAAGTTATCTATTAATTAACTATGATAATTATTTATTAATTAATCCTTTGATTGGCCTAGTACATTAAACTTGGGTGATCCAGGTTTATGAAAAACTTCTCTTGTTCTTCAATAATAGACATATGACTAATGTGTCACAACTCATTTCCATTGGTCAGTTCATTGTCTGACATATGTAATATTCTGAATGTTTAAGTTTGTCAGAAGACTCAATACAGAACCGTAAACTGTAAAGTCTTATGCTGAGAGGGTGATCACCGGCTTGCCCACAATCCTGTTAAATATATGCTTTGCCTCTATCTTTACCATGAGCACAACTGCATATAATTTTAAGCAGGATGTTAGATTGTTAGTTACCTCAAGATGTAGGGGATCAGTAAACTTTAGTATCATATGATATACTTCATCAAATTTGTTGCTTAGGACTCGCAATATTGACCAGCATTTGGGAATTTTTGTCTGCGTGTGGTTTTGTCTTAGGTTTCCTCATTCCACTTTACCTTTTTTAACTTTTTGGTTTTCTGCAAACTGTCTTGATTTCTTACACGATTACTCGCTTACTTACCAAGTGCGTATCATGGAATGCTCTCTCATAAGTTTCAATATAATTATTGTGAATGGTGATAGCTTCAAATTTGTTTTTACTCATCTAATAACTCTCTGAATAAAAGCTTCTTTTGGTGGAAAAGAGTATTATTGAAACTTCTAAATTGATTAGTGAAAATTATAAGACTAATTCTTGGTTCAAAGATCTGATGAATTATTTGAAAACTAAAACTTAAGGTTTCTCTCTTTAATTATATTCGTGTGATAAAACATCAGGCACCCTCGATGAATTTCTTCGGACATTGGTTCTTTTGTCTGCTATTGAAGCCTCAAAAGTAGTGAATATACGAATGACAATCTTGTCTAAAAATAAGACTAACATATATTTTGTTGAGAAAAGTGTGTAATGGAAAGTTCTATAACAAATTTTTTTATGTATTAGTGCACCTAAATTACTTCGGTCTTTACTCTTTATGTTCTAATCCATGTCTTCCTGTGCTCCTTCTAATTAAGTTCTAACCCTAATTAACCTCTTGATTTCAAGCCAGCGCCTTTTTAGGTAGGCCTTGGAACTTTGTATTAACTATTATAGACAAGTTTTGTTTCTTGCAATATGAAAAATCTGATCATTTGTTCTTTTCCTACCTGATGTCTTATCAGGTTTAGTCTAATATTTATGTTTAGTTGAGTTTTTTTGTTGTCTTATCGTATGGTGGTCAAGTTCATTATTTTCAACATGTTAACTGTTTAAGAGATAAGCGGTTTAAAATTTTTGTCATATTTTCTAACATGCTGTTATGTGATCTATTTAGTTGATGCGTAATAAAATTTTGTTTAAAAGAGGTTCTTTTGATTTGATTAGTGTCTTGGAACTTGTTAAAGTTAGATCTTGGTCTTGGTTTATGACAAAGATGGAGAGTGTTCGATATATTTTTTCATATTGGTGTATGTGTCCTATTGAGTGTATTAAGACTTGCTGTTAGTTTTATTTTTAGTTGAATTTTTGTATACGCGTTAGAGTACCCCTTATACTCTTTTTAATATATCTTTGCTTATAAAAAAAAAACTATTATAGACAAGAAGTAGCATTCATATCAACATCGTCAATTTTGGCTGCATTAATACATTGCTGTAAGATTATTACTGTCCTAACGGTCTTTGTGAGTTTCTTCCTGGAATATCAGCTTCATATGCATAAGCGACCAAGCCCGCACAGCACATTGACCTGCAGCTAGAGTTCTAGTACTTCACAACTATGGTCATTTATGATTTTAAGTTTATAAAGAACTAATTCTAATTTTTTTGAATTTTGAGGCAGCTCAATTAATAGGGTTGTGATACATGTAAGGAGAGCGCTAGGGTTCGAATCCGCAATGCACTCAGTCTCCCTTTTTCATCCCCTCCTAATGGTTTGTGGGCTTCTCCAAGGGCCCACCCCCTCCCATGGACCAAAGAAAAAAAGAGCCCACCCCCTCCCATGGACCAAAAACAAAAAAGACAGTACATATGATTTACCTAGCTAATTATGATGCATATCATTGATCATCATATTGCAGTTCACCTATGTAACCTAACTTCATCTCCCTCGTTCTTAACAGTTGATTAAACTTTTCTCTATTGTGTGAGATAAAATTGGGTATAAAAAATCAGCGGCCTATAAATTGACCCATTTAACCTGTGACCTATGTCGGTTAAAAGCAGTCATTTTGTAAATTCATTTAAACGTTGGTTTATGAATTCAGTTTGTTTAACTCAAAGGTTAAACAAGTTGGGAAAAAAATCAAGCTCTTTTAAACTCAATTCCTTTTTCCTAGCTCTTACCTAATAATACCTAATAATAATTAAAAAAAAACTATAGCCGAATAGACTCTAAATTATTGCAAAAGAAAGAAAAGAAAAAACCAAAGTCTTTCCCAACCTCCCAAACTATCTCAGCCTCACCTGACAGTTCTTACTCTTTGAAAGTCTCAACCCAATGTGAAATGGAAAACCTAGGAAAGAAACCACAAACCAGCCTCTCACTATCTTAGCCTCATTCTGTTAACCTTTTTCGCTTTGAAATACTTCCCTCCAAGCTCTGCTTCTCCACTTTCACCACCTTCCCCTTCCTCTGCTGCCGTCATGTTGCCGTCCAGAAATTTAATGGCTGATGCTGATGCTGATGCTGTCTAGAGGAGAACAACCATTTAAAATGCAAATTGACCCAGTCTGACTAGTTTAAAAGTAGCCCATGACGAATCGGATTGAGTTGACCCGTATGCTCAGCTGTGGTTTGACATGTGGAATATTGGAATGACTTACATGCACCTAAAAAAATATGGTGAATCCATAAACCATGCTTACATAAATGATTTTAAAGACTAGTAAACGGTAATGGTTGAAAATTAACACCTATAACTTATACTACAGGTAACCATTGATTTTATGTATTTTATCATAGAGATATTATTATGCCCTTAGTGCTCCTATTATTAATTCACATATGTTTCTATCTTGCTTCTTTTTCTGCTAATATTTTATCGATTTCTTACCATAAGAAAAATCGAAAAGCAGAAACATTACAATGACATACTTTAAATTTTTGAAAATAAGAATCTTCAAAGACATAGTGAAGTGTACTTTCACTTGGCAATTGCTTAAAAACATAGTGAACTTATCCCTTCTTACAAGAAGAAGAAAAAAATGCTACACAATACGGATAATAAAGTTAGAATAAATTTGATAATTGAAAAAATTAGAATAAATTTAAATATATGTTATAAATAACTTCAATGTTTTTTATTTTTATGTAACAACTTCAAGTTATGACAACAACTTTGAGTAAATTAAAAGATATCCAAATACATTAATAGATAGACTAAGGCTTAAAAAAATGCCGTTGCAATATTGCAGCTCCGAACGCTATCCCGACAACAATACTTTTGCTTTTGCTGCAGTTTACAATAATATTATTTATTTTGCAATTTTTCGCAATTGCAGCAACATCTGATCATTCATTATTAGCCGATTGCAACAACAATTTAGAACTTAGATGACACAGTAAAGTAAAGTGAAAAGTGAATTTTGATCTACACCTCTGATATAATGAACAACCATGGAAGGAAATTGTTACTTGGGAGGGTTTTACTTAATCAGCATCTCGATCCAGAAATAGAAATATCTTGATAAAAGACAAAAAAATGAACAACCAGGGATTTAACATGGTACGATAATTTATTCGTGGCATGAGAACCTCAACTAGAGAAAGAATAGTGCGTTAAGAAACCATAATTAATGATCATAAAAAATTTTCACTTTCAAGGGAATATAAAAGAGAAAAAGCTTCAAAACGCTGTGCTCAGAGGTTGAAGGGCATCCTGTCACAAGAGGATAGCACTGGCTATGGCTATATTCATATCATATATGTTCATATATGTACCACAGCTGGTGCTATCTCTCTTGCGACAGGACACCATCAACCCCTGCTGTTCCCTGTCTTCCTTTGCTTTCACACATTACTTGTTGCCAACAAGGTATGCGCATATGTATATAAAGACGTCGGGGTAGTGTGTGCTATATAGTGTGAATTGTCTTTCTCTTTTTCCTTTTCTTTTTCTTAACCATCTGTATGAATATTGCTGCGAAGTTTCCTGCAATTTGGAAGGACTTTTGGAAAATAAAAAAATGATGCAAAGGTTCCAAGTTTGGAGGTTTAATTCAACCTCATCATTTCCCTCAAGAAACTTACAAGCAGCTTACACGGATAAATTATAAAGACAATTGAAGAGATTCATGAGGTTCTAGGAAGTGTCCCTTGTTTCACTATGTATCACAATGAAAGGTGACAGCTTGTTTGTGAATAGGTCATTACTTAGTCAATGGTAAATAATGGAAAAAACTGTTCCTTGTGGAATAAATATTTTGCATGCATATTCAGGAGGAGGAATAATATATATGGGTTTTTTTTCCCTTACAATTATGGGGGTTTAAATTTATGACTTCTTGCAAACTATTCAAAACACTTATCACTAGTCCTATTAGCATAAGATTTTTTACAATAATATCCAATCTTGGCTGGATATGCGTATAGTATTCTGCCACCAACAGCTTATCCTGTGTTGGCAACATGACAAAAGGCTATTATGGCCGATCCTTTTGTAGCCACAGTTACTGTGGCTCCAGGGCTCTAAAAAACTCTGAAGAATTTAAATAGATCCTTATATTTTAAAATTTGTAATTGAGAACTCTAAAGAATTTTTAATTGAGTCCCAAAATGAGGTTTTAGGAATCCAATTAAAGTTTTTTGAAATTATAGAGACACATGTACAAATTTTAAACTATAATGATCTATTTAAATTCTTCTAAAAAATATTGGGACTAATGGGGTAATTTAACCTTAATAGGTTATCACCCTTTACAAATGGAATAATATTACTCATATACATTTATACACATATTATTTTATATTTACACAGTTTCATCATTTGATTATATCTGACTTACTTATTTTTTACACAATTACATGATTTTGCCTCCATAACTCACATCTAATGATGTGCATTGATGTGCATAAAACATTATTCTTACATATGCCAAGTACCATTTCATACACTGGTATATGGAAGTACGGAACTTCCCTTTTTGTATGCATATATTAGCCCAAATTGATGAGAAACTCAATGAACAATACTATATATCACACTAGCGCAACCGAAAAGGAAAAAAAAGTATCACACTAAATAATATAAGATTTTTCCTTTAACCGCGGAGCTAACACCATCGGTTGGCCAGTTTGGATGATTTGTTGTCTTATTTGTAACATCCTATTCAATTTTCAAGCTTTTAAATGGCCAAATGAATCAGTGAACTCCCATCGAGCCTTTTTATCCCCCATCACTTTCTTACTTGGATCAGAAACTTCGAATGTGTGGTTGACTTACCAGTTAGCGTTTTTTACCAGCTCCTGTATATCATAGCGGGGATTAAATGAATGGTATTCTGTATCACGTTTCAGGTTAGCGGTTTATGAGTAATTTAACTCATTAAAATTGGATTCTAATATTTACGAGTAGTATTAGATAAGTAAATTTATCTATTTATGATGAATAGATCTCTCACAGAATCTTTCGTAGATATGAAAATAAATTATATCCTTTGTAAATAGAGAAATCAATTATAAAAGATAATAATCACATTAAATTCTTATCTTAATTAATAGGATTCAATTCATATTTAACTATAATTCTTATCAATCAAGACGTTCCTATAAATATCACATGAGGTAACAAATGTATACATCGAATTCTAAACACTATCCATCTTATGTTTAGTCTAACTTGAGCGTTAGAGTATCTTTTGCAAGTATCCACTTCCTTACACCACCGTCGCAACTATTGTGCATCGAAAGAATCCACTTTTGTAAACCTAATTTAAGTATTCATCTAAAACTCATTCCGAACAAATGGATATGCCATCACAATCATGTTTTTTACATGAAGGTTTAGGGATACTAATGTTGCTGGTGAGGCCATTGCATCTATGACTGCTAAACTTGCTGAATAAATTCTGCTATAAATTCTGCTCTCTCAACTCTCTAGCTGTCTATCTCCTCTCTTTTGTAGTTACTATGTGTTTCATTATGTCAAAACCTAATGCTGATTTTGGTTTCACATCTTGATATTTAATACTAAGAACTAAAAAGTTGGTTTTTCTTGTAAGTCTATTTTCAATCTTTCCCCTACCATGGCGCCACCTACCACACTGGCTATATACTATATATGATGTCAATGTCACCTCTGGATTGGAAGCTAAGAAAATAAAGACCAACCTTGATCAGAATCTTCGCAAATTAATCATCTTTATTAGTTTTGTATTCACGTGAAGCACAAGAATTTCATTTGGAGAGATAAATTAATCATCACCTTCATAATAAAGGCACACATATATATAATGAAGAGCTCTAATGAAGAGCTCTAATTATTATCCTACAGCTTGATGTGATGTAAAATTACACATATTTTTAAATTTTATTTATTAATATTTTTATTTGATTTGATTTATTTTATTTTGATTAATTTTATTTAGATTTTAATATTTTTTCTATTTTATAGTTCTACGTGTATTTTTAAGTAAATTTAGAAGATTTTGGATTAAATTAAGAGATCTTGAAGATAAAGTTTTAAAGAGATTTTATCGAAATCTTAAATATTATCAAAAACTTAAATTAATGGTGGAAGACTCAAAACTGATTCTGATTGAATTTTTATCCTTATATATAAAAAAAAAATCAAGAAGTTGGAAACCAAATAAAATTGGGTGTAGTGCAAGTCACTATTAAAAAAAAAAGGATAATAGCAAACACACGAGAGGAGGGTAGAAACGCAACGAGAGCAACACATGAGCACAACGCAGAGCAAGTTAGAGGAAAGAGAAGAACGCATACCAATTGAGTTTTTATTATATTTTGTTCTCCTATTTCCTATAATGAGTATAATGAAATTTTCTATATCATTAGTTAATTTTATCACGAATTAAATTTTTTTTAGGAGTTTTGATGTAACTTGAATATTTGAATAGTTACACTTGTTGAATTGATTTTCTTCATCTATGGAAGAGTTTATTATTATTCTTAATTTATTTTTATTTGTATCTTGAAAACATACCAGAAGGAAATTTCTTTAATTTGACATAGGTAATAAACTCTATGAGTATATAATCGGAATGAGAGTAAAGATTTGTCTTGTGAGAGATTGTGTTAATTAATCATAGATCTTAATGAGTTGATTAATGATTGTTATTGATATTAAGAAATAGGTAATAAGTGTTTTTTTCAATATGTCTAGTATGATTTGGAATAGAATATTAAATAATTTAAGATTTTCACTCCTTGCATGAGATAATTAAAATTAGATTATCAATCAATTAAGTTAAATAAAATTAGTTCAAAATACCTTAGTTTAATTAATATTGTTTTCGTCTCTTGTTAGTTCTTGTCTCTTGAATTTAGTTAATTAGTTTTAAATTTTCTTTAGTTTTAATGTAATTAAAATCTCTTTTGATAATTTAAATAATAGTAGAATTAATAAAATTTTGGTAATTAGTAAACACTATCTATGAGAACAATATCTTTTCACTACTTTTATTACTTGATTAATTTTGTACACTTGTGAATTTCCCTGTCACAGCTCATCTCATGAAAGATTCTTCAGAGTATATGCTTAACCAGTTGAGGGTATTTTTTTAAAATGAATTCATCAAATGGCACAAAGAACCACTTTTAATTCTGAGATTTCCGCCTCCAGTTGGCTCTAACAACATTTATAACTTCTGACTGGATAACCATCATTAATTCATTACAATTTCTGGCTCGTCCCAAGGGAAGCTTGTTCAATTATCCTGCAGATAGCTTTTGCTATTATATGATTGAAAGAGAACGGTAAAAGAAAAGGACACAAAAGATTAACATGAATTAGTCAATAGATGCCTTACATCCACTGGAAAGAGAGAAAGAAACCTTATAGACTGCGTCATAGAACTAGCATTTCATGGAATATATTA
Source organism: Ormosia semicastrata (assembly GCA_029884595.1). NCBI lineage: Eukaryota > Viridiplantae > Streptophyta > Magnoliopsida > Fabales > Fabaceae > Ormosia > Ormosia semicastrata. Next base: position 6,280,730 of record JAQQTO010000021.1, on the reverse strand, counting down.
ATATCTCATTTGGTGCAATAATGAATTTGTTAACATTCATAATGGAAGGTCGTCACTTCAATTCTATAGAAAATAAATCATTAATCTTAAATTAATGTAATGACTTGATTAATAGTTTGACTTATTCAATATAATTCCAAATTTAATTTGTTATCATCAAAACCTGAATAGAATTTTCTTCAAATCAATATTGTTCGTCCTAAATCAAGCCCTTCCCTGATTTCGCTTCATAATGTCAAAGCATACATCAATGATATATGTGGGGGAAAAATTCAAGGAGGAATAACACATGCAGATCCATGAAGAACTTATAAGAACAAGATATAGAATCTATCTGTGTTATTGTCACCAACAAAGATTACTGATCAATCACAAGTGCCATCAAAATCTCCGCATGTGATGCCAGTCCATTTACATCTTTTCTGGTTACATTAAGCCAGCGCTGCTTGTTTAGTGTCTGAGGTACTTTGACAGGCAAAATAAATAATAAATAAATGGATAACAGTAAAAATGAAAGCACAAGCAAAATGCAAGAGGTTCTTACATACCTTGGCTCTAGCTCAGACAACATAGGAGATGGTAGTTATGGACTTGAAATTGTGCAGAAAGTGCAGGGGCTTCAGCCGAGGAGAGATGACAACTTCTGCTAAAATTGGCTTTGCACCGTATTCCATTAAAAACAGAAGGCGTCATCTCTCCTGCGACAGGAGTCCCTATACACATTTTCTTCTATAAGCCTTTCTCTGCTACTTCTCATGCATGCTTCTATTCTTTGTTCAAAGAATTGCCATATTTATAAGGGAGATGGGTCTGAGTCTCTTGCGGATGCCCAAATCAACTAAGGTAGGTTAGGTGCTATTCGGTGATGGCATTTACACATAAACCTCGAGAAAAGATTATCACTTTGATGATTAAATATAAAAACACCAGTTATTAACAATTGTTTTAGGATTACGAGTAAAGATATTCTTCATAGATTTTCTAATGATAATATGATTTGATTATGAAGTTGTCAACGGGGGCGAAAACAACTGCAAATGGTGCAGGAAAACTCTCCAATAATATGATATGCCTGTTATTCTTATCCTCGTGTCTTAGATTGACGTCATTTACATGACCAACCAACGAAACGTAATCGATTTATAAATAAATAATAAAAATGTTATAATCACAAACAGCCAAGTGTCCAATCATATTAAAAATGACAAATTTTTTTTCGCCGAAGATAGTTAAAATTTATTAATGAGAATGAAGAGAGAACCAAATTCCCAAACCAAAAGAAAATTGGCGTGTGCTCAAGATTTCCAACAAACTTGGAAGAATGGTTTAAGGCGCCTTTCACGCGCCACTAATCAAAGGAAATGTGTTTAGTGCATAACCTACACAAAGCACAATTTTCCTTTTTCTTACTCAAATACAAACACCTATATCCTATAAACAACTCAATATCCATAAGAGAAATCTTTGTATAGCACAAATTTATCAAACAATTTTTTTTCAAATTGCAAATCTCACTTATGTTTTGCAAGTGTAAATCTGACTCTTATTTGTTTAGAGTATCTACTAGTCTTTGTTACGTCAAGTTCTTCTTATAGTTCCTTTTCGTTGGCAGTATACAACTTTGTCATCATTGTCGTCGTCGTCGCCACTATTATCTCCGTCGCCGTAGGCCCCATCATTGTTAGCAGGCAAGATCACTAATCTGGGAAATGCCATTGGTATCGACTAATCACCACCAAAAGATCTCTTCAGATCTTGATGTCGTGGCCATTGAGGAACGTGACAACAGCGTCGACAGTTCTTGGATGGTGTTGAGCACTAGGTTTCTTAGGTTATGCGAAGATGATGAGGTTCACTCTGCTAGCAGCAGTTGGTGGCACAGGATGAAGGTTGTAGAGTTGCCTCGTTTCTAAGAGATTGGGGCGCAACTTTGGCTGTTCTTAGGAGTAAGGGAGACCCTCAAAAGGGATGGTGGCCACCTAGTGCAAACAGAGCTGCACACATAGAGCAGCGCTAGGAAACCCTAGCAAAGCAACCCAAACAACAAAGGAAGTATCCTTAGTTTTGACATTTTTTGTTACTAAATAACTATTAAATCTCATTGTGCTCTCTACATGAGGTAGGACATTTTTATATATTTTCAAATAAATAGATAATCATCCTCAATCAAAATAATAACAGTTTCTAGATAATACCAAATATATATGCCTATTTAAGAAAACTCTAAAAAAAGAAAAATAAAGCTAAAACAGACATAAGGGTAAAAAGAAAATGTCTCTACCCTTTGACATAGACAAGCCAATTTCAGTGATAAAATCTGAGGCTTTTTATGCTGATTTGCATAAAGTCTATTTTGAACCTTAATTAGTTCTAATGAGACTAATACTTTTATTAGCATATTAGACTAATACTTTGATTAATATTAGTCTCTTCCAAATTATAAGATGAGGACAAAATTTCGCAAATAAAATTCCAAACCAAAATCTGGCAATGAAGAAACCAGATTTAGCAAGGAAATTCTAAGGGAGGGAGAAAAGATACCCAAAATCATCATATCCAAATAAGAGATAGTGGAAATAAAAAGAAAACTAAGAAGGAATAAACATAAAGAGGACGGCAGTCACCCACAGAAAGCAGGAAGAAAAAAAAGTTGAAAGGGAAGGGAAAGATGGAAGAAAATAACAGAAAAAAAAAAAAACTCTCACAGGAGAAAAGAACACACTAAAAAAGTATGCCAAAGAGAAGATCATGATGTAATTAAAGTAAAAGAAGCAGCCCATAATGCTAGAGGAAAAATTGAAACACAGTGTTAATATAAAATGCAAGAATTCATCGAATTCTATTAAAGAACTCCATAGATTAAGAAATTGTTACGGGGTGAGCAGGAAGATTTTGATAAAATAAAATAAAAAAAGTTAGGAATTTGTACAACTCGAAAAGAAATAAGCTATAGCGACAGCAGCATAACAAGGGGGGGGGGGGGAGTGAAAGTAAATTAAACAATAACTACCCTGGCATCGCTAAGCTGGGCATCTTGGAGTACCTAATAAGTAATTAAATATCTCATAAATTGTTAGATTATTAGATACATCCTGATTGGTCACCTCTTACTTAACTCATTTATATGCATTACCCTTTTGAGACAAAAATATACTTGCATATACGTATATGCCAAATTCTCTCTTTGAAAAATATGTTTTAAACACTTAAAATGTGACATTCTATAAGATACTATATTTATATGTGAGTGTAATTTTTTATTTTCATATATTGTATATAAAATTGAAATAATTAACTTGTGTCTAAATGTAAGTTAGATATCTTAGAGATGTCCTATTTAGAATGTACAAATATCGGAACTCTTCTCTCTTTCTCTTGGACATATTTAATGATTGGTCAAATTGTCAAAGTCAACTAATTATGGTTTGAACAGCAGGTAAATGTCGGAGATTATGGAGCCCATTTACATGGTCCTGCAAGACTTCAAGTCATATACATAGCGCAAAACATAAAGAAGAAAGATAAGATTTAAGAGGTGTCTGAACCTTAATGGGAAGATTTGGAAGTAGTTTTGTAAGCCACAAATATGACAGACAAAATAATATTCTTCGTTCTTTATTTTATGACTTGTGATGCGTTGGGGAAATGTGTCCAAAAGGACAACCTGGTCGCTGGAATCGGTGAGACGATTCTTCAGTCAATTCTGTCTCTGAATCATTTATTTTATATTCTATAGGCTTGAACGGTTGAGATCTAAAGGACGTGGATGCTCTCTAATCCTAGGGCTTAGCAGGTGCTGATTAAAAAAAGAAAAAGGAAAACAAATTCATGTGGTCATGGGAGAGTGGATGAGAATGGGCTTGACAAATGGCCAGTCAGAAATTGGGTTGGGTCATTTAGGTTGAAAACTGGACCGGGGAGTTTTAATTTCTTGTTGATTTTGTTTTGGTTTACTTTTACTTTTCTTCTTTTATAAACCTAAGAGAATATTTCTAATCAGCATTGAAATTAAAACGCAATGAAAGAAGATTTTTGTTGAAATAAATGTACTGTGTATTTATATATACCTTAGAAGTTACAAAACTACTTAGAAAAAAACGTAATTGAAAATTTTTACAACCTTTAAATATAAACAATTTAAATCTTGAAAATTTAATCTGAGAATTAGATATCTCTTCTATTATCAATGTGTATTAATCCGAGTAAAAAGCGTTAGGTCTTTTAAATATGTAATTTTAAATTTGATTTCAAGATTTATATGTATAAAAATAATATTGTTAAAAAAATCTCTATTTAAGTACTTGATCATAATTTTAAAAAATTAGTCTCTTACTTATGAATAAAAGATACTCCAAGAATATATAAAACCTAAATATTTGACTGTTTATTTGAAAGAAAATGATTTCTGACTTTTTTGGAGAACTGTAATATATATAATAAAAAAAGTGTAGTAAGGGTTGATTGTTATTGTTGTTGTAATGTCAATATAAATTAAAAGTTCATTCACTTAAAAGAAAATTCATTAAAGGTACTTATTCTTTTTTTAAATTCTAGAAAGTTTAGAAAACTGTCTGGTGTTCACAACATGAAAATTAGTTAGATTGGCTTCTCAACTTTAAGAGACTTCAAAATTTTGAACAGCTAATTAAATATAATCGTTAAACTACCAACTTACGCTAATTGTATTGAAATTGCGATTATATGTAGGGTATGAGCCGTGGCATGCACCACACAGCTGGTTTGATCTCTCTTGTGATTAGACCCTCTGAAAATGTTCTCGTCTTCCTTCCCGAGAAATTATTTGCATTTTTCATTTTTGTCTACTTTTGTATTTGTTTTTGTTTTGTTATTTTTTGGTTTCGCAATTTTAGTAAAAATAATTGCGTGGAAGTTGCCAATTATTTGCTGTGCTTTTGGATTATAAAATAAATACTCATAAGATTCCAAGTTAGAAGATTGAAATGGAAAGGAAACTCATTATTGGGCTTTTAGACCATTTTGTCCTAAGGGGTAAAACTATTTATCGAATTACTATCGTGAATGTCATACTTTTAGCTACATAGGTATTTTTTTTCGTTCTAAGTAGATAATGTCAGAGGAGATGACGCTATCAATAGAAAAGCGCCAAAGTACTGATTGACGCTATTCACATGATAACGCCAACACACATGGCGTTATCCACGCGGTAATGCCAAACGTAATGGCGTTACCACGTGGATAATGTCACATCTGTTGGCATTATCAAGTGAAAAGCGCCAAGCACTTTGACACTTTCCTGTTGGACGTCCTATTTAAGCAACTCTCCCCTCCTCCCACCAGCCAAGTTTCTCATTTATCAGATTTTCACATTTTCTCTAGACTTTTTCTCTCACTAAACTCTCTCCAAAACCCTCCGTTGACTATTGTTTGTGGGTTGACATAATTGGAGTTTAGGATTTGCTAGAAGATGGGAGGATATTTTGTGCATACGTCAGAGATAAGCTCTAACATCAGTGGTTCATCCGTGATGGGGAGCAAATGAGGTGCACAAATTTCTTCTGAGAAGTATGGATGCGGACAATGGGCTTTGGTTGATATCTTGAAGAAATATCCTCACCCATCACAGTCAAGGCCTTCTTCTGATCTCCTTCACAGACCATCACATTCTGACCTTGGCCCTTCTCATTGATATGGTCATCACACTTAGATTAATTTATCTACCTTTCATTACATTTGCTTAATATGGGATGACTGTATGTGTATGTACTTATGTTTCTATTATGCATCTTGTACTCTGTTGATTTGAAAATCAAAATATATATGAATATGTTTCATTAGACAAGATGAAGTACTTTTGAGAACGTCTAATTTTTAGGAGATATTCTGTCAAATTTTCTATAGAATCAGAATGTTTAGACTATTAAAGTTAATTGATTTTTATAGGCTTGCTAGGATGGTATTCTAGCTCATGAATCAGTCATGACCCTTGTTTTGAGTGGTCACAAATTCATCATACGTTATTGTGACATACTTATATTGTTTATACTTTTTTTTAACTTAATCGTAGGTCACAAGTAAATTATAAAACAACTTTGTTTATCGTATTCTAACAAAGCAGTTGAATTTCATTAATCACATTATAATAAACTAAACAATTACATCATGGTTGTGAAACAGTTGGTTCACACAATTAATCAGTCTCAATCCCATATATATGCCAAACAACCCATAGCAAATAAAACAAAAAAAATTCGCACTTACTAGTTTTCATTTTTTCAATTCTTCCTCATACAACACAATTCTATTCCTAAGCTCCCTAATTTCTTTCTCATTCATGTTAATCATTTCATCCACTATTTCAGATTTATCATCCAACCATTGAAAAAAATCACAGGTCTGTTGTTTATCTCTCCATAAAGGACATGTAAGAAATCGACGACCATAACTCTTTGTCTTCTTCGAAGTATAAATCAAAGCCTATTGTTCGCATTCACATTTCTCAGAAAAAAATTGTGCACCTCACAAAATCTCCTCACATCTTCTAGCAAACCCTAAATCTCAATTGTGTCGACCCACAAGCAACAGTCAATGGAGGGTTTTGGAAAGAATTTAGCGAGAGAAAAAGTCTAGAGAGAATGTGAAAATCTGAGAAATAAGAAACTTGGCTAGTAGGAGGAGGGGGCGTTGCGTAAATAGGACGTCCAATAAGGAAGCGCTAAAGAGCTTGGTGCTATCCATTTGTTAATGCCAATAGGCGTGGCGTTATCTACGTAAACACCATTACGCTTGGCGTTATCATGTGGAAAGCGTCAAGTGCTTTGTTGCTTCCCTATTGATAGTGTTATCTCCTCTGGCGCTATTTACATGGAACGAAAATAATAAAAAAATACCTACGTAGCCAAAAGTGTGACATTCTAATAATATGTTTCAAAATAATAGCAATTTGGTAAATAGTTTTGCCCATAAAGGCAAAATGGTCAAAAAAAGCCCACAAAGAGTGACTCGCACTACACTTGTTTTAGTTGATTAAGCCATTACATAGTCAATTGATGGAAAATGAAGTTTCCTTGTGGAAATTACAGAGTTATGCATACATTATATGCAGCCTAAATTGTAGTTGTGTTATTGTATTGTTAAAAATTTAAGTATGAGTTTCAAGTTTTATATTATTTAAAAATGAACAAGATAAAAACTTTATAAGTTGTTGGAAACATAAACTTGTCTTAAAATTTTGAGTTAAAATGTGATATCTTATCTATTGTTGTGGTGTCTGGCCCATCATCATCCCTATCCCATAAATTAATTGGAATTGGTTGAATCAAGTCTTTTTCAAAAGTAATTTCTTCTAAAATTACTTATGTTACGTTTGGTGTAAAAAATGAAATTCTATGAAATAAGAATAGGAATAGAAATGAGAATCTTATTCTAATTTCATAGTTTGGTAATATGTGATACAATATGGAATAGAAAGCAATTCTACAGTATAGTTTATGAGATATAATATGGAATAGAATTTAAATTGATTTAAATAACATAATTATCCTTAATAAAAATATAAAAAAAATTACTTTTTTCTTCCCCTTATATCTTGCCCCGATCACTCACTCACTCACACACACACACACATATAATATTATATAATTTGTGTTTTTAAAAATAATGTTTAAGATTAATTTTTTTATAACAAAATCATGATAATATTTTTTCATCAATTTTGATAATATTATTTTACTCTATTAGATAAAAGTAGAAGTTTCTATCATTTCCTTCATGCGCAGGGTGCATGAAGTTTGAATGTTGGATTTAGGTTAGATGGAGTTAAATAGATTATGTTTAGGTAGATTATTGATGAGTAATCTTTATTAATTTATAAATTGAATAAGAGTATATTAGGTAAAAAAAATATAGAATCCTATTCTACAAAAATTTGGAATCTAATTCCCTCCTTTTTTTTAAAAGAATGAAATTTCACAAATTAATTTGTGAAATAAAATTTGGAATAAAAATGTTATTCTATATTTATTTTCATTAACAAATGCAGGAATATTTTGATTTTAGGATTAAATGTAAAATAACATTTCATTCCTTCACATCAAATATAATATTAGAAACATAAGATTGACAAAAACATAAAGAGTAGTATTAGAGAGAGCTTACCAATGTGTGTTGGTCCGAGTGGAAGGGACTCAGGTCCCTTAAGCGTGTTGTATTAGGTTTGATCTTTAGACTCATGTATATGAAAATAACACCATTGGGAGGGAGCTCCGCTTAGGCGCCTGATTGTACCCTGAGAGATTAGTTTCTCACTTATCTAGTGAAGAGATACTCTGGGAAACCCAAAAAGAAAGAGCTTACAAGTGTTCTTCTCCAACCCTAACTTCTCCAACTTAAATATAAGTAGGTTCACTCTAACATTTTCAAGCTAGAAATGAATACTTTAAGAGTGAGAAATACACATTATTGGAGAATTACTTTATAAAAGAAATAAAATTAAAGTATGGAAAGAAAAAGAAGGAATGAAATTATAACGACTAATTTTGCAAAATGAAGGATTTTTTTTTAACTCTCTTAAAATTTCTCATTTCAAAAGAAGAAAAAAGCACAAGGAATGAGATAATAATATTAATTTATTCCTTGTGTTTTTTTAACTTTTTCCTTATCTCAAAACTGTCCAAGCAAAACCTAATAATAAAAATTAGCTATATACTGGTCGTCAATATTGCCCTATATATAACAGCTCACATTGCATAATCAAGCTTGGAATTGGAAATCTTCTAGCCTGCCAAAGGGGGAAAAGTTAGGTTACACATGTGATAATTGCAATCTGATGATGGATTACATGCGTCATAATTAGGTTAATCATATGTAATGTCTTTAATTGGGACAATATTATAAACTTAAATTGCTCATTATTATCAAGTAAAACTGTAAAACTGTAGCTGCAGGTCGTTGGGTGGGGTTGGGCGCTTTATGCATGTGGAGCTGATATATCCCAAGAAGAAAATTAGAAAGCTGCAGAGAAGTTACACCGACAAAGACCATTAGGACATTAATAATCCGATCGATAGCAATGTATTGCAGCCAAAATTGACGATTAGAAAAAGTTACAATAATGCTTCTTGTAATTAATAGTTTATATAAAGTTCCAAGGCCTACCTAAAAAAGGCACTAGCTTGAAATTTCAAGGCGTTAATTAGGGTTAGAACTTATTAGAAGCAGCAAAGGAAAACGTGGATTAATTAGAGCATCAAGAGTAAAGACCAAAGTAGTTTAGGTGCACTAACACATAAAAAAGTTTATTATGGAAGAACGTCCCATCACTCTTTTTTTCAACAAAATATGTGGTCTTCTTTTTAGACAAGATTGTCACACGTATTGGCTTCTTTTTTTTAGGGTTCAACAGCAGACAAATGAATCAATGCCCGGAGAAATTTATCAAGGGAGCCTGATGTTTTAGCGCACACAAAAAATTAATGAGAAAACATAAGTCTTAGGTTTAAAAAAATTTCATCTGATATTTGAACAAAGAATTCAGTCTTACAGTAAATCTGACTAATCTGTCTAGCGGTATTGATAATATTCTTTTCCACCAAAAAATAAGCTTAATGTTGGATTTAAGTTTTAATAATGAATTCTTATTTAAGTCTGAGTATGTGCATATTTAGTAAGCTTAATGTGGGATTTGAGCCATAGCGCTCTCGTTACATGTCTCACAACTTTACCAAGAGAGGTATCTCAAAATTCGATTAATTTGGAATTAGTTCTATATAAACTTAAAATGCCCATGATTGTCAAGTGGAAATCAATTAAGCTGCAAGTCCATGTGCTGGGTGGGTTGGGCTCTTTATGCATATGAAGCTGATATTCCAGGAAGAGACTCACAATGACCGATAGGACAGTAATAATCTTACAGCAATATTGTATTGCAGCCAATATTGACGATTAGAAAATGTGAATATGAATGCTACTTCTTGTCTTAATAGTTAATACACGGTTCCAAGGCCTACCTAAAAAAGGCACGTGCTGGAAATCAAGGGGATAATTAGGGTTAGAACTTAGAAGGAGAAAAAGGAAGCTAGACGTGGATAAGAACATAAAGAGCAAAGACCAAAGTAATTTAGGTGCACCAACACATAAAAAATTTAGAACGTTCCATCACACACTTTTTTCAACAAAATATGTAGTAGCTAGTCTTATTTTCAAACAAGATTGTCATTCGTTTTCACTTCTTTAACATTAAGTGGAGTGACTCAATAGATATATAAATTGTACCTGATAGATTGAAAAAAGTGATGTGAGACTCTTAACGCCCATTTTTCCACAAATGTCTGAAGAGAATAGGCGAGTCTATCAAAGTAGGTAGAAACAAACTTAACGAAGTAGGCGATGGAAATGAGATCTTGGTTCTGATACCATGTTAGATTTTAACATAAAATTAATTGACATTAAGTAGAATGATTCAACGAATATATAAACCGCACTCGAAAGATTGAGACAGACGATGTAACACTCTTAACAAACACTAGATGTTTTATCACACGAATACAATTAATGAGAGAAATTAACCTTAAGTTTTAGGCTTCAAAAAATTCTTCTGATCTTTGAACTAGGAATTATTCTTATTGTAATTTTCACTATTCTGTTTTGAAGTTTCAATAATATATATTCTTTTCCTCTAAAAGAAGCTTTTATTGAAAGAGTTATTCATAAAACTAATTTGAAGCTATCACCATTCACTAACAATTATATATATTGAAACTTACAAGAGGGCATTCCACGATGCGCACTTCCTAAGTAAGGGAGCAATCGTGTAAGAAATGAAGACAGTTTGCAGAAAGCAAGAAAGTTAAAATGGTAAAGTGAGGAAATCTAAGACAGCCACGCAGACTAAAATTCCCCAATGTTAGTCAATATTGTGAATCGTAAGCAACAAACTTGACTAAGTAAACCATATAATACTAAAGCATACTGATCCCTTATATCCTGTCTTTCCCATATATCTCAACTGTTAAACCTCCAACAAGTATGCCCTATAGTATAACTCATTAACCCTAAATACATATTAAATCTAATTTTACTCTTGTGGTAATTAACATCCTTTTCTGCTTAGAAATTAGAATTATATGCAGACATGCGCTAGTGGTGGAGATAGAGGTAAATCATATTTAAATTAAATGGATTACTGTGCCCTATCATTACGGGCTAATTGTCCTTAATCATGGACTTTGATCTCAGTACAAGGCTTTACGGTTTACGGCTCTGTATTGAGTCTCCTGATGAAAAACTTAGACACAGATTCCATATCTCAGACAACGAACTGGGTCATTGACCAATGGAAATGAGTCGTGACTTATAAGTCATATGGTTGGTATAAAAATAATTTTTTCGATTCAAATATTTTGAGGTTTATTTGAAAACTTAGTATGAATATTATTAACTAAGTTATCACAAGTTACATTTGTGAAGATTGAATAAAGGATACAAATATTTTGATTCTTTTAGAATCAAGATTGTTGTGAAATTTGATAAAGTTACTAAAAAAGTGGTATTTTCGATTTCGTCTCAAAAGTTGAAATTCAAAACACTTGTAATTACACTTAGGAATTTTTTTCTGAAGACAGAAGTGAAGATTTTGATCAAGAAATAGTAATTGTTTGAAAATTAAAAATTCAAATTCAAATAAGACATAGTTTGAATTTAAATCAGAAGTTAGCAATAGTTAAGTGTGTAACGTCTAGACAATATAAGAATTACTGTTAAGATTAGGTAATTACTTTAATCTTAGACACTTGTTAAAATCTTGTAAGAAATGTAGTTACTTATGTTGTCTATAAATACTACGAGGATAGAAACTTTTAGAGGTTAAAAATTATTCACTTGCACACATCTCTGAACATGCCCAAGTCACTCTGATGCTACAAGAACAAATTGAGATTAGTTAAGTATGTTTTCATCATGCTTACTTTATGTAGACTTTATAATTTCAATGCAAGTTTAAGATCATTTGATTTTTTTTACTTACTTTCATTTCTCATTCTGCAATTTATCTTTCTATTAAGTTTACATTATTGTACTTTATTTTCTTGAATTTTACTTTTTGTGCCATTTATCTTGATTGCATCAATGTGCTTTCTTTACTTTCGTTTACAATTCTTTACATATTTTACTATTTTATTGTACTTGCTAAATTCTTATTCGATATTCACATTTTTTGTATTTGATCGAAATTCATTCTAACATTAAAAAATAAACTACCAAGAATTTGAGGGTCCTTTTGAGGAAGTAATTATCTTCCAAGATTAATAATTGAAATTGAATTTGTCTGAGACAAAAATAAGATTAAACATATATATATCTATGTTAATTATTCAAGAACATTCATGATTCATGCATTCTCGTCCGGGAGGGGGGGGGGGGGGGCAGTGATTTAACAAAAGGGGAAAATGAAAGGAAAGTGATTGTTACAGAATATTGTCACAGGAAGATAAGCCTGGCTATGACTTGAGCTGTTGGGCACTTATATAATTGCATATGCAAGAACCAAAGCTTGCGTGATGATAAAAATTCTAAACTTGGTCGGTGCTGTTCATGTAAGTGATTTTTTTTTTTCAGCTCAGTACACATCCCTTTCCAAAAGTTATTTCGAGCCAAGTTTTAGCGAGGAAAAGGATGTCCACTACCACAAAATTGGCGAGATTACAATTCTTACAAGTGTGGGAACTTTCCTCGCAAAATGCATACCAATATGGTTCCTATCTTAATATATATAAGGTTAAAATAAAGTTTTTGTTTTTATAGTTTACACTCATTTTTAATTTAATCTTTATAATCTTTTTATTTTCAAATTAATTCTCAAACTTACAATTGTTTTTAAAAGAGTTCTTATTATTAATTTTTATTTTAACACCGTTAATTTAATCTCTAGGAGGCATCTTATAAAGAAAAAAAAAATATCTAAAAGAACATTTACTAAAAAAAAAAACATTTACTTAGAAGAAATAATAATTACTAAAATGAATAAATATTTTATTTGACATTTTACAGATAAAAGAGACATCTAAAGGAGCCTATTAAATAAAGAAAACTTTACTTTGTAAGTTAACTAATAGTATGATATTGGTATTTTAATATAAATTAATGATTGAGACTATTTTAATTTTTTTATAAGTATGAGAACTTATTTAAAAAATATCATATATATGGACTTAATTAAAAATAAATATAAATTATATAGATTAAAACTTTAATTTAACCTTAATATAATGTCAACTAGACCTGACCTCTAAAGCATGATGGAAACACATAGTATAATATTATGTAATGAACAAAATTTGGTTCTAACTTTTTTTCTTTAACCCTTTCTTCTATCATTTTAATCACCTTTCATTTGTTACTTCAAATCTCACTTAATTGAATTAATAGATACATGAATGGTAATTAAATGGGTTGATGGGAAGGGTTGAAGAAAAATAATTGAAATCAAGTATTGTTCTTCTGTAATGTGCGAGTAATTATCTCATTTGATTATACTGCCTCCGATGTTTTTATGAGGCGAGGGAAAAGACAAAGGCTTATGGTTTCCCCACTTTACAATTTTAAACAAATATTTATTTTTTCTTTGTTGGGATTGGAAAAAAATTAAATACATTTGTTGATCTATCATAGAATGTTACATCCGCTAACCAGGTCAAGTTTCTAAGAAACAGCCAAGTCTTTGTTCCTTAATACTTTTCTCGATAAAATTGGTCCAATTTTAAGACAGGATTTTTGTTATTCTATCTCAGATCTGTAAGCAGCGAAAAGGAATTCATATTCACTTTCTTAATGCTTCATTCGCAGGCAAAAGCATCAATACCGGGAAATTATTAATCAAGGAATCATGACAATAGTTAACATCGAAACAACTTTAGCTCTTTATGCGCACATAATAATCACTTGGACGGTCAAGAAAAACAGTGGTTAGAGTTTAAGGGAGTGTTTGTTTCATATTAAATCTTTTCTCCAACAGTTTTTTTCAGCAAAAAAGTTATTGGGTGCATAACCTTTTATGTTTGAGTTTGAAAATGAAAAATATTGATGAACCGTCAATATATCCTATTTTAACGGTTCAATTACTTGGTTTTTTATATTCTTTTTATTTATTTTTAATGAATTTTGTTTGTTAATTTTGTTATGTTTTTAATTTTGTTTAATTGTGTTTTTATTAAGTATTTTGTGTGTTTTTGTTAGGTAATTATACAAAAAGAAGAAATCCCTGAAGATAAATATGTGAAGAATTCTTACCCTATTCTTAGATACTAATTAGAGTTCTAATTGGATACAAAATCTTAGATTGGAGATTGGATAAGGATTCTCAAAGATATTTGATTTGGAGCAAAATTCGGATTCCCGCACTATCCTGACCATTCCTCATTAATTAAGCCATATCTTGAGTTACAGAGATCAGATCGACACGCCGTTTGCGGTGTTGGAAAGCTAACAGAAAATCCTACAACTTCTCTGTTGAGATCAAGGGCAAAATCGGTCATCTAAAGGGTGAGAAAAATCATGCAAGTGAGATACAAAAATTTGTCAGTTTTTCTATAAAAGGGAGAAAACGAGTTTAGCAAGGGAACTTTCTTACATTGAGCACATTGCACAAAAAATCCCTAATCCTAAAAGAGTTGTTTTGCGGTAGCAGACCTTGGAGGGCAATTTCAAAGGAGGATTCTTGAAGGCTTGAAGATCTTAATCTCCATAAAAGGGGTTTTAATTTCTCTTTCTTTTTAGTTTCCCTTTTCCTTTGGGTTTTCTTTCTATGGGTTTGTATTCTGATATGGGTTTGCTTTTATTGAACATGAGTAACTAAACTCATAGCTAGGGTTATGGGGGATCTTGTTTTCCTTATTATTTGGATTTGATTTCTAATTTGATTATGGTAATTTCTTTTTGGGTTTATCATATTGCTTGTATTCTTGTCAGAATTTGATCACTTTTGGCATGTGTTAATTCATTGTTTGACCAGTGACCATCCGCATTCAATGAGTGGATTTATATGGTAAGCTTAGGATTAGATTGGTGAATGACCAAACATCGATTTATCCTACCAATGGAATTGACGGTATGTTAGTTCATCTCTTGAATTGAAGCTTAATGCATTCTTGATTAATTCAACTAAATGACCAAATAGGTTAATTAAATTAGGAATAGAATATTGTTTCATCCATGACCATTGGGATTCAATAGCAAATAAGAGAATATTGGCAAAAGAATTACCTTAATCATAATTGAAAGAAAATCTGAATAATTGGATTCAAGTGAACCTTGCGCCCTAGTCTCTCTCTCATTGATTATCTTTTCTTTGTTTAATTGTTCATTGTTTTTCTCTATTTGTTTATTTTGATTTTATTTTGAATTTCTTCATATACTTTCGATTGTCTAAATAACAAAGGGTTTTACGAATCTAGTAATTACCAATTATTCCTCGTGGGATCGATAACTGGGACTCAAGTCCTATATTACTTGGTGATAAAGTGTACTTGCTCTTAGTGTATTTTACGCGCACCAAGTTTTTAGCGCCGTTGCCGGGGAGTAAGTTTGGTAATATTAGAAGCGAAAAACTCTAGTTAATTTAGACGTCTTTTTTTTTATTCCTTATTTTATTTTTATTTTTATTTTTATTTTATTTTATTTTTATTTTTTAATTAGTTTTCACTTCTTATCTTATTATTTATTTTATTTTTATTTCTTATTCTTATTTTATTTTATTTTATTTTATTTTATTTTTAATTAATTTTTCTCATCCTATTTTATTTTCTTTTTCTTATTTTATTTTATTTTTATTTATTTTTATTATTTTAATTTCTGATTTTATTTTATTTTTATTATTTTTATTTTATTTATTTAATTATTTAATTATTTTATTTTTATTTTTTATTTAACTCTTCACTTCCTATTTCTTGTTTATACTTACTCGATCTCGCTTGATTTGACATTTGATTCGAAATTGAGAAAACATTTCAATGAGTTAAAGAAGCGGACTTTTATTGCAACCAGTAATGTAAGACATTAACAGGATGGAGAGACAACCAGTTGTTGAGGCCAATCGTGAAGAAAGAGCTATCCCAGTAGAGCGAACCATGTTTGAGTACTCTATGCCCACTGCTGAAGGGTATGGAGGAAGTATTATAAGACCAGCTGTGGCGGCTAATAATTTTGAAATTAAACCAGCATTGATCTCCATGATTCAGAATTCAGTTCAGTTTGGTGGATTGCCTTCGGATGATCCTAATCAGCATTTGGCCAGATTCTTGCAGTTGTGTGATACTATCAAGTATAATGGGGTGACAGATGATGCGATCCGATTGCGACTCTTTCCTTTCTCTCTCAGGGACAGAGCGAGTCAGTGGCTAACGTCACTTCCGAGGGGTTCCATCACTACATGGGATCAGTTGACACAACAGTTTCTGGCTAAGTATTTTCCTCCTTCAAAATCTGCTAAGTTGAGAAATGATATATCTTCTTTTGTGCAGTTTGAGATGGACACTCTTTATGAAGCTTGGGAGCGATTTCAGGAGTTGTTGAGGAGATGTCCACATCATGGATTTCCTGTTTGGCAGCAGGTTCAGACTTTTTATAATGGTTTGTCACCTGCAAACCGTTCACTTATTGATGCTGCTGCGGGAGGTACAATATGGAGGAAAACACCTACTGAGAGCCAAGCTTTGATTGAAGAAATGGCGCTGAACAGTTATCAGTGGCAGAATGAGCGCCAGACTCCTAAGAAACAAGCAGGTGTACATGCTGTTGATTCTTCTACTGCAATTTTAAGTCAACTGGAAGCTTTGACCAAGAAGGTGGAGACTTTGATGGTAACAAATAGTGCAGCCCCACCTATCATTTGTGAAGCATGTGGAGGACAGGGTCATACAAGTGCCAATTGTCAAGTTGGTAGTCCTTTTGCCCCCGAGCCTGAAGCAGTAAATTTTGTTGGTAATTCCAACTGGCAGCAGTACAATCCATATTTAAATACGTACAATCCTGGTTGGAAGGACCACCTGAATTTCAAATGAGGAAATCAGAAAGGCTATCACCAGAATCAGCAGAGAGTTCCACCACCACCTCTTGGTTTTCAAGCACCTGCAGAGAAGCCAAGTTTTGAAGATCTGGTTATGAAGTACATACAGAATTCTGATGCCAGAATGAAGAACATAGAGACTCAGATCAGTCAGCTGACTACATTGATGACAGCGAGAGCACCAGGGACATTGCCTAGTACTACTGAGACTAATCCGAGGGAACAGGCTTGTGCAATTTTCCTTAGAAGTTGTAAGGAACTTGATGAGTCCTCTCAAAAGGAGGAAATGCCAGAGCTTAGAGATTCTCTTGTTCAGTCAATGCATGATGAAGAGAAGGCAACTGAAGATGTCCTTGCTGAAGATGTCAATCAAGAAAGAGAGGTTGAGAAGAAAGCACCGAAGTGGCAGAGAGCGAAGAAGGATCGTGAGCAAAGTGCAATTTATGAACCATCCCCATATGCCAAGATCCCATTTCCTCAGAGGCTCAAGCACAATCAGCCAGATCAGTAATTTGCCAAATTCTTGGAGATATTCAAGAAATTTTACTACAGTTGAAAGATCCTTTTAAAGAAGTTACCCCCAAAATTAAAAGATCCAGGGAGTTTTACTATTTCTTGCACTATTGGTAACTCTTATTTTGATAAGGCATTATGTGATTTGGGTGCTAGTATTAATTTAATGCCTTTTTCTGTGTTTAAGAAATTGGGAATGCAGGAACCGAAGCCCACCAACATTTCACTACAATTGGCTGATAGATCCTCCGCTTACCCGCTCGGTGTGGTGGAGGATGTTTTAGTGAAGGTGGATAAATTCATTTTTCCAGTTGATTTTATGGTGCTAGATATGGAAGAGGATGCTGATATTCCTCTCATTCTTGGAAGACCATTTTTGGCCACTTCTGGAGCTGTGATTGATGTACCTCGGGGTGAGCTCATCTTGAGAGTGGATGGAGATCATATGTTCATTAATGTCTTTAGGGAGGCTAAATCTTCCCCAATGTCAAATCTCTATGCCCCTATTAATTTTGTTCAAGCTAAGAAGTAGGAAATCTTAGCTATCAAAGACCCTCCGCCATCATACAGTGTTGATGTTGATCTGTTGGAATGTCAAGCTGCTGAGGCAGATAAAGGTCCTCCTACGATCCTTGCTTCTTCATAGATTGGTCCTTCATCTGTTGATCGAGTGCAACCACCTTGGCCTAGTGGAGTTAAGGTGCAATTGGGACAATCAAGCTCTTTTCCAATTCAAAATTCTGTTGGAAGCAGTCCCACGGCCATTGTTGAAGGGAGGAAGGATTGTTTTGAAAAGAAAAAGACATCCCCCTATTTCTCTTACTTTAAGCCACCTTGATTCATCTGAAAAGGCAACGTCAAGCTAATGACGTTAAACAAGCGCTTCACAGGAGGCAACCTGTGTTTCTTCTTTCTTTATTTTATTTTAGTTGTTTTGTTATTTTTGTTTTTCTTATAGATGTTACTCATGTGTTTTGGGATTTTATTTTTCAGATTGTGTTGCTGCGCTAACTCTTGTGCTTCTCCTTTGCCTGGCATTGAGTCTTTTTCTATCAGGTTGTGTTGTTCTTTTCTTTTCCCATTTTATTTCTTTTTCTTCCACATTGAGGACAATGTTTATCTTAAGTGTGGGGAAGTACTTTTACAATTTTTGTCAAAAAAATTTTTTTGAAGCACTTGAGTATTGTTGGTAATTAAACTGGAATTGTGTGTTGATTTCTTGATTTATTCTGAGCTGATGGAGATATGTTTTGAAGGGAATTTCATTGATCATGAACTGATAATGTGTAAAGCAATATTTTTCAATGAAGTAAAGTGAAATTTAGCATCTTTAGTTGGAAATTAGCCATGTCTGCTTGCTTTTGTTCTCTTTATCAACTCTAGCCAGAAAGTGAGTTTTGAGCCTTAATGATTGAATTTTTCTTCTGGAGTGAGTTTTCTCTTGATTAATGTGTGCTAGAACTTGCTTTGATATCTTGTTGAGGCTTTAATAATTCACATGCATACTTGAATATGATTAAGGCAATTAGGTTTAATTCTTTCTTGACTTCCAGAGTTACATTGTTTAAATAATCCCTTAGTTGCCCCATTTGAGCTTGAAATGGATTTCTTTGAATACCCAATTAAATAATCAGGTTGAATGCTTTGGAGCAATTGATGTGTTGATTGAAAGGTCTTGAAAGGTTGCTTTTATCTTCAAGGGTTAAAAAAAGAAGAAGAAGAAAAAAAGTGTGAAAAAAAGAGAAAAAAAATGAAAAAGAAAGAAAAGAAAAGAATTATTGGTGAAGAATAATGAGAATGTTGGGTTGAAAGTGAGAAGTTGTTATATTCTTGTGCATCATGCTCTATCTGTCATCTTTTCAGTCTGATTCTACTTTATATTAATTTATTCATAAGCATTCTTTACCTTATTTTTTTATCTTTTCTTCCTATCTTCCATTATACCCTTGGCCACGTTACAACCAAAGGAAAGTCCTTTTGATTCTTGTGTTGTATGTGAACTTGAAAGTGGAGATGAGATTGATAAGCAAACCTATGGTATTGCATATTTCAAGAGAAATTTGAGTGATCTCTTTGTCCTTTAAACACTTGAGCGATGGAAAGTTGAATGATCTCAGATGTTTGATGAAGAGAATAATTGCAAGTTAGACTCAAGCCTTTAATTGTTTAAGTGCTAAATGATCTTACTTGATTGGATTTGATTATTGTACTTGAATTTCTTTTAATTGTGAAATTTTTCTTTGATTCATATTTCTTGATGTTGTGTTTGATCTTGTTGTTGATTCCTATTCTTTGCTTGAGGACAAGCAAAGCTCAAGTGTGGGGGAGTTAATGAACCGTCAATATATCCTATTTTTACGGTTCAATTACTTGGTTTTTCATATTCTTTTTATTTATTTTTAATGAATTTTGTTTGTCAGTTTTTTTATATTTTTAGTTTTGTTTAATTGTGTTTTTATTAAGTATTTTGTGTGTTTTTATCCTGACCATTCCATATTAATTAAGTCATATCTTGAGTTACAGAGATCAGATCGACACGCCATTTGCGGTGTTGGAAAGCTAACAGAAAATCCTACAACTTCTCTGTTGAGATCAAAGGCAAAATCGGTTATCTAAAGGGTGAGAAAAATCATGCAAGTGAGATACAAAAATTTGTCAGTTTTTCTATAAAAGGGGGAAAACGAGTTTAGCAAGGGAACTTTCTTACATTGAGCACATTGCACAAAAAATCCCTAATCCTAAAAGAGTTGTTTTGCGGTAGCAGACCTTAGAGGGCAATTTCAAAGGAGGATTCTTGAAGGCTTGAAGATCTTAATCTTCATAAAAGGGGTTTTAATTTCTCTTTCTTTTTAGTTTCCCTTTTCCTTTGGGTTTTCTTTCTATGGGTTTGTATTCTGATATGAGTTTGCTTTTATTGAACATGAGTAACAAACCCATAGCTAGGGCTATGGGGGATCTTGTTTTCCTTATTATTTGGATTTGATTTCTAATTTGATTATGGTAATTTCTTTTTGGGTTTATCATATTGCTTGTATTCTTGTCAGAATTTGATCACTTTTGGCATGTGTTAATTCATTGTTTGACCAGTGACCATCCGCATTCAATGAGTGGATCTATATGGTAAGCTTAGGATTAGATTGGTGAATGACCAAACATCGATTTATCCTACCAATAGAATTGACGGTATGTTAGTTCATCTCTTGAATTGAAGCTTAATGCATTCTTGATTAATTCAACTAAATGACCAAATAGGTGAATTAAATTAGGAATAAAATATTGTTTCATCCATGACCATTGGGATTCAATAGCAAATAAGAGAATATTGGCAAAAGAATTACCTTAATTATAATTGAAAGAAAGCCTGAATAATTGGATTCAATTGAACCTTGCACCCTAGTCTCTCTCTCATTGATTATCTTTTCTTTGTTTAATTGTTCATTGTTTCTCTCTATTTGGTTATTTTGATTTTATTTTGAATTTCTTCATATACTTTTGATTGTCTAAATAACAAAGGGTTTTACGAATCTAGTAATTACCAATTATTCCTTGTGGGATCGATAACTAGGACTTAAGTGTAAATCATAGTTCTCTAGGGTTCAATAATAGAAAACTATCATGCACATCATAAGGATCTTAGAATCTATGATTCTCACATAAATATAAATGGTAGTGGCACTTACTTTGATCCATAATCAAATTGCAAGATGAATCCTTCTTTGCCCAATCTATTTCTTCCTTTTTGCTTCTTTCTCACACCCTTTCTTGATGGCAATGGTTCAGAGAACTTTCTAGGGAGAGACAGAACCATTGGTGATCATAATGTATGTAACTCCCATCAAGTTACCACTATTTATAATTATTTATCAACTTCTCATATTAACCAATAGGTCCCTTTACTTTCATTAATTTATATATAGGCCCAAAATATTATATATTTCACATGAGTCACACATAATAATAAATTATTATTTTCTAACATTCTCCCACTTGACTCATGTAACTTAATAATACATCAATCATGATGTGTATCAAAGGACCTTACATACATTGGTTCCATCATTAGTCATAATCAAGAATACAAACTAATAAGAGTCGTGGCGGTTACATGTTATTTGATCAACAAGTTTCCTTCCATGTACTACTATATTAGACTTTTCTTCTCAATATGATCTTAAAATGAGAAGTCCATAATGGGTTCAAACATAATGTCATTATCAATAACATAATATGTTTTCAACATCATCATTTGCATGCATCTTCATAAGTAGAAAACAGAAATTTCAGAAGCGTATACATTAACAAGCTTAGAGTGTCAAACATACATCATTAATGAACTTAAAACATTACAATTTAACATTCGCTAGCAGACATAATGCCCATATTCTTAACATGACCAGCAAACAGTTTGGGCGGTAACCCTTTTGTTAAAGGATCAGCAATCATAAGTTCGGTGCTAATATGATCAATTGACACTCTATGTTTCTGAACTTCTTCTTTAACGGCAAAGTACTTTATTTCCATATGCTTAGCACCCTTAGAGTACTTGTCGTTTTTAGAAAAGAAGACAGCTGCAGAATTATCATAATAAATTTTCAGCGGCTTGGCAATACTGTCGACTATTCCAAGTCCTGAAATAAAGTTCCGCAGCCAATTAGCCTGAATCGTGGCCTCAAAGCATGCCACAAATTCAGCTTCCATAGTGGATGCAACAATGACAGACTGCTTCGCACTCTTCCATGATATTGCTCCTCCGGCTAGAAGATATACATAGCCAAATATGGACTTTCTTGTATCCACACAACCAGCAAAGTCTGAATCTGAATATCCAATTACTTCAAGATGATTAGATCTCCTATAAGTAAGCATGTAATCCTTCGTTCCTTGCAAGTATCTTAGAACCTTCTTTGCAGCTTTCCAGTGATCTATTCCTGGATTACTCTGGTATCTACCCAGCATTCCAACTGCAAAACTTATATCTGGTCTCGTGCATGTCTGAGCATACATCAAACTCCCAACAACAGATGCATAAGGAATACTTTCCATCTGTTTCCGTTCCAAATCATTCTTTGGACATTGCATGAGACTAAACTTGTCTCCTTTCTGAATTGGAACGGGAGATGCTGAGCACTTGTCCATCCTAAATCTCTCTAAAACTTTATTAATATATGCTTTCTGAGATAAACCCAACAATCCAAGTGATCTATCCCGGAATATTTCTATTCTGATCACATAGCTTGCCTCACCCATATCCTTCATTTCAAAGTTGTTAGAGAGAAAGTTCTTAGTCTCACTTAATAGACCAAGATCATTAGTTGCAAGCAAGATATCATCAACATACAGAATCAGGAATATAAACTTACTCCCACTGATCTTCAGATATATACACTGGTCAACAGTGTTTTCCTTAAATCCAAAGGAAACAATAATATCATTGAACTTGAGATACCATTGTCGGGAAGCTTATTTAAGTTCGTATATTGATCTCTTAAGTTTACATACCATGTGTTCCTTTCCTTTCTCTATGAATCCCATTGGTTGATCCATATAAACATCTTCCTCTAAATTCCCATTTAGAAAGGCAGTTTTCACATCCATTTGATGCAACTCTAAATCATAATGAGCTACTAATGTCATGATAATTCTGAAAGAATCTTTCTTGGAAACCGGTGAAATTGTTTCCTTATAATCAATGCCATCTTTTTGAGTAAAACCCTTAGCAACAAGTCTGGCCTTGTAACGTTCAAGGTTGCCATGAGAGTCACGCTTAGTCTTAAAGATCCATTTACACCCAACTCTCTTGTAACCTTCAGGCAATTCCACAAGGTCCCAAACGTCATTCTGTTCCATTGATTTAAGCTCATCTTTCATGGCATCTAACCATTTTTCAGCATTATCACTATTCATGGCTTGTGAAAATGAAACTGGATCATCATCAATTTCTAAGTCATTTTCTGACTCTTGTAGATATACCACATAATCATTCGGAATAGCTGATCTCATTTCTCTTTGGGATCTTCTTAATGCTATTTCTTGTGGTTGTTCTACTATAGGTTCATTATTAACCTCGGGAACATTAATTTGTTGTTCTTCTTGATTATTATACGGTTCAATAACTTGAGGAACAACAACTTGAGTAGTAGGAATACAAGTCAAAGGAACTTGTATTCTAACTTCATTAATCTCCACATTCCGTGAAGCTTCACTCCCACTGGTTTCATCATTTTCAATGAACCTAGCATTTCCAGTTTCAACAATTCTTGTACTATAGCTAGGACAATAAAATCTAAACCCCTTAGACTTTTCTGGATAACCAATGAAAAATCCACTGATTGTTCTTGCATCCAATTTCTTTTCATGTGGATTATAAATCCTTACTTTTGCTTGGCAACCCCAAGCATGCAGGTGCCTTAAACTAGGTTTCCTTCCGGTCCACAGTTCAAATGGTGTCTTTGAAACTGCCTTACTAGGAACCCTGTTTAACAAATACATGGCAGTTTTTAAGGCATACATCCACAGTGATAAGGGTAAAGATGCATTACTTAACATACTCCTAACCATATCCATTAAGGTTCGGTTACGCCTTTCTGATACACCATTTTGTTGTGGTGTACCTGGCATTGTGTATTGAGCACATATGCCACGTTTTTCTAGGAACTTAGCAAATGGACCAGGGTGTTGTCCATTTTCATCATACCTTCCGTAATACCCACCACCTCTATCAGACCTTATGATTTTCACCTTTCTGTCTAATTGCCTTTCAACTTCATTTACATAAATTTCTAAGGCATTCACTGCTTGAGACTTCTCATGCAGTAAATAGACATATCCATAACGTGAAAAATCATCAATAAAGGTGATAAAATATCTTTCTTTACTGAAAGAATTAACATCAAAAAGTCCACATATATCAGTGTGAATTATCTCAAGAAGCTGAGTGCTTCTTGTGGCGCCTTTCTTTGTGTGTTTTGTTTGTTTTCCTTTAATACAATCTAGACAAGTATTAAGGTCAGTAAAATCCAAATCTGGAAGGACTTCATTCTTTATGAGTCTTTCCATTCTTTCCTTGGAAATATGACCCAAACGCTTATGCCGCAAATAAGCAGAACGTTCATTCACTAAACCACATTTAGTGCCAACATTATGATGCAAGGTCATAAGTGTTTCAGTATATAGATTATCAAGATTCAATCTATATAAACCATCACTAAGTATACCAGATCCAATTATAAAGGTATGCTTATACAAACTGAAACATCCATTACCAAACTTAAAAGAGTATCCAGCAACATCAAGTTTAGACAAAGAAACTAAATTCCTAGAAATATTAGGTACATACAAAGTTTCAAACAAATCTAAATGATGTCTAGTGTCAAGGATCAAACGATAAGTCCCGACAGCTTCCACTGGAACTTTCACTCTATTCCCCATGAAGACGAACTTCTCATTTGGGCTTCTGGTTTGGATTGTAAGAAATCCCTGCATCGTATTAGAAACATGAGTCGTACATCCAGAATCAATCCACCAAGTATTATGGGGAACTTCAGTTAAATATGATTCGAAACATACATAAGCATTAAGCTCACCTTTCTTTTCGAACCAAGCCTTACGTTTGGGGCAATCCTTCTGGAAATGTCCAGATTTCCCACAAAAATGACATTTGTCATTTTTTTCTTTCTTCTGGATCTTAATGGAGGACTCATTTATCTTTAGTGGTCCTTTCCCCTTTCCATGTTTCTTATCAGCATTCTTACCAGCTCCTTGATGGTTCATATAATGGATTGAGTGACTTCCTTGATTCTTAAGTCTCGTTTCCTCTTGAACCAACATACTGTGCAATTCATGCACATTCCATTTATCTTTCATGGTGTTGTAGTTCATTTGGAACGGGCCATAATCAGACGCTAATGAGTTCAAAATGAACTGCACAAGGAAACTCTCAGCCACTTCCATTCCCAATGACTTAAGCCTTGCTGCAATATTTATCATTTCAATAACATGCTCATGCATAGTACGAGAACCATCAAACTTCATGGTGGTTAAAGTACTCATTAATGTCCCAGCAAGAGACTTGTCAGCAGTTTGGGAGCGTTCTTTCACATTCTTCATAAATTCTTGTGCACTTTCAGTTTTAGGAAGAGCAGACTTAATGTTACTTGCTATGCTCATTCGCATAAACATCAAGCTTAGTCTGTTTGACCTTTCCCAAGCCTTATAATGAGCCTTCTCTTCAATGCTACTAGCATCAGTAATAGCAGCAGGCTTCTCAACTTGAAGAGCCAAATTAAGATCCATTACACCAAGGTGAAATTGGATTTGTTCACTCCATTCAGAGAAGTTCAGCCCATTAAATATTAGAACAGATGTAGCATGCGAATGTAAAGACATAGGAACAGATACTGCAATTAACACATGCTTGACATTAATGCTTTGAGTCATAAAATAACATACAAATCAAAATTCAGACAATAAAACATTAAACATTTAATGCACATCAATGTTCTCCTTTGGGTGATACATCAATGCACAACAAAAATAATGATGCTAATACAATTAACATTATTTGGCAATGAAATATGCACTAACTAGAAATATTTACTATCTTTGGACATATAAATAAAACTAATAGTGCATTCACATAACCAACAATCATGTTCATTAATTATAAGAACAACTAATCAGCCTTTGGGTGATCCATAAATGCCTTATAACAATGAACTTCAATTTACCCATAAACTAACAATCATTATGTCATTTATAGCATCACATTCTATGGGTAATTGAAATAAATCATCATTCATTTGGAATTAAATAAACTTTCAGATTTGACCACTTTGGTGATTAACAAATCCATCATACATTTTAATCCAAAAATATACATCATAACATATACAAATATATACAATCATCCTGTACAGAAGCTTTAAAATTCACATAACTATCAATTTCAGAAATTAAAGTTCACGTACAGGGAGACTTTCATCAAATTGATATTTGAATCTCATTTAAAAATTGAAATAATTTTCATGCCTTATTCACGTACAGGGTCATTAAGTTTCAAGTGAAATTTGAAAAGCATATAACAATTGTTGGCATGTTACAATTGACGTGCAGCAGGGAAACATAATGCCGACTCCGATTCCAAATATAAAAGATATTCATAAATTGAAATTCCAATTACGTACAGGAACGAGTTACGTAATTCTTTTGAAAGGGAGAAAATTTGGAATAAAACTCATCATGATAAATTGGGAGAACATCATTCTCGTTATATAATGCAGTAGAAACATTAAAAACCCATTAACAGTTTATGGATGTACAGGGAACTTGATCCCGATTCCAAGAAAAACAGGGCATTTTCATTCCAATTCATATATAATTGCCATATATTTGAGAACTCGCACAGGGAACACATAATTGGCATCAAACATAAATCTAATAATCACAGTGTAGCAGAATAACAATCATCATCAATGGAGAATCACAAATTCCATAACACTTGCTCTGATACCACATGTAAATCATAGTTCTCTAGGGTTCAATAATAGAAAACTATCATGCACATCATAAGGATTTTAAAATCTATGATTCTCACATAAATATAAATGGTAGTGGCACTTACTTTGATCCATAATCAAATTGCAAGATGAATCCTTCTTTGTCTAATCTATTTCTTCCCTTTTGCTTCCTTCTCACACCCTTTCTTGATGGCAATGGTTCAGAGAACTTTCTAGGGAGAGACAAAACCCTTGGTGATCATAATGTATGTAACTCCCATCAAGTTACCACTATTTATAATTATTTATCAATTTCTCATATTAACCAATAGGTCCCTTTACTTTCATTAATTTACATATAGGCCCAAAACATTATTTCATATGAGTCACACATAATAATAAATTATTATTTTCTAACATCAAGTCTTATATTACTTGGCGATAGAGTGCATTTACTCTTAGTGTATTTTACGCACACCAAATATCAACAACTTTTTTTGGGGTAAAAAGCTGTTGGTGAATAAGCAGAAATTTAGGCATTATTGAAAAAAGTTGTTAAGATTATGCTCAATAGTGGGATATAAATATTATTTTGTTCTTAATTAAATAAATTTTTTAATCAATCAAATTATTTTTTTAATTATTCTATACTTATTTTGATAATTTGATACATAAAAATAATTTTTTATATCATTCAAATAAAATAGATTAACTTAAAATTACTTTTCAACTAACATATCTAAATATAAATTTTTTTACATATAATTAATTATAACAAAAAACTTTTATACAATAATTAATTATTAAAATAATCAAATTTTTATAACTATTTCAAATACGCATAAAGTACAATAAATATTATTGAGTACTTTCCATAGAAAAAAAATAAAATATTGAGTATTTGTGACTTCCTATGATAAAGTACAATAAAGAAGGTTAAAACCACCATTTTTTTCCTAGTATAATGATGCCATGAAATTTGGAACTTATGTCATATGCAAAATAATAAGAAAACTAAAAAAACCCACAATCTTTACCACTATCTCATTGATAGACTGAAATACTAACGATTTAAGTTTTATGAAAGAAATTCATTTAAACTTGCTACAATTTCAGAAGTTTAATTTCGAACCATCTTAAAACAGTTAAATCGAATAAAATTCATAGAATATTAAACTATGTAGTTGTCAATTGTAGGTGAGAAATATTTTTCTCTCTAGATTATTTTTTAGTTGGAGCGGACTGGTTTTATCTCTACTAATACTAACAAAGAGAAATTTTTAGCAATCTGTTATCTTTATTTTTTGACTCTTTTTTATAAAATTTCTTACTTTCTTTTTATATTTGATTAATAAATTATAAAATATATGGACTATAAGCCTAATTGATTAACAAATAAATGGTGAATAATTTGTAATAAACGGTAATTGGAAATGTTACTCCATTATTATTTATCGGAGAAATTATACTAACCTCTGCTAAAGTTTAGTGATATTACACACGATACACCTCCCTTTTTCACACTTATAATAACCTCCCTTGAGCGAAACAACGTCACCTTCCGTTTATTTAATGAGTGAAATAATATATTTAGATTTATGTTTTTCACTTAATTAGGGGAAAACCCTAATTCCCACTAATTCACCTCTCTCTCTTACCTCCCTCTCACAGCCCCCCTCTCTTTCACCCCCATCTATGTAAAGTCGAAGAACCCTAAGATTATTCAGTGGCCCCAAGTGGTCCTAAATGGTTCCAAGAGAATGTGTTTGGAGGAAGGTGAAAAGCAATTCGGGTAAGAAGTTCATCTCTGTTGTTCGTTTTTATTTTTTGTTCAATTTTCTTGTTTTATTTTGGGTTGAAACTTATGCTGTTTAGTTTGATTTTTCATTCAATTTTCTCCTTTTATTTCGAGTTGAAACTTTATGCTTACCATGGCTTGTGTTTTGTAGGTTAAGGAGAGCCCAAAATACCTTGGTCTTGACCTGGTAATGTGGACATCTTAGTTCACTAGTTCACTTTGTTGACAAATGTGGAGAACCTCATCCTATATGCAACATTGACCTAGACAAGTATGGATTTTTGGACTTTGTGGACGATGTCATTGGGTTGGCTGATGCAGTGGGGTTTAAACAAAAGGAATTCAATGTTGGGTTTCTTTGTTGGGATAGTAAGGTCCTTATCCCTATTAAGGGTGATTCTAACATACTTAAGATGTTTGAAGTCAATTCTAAGTCAATGTACATTAATGTGTATGCTACTTCTCTTAATGATGAAGATCTTGCACAATTGCCTTATGTTAATGCTCATTTTGTTAATGCTCCTTTTGTTAATGGTAATTCAGTAAACATTGAGAATGTAAGGAGTCAGAATGTAGGGATTTCAAGTGTAGGGACTCAGAATGTAGGGACTTCAAGTGTAAGGATTCGAAATGTAAAGACTAAAATTGTAAGAGATAAGAATTTAGATGTTGAGGTTGTGCTTAGATCATCTGATGCGGAATGGGACCCATGTGGGGAGCCCATAAGAAAAGATAGTGATAGTGAGGTCAATAGTGAATCCGAGAGTGACTCTAATACATCGTAATTATGACATGGAAGAAGAGATTAATAATGAGAACAATAATGATAAGTTGAGTGATTATGAGGAAAAGTATGATAATTAGATATTACTACTTTGATGAGGATAAGAAGGAAATTTACCTTGACAAGGGAATGGAAGGTAAAATATTTGCCAGGGAAGCTGATAGAAGGGTGAAATTAGAGAAAGGGTTGTTGTTTGGACATGTGCATGAGTTTAGGCAAATGTTTAAGGATTTTGTGATATAGGAAGGGTTTGAGATTGTGGGACTAAAAAATGAGAAGGCTAGCATCACAGCTAGATGTGCTGGTGAGGATTGTACCTAGTGCATTCATGCATCCCCTAAACCTGATAAAGTAACTTACAAGATAAAAATATATAATGGGGTGCATACATGCATAAGAATTACCAAGAACTCTAATGCAACTTCAACATGGATTACTAATAAGTTGAAAAGTAAATTAGTTGTTGATCTTAACATGAGTTACTCAAGCCTGAGAGAGGATTCGTTGTCATAGTTTGATTTAGAGCCAAGTAATAAGATGCAACTATATCGTGTAAGGAGGAAGGTCAAGGAAGATAACAAGGACATTCATGTAGCGAGCTACATGAAGATACCAACATAGGTTGCATTGGAATTAGGGAAACAAACTCGGGAAGTTTAGTCAAATTAGAGGTGGAAGGAAGAATAAGCCAGAACCCATAGTTTAAAAGACTATTTGTTTGTTTAGATGCCATGAAAAAAGCTTTTATGAGAGGATGCAAGCCTTGGTTTGGCATTGATAGCTGTCACTTGAAGGGACCATATGAAGGAGTTTTATTAGTTGTTGTAACCATTGATGCTAATAAAGGCCAATATTTGATTACATTTGTTATGGTGAAGGTTAAGTGTGTTTCATCTTGGAAGTTTTTCTTGAGCTTGTTGCATAATGCATTGGAATCTGTGCTTGGAGTTCAAGAACATCCATTAACCATCATGTCTAATATGCAGAAAGTATATGTCTAATATTTTACTTTATTTTTATTTGAGTTAGTTCATTACTAATGAGTTCATAATTTTGTTTTTATTATGTCCTAGAGATTACATGGTGCTATTGCTGAAATTTTCCCACTTTGTAACCATTGGTAAGTGAATTATTTGTTAGTGATTATATGTTATTGATTATTGAACTTAAATAACATATTGTACATATTTGTGTTTTTTTTTATAGGTGTTGTTATAATCATTTGTTGAATAGCTTTAAGCTAAAATATAAGAACTTGGTCTTCACAACTCAATTTTGGATGGTTGCAAAGGCCAATAATAAAGACATATTTGACAAAGCTATTACTCAAATGAGGAAAATTCAGAATGATGTTGTAGACTGGTTGTTAGATGCAAATAGACCCAAAGAGATGTGAGCAAGGTATACTGTTAACCCTGCTTGTAAATCAGACCATGTAACCAACAATGTGTCATAGTCAATTAATAGTTGGCTTGGGGATGACAGGAAGAAAACCATATTGTCTATGGTTGAGTCCTTAGCCACTAGGATCATGGCTAGATTCCAAAAGAGGTATGAGAAAACTTGTAGAGCTAAGCATGTGATTACAACTAGGATTAGGAAAGTGTTGGATGTCAGGGTATAGGATGAGAGGTTATGTAGGGTCACCTATGTTGGTGATGATAAGTTTTAAGTAAAAGGGGTTTCATAAATTTTATGGTTAATCTTAGAACTAGATCCTATAGTTGCAATTCCTGGAATATTTCTAGTTTACTCTGCAATCATGCATGTGCATGTATTGGTTTTAAGATGGCTGATGTTGAGAGATATTGTGATGAGTTTTATGTATTATAAGTTCTATGAAGAGTTAGTTCATCCTATGCCTGACTTGGATGAGAGAAACAATGGTGAGTATGTATAACTTTAGAGTACTTCACCAAAGTTGAAAAGACTCACTATAAGGCCTAGGAAGAGAGGTCCTGATGACGGCCATGGTGAGTGAGGTGAAGCAAGAAGGTCTACAACTATTAGGTATGATAACTACAAGGAGTTTGGCTATAACAATAAAGGATGTAAGAGGAAAAAAACTGCTTAACAGAAGGTAAGAACTTTGTGGTACTTGTACAATTATATAGGTTATTTTAAGTTTGAAAATTAGATTTAAAGTTGGCCTATTGTTTTATAGATACAACAGCTAGCTCAACAGATGGTTAAAGGTGGAGATAGGGCTTCAAGCTCTTCAAAGAAATAGGTATAATATTTTGTTTGACTATGTATACTATTCTAATACAAAATCTAATGTTATTTTGTCTACATTTATATTGAAGCAAAAGACCGTAAAAGGCATATAGGGCTTCTAGCCAAGCTCAGCCTTCTAGCCAACTTTCAACGTCATTCAAGAAAATAGTATACCAATTTAGCCAACTTTCATATAAATTTATCAATGCTTTGCAAAGCTAACTAATGAATTACTACTAACCTTATGCAGCAAAGCTAACAAATGAATTTACTACTAACCTTATGCAAAAACAAGGTGGGACTGCTACCCAAAATGGAGAACAAGTCAAGGTGGAAATTCAACTTAAGGTGGGATTAGACAAGGTAGGACTATAACTCAAGTTAGGATTAGGCAAGGTAGGACTGCAACTCAAGTTATCAGTGCAAGTCAATCTTTGCCTTCAACCATCAACAGTTCTTAGTGCAAGTGATACATAGAGTGCATTAGCACTTATGCACAATTTTTTAAGGGTTTCTTAATTTTTTTGGGAATGCACATTTTATGCTTAGTTCTTTTGGATACAATTCATATATTTTTTTGGGATTTTCAATATATAATGATACTATGCATTGATTTTTTGGGACTGCATTGTATATTTGGGATACATTGGATATAGGTATTTTAGGGAATGTGATG
Source organism: Ormosia semicastrata (assembly GCA_029884595.1). Classification (NCBI taxonomy): domain Eukaryota; kingdom Viridiplantae; phylum Streptophyta; class Magnoliopsida; order Fabales; family Fabaceae; genus Ormosia; species Ormosia semicastrata. The sequence goes on along the minus strand of JAQQTO010000021.1, from coordinate 6,248,213 downwards.
TAAAACTTAGTTGAAAAATGATGTAAAGCTTACTTGGGGGCATAACATATTGTAAAGTCGATTTTCTAGATGACATGATGATGGGATTTGATATTCACTATGTAATTTTGCACATGTGGTGCAATATATTGACTATGTAATTATGCATATTTAGTGCAACATCAAACTATGTTTCCTGGTTTTAATGGTATTGAATTTGGTTTCAATCAATTTACATGCTTTTCAATAATTTCCTAGGTATAGTTTTATGAATTTAATTGTGCTATCAATTGAGGTAATGCATCTATCTCATTCTAGAGAGGAGCCATTGAAGATTGGATATAAGGACCAAACAATAAGAGACCACGCTTAGGTGTAGAACTGCCATGCCTAGGCATGATAACATATCACCATGAACCAGTAAAGACCACGTACATGTGTGAACACCCATGCATATGCATTGAAGCAGCAGCAAAATTGGCTATTCTACCCAAGTGAACTGTACATATGCGTGTGTTCACTAATGCCAAAATTGAAATTTTGTAAACATAATGCATCTCAATTATGCAAGATCAAAAATCACCAAAATAAGAAACATAGTTCCATAAGCTTCAATTTAGTTCTATAAGCTTTGCAAAATACAACCTTCATACAAAATTGCAGTAGCATAAGTTTAAATTACATGACAAAGTAATCTAGAACAACTACCTAGACACATACTACATTCACTTTAGTACATTTACAATAAAACCTAGAACAACAAGCACTAAATTGATGGCTATGGACACCAAGACCACTATCTTCAGGGATTCAATTGAGGCTTGAACCATCACAAGTTGCTTCTTAACCTTGAACACATATTTCTCATTCTCATTTTTTCCACTTGGTCCTTTATTTTTGATTCCTTGCACTTCTTTACTATTAACAGCTTGAGCATTAGATGGAATAAACATTTCAGAGTTGACAGGGTCGCACCACCGAAAGAACCCACATGTTTTTTCTCTACAACTGTACAATAGCCTTCTCAGATTACTCTTGGTGGTTGAAACTTTAATTTATGCTTTTCTTCCACATTTGCATGGTTTGTTACAGTATTTAAGCCCCACTCCTCCTCCACTTTCACTCACACTTGAATTCATTTAGAACCTAAGCACAAAAACAATAATCAAGCTTGAAATATTTGCTTTTCCATTATCAAACACATGATATGCAATTTGTTTAATGGGGATATAATTAAATTGGGACCTAAAAATTCCATCAAACCAGTGGGAAAAGGTCAAACTTTGGCTTAATTTATGGAATCAAAATCACAACTTGTTGCAGTCTTCGATTTGGGTCGTGGTTGTCTAATTGCCTCGACAGCTTGGTGCTTTATAAGCTTCGTCCAAAGTCTCCAGTTTTGAAATGGGGATGTAGTAAAATTTAAGGTGATGTAAGGGGTTGATGATCACATATTTGATACATTAATAAGCCTTCATTTTTAGTCATTTACACTCTCCATATACTTAATTGATTGATTTTGATTATGTTTTGTAAGTTTGGACTCAAATTGGACTTAATTGAATTTTTTAGCATAATTTACGTCTTACGTTGTTTCTGTATTTGGGCTATATCTTGGTATGTAGGTGGTCTTTGGAGGTGATTCTAGTGCCATTTTAAATATAAGAGAGAGTTCTATAACTTTCATGAAAACCTCAAAGGCCCAATCACATGATTAGATAACTCAAATTGGGGTTGAAGCAAGAACCAGAGTGCTTTTCCTGATAGCTTAACTTACGTGTACTATTCATCACAGTTTTTAGGCTAGATGTTGTCAAATGGGTTGAAATTTGGATGCTAAATAGTTAAGACCCATATCTACAACTTTTATGTTGAACACTTTTCTAGAATCGGACTCCTTGAAGGTGATATTAGGCTTGGACGTTAGAACAGAGGAGCTGTGACTGGGCCTGAGCAGTGTGCAGTAATTTGAACGTACCTGGAGTTATAGAAATAATATTGGACTCAAACCAAAGCCATTTGAAAGCTAAGATCCAGGCCTACAACTTTCATGTGAGACCACTTGGTTCAAAAATGACGAATGCAATGACTTCAGAGCTGCATGATTTCAGAGACAAGGAATCTCCATAATTTTCCACTCACCAAAAGTCATTTGGCATTTTCCACTCATTTTCCACTCATCCACCCACTAATGACTCACCCCCTTGTCATTTTGTATCTCTAATCTTCTATAAAAGGGGGCCTTGGCATATCATTGAGGTGTGTTAGGTGTTAGTTACCAAAATGATGTCATTTTGTTACTAGGTTTTCTTGTAGTAATTTTCCTTTGTTCTAATTTAAAGTCATGTTCTTCTTCTTCTTCTTCTTCTTCTCTCTTTCTTTCTTCTTATCTATGAGTAACTAAGTTTCATTTTACTTGGGTGAAAGGGTGAAGCTCTTGGTAATAAAGTAAGGTTAGATTTATTCCTCTCTTGTGCTTAAATGATTTATATTATCTAGTAACCATTATACGTATTATAATTTGTTTCTTATAATTTAGAAACTATCTTTGTAAATAGGAGTTCTTGATTTTTTGTAGATAAAATATTGACACAATGAATGTTTTAACCCATTTATAAGTGGTGGTAATATTTTTAGGAAATATAATATAATTACGTATATTATTTTAAATGGACTTTTAATGTTGTATTTTCCAATTGGAACCTCCATATTATGAGGATTCTAATTGAATTATAAAAGAAATGAATATTACCTTTACTTTATTTACCAAGAGTGGATCTTTTAACCTAAGTAAATAATTTTTATCGTAGTAATAAAATATTTACTTCACCTTAATTAATCTTCAACAATTCCCTGTGGATTGACCTCGGACTCCCGAGAAATTTATTACTTGAGACAACCTGCACTTGGGTTCGCAATGCAACAATTAATCCCGCATCAAGTTTGTAGACTTGTTTGAAACTAAAAATTGTGCATCAAGTATTTGGCGTCGTTGCCAGGGACTTGATTTGAAGACTGAATTTCTGGTGTAAAAATTTTGTATATATACTAACATACTAACTAGTGGGGGAACCTCTTCCTTTTTAATTTCTGTGCATACTAACTTGTGGGAGAAACTCTCCCTAATTTATCTATAATCTTTAATCATTAATGAAATAATCTTTCTTCTTCTCTTCTCTCTCGCCGGAGCAAAAAATCTGCTCTGCCGATTCTCTAGTTTTCATATTTTAAATTTACTTTTTGCACTTTATTTTCTCAGTATATTATTTTACTCAGTACTTTATTTTTTGTATTTATCTTCTGTCATTTATTTTTTGTTATTTTTTTTGTCATTTTTTTTGTCATTTTTTTTTGTTTACTAACTTACTAACTCTTTTACTAACTATCTAACTTCTTACTTTATCAGCTATCTAACTTTTTACTTTACCTGCTTCTAACATTTTAATTTACTTACTTCTAACATTTTAATTTATCCGCATACTAACTTTTTAATTTTTTTGCTTATTAACTTATTTGGTGGTTGGTTTATACCACACCTTTGTTAATATTTAATGGACAGTTTATACTGCTAGCTTGTACATTTTATTTTATATTTTAAGTTACTTATTTATGCTTAATTGGTATCGTGATTCAAATGCTAGTCGTTTGGTTAAAGTTAATTCTAGTACTTTATATATTGATTTGTCTGGATCACAATCACACACATCAAACACAATGGCTGAAAACGAAAGTGTGCATAATGAACATGAAAATCAACCGTTGTGAACCATGCATGAGTATTTGCAACCATCTCGAAATTCTAGTCCATCATGTTTTATCTTTCCACTCAATGCCAACAATTTTAGATTCAAGTCAGGTATGATTTCTTTACTTCCTAATTTCCATGGTTTAGAATCTGAAAGCCCATATTTACATCTAAAAGAATTTGAGGAAGTATGTACCGCTTTTCATGATCAAACTTGCATTGAAGAGGTTGTTAAGCTTAAATTATTTCCTTTTTCTTTGAAAGATAAAGCAAAAACTTGGCTTAACACTTTGAAACCAAGATCAATTGGCACATGGCAAGAAATGCAAGGTGAGTTTTTGAAGAAATTTTTTCCAACACATAAAACTAATGCTTTGAAAAGACAAATCCAAAATTGTTCCCAAAATTCCAATGAAGCATATTTTCAAAGTTGGGAACGTTTTAAAGATTTGTTGAATTCTTGCCCATATCATGGTTTTAAAAAATGCCACACTATAAGCTTCTTTTATGAAGGGTTAACACCCGAAACTAAATAATTTGTGGAAACAATGTGCAATGGTGAGTTTCTTAATAAAGAACCTGGAGAAGCTTTAGAGTATTTAGACCATTTGGCTGAAAATTCTCAATCTTGGCATGGTACTAATCCTTCTGAAAATTTAATTAGATCTAACCTTGCAAATGCTAGTAAAGAAAAATATCATCTTAGTCAAGAAGAAGATCTAAATGCTAAGTTTGCTAGTCTGGTTAGAAAGGTTGAAGCCATGGAATCCGGGAAAGTAAAAGAAATCAAATCTGTGCAAAATGAAAAAATTTGTGACATTTGTGATGAATTAGGACACTCAACAAATGAATGTCCAAAAATTTTTATTTTTAAAGAAGTTGTGCATGAGCAAGTAAATGCAATGAACAATTTTAAAAAGTCATTCACTTCTTCTTTTTCAGATACATACAATCCAGGATGGAGAAATCACCCGAACTTCAGTTGGAGGACTGACGAGCTCCGAACTCAGTCAAAATTATAACCGAAGTTATTACCTAAGCTTGTAGCATAGTGACAATACCGGATCATCTCCACGAGGATTGTAGATGCAATTTAATCAAACAAGTGAAAGTTTAGCAAAGGGGAGTTTGACAGTTTAAGATCGCACTTAGCAAAATTAAAGGAAGAAATAACAATTAAAGAGCAGTCAATTTAGAAACCTATCCAAGATTGGGTGGATTCAATCATAGACCCTTCATAGAACACTTGAAGTGCAATTGAATTGTTAATTTGGATCTAACCGAGATCTCTGCATCAAATCCAGAATTCATACTAGACGATCGTCTAGAATTCAATTAACAAGTGATAAACACAAATCCGCAATCACGCCATTCATGAAGATCTATGTTAATTTCAAGTACCAAATTCAATTAACTTCGGCACAAATCAGTAACCTAACCTTTTCAATTCTGTGATTAATTTAGATCAATCAGTTTTAAGTTTCATCACAAATCTCAATCTTCATTTATGTGATTAGTTTAGATCAATCAGTTCTAAGTTTCATCACAAATCTCAATCTCAAACCAAGATCAAATCAGATCAACATAAATAGAATCATCATTCATGCATTCAAGATCAAGAAGAAGAAAGAAGAAGAAGAAAAGAGAAATTCAATTACAAATCAAATACAATATATAACCAAGGTCTCAAGAATCCAAACCACAATCTCTTCAAGAGTTCTAAATTGACCAAAAGTAGCTTAGCCCTCCATTACCACGAAGGGGAGCATCAAAATATACAAAAGTTATGAGAAACTATGAAGAAACAAGAAGAAACTATGAGAGAAATGAAGGAGAATACAACTTGTTCTTTCATGATAACCAATGATGCCTTTTATAGAAGTCTAGGGTAACAAAATGACAAAGGGGAGTGGGTGGATGAGTGGGGTGGTTGAGTGGATTGGTGAGTAGAGTAGTTGAGAGGGTTGGTGAGTGGAGTAGTTGAGAGGGTTGGTGAGTGGAGTAGTTGAGTGGGTTGGTGAGTGAAGTAGTTGAGTGGGTTGTTGAGGACGAAAATTTCTTATCTGACTTGGAAGCTAAAAACGACTAACTATACTTCAGACCCATGAAAAGTACTCTTCATGAAAGTTGTAGATCTTTATCTTTGCTATAACATGCATATCTGGATCATCCAATTTGGCTTCCTACAGCCCAAGATATGACCCAAATACCGCAGGTTACTCAAACCCAACTTCAGCACCTCTGTTCCGACTTACAAGCTCAAACTGACCCATTAGACTTCATTTTTTCAAAAAGTGCTCTTCATGAAAGTTGTTTATTTGGATCTTAACTATCAACTATCCAAATTTCAGCCCATCTCCATTATTACAGCTTGAGATATGATTTTATGAGTGCACACCATTCGAATTCTAGTGACAGAACCCGTATTCTGACTTCCATGTAAACTTAGGTCCCTTAGACATCTGTGTAGGACTTCGAGCTCTTCATCAAAGTTGTAGAGCTTCCTCTTAGCTTTCCTACAAGGTAAAATTCATGATTATAATGTTGTGAAAAATGCTTTAATTCAAAAGAATAAATGTCTCATATTAGTTGGAAAATAAGTTTTTGAAGAAGTTTAAAAAATGATTTTGTTTTATCCAAGTTTTGACCTGGTCATATTCCAACGGACATATTCCAACGGACATATTCCAACGGTCATATTCCAACGGACATATTCCAACGGTCATATTCCAACGGACATATTCCAATGGTCATATTCCAACAACCAAAAACTGTTTTCTATAAATACCATCCTTGATTAAGTTTTGTGGTTAGAGATATATATAGAGAGAACTTCCTCTTCATTATTCTCTACTTCTATTCTCTTTCTCTACTGGGTTACGTGACTTAAATCTCTTGTAGTTCTTGAAGTCCTGTCAAACAGGAAGAACCTGCAGTACCCTGGGGGATTTTCGTCTATACCGAAATAATCCTTGAGGGCAGTGCTTTGCACGCTACAGGTTTCACGATTTTGTCTTTGTTCATTTATTTGCAGGTTTCGATTAAGGCTGCACGGGAGAAAACAATCTACAACAATCTCAAGGATTATGGAACCACAAAACGCAGCTAACAAGGCCGCTCTCTCAGCCAACAACGGGTCTGAGAATGGTACCCCACAAAACCCACCTCCTCTTGCTGCTGCAGTTACATATGCCAAACCATTCCCAGATGTTTCCAAGATCGAAATGTTCGGAGGACAAAATTTCAAAAGATGGCAAGAGCGTGTCTACTCTATTCTAGACATGCACGGCGTCGCTACTGCACTCACCGATCAAATGCCTGACACATCTACTGATCAGAAAACACTTGACAATTGGACTTATGCCAATAAGGTATGTAGGCACACAATTCTAACCACATTATCTAACGAATTGTTCGATGTCTACTGCTCATACAAGGAAAGCAACAAAATTTGGGAGTCTATGATTGTCAAATACAATGCCGAGGATGCTGGCAAACAAAAGTTCGTCATTGGGAACTACTACCGATGGGAGATGACGGATGAAATTGATATCAAGACTCAAATCAACCAATACCACAAGTTATTAGAAGAATTAAAGGCTGAGAACATCACCTTGCCTAATGAATTCGTAGCAGGACTGCTCATTGAAAAACTGCCGCAAACTTGGAAGGACTACAAACAACAACTCAAGCATAAAAACAAACAGCTATCCCTTGCTGATCTAATCACGCACATAATCATTGAGGACACAAACAGAAACGAGATCAAGGCTGCAAGGGCAAAGGCATTGGCTTCGAGGGCAAATATGGTACAATTCAATAAGAAAAGGTACGAACATTAACCCAACAAAAGGACTGATTACAATAAACCTAATTACGTGCCAAGAGTGAATAATCCCACTTTCAAAAAGAGTGGAGGAAACTGTTATGTTTGTGGCAAGCCAGGTCATCGGGCTGCTCAATGCAGACTCAGGAAGAGAAATGACAATCCTCCTAAGCCAAATGCAAATTTGGTCGAAGGAGATGATATAATTGCTGCGGTCATTTCTCAAGTTTTATTGATGGCCAATGTGAATGATTGGGTGGTAGACTCTGGGGCTACCAGACATATTTGTGCAAACAGAAATATGTTTACCTCCTACAATTCTGTGGGGGATGGAGAAGAACAAGTTTATCTTGGTGATTCCCGAACCACCGAAGTTCTTGGGAAAAGAAAAGTTCTTCTGAAACTCACATCTGGTAAGACCTTAGCTCTCAACGAAGTGCTTCATGTACCTAGCATAAGGGCGAATTTAATTTCTGTGGCCTTGCTAGGAAAGGCTGGGGTTAAAGTATCTTTTGAGTCTGACAAAATAGTGATGACAAAAAATAATGTCTTTGTAGGAAAGGGTTATTGTAATCAAGGCCTGTTTATACTCAATATTGCTAAAATTAATGAAAATGCTAATTCTTCTGTGTATATGATTGACTCTATTGATATGTGGCATGCAAGATTAGGACATGTTAGTACTGTTTATATTAAGAAAATGCAATATCTTGGATTAATTTCTAGTTTTAGTGATACATGCTTAAACAAATGTGAAATATGTGCTGAATCAAAAATAACTAAAAAACCATGCTTATCTGTAGAAAGAAAAATTGAAGTTCTTGAATTAATTCATTCTGATTTAGGAGACTTAAAACAAACTATGACTAGAGGTGGTAAAAATATTATGTAACTTTTATTGATGATTTTCTAGATACACTAAAGTATATTTACGTAGAAATAAAGATGAGGCTTTTGATATGTTTCTAGTGTATAAAGTAGAAGTAGAGAATCAATTAAATAAAAGAATTAAAAGAGTTAGATCAGATAGAGGTGGTGAATACACCTTTAATGACTATTATGAAAAAGAAGGAATAATTCATGAAATCACACCTCCTTACTCTCCTCAATCCAATGGTGTAGCTGACTGTGTGTAGGTGAGGGTAATGCACTAATTTTGTGATATGTGGTTTGTTTGATGGAATGCTGGATGTCTATTATCCTTTAGTGTTGCTAGGTACTATATTTTTAACAATTATTGTTAGTTGACAAAAATGAAAGTATGCGTTGAACATGTTTGTGGAAATGTTTCATGCATGAATAATGAGTCTTAGTTTAAGTTCTTTGTTAGTTCCAGAGGAAGCTTCATTATGTATTGATGCTATAAGTGATTACATGTTTTTCATCAATATGATGTACTCTCTATATGTGGGGGTTTTAATGAGAAAATGATATTATATTAGTAGTTTGATTGTGTTAATATATGACTTGGTATAAATATCTTAAAGTGTGGGGGTGTCTATCTAAAATTCTTTCACCTGAACCAAGGAAGAGATAATGTGATACTTCTAATTTTGTGAAATAATTTTTAGAAAGATATTTTCTTTTGTTAGATGTGGTGTGTATAACAAGTGAGAATTTTCTCAAATATGTATAATGTGGTGCATCACAATATGAATATGCTCAAATATTGGTACCTGTTATGTAATTGATTTTGCATGTGTTATAATTTGATTGATTAAGTAAATACATACACATAATCCTTATAATGGTTTGTGTAGAGTTTGAAAATTAAAATAGAGCATTGAGTGCTTCATATAATGTCTTACATTGTATCTCATATACCCTTGTTATCTTTGAGTTACTATTTAACTTGGTTATGTGACATGCATAGTTATATATGTATAGAGTGTGATAATTATGATCTAGATGTACATGATCAAGTATTTGATAATGTTTGCATAAATGAATTCCATGTCCCTATTGCACTATGAGATTAGTTGAGATTGATGAGACTATGGACCAAGAGCCATGGTGTTGAATTTGAAGTGTGGACATGATAATCATAATGTTAAATAAATCATTGATTCAAATGAGATTAAATCCACTAGTGATTTATTTTTAGCCTCAATTGAAGTGATGTCGCTTGGAAGTCATCTAAGTAGACCTGTATAGCCAGATCTAAAATTGAGGTCAAGTTTATTAACTTGGTAGGATCTGAGGTTGAGTGGCTAAGAAATCTCTTAGCAGATATTCCTTTTATGGAAGAAACCTGAAGACATAGATTCTTCAGAGTCTGTGATTGCCAAAATGGCAAATAGTAAGAGCAAACAAAATTGTGTATAATGAAAAGTGACATATATGTATACATCACAATTCTGTGAAGCATATGCTAAAAGATGGAATTAAATCCATAATTATGTGAAGTCATAAGGAAATTTGGCCAATCCTCTGACAAAATCTTTGTGTAGAAATTTAATATATACCACATCGAGGGAAATGAGACTTAAGCCAATTTGAAACTAACAATGATGGTAACCTAACTTTTATGAGTGGAGATCCCATGAAAAAAGTTCATATAGGTAATAACAAGTCACTTGTTAGTACTGCTAGCACTGTGTCTGTCCCTTCCTATGGTGTGAGAAGCATGAGAAGTGCTAGACTGCATTTATTGTGAGGATAAGCTATATGCTTTTAATGAATTTCATATCCCTTATGGGTGGTGTATAAAGTGCAGTATACACTTGATGAAATCACCTATATGAGTGTGGAGTGGGGCCGCTCCTATGAGATAATGGCATAATCTCTAGAGCACTCATGAACAACCAGGCACGCACATGGCCGAAAAGTGCAAAACTGCGTTAACAGCAAGAGATAAATAAGGGTGTAAATGTGATCAAGTGGGATTCTAATTTACACGAAAAATGTTTTGGTTCATAGAAGTTTAAACTTCACCAATTACATTGTAAGTTAAAATCCTATTTATCTAGGTCTGGTTCATAGTCCAAAAAACACCAGATTCGAAACGTTTGCACTCATGATGTAACCCAAATTCTGTTTTAAAAAATTATTGATTTTATTTAATATTCTTTTGAAATATGTGGGGGATTGTTGTGAAAAATGTTTTATTTCAAAAGAATAAATGTCTCACATTAGTTGGAAAATAAGTTTTTGAAGAAGTTTAAAAAATGATTTTGTTTTATCCAAGTTTTGACCTGGTCATATTCCAACGGTCATATTCCAACGGACATATTCCAACGGTCATATTCCAACGGACATATTCCAACGGTCATATTCCAACGGACATATTCCAACGGTCATATTCCAACGGACATATTCCAACGGACATATTCCAACGGTCATATTCCAACGGACATATTCCAACGGTCATATTCCAACGGACATATTCCAACGGTCATATTCCAACGGACATATTCCAACGGTCATATTCCAACGACCAAAAACTATTTTCTATAAATACCATCCTTGATTAAGTTTTGTGGTTAGAGAGATATATAGAGAGAACTTCCTCTTCATTATTCTCTACTTCTATTCTCTTTCTCTACTGGGTTACGTGACTTAAATCTCTTGTAGTTCTTGAAGTCCTGTCAAACAGGAAGAACCTGCAGTACCCTGGGGGATTTTCGTCTATACCGAAATAATCCTTGAGGGCAGTGCTTTGCACGCTACAGGTTTCACGATTTTGCTGTTTCATTTATTTGCAGGTTTCGATTAAGGCTGCACGGGAGAAAACAATCTACAACATATAAGATATCAAGAACTCAAGTTATGGCCAAAATACAGAAACAGTGTCAAATCTCAATAATGCTAAAAATATTCAATTAGGACCAATTTGAGCTCAAACTCACAAAATCATACCAAACTCAATCAATTAAGAATATGGAGAGTGTAAATGACTAAACATAAGGGTTTCTTAATGAATAAAATATGTGATTATCAAATGCCCCCACACTTAGCTTTTTGCACTCCTGGGCAAAACTCAAGACCAAAATAAGGACATAAGAGATTAACAAAAATTTAAATTTCAACGACATTCAAGAGCCCAAAATTTTACAATCAAGAAGAACAACCAAAGGTTCAAGGAATCAAAACATTCATGAGTTAACAATTCTCCATATCTCAAACCAACAAGCAAGGTATCTTCAATATGAATCGAGAATGATAGATCTTCACAAGGTTCCCTCTCAATCTTTCAAGTGTTTAAAAGGTAGGTATTTCACTCAATTCAACCCATGAAAATTGCACTACCATAAGCTTGCTTATCTTCTACTTCTCCACTACTCAAAACACATGCACACACAAATCATGAGGACTTTATTCAAGGTTGTAGTGAGGTCAAGGTAACAGAAGAGGATAAAATGGATATGAGAAGATAAATACCAAAGGGAATAAAAGCAAATGAAGGCTGAGTTCAAATAACAAGCATAAAAGTTCATCCCAACTCTAATGTATATCCCTTTACATATTCATTTCCCAATCCTTTTTTTTATATATATGAACATAACTATATACATACATTTTTCCTCTTTTTTTTTTTTTAGGCACTCTTTCCTTTTTCAATAACCATTTTGTACATACACCCCCACACTTGTTCAAAAACTCATCCATTAACCAAACTAATGTTCTTTTATTCCCTAAGGTAAAGTAAGAACACGATTTTTCATTTAAGGCACATAATGAGCTAGAAACAAGGAATGGTCAAATAAGCTCAAAGGGGTTAAGTAAAGGAAAATATACAAGGTTGGCAGGAATCAAAGAAATTTCAAGAAGTCAAAAGAGTGCTTAATATCATATTGAAAACAATGTTGGTTATTCGGTTAAACTAGCTAATTAAGAAAGAGGGCCTCAATCATGTTCATGCATGCAAGTGAAATGTAGTCTCAAAAAGAATCAAAGCAAGTTTTAGAGTGGTCATTAACATGAGTGAAAATCACACAAGAAAGAAGAGAATGGCATAAATGTTAAATCCATCCATTAGGCTCAAAATCTCACAAGGTATGCATCCATCAAACTCAATTTATCAATTCAATCATCCATCACCAAGCATATCAGTTCAAGAAGGGAGAAAAGTTATTCAATCATGCAATGAACCCTTTTTTCTTTTTTTTTAAACAAAAACAAAAAAAAATGCTAAAATCTCTCCCCCATACTTAATATAACATTGCCCTCAATGTGAAAGAGAGATATAGAAAAGAGCAACACAACCTGATAATAAGTGAGTCAACGCTAAGCAGAAAAGAAGCACACTGTCAAGTGCCGTACCAGACCCTGAAAAGAAATCAAATAATAAAATTTTAGTACTTCCACAATTTAATACTAATTAATTACTACCTAAAAAAAACTCATTACTCTGCCACCAATTAAGATGCGTCTCAAGAGTAAAATTACTCCTTACTCTGCCATCACTAATTGGTTTAATAAGTCCATGACAATCATATCATACTTTCCAAACAAAACAACAACAAATTTCTTTTTTTTTTTTTGGTCAACTATCCTTCCCCCAACTAGATCACAACATTGTCCTCAATGTTAAAATATAGATGAGTAAAGGATAGAAGATATTACCTGTTGGAGAAAGTCGACACAAATTTAAACAGAAACAAAGTACAATAAAATCAAACCAATTAAAGAGAAAGTGTCGATCTGCTTTCTTTTCTTGTTACTTCCTTCGCCGCTTCTTCTGTTGACCAATCTATCGACTAATACCTTATCGTACATACTCAAAAGCTTCTAATTTATCAATGAGCTCATCAATAGTGGAGGCAGAGATAAGAAGTTGTCTTGCTGAAGGAGTGATAAATTTACGTTCCACAACTTTGTGTCAAGAAAAGATAACAAAAGATCAAAGAAATTATTAACATTCAACAAACCAATGAGTTTATGGTGGATGTTTAGTTCGGCCCAAGAGACAATTTGAAAAATTTCTTCCAAAGTACCAAAATCACCTGAATTTCTTCTCCAACTGTCTTTCCAGTGATGTTATTTTCAGCTAAAGGTTTAGGAATAACACCTAAAACCTGACTGTCTCCTATAAAAGCAGAAAGTGATACAGCCCCCATTAACCCACGACAACCTCCCCCATATACAAGATGAATATTCCTCACAGCAAGTGATCGACCAAGAGTGCTAGCTGCGTTTACAAACTCTAATCCCTTCCCATAACTCGACCCACAAAAAACACAGACATTTTTGAGGTTACGAATAGAAGGCCCCATTCTATACTCTTCCTCTCTTTGAGTGTTTCTGAGTTGAAGGAAAATGGAGAAAATGGAGTGTTTAAATAAGAAAAAGAATGGAAAAGGGAATAATTGCACCTATAAGGGTAGGTTGACGGTTGTCAGAAAAGGTTGAATTTAAGAAACACAGAATCTTTTCTTTCTTTTTTTTTGGTTTTTTTTTGTTTTTTGTTTTGTTTTTGTTTTTGTTTTTGTTTTTGTTTTTGTTTTTGTTTTTATTTTTTTTTTGTTTGAAAGATGACATGAAGAAGAAGAAGAGGATGATACGTCTGATTGTTTGTGGATATGGCTCACATCCGCCTCTCGGTTTAACGTCCAAGAACGGCTTAAACGTCTTCTATGAGTCGAGGATAAGCTTCCCATCCAATTTTCTTATAAATTGGCAAACAGGGTCTTTTAGAGTCAGATTCCCAAGACTGTAGCGTTTTTCTTCATCCTTGAAGAGATTCCACAATTTAAGAATTTCACGATGAACCAATCCACAAGAATGCGTCTCAAGAGTCAATAAGATATCATCTAATGACTCCTTACTCAGTCCATTCTTAATGAAGAAAATTGTATCTTCTCTATTTGCGAAAACCATCCCCAAAGTACGACATCGCTTGTTACAGATCCATCGTCCACATTTGTGACAGACTTGTAACCTTTTTGCTCTTCTCCTTTTAGAATATGAACTTCTTCCAAGACCGGACATATATGAGTCAAATGAAATTGAGGACTCACATGCTAATCGGACCTTTGCTTCAATTATCCAGCGTACATCTTCTGGCATACCTTTGTGCATTAACAGTCTCAATCTTTCACATTGAACTTTGTAGATTTTTCTTAGAGCATTTTGAGGAAGAGAAGGAAAATGTTTGCTCAGGTTTGAAAGAATGACATCCATTTTGAAGGAGAAGAAGGGTTCAGTTATTTTGGGAAACTGAAAAATAAACCGACTTGAGAGTCACGAGTACAGTATATCTGCCACTTAACCGGCAACACAAAGAACTCAAGAACTTGGTTTTCCAGGAATGGTTGAGTATTTGTCCATTAACTTTAAGCGTATTACCATTCCTACAATCCTCAATATCTACGGCCCCAGAGGATACACGTGTTTGACAACAAAAGAACTGCGCCACCTAGATCTCAATTTTTCAAGGAGTAGGTGCAGATGATAATCTCAAAGCAGAACTTTTTTGACCAATTTCCACAGCTTTTGCAAAAGGTGTAACAGACCTTGAATAAAGTAGGCCAATAAAATCCATACTGCAAGATTTTCGCAGTTGTTGTCGCTGAAGAAAAAATGACCTCCACATGCTTCCGAGTGACAAAATTTAATGGCACTACCTACCTCATTGTCAGGCACACAGCTGTTTTTCTTTTCTTTTCCCTTTTTTTTTATTCATAATACGGATGGAGAAGGTTCATCACCTTCACTTCTGCATTCTCTGGAAGTTCATGATACTGTTTGAGGCCGGTGTCCATTTACGATGAAAGCTTTGGCAGTGACCTCACTTTTAATCTGAACAGCACCAGAAGGAAAAACCTTAGTAACAATAAATGGTCCATCCCATCTAGACCTTAATTTGCCAGGCATGAGTCGGAGGCGGGAGTTATAGAGGAGAACTTTTTGACCAATCTCGAATGTTTTCCTCAGAATCAACTTATCATGGAAGGCTTAGGTCTTCTCCTTATAAAGTTTGGAACTTTCATAAGCCTCCAAGTGGATCTCCTCCAATTGCTACAGCTGCAGCTTCCTCTCCATATCTGCTTGATCTAGGTCCAAGTTGCACCTTTTCACCGCCCAGAATGCACGATGCTCAATTTCCACCAGCAGGTGGCAGGCTTTTCCAAAAACAATCCGATACGGAGATATCCCGATTGGTGTCTTATAAGCAGTCCGGTAAGCCCATAAAGCATCCTCAAGCCTCTTGCTCCAATCCTTTCTGTTAGGTTGAACTGTCTTCTGGAGTATCTGCTTGATCTTCCTGTTGGAAATCTCGGCTTGCCCATTAGTTTGGGGATGGTAAGGTGTAGAAACTCTGTGCAAGACCCCATATTTTTTCATCAAAGCTTCCATGATTCGATTACAAAAATGTGAACCCTGATCACTGATGATGGCCTTCGGAACTCCAAACTTGCAGAAAATCTGTGATCTAACAAAATCCACAACAACTTTGGAATCATCAGTCCGAGTAGCTTTCGCCTCCACCCACTTGGATACATAATCAACAGTTAGCAAAATGTAAACAAAACTAAAAGAAACAGGAAAGGGTCCCATAAAATCAATACCCCATACATCAAAAATCTCACAGAACAATAAGGATTTCTGGGGAATCTCATTCCTTCGAGAAGTGTTTCCTATTCTTTGGCATTGATCACAAGATTTACAAAATACATATGCATCATGAAATAGAGTGGGCCAATATAATCCAGATTCCAAAACTTTCCTAGCAATTTTGGGGACCAAAATGACCACCACATGCAAGTGTATGACAAAAGCTAAGAATAGAATGGAATTCATTATCAGGCACGCATCTCCTAATGACTTGGTCACTATAAAATTTCCACAGATAAGGGTCATCCCACACATAATATTTTGACTCACTCTTCAATTTATCAATCTGAGCCCTAATAAAATGTGCAGGGAAAATACCAGCAACTAAGAAATTTATCAAATCAGCAAACCAAGGAGTGTTACCTTGCAGCTTGAAAAGCTGCTCATCAGGGAAGACATCATGGATAGGAAAAGTATCTGCCCCCCTTTCAATTCGGCTTAGGTGATCAGCCATTAAATTCTCCGCTCTACTTTTATCACGGATTTCAATGTCGAACTCTTGGAGGAGCAAAATCCACCTAATCAACCTAGGCTTTGCATCAAGTTTCTTCATGAGAAACTTCAGAGCTATATGATCTGAAAACACAACCACTCTAGAACCAAGCAAATATGATCAAAATTTGTCTAAAGCAAAAACAATTGCTAAAAGTTCCTTTTCAGTGGTGGTGTAGTTGACTTGTGCAGGATCTAAAGTTCTTGAAGCATAGGAGATGACATGAGATATTTTGCCGACCCTTTGTGCAAGAACAGCTCCCAAAGCATAATTAGAGGCATCACACATGAGCTCAAATGGGAGTGTCCAATCTGGTGGCTGGATAATAGGTGTGCTGGTCAATGCTTGTTTCAAGTGATTGAAGGCATCCTTGCATTTCTGGTCAAAATGGAACTCCACTTCTTTTTGTAGCAAGTTGGATAGTGGAAGAGTAATTTTGCTGAAATCTTTTATGAATCGCCTATAGAAACCTACATGACCAAGGAAAGAACGAACCTCCCGCACGCATGTGGGGTAAGATAGGCATGAAATAACATCTATTTTTGCAGGATCTACCTCAATACCCTTGCTAGATATTATATGCCCTAAAACTATGCCTTGCTCTACCATGAAATGACATTTCTCAAAATTCAGAACAAGGTTAGCCTTAATGCATTTATGCAAAACCTGAGTCAAACTATCCAAACATGCATCAAAGGAAGAGCCATAGACAGTAAAGTCATCCATGAATACATCTATGCAATTTTCTAAAAGGTCAGAAAATATACTTACCATACACCTTTGAAAGGTGCCTGGAGCGTTGCACAGACCAAAAGACATCCTTCTGTATGCAAATGTGTCAAATGGGTAAGTGAAAGTAGTTTTATCTTAGTCTTCTGGGGCTATATGGATCTGAAAATAACCCGAATATCCATCCAAGAAACAGTAATGCGACTTGCCAGCTAGTCTCTCTAACATCTGATCAATGAAAGGTAATGGAAAATGATCTTTCCTGGTGGCTTGGTTAAGTCGTCTGTAATCAATGCAAATCCGTCGCCGCTTTTGAATTCTTGTGGGTAGTAGCTCATTTTTCTGATTTTCAACTACTGTGACCCCACATTTCTTTGGAACAACTCTGCACGGGGCTCACCCATTTACTATCAGATATGGGATAAATAATGCCAGCTTGCAGTAGCTTGGTAACTTCCTTTTTTACCACATCTAGAGTCAGGGGATTCAGTCTCCTTTGGGGCTGCCGTACTGGTTTAGTATCTTCCTCCAACAAAATCCTATGCATGCATGTGGAGGGACTGATACCAGGAAGATCTGCAAGTGTCCATCCGATGGCTTGTTTATTCTGCCTCAAAACCTGCAGTAATTTTTTTTCTTGATCAGGTTGCAAATTTTTAGCAACAATCAAAGGCAGCTTCTCACCATCTTCCAAATATGCATATTTAAGATGGTTCGGCAAAATCTTTAATTCTAAGGATGGAGGCTGTACAATGGAGGCGTAAGAAGTCATTTGAAACAACTAACTCAAAGAAAATTAAATTCAATATACTCCTGACTCTTATTTTCACATGCTGCATCATTCAAGTCAGCAGCTACATCACCACTTATAACTGCATAAATCTCAAGACATGCAAAGACATGGTACAATATCACAACCAAGACATGTTTCACAGTAACGTAATCCGAAAAATCGAATATCGGAAATTCAAAGATAAATATCAGCATAAGCATCGTCAACTAGCATATCAATCGCATCAACATGGAAAACAGAATGCTCCTCTAGGGGATGTCTCATGACCTCAAAAATGTTAAATTGTACCACATCGTCGCCAAATTCCATGGAAAGGGTGCCAGCATGCACATCTATCTTGGTCTTGGCTGTCTTGAGGAAAGGCCTGCCTAGGATCAATGGAGCATGATTTGTTGAAGACTCATCTTCCATGTTCAGAATATAGAAGTCCGCTGAAAAAATTAGCTCATTCACCCGAACTAACACATCTTCTAGCACTCCTGCAGGATGAGCAGTGGTCCTATTTACCAACTGAATCACTATACCAGTAGGTTGCAAAGTGACAATGTTCAAGGACTGATATATTGACATAGGCATGATGTTAATTGAAGCACCCAAGTCTAGCATTGCATGTTCAAATTTGGAGTTACCTATCGTGCAAGGAATTGTGAAAGTTCCAAGATCTTTGCATTTTTGTGGCATGCTTAGTAGAATCATTGCAGAAACATTTCTGCCTATGCTTATTTTCTCAGTACCCTTAAGTCTTCTCTTGTGAGTACACAACTCTTTAAGGAATTTGGCATACTTGGGAATCTGTTTGATTGCATCAAGGAGGGGAATATTGATTTCCACTTTCCTGAATGTGTCCATGACTTCTCTTTCTATTTCTGTTTGCGCAGTATGCTTGGACTGTGTGACTCTGTTTGGAAAAGGTAGTGGAATGGCCAGATTTGAATTCTCTCGCACATTTCTTCGTGTCACGATTTTTGACTGAGCTATCCACTTTCTTCCGTTTCTCGGTCACCTTCTCGTTGCCGCACTTGTAGTTCGGGTTGTGGTGGAGTAGGACCGTCAACTTCTCTCGCCACTTCTCAAGCTAATGGCACTTACATTGCCTCTTGGGTTGTTGACTGTTTGTGAAGGCAATTGGTTCGACCCTTGACTTTTAAGCTCACTCGAGTGGTTGCCATCCGCCCATTTGAGTTTGTAAATTCGAATGGTGGCATTGACATTCTGCCGAAACTGTTTCATCAAGTCTTCGAAAGGTGGCTCACCGGGTGGAGTGGGCTGCCGGAACAGTAGTAGCTGGAGGGCTCTTTGCATGGGTGGCGGTGCGGGTTGTGCTTGCCTAAATGCGGTGGTTGGTACTTGTTGTTAGGGCCTGTAGCTTGGTATCTAAACTGCGGTTGCTCTTGTTGGTAGGGCTGTTGTTGTTGTTGACTAGAATTTCCATATCTCAGGTTGGGATGGTCCCTCCAGCCAGGGTTATAGGTATTAGAAAATGGATCATATCTCGAGTCGCTTCTTGTGATTGCCGATATTGGGGTCTACCAGGAAAAATACCAGCTGCTGCAACAGATTGCTCTGGAAAAATAGAACCACCATCCTGAAGTGTGGGGCATGCATCAGTAGGATGAGATGAACAAGAGCAAATGCCACACACAGTTGCAGCCATCTGCATTGGTGCTTGTTGTCCCACTGCTAACTGCCTCACCAAAGAAGTCAATTCATCAAGTCTGTGTTCCATTCTCTGTTGGTCTACATGAGATGATTGAATCTCATTGACTCCTCTGGTTGAGGTAATAATTCGTGTGCCAAATTGTTGGGTGTTGGCTACCATGTTTGCTATCAAATCTCTCGCTATTGTAGGGGTCTTGTCTACTAAGGCTCCTCAAGAGGCATTATCCACCATGCTTCTGTCATTTGGCAGCAAGCCTTCATAGAAATATTGAATTAAGAGTTGATCGGTGATTTGGTGGTGGGGACAGCTCGAGCACAGCTTCTTGAATCTTTCCCAATATTCATGCAAGGTCTCTCCTGTCATTTGTCTTATGCCACAAATATCTTTTCTAATGGCAGCAGCTCTAGAGGCAGGGAAAAATTTCTCTAAGAACAACCGCTTCATGTCAGTCCAACTTGTTACTTGAACCTGGTGAAAGATAAAATAACCAATCATTGGTCAGACAAGAAGTGAGAAAGGAAATGCCCTCACTTGATGTGCTTTTCTGATATCCCATGTGGCTTCATGGTTGAACAAACCACATGGAACTCCTTTAGATGCTTATGGGGATCCTCACCTACAAAACCGTGAAACTTGGGCAACAAATGTATCAATCCAGATTTTAACTCAAAATCAGATCAAGATCTGGGTATTGAATACACAAAGACTGGTTAGTTATATCAGGAGCAGCAAGTTCCTTAAGAGTTCTATACTGTATGTTATTAGCCATGGTTTCAGAATTATTTAAGATCTCAAGTTCACTCCCAATATTAAGATCAAATTCAGAAGCAATTCTTGCACTTAGCCTACGAGCTCGAATCAACCTATGCAAGGTTCTATCAATCTCAGGATCAAAATCAACCAAGTTATCAAGCTCGGACCTAGTCATGCATCACACAAAAACAAATAAATAAGCAAAATACACTAGACAATAGATAAAAATGTTAGAAAAGTTAATAAAAAGAAAAAGTTAGTAAAAACACTTAAAATGAAAAGATTACACTTACTAATCCCCTACATTCAAGGCGCAAAATTTTGACGAGCGTCGAACTTAGTCAAAATTATAACCGAAGTTATTACCTAAGCTTGTAGCATAGTGACAACACCGGATCATCTCCACGAAGATTGTAGATGCAATTTAATCAATTCAAGTGAAAGTTTAGCAAAGGGGGGTTTGACAGTTTAAGATCGCACTTAGCAAAATTAAAGGAAGAAATAACAATTAAAGAGCAGTCAATTTAGAAACCTATCCAAGATTGGGTGGATTCAATCATAGACCCTTCATAGAACACTTGAAGTGCAATTGAATTGTTAATTTGGATCTAACCGAGATCTCTACATCAAATCCAGAATTCATACTAGACGATCGTCTAGAATTCAATTAACAAGTGATAAACACAAATCCGCAATCACGCCATTCATGAAGATCTATGTTAATTTCAAGTACCAAATTCAATTAACTTAGGCACAAATCAGGAACTTAACCTTTTCAATTCTCGTGATTAATTTAGATCAATCAGCTTCTAAGTTTCATCACAAATCTCAATCTTCATTTATGTGATTAGTTTAGATCAATCAGCTTCTAAGTTTCATCACAAATCTCAATCTTAAACCAAGATCAAATCGATCAACATAAATAGAATCACCATTCATGCATTCAAGATCAAGAAGAAGAAAGAAGAAGAAGAAAAGAGAAATTCAATTACAAATCAAATACAATACATAACCAAGGTCTCAAGAATTCAAACCACAATCTCTTCAAGAGTTCTAAATTGACCGAAAGTAGCTTAGCCCTCCATTACCACGAAGGGGAGCATCAAAATATACAAAAGCTATGAGAAACTATGAAGAAACAAGAAGAAACTATGAGAGAAATGAAAGAGAATACAACTTGTTCTTTCATGATAACCAATGGTGCCTTTTATAGAAGTCTAGGGTAACAAAATGACAAAGGGGAGTGGGTGGATGAGTGGGGTGGTTGAGTGGGTTGGTGAGTGGAGTAGTTGAGAGGGTTAGTGAGTGGAGTAGTTGAGTGGGTTGGTGAGTGAAGTAGTTGAGTGGATTGTTGAGGATGAAAATTTCTTATCTGACTTGGAAGCCAAAAACGACTAACTATACTTCAGACCCATGAAAAGTACTATTCATGAAAGTTGTAGATCTTTGTCTTGGCTATAACATGCATATCTGGATCGTCCAATTTGGCTTCCTACAGCCCAAGATATGACCCAAATACCACAGGTTGCTCAAACCCAACTTCAACACCTCTGTTCCGACTTGCAAGCTCAAACTGACCCATTAGACTTCATTTTTTCAAAAAGTGTTCTTCATGAAAGTTGTTTATTTGGATCTTAACTATCAACTATTCAAATTTCAGTCCATCTCGATTATTACAGCTTGAGATATGATTTTATGAGTGCACACCGTTCAGATTCTAGTGACAGAACCCGTATTCTGACTTCCATGTAAACTTAGGTCCCTTAGACATCTGTTTAGGACTTTGAGCTCTTCATCAAAGTTGTAGAGCTTCCTCTTAGCTTTCCTACAAGGTAAAATTCATGATTATCAGATATCAGAAACTCAAGTTATGGCCAAAATACAGAAACAGTGTCAAATCTCAATAATGCTGAAAATATTCAATTAGGACCAATTTGAACTCAAACTCACAAAATCATATCAAACTCAATCAATTAAGAATATGGAGAGTGTAAATGACTAAACATAAGGGTTTCTTAATGAATAAAATATGTGATTATCAACGACCAACAATCACGCATAATTTATGCAACCACCACTTCCTCAGGCACAACAAGGCTTTCAAAATTCTGAAGGATATGCACTTTTTATCCCACCATACAGGAATAACCTTGAAGAAACATTGCATGCATTCATGGAAAAGCAAGATGCCATTTTTAATCAAAACACTTAAATCATGATTGACATAAAAGATACTCTTGCTAAACTTTCTTCTGCACTCACCATTCACGAGAAAGAAAAATTTTCTTCTCAACCTCAACTAAATCCCAAGGGTCAATACAGTCTAAATGATGGTAATTCAGAAAACCAACAAATAGATCAAGTCAAGTCAGTGATAACTTTTAGGAATGGAAAGGTTGTTGAAGAAAGTAAGGAGATAAAGAGCCAAGTGTCCAAAGTGATGAACTCCTTGAGTGTGAATGAGCTAGAGGATGTGGAAAAGAATCAAGATAGTAGTGATGCTGAGTTGCCCAAGGAACCTAAGGTGACAAAAAGTCTTGTTAAGCAAAAAAATGATGACAAGGGCTACCAGACATACATGATTGACTCAATCATGGATAGGGGAGTTTCTACAACCCATGATTTTGATCCCCTTGAGAATTTTCTTATCAATTCTGAGTTTGATTCTATCAGTAATCCCTCTGATGTAGTTGATATTTCTACTTTGTTTTATAAAACTCAGGATCATGACACTCAGGCATGGCAACCAAAGTTTAAGGAGTTTCTTAAGAAAGGTTGGAGCATTGCTGATAAAAAAGGTGTTCGTCCCTTGGTCTGTTCTTATAAAATTAGTTTGGAAGAAGGTAAATTAATGGTCAGCGGTTGAAGCCATAACTTGAGTTGAAGGATCCAGATGTAGCAGAGACTTTGGTAGACGATCCTGTTTACTAAAGCTAAGGTAAGTTTTTAGTATTTCGTGTTTTTATTGAGTCGGCTTAAGTGCCTCCCAAATTTCGGAGCCTTTGCATGAGGATGTAAATAGTGTTGACCAACAAAAAAAAATGTAAAACAAAAAACCCAAAAAAAAAATTTGTTTGCATGCTTGTTTATTTCATTTTACTTTTTTTTTTGTCATTGCTAACCATTGTCAAGATGTAGTTATTCTCTTCTCATCTAAGCATTTCGGCTATGTGACTTTTCCCCATTACTTTGTTTAATTTTGTCCCAATAATTTCTTTGATGTATATTGATGATTATTTCTTCAATCTGGATTTAATTGTTAACATTGAGGACAATGCTGTGATCTGGTTGGGGGGAAGGATAGATGTGTAAAAAAAAACCAAAAAAAAAATAAGAAGTGTGTGTATTAATATGTTTATATGTTTGTCAGTAATTTACTAAATCAGTTAAGGATGGCAGAGTAAGGAGTAAATTTTACTCTTGAGACGCATCTTAATTGGGGTAGTAACTAGTTTGTGTGGAAGTAGCAATTCAAATTCAGAAAAATTTGCATGATTAAGTAAATTGTCTTCTTTCTTAAAATTCACATGCTTGGTTATGGATGTTGAATTGGTGGACTGAGAATAATAGAATTATGCCTTGTGAGATTTTGAGCCTATTGATGAATGGATTGAACATTTGTACCATTCTTTTCTTTCTTGTGTGAATTTCACTCATGAAATTGTTACTCTAGAACTTGCTTTGATTCTTTTTTAGAATACATTTTCATATGCATACATAAATATGATTGAGGCATTTTTCTTGAAATAGCTACTTTAATCAAATAGCCAGCATTGTTTAGCAGCATGTTGTCTCAATATAATATCAAGCACTCTTATGACTTCTTGGAAATTCTCTGATTCCTGCTAACATAAAGTATTAGAAATGACTTATTTCCCCTTGCTTAACCCCTTTGAGCTTATTTGACTATTCTTTGTTTCGAACTCATTATGTGTCTTAAATGAAAAACTATGTTCTTACTTGACCTTAGGGAATAAGAGAGCATTAGTATTGTCATTCGATGAGTTCTTAAATAAGTGTGGGGGTGTGTGTGCAGAATGGTTAAAATATATATATATATATATGATGTTCTTTTTGTAAAAAAAAAAATCAAAAAAATCAAAAATCAAAATCAAAAATAAAAAAATGTAAAGAAAAAAAGAGTGTCAACAAGGTAATAAAGGAAATGAAAAGAATATGTAAAGAGAATTTGTATTAGGTGGAGTTGGGATGAACTTTCATGTTTGTTAATTGAACTCAGCTCTCATGTTCTTTTATTCTCTGGTATTTAACTTGTCATATCCATATTACCTCCTCCTTTACCTTGATCCCATTACAACCTTGAATAAAGTCCTCATGATTTGTGTGCACATGTGTTCTGAGTAGTGGAGAAGTAGAAGATAAGCAAGCTTATGGTAGTGCAATTTTCATGGGTTGAATTGAGTGAAATACCTACCTTTTAAACACTTGAGGGATTGAGAGTGAATCTTGTGAAAATCTATCATTCTTGACTCATGTTTTTCAATTGAAATATCATTGCTTGTTGATTTGAGATGTGAAGATATGTTACCTCATGAATGTTTTGATTACTTGAATGATTGGTTGCTCTTCATTAGAAATTGAGTCTTTTAGAGTGTTTAGCTTTTGAGTCTGTTTTGTTTTTTTTAGTTTTGGTCTTGTGTTTTGCCCAAGAGTGCAAAAAGCTAAGTGTGGGGGAATTTGATAATCACATATGTGATACATTAATAAGCCTTCATTTTTAGTCATTTACACTCTCCATGTACTTAATTGATTGATTTTGATTATGTTTTGTAAGTTTAGACTCAAATTGGACTTAATTGAATTTTTCAGCATAATTTACGTCTTACGTTGTTTCTGTATTTGGGCTATATCTTGGGATGTAGGTGGTCTTTGGAGGTGATTCTAGTGGCATTTGAAAGATAAGAGAGAGTTCTATAACTTTCATGAAGATCTCAAAGGCCCAATCACACGAGTAGATAACTCAAATTGGGGTTGAAGCAAGAACCAGAGTGCTTTTCCTGACAGCTTAACCTATGTGTACTGTTCATCACAGTTTTCGGGCTAGAGGTTGTCAAATAAGCTGACATTTGGATGCTGAATAGTTAAGACCCATATCTACAACTTTCATGTTGAACACTTTTTTAGAATTGGACTCCTTGAAGGTGATATTAGGCTTGGAATTTAGAACAGAGGAGTTGTGACTGGGCCTGGGTAGTGTACAGTAATTTGAACGTATCTGGAGTTATAGAAATGATATTGGACTCAAACTAAAGTCATTTGAAAGCTAAGATACAGGCCTGCAACTTTCATGGATAACACTTGGTTCAAAAATGACAAATGCAATGACTTCAGAGCTACATGATTTTGGAGACAAGGAATCTCCATAATTTTCCACTCACCAAAAGTCATTTGGCATTTTTCACTCATTTTTCACTCATCCACCCACTAATGACCCACCCCCCTTGTCATTTTGTATCTCTAATCTTCTATAAAAGGGGGTCTTGGCATATCATTGATGTGTGTTAGGTGTTAGTTACCAAAATGATGTCATTTTGTTACTAAGTTTTCTTGTAGTAATTTTCCTTTGTTCTAATTTAAAGTCATGTTCTTCTTCTTCTTCTTCTTCTTCTTCTCTCTTTCTTTCTTCTTATCTATGAGTAACTAAGTTTCATTTTACTTGGGTGAAAGGGTGAAGCTCTTGGTAATAAAGTAATGTTAGATTTATTCTTCTCTTGTGCTTAAATGATTTATATTATCTAGTAACTATTATACGTATTATAATTTGTTTCTTATAATTTAGAAACCATCTTTGTAAAGAGGAGTTATTGATTTGTTGTAGACAAAATATTGGCACAATGAATGCTTTAACCCATTTATAAGTGGTGGTAATATTTTTAGGAAACATAATATAATTACGTATATTATTTTAAATGGACTTTTAATGTTGTATTTTTCGATTGGAACCTCCATATTGCGAGGATTCTAATTGAGTTATAAAAAAAATTAATCTTACCTTTACTTTATTTACCAAGAGTGGATCTTTTAACCCAAGTAAATAATTTTTATCGTAGTAACAAAATATTTACTTCACCTTAATTAATCTTCAACAATTCCCTGTGGATCGACCTCGGACTCCCGAGAAATTTATTACTTGAGACAACCTGCACTTGGGTTCGCAATGCAACAATTAATCCCGCATCAAGTTTGTAGACTTGTTTGAAACTAAAAATTGTGCATCAGGGGTACTTTGGGTTTTTCACCATAGCAAGGAGTGTTTAAAAAATTATAACAAAGCCATTATGATATATGTGAGCGATATGTGATCATGTTTCTGTTAGGATTGCTAACGGATTGTCACTGCTAGGGGTGACAATGTAACGTGGTCATAAAAAGTAGGGGGATACGGTGTAGTGTGAAAAAAGGGAAGGGTATCGTGTGTAATATTGTTAAACTTTAGGGGAGGTCAGTGTAATTTTCCTTTATTTATCAATTGCTAATGAGGGAACGTTCCTTGAAAAATACATACCAATATGGCTCACATTTTAATATAATGTTAATGAGCCTTGTCTCTAAAGCATGATGGAGATGGAGCCTTCTGAATGCATCTTATGTTAGAGAGGTGCACTAGTAGAGTTATCAAAATGGGCTAACCCAGCTCACCTGGGTTGGCTCACTTTAGTGGTGAGTCAAAAAATGACCAGCTTGGCTCAACCCACCAGGGTTGATAGGTAAAACAGGTTGGCTCACAAAATTTTTAAAAATATATAAAAAGGAAAAATAATAAAAAATACATAAAAGTACAAAAAAAATATTAAAAAAATATAAATGTTGGTTCAATGAAGGTGGATGGTTAGTTCGGTGGTGAAGCTTTGTCTCTAATTTGACTATGCCTCTGCAATTTGATGTTGCAATCATCAGATTTGGATGAGAGATTTTAGATCTTGATCTATAACAAGCATGTAAAGCGAGACAAAAAGAGAAAGAGAGAGAGAGCGAGAGAGAGAGAGAAAGACTAAAGTGACAAAGACAAATAATCAAGGTGGAGGGCTAAATGGCTGGCGATGGCTAGAGTTAATCACAGCCTCACGTTCTTGCTCGAGTTCTTTGCACTCTGTAATCGCAAGACGCCAGCATCAACATTAACAAGAGGCTGGAGTGGATGTGGTCTACGCATGACAGGTGGGTGGTGGGTGGCGGCGGTGGGTAACAATGGTAGTGGATGGGAGGACAGACAACGTGAGAGTGGGAGAGACAAAGTGGCTACTAGGTTTCAATTCAAGTTCAAGTTATTTTGACCTACAGACCCAATGTGTGAAAAGCGTCTCTACTCTCTCTTTTAAAAAAAAAAATTCTTCTAACTTGTGAGCCAACCCGACTCGAACACATTTAACCGCGTGTTAAGTGAACCAGGTCAGGTTAACCAGGGATTCTTATGGGTGGATTTTTTAACAACCTAACCCGCCATTTTGCACGGGTTATAACCCACTTTGATGGCTCTATGCACCATTGCACTTTGAAGTTACATATGATTACAAGTTTAACAGGTTGACCATGTAAAATTATATTTACACCCACCTAGTTCGTCCTTCACCTTATCCCACCACTGCCACCCATATCTGCCATCTCTGGCCAAAACCTGATCCTCCTCGGGGGAGTTCAAGGGAATCAAACTACTCGTTGACAAGCTATTACCGTCAGCGAGGCTTGCCACCTTCGCCATCATTGTCACCGGTGCCGTGCCTGCTGGTTATGGCCTGGGGTCCTAGTTCAGAGCTAGTTGAACCGCAGCACTAGGTGGCGTCGCACCACCTCTCTTCCCCTTACTCAACTCTAAATACCTTTCTCCCCATAACCCACGATCCCAAGAATTTCTGCCATTTCCATCAGGCAAGACCATCGACAACCAAGAATCTCACCACCACAAAACCAATATACCAGCCCTAGCTATCCTCACTTCTAATTTCTCACACAAATCAACACAAACCAAAATCACCTTTCCACCTATGCAAACCAATGACCACTGCAAAGACCCATGAAATCCCTAGACCCAAAATTACAAGCCATCTAGAGATTTGTGGTGGTGACTTTGGTGGTTGCGACTGGGGTGCAGACGGTGATTGGTGGTGGCGAGGTCAAGTGGGGGGGTGATGATGATGTTGGCTTGGGTTGCGTGGAAACAGGGAGATGTTTGGGTAGAAGACGATGGTGGCTCAAGATTCAATTTGGTGGTTGTAGTTAAAGCTTTGAACGGAGTTTGTTGTGGCGTCGGAGATGTCGCTGGGGATCAGCTTGTGGTGATGGGTGAGATTGGATAGATAAAGAGAGAATGAGAGAAGATAGATAGTTTACCTATTCAGAAAATTGCTTTTCTTTATTTTAGACCATTGATGAATTTTGACTTTATTTTCTACCCTATCAATGGCTACCTTTTGAGGTGTATCGATGGGTACATGTAAGATAAAGCCAATGGAGGCACATAGTGTGTGTTTGGAAAAATTATGAAAACTTGATTATGTTTAGTAATTGATTATTGTATAAATTTTTTTTGTTATAATCGATTATAATTGATTCATTTTTATGTTTGGATATATTAGTTAAAAAGTGATTTTAAGCTAATCTGATTCGTTTGGATGATAAAAAAAAGAATTATTTTTATGCATTAAATTACTAAAATAGGTATAAAATGATTAAAAAAATTATTTGATTGAAGATAAAATGATATTTACATCTCAAAGTGTAAGAAATAATTTATAAGCTAAAATCATAAGCTTCATTCTTTAATATTATAAAAATTAGTTTAAAAAAACTTTTATAATGTATTGAATTTTATACAAAAATTTAAGTTAATTTTGTCAAACATATTATAACACTGTATAAATAAATTTTTTTAAAAAAAATTATTTGTACAATGAAAAAATCATTACCCAACACACTCATAATATAATATTTTTATAATGCGCAAGAGTAATGATCTCATCTGATTATATTGTCTCCGAATAGTCGTCCTAATTATTTTATCATCAGTTTTTTTTGGTTCATTTTCATTTTGTTTTCAACATGAGTCTTTAGAGACATCGAAAGAAGATCAAGGAGAAATAAAGAAGAGAAAAACGATTATAGGAGTTACGAACTTTGGCTTACTGAAATTTCTCATTAAATTTTATATTATCCTTCTTGTCAGCCAATGTAATCACAGCATCGCTTATATTTTATATTTGTTGATTGAGATAGATTATGCTGTTTATTTCAAACTGGAAATGCAGAAAATGCATACTCGAGTAACACACACCACACCATAAAAAGTGGGAATGCTGAACATGCATCCTCTAGTAGAACTTGTAATTATTTTATTTTATGAAGATTGCAGAGATGTCAGTTCATTTAACATTGGGCGGAAGGAACATTAATAGAATATTCTTTGCACCAAAAAGAATAATTATTCTATTATAGTGATAGCATTTTCTTTTAATGTGTACTATTATTCTATTATACAAAGTAGTCAGGGCTTAGCCTTTTTTTTTTTTTTAACATAGCCAGGGCTAAGCTGAAGTACAAGCAGAGATTAGTTCTACACTCAAATTAAGGATAAGATAATACCTCGTGTCGCGACCGTAGGCTGTTCATACCTCGTAATCTTAAAGAAAGTGAAAGATAATCTTGTGAATATATATATATACGATGTAAATTGAACTACGTATAAGTGCATTATATCAATCCACTATAGTATTAAATAGGATTGTTTATCAAAACTCAGTTCTTTTATTTTTATCCAATTTATAATATAGGATTCTTCAAGTACTATTATGAGAGGCAAATTTAATTTTCCGTAAATTTCTTGTCGGTCGATCCTTCATCTCTACGTTACATGGGAATAAGATGGGCAAGAATCATTGTAAACTAACTTCACAAACCTTAAAGGCCTAAATATTTAAAGGCTAAATACATAGTACTCTCGACTCTGCAACTCTTTTGATCTTGGAGATAGATGATCTAATAACAATAGATTGAATCAATAATAGTGAACCATACATCTTGTATCTTTTCTCAAGAACAACCTTCCACAACCGCGCGCAAGGTTTATTGTTTCTTCGCAGCAGAAATATTAAGTAAGCAAAGGATAATGCAAGCAACCAGTAAAATTCAAAACCATAAACACTGTCGATATCCAATTTTATCCATTTCTTTATTTTCATTTTTTATTTTATTTAATTTAATTTCTTTTTTTTTAAAATAAAAAAATAAAAAAATTTGTTATATGGGTCAACCCATGACCCATTTCTCTTCTCAACCCATAACCCATTTTCTCAACTCTTTCCCTTCCTGCTGCTGCCACTGAATCATCAATAGCTTGCATTGATTTGGATTAAAGCTTCTATCAATTTTTTTTTCCCTTTGGCATTTCTACCATTATTTTCAATCATTATCTTGCCTGTTTGCATTTCAAAACGGAAAAGCAAATTGATTGTGAATGTGAATCAAAGCAAGAATAAAAAGGGGGATTGAATCGTTCAGGGGGGATCATTGGGAAGAAAAAAAAATCACAAACTGAAAATCACTTCAGTGGTAAAAAAAAAACGACTCACTCCCATCTCCAATTTTCGTTCATTCATCTTCATATTCAGCTTCCACTTACAGCCACCATCCATATAACTCACCATTTCTCCTCATCCAAAGGAGGAGCTTTCATCATTTTCCAAGCATCCACCCCACACTTCTTCCTTCACCGTCACAAACCCATAACCACCATTATTCATCACCTTCCTAAAACCATCTTTCTTCTTCACCTTTCACCACTTTTATTCTCAAATTCCACCATAAAAAAAAAAAAAAACAGAAACAAGAGCTACCACCACAACCCACCGTCCCCTACGCAACTCGTAGCCGACCCAGCTCCATCGGACGCACCGCACGGTTCGGTCACCTCATTGTCGCACCCCAATGGTGGATTCGCAATCGGGCCTCCGTTCTCCTCTCTTGCTCTGTTTTCTTCCATGTGAGATTCTTTATTTCTCTGTTTCTTTTTCAAGTCTGCTATTGCTTATTAATGTTATTATTATTTTATTCTTTTATCTTTGCTTTAGTTTGTTTTATCACGTGTGTGAGCAGATGACTTTTGGGTGGGTCTTTTCGTTTCTTATGTTAATAGTTAGCCTTTTTTTTTCTCTATTCTTAAACAATGATAAAGAATAATAATAGGAAGAATTGGTTTTTTTAGATGATTCCACCGAGCCCACTTCTACGTGGGAAATCTCATTTGTGACAAAAATATAATAATAATAAAGTGGATTGGCTCTCTCTTTTTTTTTTTTTTTTTTCCTAAGCAGCAAAAATATAAATATAAATAATAAAAGCACATTTTTTTTAGTTTAATTGTTTTTTAAGGATTTGTTCTCATTTGATAGTGTTTGTTTAGTTTAATGGTATTTTATGTTGTGCCTTGTAGTAAAAAAATGTATAAAGCAAAAATGTAAAAAAAAAAATAAAAATGAAAAATGAAAAAACATAAAAAAGAAGAAAAATAAAAAATAAAAGATAAAATAAAAAATACATAATATTTTGTTTGTTGTTATGATTATTATACTCATTAATATGTGATTTTAATTTAATTATTATTGTATTAATCAAATAAAACGGCCTATGACGGAAAAATTGGGAGAGGATCGAGCGCCGATCGAGTTACACTCTTCCCGATAATCTTGAGGCTTTATATTGGATTTTGTCGGAGCGCCCGTGCGAAGTCTAATCCCCACATAAAAATTAAAATAATTATGTAAATTAAAATATAATTTTAATAAACCAAAATAAACTTTTCTTTTTGTAAAATAAAATATTCAAATAAAAGTGAACAATTTCATATAGTTCAAACATTATGATTGTGGTGAATCAAAGTTTTATTTTTCATAAAGACATTTTTTTTTAGAAATTAATACAAAAATCTCCTTGTGCCTAAAAATATTTTTCTCCTTGATTACAAAAGAGATTTTATTTGGCCATTTACTTTAAAAATTATTTTCTTACCTTAAACAAATTTCTTTGAGTTAAAATTATTCATTGGAATATTTTTATTTTTTTTTATTTGGCCATTTTATTTTAAAAATTACTTCTCTTCAAAAAGATAAAATTTTAATTCACCACTTTTATATAATATGTTGTAGACTTTGAATTTGTTCTAAAATAATAGCTATTTAGCCACCCATTACTTGTCTTAGTCATTTATCATTCTTGATATTATGCTTGACAAAATGGGACATATCAAAAATAAAAAAATAAAAAAATTCTTTTCTTTTAATTAATAAAGGACCAATTAAATTAATCTTGCAAATAACATTAGATTAAATAGGTAACCGTTCTTAGAACGGACGGTGTAGGGTGCTAACACCTTCCCTACCCGTAATCAACCCCCGAACCTCAAACTCTGAAACGTAGACCATCTTTTAGGTGTCCAATTGCGCCATTCCATTTAATGGATAAAGCGATTGGTGGCGACTCCCCAAAACCCCGAGGTCCTATCCTCCTTGTTCTTTTTATTTTCGCGACGCCCTTCGGGACGGTTGCGACAGCTGGCGACTCCACTGGGGAGTGTTTGGAGGGTTAAGCCTTGTTTTAATCTTATGTGATTTGCTTTTTAATTATGTTGGTCCATTTTTGTTTTATTTGTTTATTTGTTATTTGTTTCATATTATTGTACATTTTGTTTGTATTATATTTATTATATTTCTCGCTTTGTAAATAAGTTCTCTCATGTACACTTCCACCACACACAAGCTCTCTACCCGAGCTCGACTTGTAGGCTTAGACAGAGGGTGAAGTAGTGTTGCTTTGTGGGACCGTTGGTCTCCGTTTAGACACATGAAAACCCCTCGCTCAAATTGAACTCTTTCCGCTTGTAACCTATCATGGGTGAGGATGGAGGACCCTTGCTAGCCAAAGTGTTGGTGACAAAGAAGGGACAATTTGGGGACCTTTTGTCCGATAGGGGTCTAGAACCAAAGCTCTCACTTGTAGATATAATCTTAGAGCTATCATCATTCATAGAACTTATCCTGATCGGGTACCAAGATTAGGTACCCCTTTTCCTCTAACATATGAGGAATTTCTGTTTGTCTTTTATTTTGTAGTTGTTAACTTTTCTTTTATCTTGCATTTGCATATGTGGTCCAATCCTGTGAAGATATCGATAAACCCCAAGCATGAATAAGGGAAAGATGACTCTAATGTCTGAGGTGGCAGAGAGTATCAAGGCTGTCGGTGAAGAGTCTGCAAGAATTCAAGCCAAGGAAGGAAATAGTTTGCGTCGCGAGGATGTTCCTTTACCTCTCTTAAAGGGGAGCCATGACTTTGAGCAAAATGACTTAAGGAGGCTCCGTAATGCGTGGTGTAGCATGAGAAGACAAGAAGAGTTCAATGACAAGTATGGAGATATTGCAGCTCTCATGTTCATCACCCCTGACCTCCAAATGTTGAAAGCTATGCTCCATTTCTGGGACCCATCATATCGGTGTTTTACTTTCCAACAATTTGACTTGGTGCCCACGATTGAGGAGTATGCTAGGCTTCTTAATAGAGACGACGTGCCAAAGGACAAAGTGTACTCACATGACCCTAAGAAGACGCCGAGAAGGATGCTGTCCAAATTGATAGGGATTCATGCCAATGAACTGGACAAGTACATGGTGGATGAAGGACGAAGTCTAGATTCGGAGTTCTTGCTTAGGCTGGTTGAAGCTCAAATTGATCAAAGGTTTGGTTTGGTAGCACTAGCCCTTGCTATTTATGGGTTAGTAATTTTCCCAAGATGGAAAAATCAAATAGATGGACATGTGATCAATTTGTTCGAGCAGATTGAGCATGGGGTACACCCAGCCCCACCAATTTTAGCCGAGACAATTCGATCTCTGAACTACTGCCGAGTCCATCAAAAAGGAAGGTTTTGGGGATGTGCACCATTACTTGCAGTATGGATGCTTAGTCATATGCCAACGTTGAAGTGCTTTAACCATCCAGAAATTGATCTGAAACAGTATGTCATACCTAAGCACCCGCTCTCTCTATATGGTCGTGACAATTGGCCTCCCCGAACTCCGACGATGAGGCAATGGATCAATTTTTTCATGGAAATAAAAGAAGTGGTCTGGAGGGCCAAGTGGTTTCCTCACACTTATACCATATATAGATGTGGAAACAAACCTTGGGTTTCACTTATTGGCCCATGGGGAGTAGTGGGCTATGCTCCAGCTATGGTCCGAAGACAAATGGCATCTCTGCAATTCATTCCGATGACTCATGGACTGTCCAAATTTGAATTCTCGTATGACGATGAAGGAACCAGTCATAAAATAAAAGAAGTCATTGAAGATTGGAAGGACACAAGAAGTGTGAAGCCCGGTCTCCCATCATCTGAAACGACACCAGAATACCCAATTTGGCAGGCTAGTAGGAAGAAGGGGTTTCTTGCTCCCAAGGTACAAGGTCCAGAGTTACCAATGCACCAATTTAATGAACCCAATGACTACTATGCTGAAGCAGAGGGGCGGTACGAAATCATTTATCGGCAGTGGACTACTGAGAGAAGGTCCTTGGAAGATCAACTTGGCACTACAAGAAGAAAAATCCAAAGTCAAGAACAAGAGACAGCCTCTAAAGATATTGAAATAGAGAGGTTAAGAAAAACATGTCAAGCCCTCGAAACAATCATTCAGGGGAAGGATGGTCAACTTCAAGAATTCAAGAATGAAGTTAAAATCTTGAATCAACATTTGGAAAAGCATGTTGAATGGTCTACTTTCTTGGAAAGTAAGAAGAATCAGTTAGAGGATGATGTTCTTTTCTTGACTAATGAAAAGAATTTCTATCGTAATGCAAGCCAAGAAATGGAGCGGAAAGCCGAAATGGTTCTTGATAATATGAGGGAAATCTTCAACCATTCAAGAAAGAGGGCAAGAGAAATCATCAAAGTGGAAGCCAAGCTAGCACCAGGAGAAAACCAAGATATTTTGACTCGGGTTAGAAAGGACCTTGACTTCCTAGGAAAATTTCACTGAAATTAGTTTCTTGTTCTAGGAATGCTGATGTAATGACTCTTTCCATCTTATTTTATAAAGCTAACTCCTCCATTTGACTTGAGGAGTAGCAAGAATCAACATATGTAAAACTCTCTATGACCATAGAGCTTTTTCCCTTTGAATAAATGAGGTTTATCGATATCGCTTGCTGCTTTGGATCACGTCTCTACATGCATAGTTTTATTTTTTGCATTTTCTTTTCCTTTTTCATATTTTCTAATAATAAAAAATGAATACAGAAAGGAAAACTGTCTCTACGACACCCATATAGGACTCGCTCTCAATCAAGAATCATGGATGAACTGGGTCAGTCACAAGAGGAGTTGAGAAGTGAAGTAAGCCAGCTCAAAGAACAAATGGCCAAGATCTTGGAAATTCTCGGAAAAAACGAAGAACACAGAGGGACTCCTTTAAAGGCAAATGATGATCCTTCGCCACGCCGCACACCCGCCCGCTTTACGCCCGTTCCTTGGCAGTATCCTAGTGTCACCTCTCAAGGGGCCATGATGCCACTTACAATTTACTCAAATAATCCTGAAGCACAGGCATCTTCATTCCCACCATATGGCCTTCCACCT
The DNA here is from genome assembly GCA_029884595.1 of Ormosia semicastrata. Classification (NCBI taxonomy): domain Eukaryota; kingdom Viridiplantae; phylum Streptophyta; class Magnoliopsida; order Fabales; family Fabaceae; genus Ormosia; species Ormosia semicastrata. The sequence goes on along the minus strand of JAQQTO010000021.1, from coordinate 6,212,039 downwards.
GGTTATGTGCCACCATTGTCCACCAATATTCCTGAGGGCAGTGCACCGACAGTCCCAACGAGTTCAAACCCTCTTCAAGGATCTCAACCAAATACCAGTGAGATTCCTCAGTACCCGGTTTCTATTCCACCTTATGACATTTCTCCTGGTTTTATGCCATCCCAAATTACCAACCCTCTTGAGAGCGGCTCATCATTGGTAATACCTACTTCAGGGCCACAAGGCTCGACTCAGGCCCAACCTCCTTTCTACATGCCACAGTTTTTTCCCCATAAAGTCGCTGGAACTTCTCCGCTGAACCCTTCAACTGAAGGCATTCAATCCAAGGGAAAATTAGAAGTTCTCGAAGAAAGATTGCGAGCCATAGAAGGAACAAGTAGCTATGGTCTTCGGATGCCGCAGAGCTCTGTCTTGTCCCGAATGTGGTAATTCCTCCAAAGTTTAAGGTCCCTGATTTTGAAAAATATAAGGGAACCACTTGCCCAAAGAATCATCGACCATGTACATCCGCAAGATGGCATCCCATGCTCATGATGATAACCTCGTTGATTCATTTCTTCCAAGATAGCTTAGTCAGGGGCAGCTTCTAATTAGTATACACACTGAACGTGCTCATATACGATGTTTCAAGGACTTGGCCGATGCTTTCTTGAAGCAATATAAGTACAACATCGATATGGCACCGATAGGTTACAGCTTGCAAAATATGGCTAAGAAAGGAGCTGAAACCTTTAAAGAATATGCTCACGGTGGAGAGAAATAGTCTGCTCAGTTGAACCCCCATTGACGAAAAGAAATGGTGGCCACATTCATTGACACTCTCCAAACTCACCCTTCTATGACAAGATGATAGGAAGTGTGTCGTCGAATTTCTCAGACATGGTTATCATCGGGGAAAGAATTGAAGGAGGAATGAGAAGTGGAAAGATTGAAAGCTCAATGGGGACATTTAGTGCCAAAAAGCCTCCAGCAGGGAAGAAAAGAGAAGGAGAAGCCCATGCTGTGACTTTCGATCAAAGGAGTTTTGCCCAAGGGAGACATAGCCAGGCACCTGTTAACCCTCAACCATCCTTCCAACCTCCCTACATGCCTTACTATCCATACATTGCTAATGCCTCTCAAGCTCCATACCCTCAACCTTATCACCCAATGATCCCTTATCGTGCACCATCTCCTATCCCAAACCAAACACTCCCTACCATACCATATCAACCAACCCAACCATGGGCCCAAAACCCAAATACCAATCAAAGAAGGCCGCCAGCTAACCAAGAAAAGAAACTTGTCCAATTTGACCCAATTCCCATGACCTATACTGAACTGCTACCACAATTCTTCCGAAATTCATTATTGGCTCCTTGCCCAATGAAGCCATTGGAACCCCCCTACCCAAGAGGGTTTGACCAGAATGCTAAATGCGAGTACCATCTTGTCAAATTTGTGTAGGTCACTCAACGTAAAAATTGCGAGCCTTGAAGTTCAAAGTACAAGACTTGATTAATGCCAAATGGTTAAACTTTAAGGAAAAAACTCCTAATGTAGGCCGCAATCCCTTGCCCGATCATGGAGGTCCAAGTAGTTAATGCCATAGAGAAGTCTTCTCCTGGACGATGCCTCATAAGTCGTAGTAATGATGTGAAAACTCTCATGAGAGTAATTTTTCAAGAGCTTTGCAAATATGGGTTGATACAAAACCAAGTTGAGTTTAAAAAGGCCAATGAAGATGAAACAGTGTGCAAGATCCATGGGAAAGTTGGGCATTCTATTGAGGAATGTGATGAATTCAAGCGAGATTCTCCAAAGTTTGATGGACAAATCATCTAGTACAAATAAACAATCGGTACGATAATGGTGATGTCTATATGGTCAAAGAAGTTACACCTCCACCAGTTCAAGAGGCCGCCAATACCTATGCAACACATCCAATCATAGAGCAAAGTCCAGGTATACCAAGGCCATTAACGATTCATTATAGTAAAGAGGTGTCTCCGCAAGTCTCTTTTGGTCGGAATCCTATCACCATTCAAGTGCCGACTCCTTTTCCCTATAAGGATACTAGAGCTGTGCCTTGGAAATATGATGTGCAAGTCGTTGTGAATGATCTCCAAGACAATCAAATGAAAATCCCATCGGCTATCTCTAGCATATCTGGGATCGGTGGAATGACTCGAGTGGTCGTATTTATACACCTGAGGATCTGCGTAAAGACCAAGTGGAGGAAGTGGAAAGAACTCGGAAAGGGAAAGGCAAGATGGGGGAAACTTCTACTGAAAAAGCCTTGAAAGAAAAAGAAGAACCAAAGGCAACACAGCAAGAGCTCTATAAGAAAGAAGTGACCGAAGAAGAAGCTTGTGAGTTCTTAAAGTTTATAAAGCAAAGTGAATACAAGGTGGTAGATCAACTGAACCGCACCCCTGCAAGAATATCACTTTTATCCTTATTAATGAACTCTGAGCCACACAGGAAGGTGCTAATGAAAGTGCTTAATCAAGCCCATGTTTCTCATGACATCACGGTTGACAAGTTGAATGGCGTTATCGAACATCACAAAGAGATAATTACATCATTTTCACCGATGATGAAATACCCAATGAGGGAAGGGGACATAATAAAGCACTTCATATCTCAGTAAAATGTCAAGACCATATCATGGCTAGAGTACTGATGGATAATGGCTCTTCCTTGAATGTGATGCCAAAGTCGACACTCTCCAAATTACCTTTTGATGGGTCACACATGAAATCAAGTGCGATGATAGTAAGGGCATTTGATGGCACAAGGAGAGAAGTCATAGGGGAAATTGAAATACCAATTCAAATTGGTCCTTGCACTTTCAACATACTCTTCCAAGTGATGGACATTGCACCATCATATAGTTGTCTCTTAGGACGACCATGGATTCATTCTCTTTGGAGTCAGTGTGCCTTCCACATTGCACCAAAAAGTCAAATTCATAGTTGATAACAAGATGATTACTGTCTTTGGTGAAGAAGACCTACTGGTGAGTAAGCCGCTAGACACCCCTTATATTGAAGCTACGGAAGAGGCTTTGGAGACTGCCTTTCAAGCACTTGAGGTTGTCAATACTATCTATATAAAAGAAGGAGCTCCAATTCCTAAGGCAACCTTCATTGCATCTATAATGATGGCGAAAGTTATGCTAGAAGGGGTTATCGGCATGGAGAAGAGTCAAGAAACGACAAGGTGCCACAGACTTTTTCAACCCTTTGAAAACAAAGATAGATTCTGGACCGGGGTACAAACCCACTAAGGCCGATAAGAGGAGGGTAATGGAAGAGAAAAAGAGAAAAGGCTGGCTCGCTTGGAAAACCGAGAACCTAAAGTAGAGGAGTCCCCATCCGTGATATACGACAAAGCTTCCTGAGCGCGGGAGTTGTGTTCGTAGACCAAGTGACCGCAGCTTGAAGATGACGATTTTGTCAGTCATACAGACCTGGTGTATGCATGTTTTTCGGATACAAGACTCGACAATTGGGAGATCTCCGAGCTTCCCATAACCTTAAAGTCTCTTTCAAAGTAATTCTCGTAATGCTTTTCCTTTAGCTCGCCCAAGGCTTTAGGATTTTCATTTGTAAATGGGCTCACATGTTTCATTTCCAATAATTGTTATTAATAAAATGCATTTTTGAGATCTCTCATTCTTCATTCCGTTAGCTTTCATCCCTCCATAGCCTTCTATTCATTTCATTTTTCTTGTGTCAACATCACTTATTGCAGATCTGAAAATGACTCTCTTGAAAGTGACAGTGTCAATATCTCATCATATAATTTTGAACACCCTGTTAATCATGCTGATGAGGATAATAAAATGATTGGGAAACTTCACCTGAGTTAATGAGATTACTTGAACAAGAAGCTAAAGAAATCCAACCCCATGAGGAACCAATTGAAGTAATTAACCTGGGGACTGAAAATGATAAGAAAGAAATCAAAATTGGCACCTCGATGAAAGAGGATGAGCGTAACAAGTTGATTAAGCTCTTGTTTGATTATAATGATGTCTTTGCATGGTCATACCAAGATATGCCTGGGCTAAACACTGACATAGTTGAGCACAAATTGCCACTAAAACCAGGGTACCCTCCTTAAGCAAAAATTGAGACGAATGAAACCTGAGATGTCCCTAAAAATCGAGATGAAGTAAAAGACAGTTTGATCTTTGGATTTCTTGCAGTTGCAAAATACCCACAATGGGTTGCCAATATTGTTCCTGTCCCAAAGAAAGACGGGAAAGTCCGAATGTGTGTAGACTATCGAGACTTAAATATGGCTAGCCCTAAAGATGACTTCCCGTTACCTCACATTGATGTTTTGGTGGACAACACTGCTCAGCATTCATTTTTTTCCTTTATGGATGGTTTCTCGGGATACAATCAGATCAAGATGGCACCGGAAGACATGGAGAAGACCACATTCATCACTTTATGGGGAACCTTCTGCTACAAAGTGATGCCTTTTGGTTTAAAAAATGCTGGGGCAACGTATCAGAGAGCTATGGTGACATTGTTCCATGATATGATGCATAAAGAAATAGAAGTTTATGTAGATGATATGATTGCGAAGTCAAAAACAGAAGAAGATCATATAATCAATTTGCAAAAGCTTTTTGAGCGATTGAGGAAGTTCAAACTCGATTGAATCCTCGCAAAATGCACTTTTGGTGTCGATCGGGCAAACTATTGGGGTTTGTGGTGAGCCGAAAGGAATAGAAGTTGATCCCGACAAGGTTCGAGCAATATCGGACATGCCGGTCCCTCGCACCGAAAAAGAAGTTCGGGATTTTGGGAAGGTTGAATTACATCGCTCGATTCATATTCCACTCACAACAACATGCGAGCCGCTCTTCAAGTTGTTACGCAAGAATCACCACAAGTGGAATGATGATTGCCAAAGAGCCTTTGAAAAAATCAAGCAAGATTTACAAGAACCCCCGCTTTGGTGCCTCCAAAGGTGCCGGGAGACCTCTCATTATGTATTTGACGGCTGGATGAGTCTATGGGTTGTGTACTCGGGGCAAAGATGATGAGTCCGGTAGGAAAGAACGCGCCATTTATTATTTAAGTAAAAATTTCATCGACTATGAAGCAAAGTACTCATTGTTAGAGCGAACTTGTTGTGCCTTGGCATGGGCTGCCCATCGATTGAGGCAATACATGTTGTGTTACACTACTTGGTTGGTGTCCAAAATGGATCCTATCAAGTATATCTTTGAGAAACCTGCTCTCACTGGGAGAATCGCGCGATGGCAAGACCTGTTATCGGAGTATGAAATTGTTTATGTCACCCAAAAGGCGATTAAGGGAAGTGCCCTTGCAGATTATCTGGCTAACCAACCTATAGAGGATTATGGGTCGATGCAATGTGAGTTCCCTGATGAAGATATAATGGCTCTGTTTAAAAATGAGGAATCCTCTGAAAAAGAAAAATGGACCATGTGGTTTGATGGAGCCTCTAATGCACTGGGGCACGGCATTGGAGCCATCTTGATCTCCCCTGAAGATAAATTCATCCCAATCACAGCAAGGTTGTGTTTTGACTGTACTAACAATATAGCAGAATACGAAGCATGTGCTTTGGGTATTCAGGCAGCAATAGAATCAAAAGCAAAGATCTTGGAAGTATATGGCGATTCTACCTTGGTCATTCATCAACTAAAAGGAGAATGGGAGACCCGTGATGCTAAACTGATTCCATACCATGTTTACATCAAAGAATTGATTGAGCAATTTGATGAAGTCACTTTTCATCATGTTCCTCGAGAAGAAAATCAATTGGCTGATGCTTTGGCCACACTATCATCAATGTTCCAAGTAAGTCATGAAAGGGACCTACCACTTATAAAAATAGAAAGTCGTGACTGTCCTGTATATTGTCAAGTGGTTGAAGATGAGCCTGATGGAAAGCCATGGTACCATGACATCAAATGTTTCATCAAGAATAGGGAGTACCCTCCAGGTGCTTCAGAAAATGACAAGAGGACCCTGAGGAGGCTCGCAATGGGTTATTTTTTGAGTGGGGAAATACTTTACAAAAGAAACCATGATATGGTGCTTCTAAGATGTGTTGATGCAATGGAAGCAGAAAAGATTATTGAAGAAGTACATGAGGGCTCCTTTGGAACTCACTCCAATGGACATGCAATGGCAAGGAAAATCCTAAGATCTGGTTATTATTGGTTAACCATGGAAAATGATTGCTTCAATCATGTGAAGAAGTGCCACAAGTGCCAAACATATGCTGATAAGATCAATGCGCCTCCAGTCCCCTTGAATGTCCTAGCAGCACCATGGCCATTCTCCATGTGGGGTATGGATGTTATAGGACCTATTGAACCTAAGGCCTCAAATGGGCATCGCTTTATCCTTGTCGCGATAGACTACTTCACCAAATGGGTTGAAGCTGCTTCTTACGCCAATGTGACCAGGAATGTGGTGATCAAGTTCATCAAAAGAGAGTTGATATGTCGTTATGGTCTACCGAATAAGATCATCACTGACAATGCAACCAACTTGAATAACAAAATGATGAAGGAAATGTGCGAAAATTTCAAGATCCAACATCATAACTCCTCACCATACCGCCCAAAGATGAATGGGGCTGTTGAGGCAGCAAACAAAAACATCAAGAAAATCATTCAAAAAATGGTTGTGGCATATAAAGATTGGCATGAGATGCTTCCCTTTGCTCTGCATGGTTATCGCACGTCTGTCCGTACCTCAACTGGGGCAACTCCTTTCTCTTTAGTTTACGAAATGGAAGCCGTACTCCCTATTGAGGTAGAGATCCCTTCATTAAGAGTACTAATGGAGACAAAACTGGAAGAGGCCGAATGGGTCCAAGCTCGACTAGATCAGTTGAATCTTATTGAAGGTAAAAGGTTAACTGCATTGTGTCATGGCCAGTTATATCAAAGGAGGCTTATGAAAGCCTATGCGAAAAAAGTGCGCCCTCGACAATTTCAAGAAGGAGACTTAGTGCTCAAAAAGATCCTGCCAATTCAAAAAGATCACCGTGGAAAATGGACTCCAAATTATGAAGGACCTTATGTCGTGAAGAATGCTTTCTCTGGAGGGTCCTTGATTCTCACAAAAATGGATGGTGAAGATCTACCACTTCCTGTAAATTCGGACACAGTCAAGAAATATTATGCGTAAAAGCACTACTTGTCAAAAAAAAAGAAAAAAAGAAAAAGAAAAGAAAAACATGGCTCGCTAGGTGGAAAACCTGGAAAGGCTACCTAGGCAAAAGTTAGAGCGACCTGGTAGGTTGAAAACTCGAAAGAAGCGACCTAGGCAAAAGTTAAGGTCCAAAATAAAAGGACAAGTAGTGCTTGATATAACAAAGGAAGTGAGACAATATTGCTTGAGTCTCCATGCCGTGGAGGAGCAAATCTCTACTTTAGAGCAAACTAAGTTTCCATATTGGGGCAGCCAAATGATCTCAACTGGGGCAATCAAAGTCTTCATAGTCAAGGTTAACAGTGTTCAAAATCGGGTATGTAGAGGATTGACGCTTGATTACGATAAAGGGTTTCATTGGAAGAATCAAGACCTTTGCCCTTATCATCCCTCTCAAATTTTCATGTTGATGACCACAAAATACTTTCTTTTCATCATTTCCATTTCAATACAATATCATCATGTTTTTACCTTTGCCTTTTCTTTGACTCAATATGCATTTTTCTAATAATCATATGTTGGAATATGAAATGTGTGACATTGCTGTCCGAGCATTAAGAATTGCTAATGACTTGAAAGGTATGGGAAACATAATGATTCCTGATAAGAGTGTTGCTAAAAGAGAAAGGACAACCAGGTCACCTCAAGGGTCATCTGAAGGGTTTTTCCATTGCTCTTGTGTGTCACATCTAATGCACACCTCAAGGGTCATTCTAGTTGGACATTTCAACCATCAGCTGAATAGACAAATGAAAGGATGCCATTAAATCCTATTCCAGTTCATCTTTGAAAATGATTGCAATCATGTCCTCGGGGTCGTGGAGACACACAAAAAAAAAAAAAAACAACAAAAAAAAACAAAGAAAAAATAAAAAAGACAAAAAAAAAAATTCATACTCTCATACATCTGAAGCATGCATTGCATAAGTGCATTTGTTTTCATTTTGCTAGCCTTGACCTACAAAGGTCCAAATTGCTGTTTCCTTTTCTGGGTCCCCGTACCTATGGTTTTTTGTTTTTGGGTCCCCGTACCCATTGCTTTTAAGTTTTTGTTAAGCTTCAGCGGATACTTGACTCATGAAGCTTTTTATCTTTTGGGTCCCCGCACCCATTTTTTTTTTTTATCTTTTGGGTCCTTGCACCCATTGTTTTGTCTTTTCGGGCCCCTGCGCCCATTGTGTTTTCCTTTCCGGGCCCGTGTGCCCATTGTGTTTCCTTTCCGGGTTCCTACACCTTTGTTTTCCTTTCTGGGCCCCCGCGCCCATTGTCTTTTAATTTTTGGGTTCCTACACCCATTGTTTTCTCATTTTCGGGACCCGCGCCCATTGTGTTTTCCTTTCTGGGCCCCGCGCCCATTGTCTTTTAGTTTTTGGGTTCCTGCAACCATTGTGTTCTCGTTTCTGGGTCTTCGTACCCATTGCCTCTTTGTTTCTGTTAAGCTTCAACGGATACCCGACTCCGTAAGCTTCTTACCTTGTTTTTGTTAAGCTTCAGCGGATACCTGACTCCGCAAGCTTTTTACCTTTTGGGTCCTCGTACCCATTGTTTGTTTTTGGGTCCCTGTACCCATTGCCTTTAAGTTTTCTGTTAAGCTTCAACGGATACTCGACTCTGTAAGCTTCTTACCTTGTTAAGCTTCAACGGATACCCGACTCCGTAAGCTTCTTACCTTGTTTCTATAAAGTTTCAGCGGATACCTGACTCCGTAAGCTTTTTACCTTTTTCTGGGTGCCCGTACCCGTTGCTTTTGGGTCCTCGTACCCATTGTTTATGTTTTCGGGTTCCCATACCCATTGCTTTTAAGTTTTCTGTTAAGCTTCAACGGATACTCGACTCCGTAAGCTTCTTACCTTTTCTGTAAAGCTTCAGCGGATACCTGACTCCGCAAGCTTTTTACCTTTTTTTGGGTGCCCATACCCGTTGCTTTTGGGTCCTCGTACCCATTGTTTATGTTATCGGGTCCTCGTACCCATTGCCTTTAAGTTTTCCTTTAAGCTTCAACGGATACCCGACTCCGTAAGCTTCTTACATTGTTTTTGTTAAGCTTCAGCAGATACCTGACTCTGCAAGCTTTTGGGTCCTCGTACCCATTGTTTATGTTATCGGGTCCTCGTACCCATTGCCTTTAAGTTTTCTGTTAAGCTTCAACGGATACTCGACTCCGTAAGCTTCTTACGTTGTTTTTGTTAAGTTTCAGCAGATACCTGACTCTGCAAGCTTTTGGGTCCTCGTACCCATTGTTTTAAGTTTTCTGTTAAGCTTCAGTAGATACCTGACTCTGCAAGCTTTTGGGTCCTCGTACCCATTGTTTTGAAGTGTTCTGTTAAGCGGACACGTGAATCCACAGGTTTTTACCGTCTTATGGATAAAATTGAATCAATTCCTTTGTTTTTCATTTATTCTAAACGTAAAACAAAGGGGGGCAGCTGTTGATACCCAATTTTATCCATTTCTTTATTTTCATTTTTTATTTTATTTAATTTAATTTCTTTCTTTTTTAAAAATAAAAAAATAAAAAAATTTGTTGTATGGGTCAACCCATGACCCATTTCTCTTCTCAACCCATAACCCATTTTCTCAACTCTTTCCCTTCCTGCTGCTGCCACTGAATCATCAATAGCTTGCATTGATTTGGATTAAAGCTTCTATCAGTTTTTTTTTCCCTTTGGCATTTCTACCATTATTTCCAATCATTATCTTGCCTGTTTGCATTTCAAAACGGAAAAGCAAATTGATTGTGAATGTGAATCAAAGCAAGAATAAAAAGGGGGATTGAATCGTTCAGGGGGGATCATTGGGAAGAAAAAAAAATCACAAACTGAAAATCACTTCAGTGGTAAAAAAAAACGGCTCACTCCCATCTCCAATTTTCGTTCATTCATCTTCATATTCAGCTTCCACTTACAGCCACCATCCATATAACTCACCATTTCTCCTCATCCAAAGGAGGGAGCTTTCATCATTTTCCAGCATCCACCCCACACTTCTTCCTTCACCGTCACAAACCCATAACCACCATTATTCATCACCTTCCTAAAACCATCTTTCTTCTTCACCTTTCAGCCACTTTTATTCTCAAATTCCACCATAAAAAAAAAAAAAAACAAAACAAGAGTCTTGCCCACAACCCACCGTCCCCGCAACTCGTAGGCCGACCCAGCTCCATCGGGGCACCTTTGCACCGGTTCGGTCACCTCATTGTCCGCACCCCCAAGCTGGATTCGCAGTCAGTTCCGTTCTCCTCTCTTGCTCTGTTTTCTTCCATGTGAGATTCTTTATTTCTCTGTTTCTTTTTCAAGTCTGCTATTGCTTATTAATGTTATTATTATTTTATTCTTTTATCTTTGCTTTAGTTTGTTTTATCACGTGTGTGAGCAGATGACTTTTGGGTGGGTCTTTTCGTTTCTTATGTTAATAGTTAGCCTTTTTTTTTTTGTCTCTATTCTTAAACAATGATAAAGAATAATAATAGGAAGAATTGGTTTTTTTAGATGATTCCACCGAGCCCAGTTCTACGTGGGAAATCTCATTTATGACAAAAATATAATAATAATAAAGTGGATTGGCTCTCTTTTTTTTTTTTTTTTCTCCGGAAGCAGCAAAAATATAAATATAAATAATAAAAGCACATTTTTTTTAGTTTAATTGTTTTTTAAGGATTTGTTCTCATTTGATAGTGTTTGTTTAGTTTAATGGTATTTTATGTTGTGCCTTGTAGTAAAAAAATGTATAAAGCAAAAATGTAAAAAAAAAATAAAAATGAAAAATGAAAAAACATAAAAAAGAAGAAAAATAAAAAATAAAAGATAAAATAAAAAATACATAATATTTTGTTTGTTGTTATGATTATTATACTCATTAATATGTGATTTTAATTTAATTATTATTGTATTAATCAAATAAAACTGGCCTATGACGGAAAAATTGGGAGAGGATCGGAGCGCCGATCAGATTACACTCTTCCCGATAATCTTGAGGCTTTATATTGGATTTTGTCAGGAGCGCCGGCGAAGTCTAATCCCCACATAAAAATTAAAATAATTATGTAAATTAAAATATAATTTTAATAAACCAAAATAAACTTTTCTTTTTGTAAAATAAAATATTCAAATAAAAGTGAACAATTTCATATAGTTCAAACATTATGATTGTGGTGAATCAAAGTTTTATTTTTCATAAAGACATTTTTTTTTAGAAATTAATACAAAAATCTCCTTGTGCCTAAAAATATTTTTCTCCTTGATTACAAAAGAGATTTTATTTGGCCATTTACTTTAAAAATTATTTTCTTACCTTAAACAAATTTCTTTGAGTTAAAATTATTCATTGGAATATTTTTATTTTTTTTTATTTGGCCATTTTATTTTAAAAATTACTTCTCTTCAAAAAGATAAAATTTTAATTCACCACTTTTATATAATATGTTGTAGACTTTGAATTTATTCTAAAATAATAGCTATTTAGCCACCCATTACTTGTCTTAGTCATTTATCATTCTTGATATTATGCTTGACAAAATGGGACATGTCAAAAATAAAAAAATAAAAAAATTCTTTTCTTTTAATTAATAAAGGACCAATTAAATTAATCTTGCAAATAACATTAGATTAAATAGGTAACCGTTCTTAGAACGGACGGTGTAGGTGCTAACACCTTCCCTACCCGTAATCAACCCCCGAACCTCAAACTCTGAAACGTAGACCATCTTTTAGGTGTCCAATTGCGCCATTCCATTTAATGGATAAAGCGATTGGTGGCGACTCCCCAAAACCCCGAGGTCCTATCCTCCTTGTTCTTTTTATTTTCGCGACGCCCTTCGGGACGGTTGCGACAAACACGATATCAAGTTTCATGATGTAATGAGCTGCATTTATATATAAACATTCACGTTATTCGTCTAATTTTTATATGTCTAATTTTTTTAATTTGCTTACAAACTCATTTTATATTCTGCAAAAATATTACAATCACATACAATATAATTTAACATTTTTTTCAGACAGATATATAATAAACATATATCCACCATATTTCAGATAGACAAGAAACATTATTCATATATAAAAGTGATAGTGCAAGAAAATGGTGGGCAAAGAGGTTGGAGAGCATCATGTCTTAGGACAATGACAGTAGCTATATATGTTTATGATTTCAGAGATATAATTGTATACACATAAATATAATACATCAAATTTATACACAATAAATAAAAAGTTTGAAAGAAAAAAAAAGTAAATTTCACTAAATCTACTCATAACAAAAAATCATATTCTATCTCTAACCTTTTATTTATTGTGTGTAAATCTAATATATTACATTTATGTATATATAAGAATATCTCATGGTTTCAACACATATGTTTGCATGCATCACAACCAGTGTCATCTGTCCTGCGACAAGACTTTCTCTTCCCCTTGTATTCTCTCTTTTTTGGCTTCTTTGATTGTCCGGTGTTGTACTTTTACATATATTAGTGTTTTGTATTTATATAATGTACAAAATAAATAAAAAATATTAAAATAAAAAATATATTCTTAACTTATATATATAATATTCTAATTGATTTAGATGAATTTAATTAAATTATAATTAGTAAAATTTATAACGAAATTCATTCAAAATTATTTTTTGTTTTCATTAATCAGTCTTTCCCATGTTATAATAACCAGGCTATGTAGCTCCTCTTAACAATTATTTTTTTATATGACTTCCTAATAAAATAATTAGTTTATACAGTTTTAGATAATTTTAATTTTTTATTATATTATTTTTTATTTTAATATTAATTTTTATATGTGTATTCATTTGGATATTTTATCAACTTATTATTAAGAGTATATCAAAAAAATTTACTATATTTTCTTAGTTTAAAAAATACTTAATAAATTCTTAGTTTTCTCATAATTAATTATATTAAATTAATTTTACTATATTTTTATGCACACAATTTTCACTCTTGTGTGATGTATGTATTAAAGTTTTCTAAATAATATAGAATAATTATATATGAATAAATGTAGTAATGTAAAAATATAAAAATTAATTAATTTATGGTGACAATAAAATTTTGAAATTTTAAGATCAATCACCAATGAAAACAATTAATAACGTAATCAAATACAGATAGGAGGAATTTTTTTGAATTTTTTGAATATGAATTAATATGCAAAGGTATATATGTCAATGTGATTAATATGTGATTATAAATTTCTATATTTGTATGTATGAGTAATAAATTTAATTTAGACTTGACAACAAATATACACCGTCCTTTAAAATTTTAACATAGGATGCCACATGACAATTATTGGGATCATATATTTTTCACATAGTAAATTTTTAAACATGTTATTCCATGTCAGAATAACACATGTCAAAATATGAAGGCATGTACATTCTCTTTTTATATTATTATTATTATTATTATTATTATTATTATTATTATTATTATTATTATTATTATTATTATTATTATTATTAGTGTTTTATACTGTGCAATGCACGAGATAAATTAAAAAGTTATTTAGCTCAAAGATATAACGTTTTAGATGGTTCAGATGAATATTATTCAGTTATAATTACTAGAGTCTATAGTGAGACCCCAATCAAAATTATTTTTTTTATTTTTTAAACTAGCTCTTTCCGTGCTATGATAACCAGACTATGTATGCTCTCATTAAATATTTTTTTATATGACCTCCTAATAAATAATTAATTTATATAGTTTCAATTTTTGATTTTATAGTTTTTTCTTTTAATATTAAATTTTATGTTTATTCATTTGCATTTTTTATCAATTTATTATTAAGAGTACTGATACGCGTAAAATATACTAAGAGTAAATGCACTCTATCACAAAGTAAAATAGGACTTGAATTCCAATTGTTGATCCCACGAAGAATAAGTGGTAATTACTAGATTTATAAAACTCTTAGTTATTTAGACAATCGAAAGTGTAAGAAAAATTTAAATTAAAATCAGAAAACAAATAAAGAAGAATAATGAACAGTTAAACAATGCAGAAATAATCAAATAGGGAGAAACCAGAGCGCAAGGTTCACTTGAATTCAATTAATCAGATTTTCACTCATTTATAACGTAAGGTAATTCTCTTGCCAATATTCTCTTATTTGCTATTGAATCACAATGGTCATGGATGAGACAATATTCTATTCCTAAATTAAATCACCTATTTAGTCATTTAATTGAATTAATTAGGAATGCATTAAGCCTCAATTCAAGAGATGAACTAACATAATCGTCAATTCTATTAGTAGAATAAATTGATGTTTGGTCATTCACCAATCTAATCCTAAGTTTATCATATATGTCCACTCATTGAGTGCGGATGGTCATCTGTCAAATAATGAATTAAAATATGCTAAAAGAGATCAAGTTCTGACAAGAATACATGTAATATAATAAATCTTAAAAGAAATTACATTAATCAAATTTGAGATCAAACTCAATTAATCAAGAAAACAAGATCCTCCATAGTCCTAACTATGAGATTAGTTACTTATATTCAATACAAACAATCTCAAATCACAATATAAATTCATAGAAAGAAAACTCAAAGAAAGGGGAAAACTAGACAGAAAGAAAAATCAAAACCTTTTTTTACGGTGATTGTGATTTTCAAGCCTTCAAGTCCTCCAGGATTCATGGAAATTCTCTCTTCTGATCTACCTCTCAAAGTCTACCTTTGCAAAAATGTGTCTTAGGATTAGGAATTGTTTGCATTCCTTTTGAATTATGGTCGTGCTGTTATGCGACCAGTGCCTAGGCGTTGGCTTTTGGGCGCTCAAGTGTTGAGACCATAAATAAAAAATGCATTGTGTAATACGTTGCGAGCTCAGGTGCTTCCTTCCTAATGCCTAGGCGTTGGGACACCAGAGAGATTGGAGTCTTTCTACCATGAGCGCTAGCTCTTTGGTGCTTGGACGCTTAGGCGCTGAATCATTAGAGAGAATTTGTGATTTTCCTCCTTGTAAAAATTGTCCAGTCTTCTTCCATGTAAATTTACCTACAAAAAATAATTAAAACTCATAATAAAAACAATTAAAAATAATAGAAATATAGTAAAACTTGAGAACAAAGTTCAATAAAAAATATAAAAAAAGGATGAAAAACCAAAAAATTGAACCGTAAAAATATGAGATTTTGAAAGTTCATTAAGTATGCATAAAAAAATTTATTATTAAGAGTATATCAAACTGACTCCTAATGCCAAATTACTAACAAAATAATGGTTAAATTGAAGGTTTAGTCCTTATATTTTATACTCATTTTCAATTCAATTCCTATATTTTTTCTTTTCAAATAAGTCCTGACACTTATAAAAAATTTTAAAATAGTTCCTGTTATTAACTTTTGTTATAACATTTTTATAACATTGTCAATTGACTAACAAAATAAGTGTTTCTTTATTCAATAAAGACTATATTATATGATCATTTTCTTTGTAAAACGTCAAATAGAAGCTCCTTCATTTTAGTATATGTTTATTTCTTCTGAGTAGGTATTCTTTCATTTTAATAAGTGTTTATTTCTTCTCAATAAGTATTTTTTGTCTAATATGTGCTCTTTTAGATGTTATTTTTTACTCTTAAAATATCTGGTACGAAATAACTTAACGGTGTTAGAACGAAAGTTAACGGTAAGACTATTTTGAAAACTTTTATTAGTGTGCAAACTAATTTGAAAAGAAAAAAATTACAAGGACTAAATTAAAAATAGGTGTAAACTATAGGGACTAAAACATTAATTTAACCCAAAATAATCTTAGATGGATAGATATTATAATGACAATAAAAAGAAAATATACTAAAAATTGAAATGGTCAATAACAAACATTTAAATATTTTAACATTTTGTAACATATACATTTAGCTTACAGAATTTAAGTAAATTAAATAAAATAACACATTAGTTAAATTAATCAATTAACATATGAGTCCTTAAGTTCTTTAATATTATTCTCTTTCACAAATTCAATTTATTTCAATGTGATATACAACTATAAACTCATTACATATATTCTATCAATGTTCCAGTTGAGGTCAATTTCTTGTCTTATTTGTCCACAAAAACTATCTCAACTAATATAATTAATTTTACTTAAAATACAAATGAAACCTTGATTTTATATTATATGAGTTTTTAATTGTATTTAAACAATGTTACTAAATAAACTTTATTATAAATTTGAACATTTTAATTGATTTTATCATATCTTCTTGTAAAGTTTTTATTTCATATATGTGAATATTAATATATTTTCATGTAAGTTTTTTAATCCCAGAAAATATAAATAAAAAATATTTAAATATTATATATTATATATATGAAAAAAATTTAAAAAAATTTAATAATTTCTTAATTTCCTCATAATAAATTAAATTTAATTAATTTTACTATAATTTCATATAAAAATTTTACTTCCATGCAATGTATATATTAAAAATTTAAAAATAATATAGAATAAATAAATAAATAAATATATGAATGAATATAATAATTTGAAAATAAAATTAATTTATTTATTTTTCTAATAATAAATTTTATTTGAATTAATTTTAGTATGGTTTCTTATAACATATTCAAACTCGTCTAGATATTAATATATTTTTATCTAAAATTATTAATTTAGTGTAACGTGAATAAAAAATATATAAATATAAAATAATAACATCATTTTAAATGAAGAACTATATTTTATTTATTTAATCAAAAAAATTTATCACCATGAAAAATGTACTTAATAACTTGAACAACATGAGAAGATTAAATTTTTAACAATATATGACTCTCTATATTCCTTGTTTTATTCTATCTATTGACATATGAGTTGTTAAGTTCTTTAATATTATTTTCTTTACACACAACTACAACTTGTTAATTACATCTATTCTAATACTCCCATTGGCGTCAATTTCTTACCTTAATTTTTCACAAAAAAACTATATTAATTCTTGCAAATAATTTCACACAAAGCATCAATAAAACCGTGATGTTATATAATATGAATTTTGTTCATTTGCATTTAAGCAATTTTACTAAACGATCTTTATTATAAATTCATACTTTTCAATGGATTTTATCATGTTTTATCATAAACTTTTTATTTTACAGATGTAAATATTAATATTTTTTCATCTAAAATTTTTAATCCTGTGAAATATAAATATAAGATATTTAAATATTATATATTATATATATGAATGAAAAAATTTAAATTGAGATAAAGTCACAATCACAAAATGGAGATAAATAGTAGTTGTTAAGTCATTTAATATTAGAATACGACTACTCACAAATTTATCAAGCAAAACTATTTTTATGGAATTTGGGTTTCTTTGTTTGTTATAGCCTGGAATTTGGGTCATTTCCATTTCCATGGCTATTGATTGGGTATGTATATTTTTTGTTTGAAGTATACATTTTTTTGGTATAAATCTTACTTTATTAATGAAAATTAGAGTTATATATCATACTTGATTCGCAGAGACAATTTTGTCTTACTTTAATTTTTTTAATATGATTTCTCTATCCCAACCAATTATAACTATCTTTATGGTAACTTTTACCCAAATCAAATTACATCAAAATAAGTAAACATATCAAGAGAATTCTCCTTTATTCTAATTTATTAAACTCTCTTAATTATATTGTGAATTATGTAATTTATATTTTTTTATTACTAACTAATTGATTAGAGCAAAAAATCATAATAAATATTATTAACTACTTAATAGATCTACTCATGCAACTTTGTCAATTTAAAAACATCTATGTTATATTTCACAGAGACATTTTCGTGAGCGGCTTTACGAAAGAGTTGGACACTATTCACACTATTCAAAGTGGTGTAATTAACTTAAATTAATATAAAAAAAATACTCATGTAATAGATAAAACGTAAGAACAAAATACCGCATTGAATTGTTTTGTGGGTTGTTCCACAAATCCAACTTTTGTTGAATTTAGCATTTTTTATTTAAAAGTAATATAATATATATTTAAATTAAGAAAATATATTGCATGATAAATAAAAACTCAATCCAATTTATTTAATTAATTTGAATTGTAACATATATTTAATTTAATTAATTTGATCGGTTTCCCTAATTAAATAAAATTAATTATATTTTTTTCTCATGGTTCTTATTGAAAATTGAATAATTGAATAATTAATTATATTATTTGTGCTTTTGAAATTTTAAATTTTAAAATATTTATTATTAGTAAAAAAGCCTGAAAAAAATAGAGAAAATTTAAGTACTTGAAAATATAATATGTGACATAAGTTTCATATATAAGATGCTTAAATTATATATTATATAGATATTGGACTCAGAATGGTTCAGGTACTATAAAAAATGTTGAAAAACGAAATGATAACCCATTGTTTGTTTTGAGAGAAAATGGAGGGAAAGAAAATGAGAAGAGAGAAAATCAAAAGAATTTGTACTTTTCTCTCGTTTGGTTCAAGAGAGAAAACAAGGAGAAATGAAAAAAATCTTTGTGGGATCCATTTAAAAATTTTCTCTCCAGATTTGCGAAGAAAATGACGAGAAGAAAGGTTGAAGTTGTAAAATTACAACTCTACCCAAATCTTCTCCTCAACCAAAAACGACGGTAAACACTCAACTAGAAAAAATTGCCACTGTGGATAGACCGGCGGAGTCACCATCATAAAGAGTTGAAGAATTTGGTTTAAAACAAATTTTTACAACGTCATTGTAGTGGGTGGAGAAGGTTGAACGGCCTCATGTGTAATGGATGGATTGATAGGTTAAAAAAAAATTGCAAGTGGGCAGGAGAAGGAAGCATCGTGGATGGGAAAGATGGGAAGAAAATTTGACCAGGAAAGGATAAGCTGTGGTGGGGATGAGAAAAGAAATTTAGGTTGGGGGTGGAGCCACGTGGGATAGGTAGGGAAGATAAAGACGTGAAAAAGATAATATAGGGGAGTTTTTAGAAAAATTATATTAAAATTTAAATTTAAATAATTTTTATATATGAAAATATTTTAAATTTAACTATATATTAAAAATATTACATAATTGTAATAACTAATCATCACAATTATTTTATCAAACAAATAAGTTTTAAATCAAATCTTATAATTTAAATTTTAGTAAATTAATTAGTTTTGTAATAAATATTTGTTGTAAAATTATTTATTTTTATGTAATTAATAGAAAAAGTTTAGAGATTAAAAAAAATAACATGTTTATACCTCATTACAATAAGGATATATAGGTCATTTAACATAATTGTAATTTTTTCTCTTTAACTTTTGTATACAAATCTCATTTTCTTTTGATCCATTTTCTCTTTATCCAAACACATGAAGAGAAAACCCAATTTTCTATCCCTTTTCTCTCTCTCCATTTCCTTTCTTTCCATTTTCTCCCCCATCCAAACAAAGCATAAATGTTGCAAAGCTGCAAGCAATTCGGCGGGACTTCTAGAATACAAATGAGTAGTTTAATATTCCAAGTTTGAAAAGTTGAATTGAACTTCACTTTTCTAATGACCAGATACATGCAAAGAATTTACCTGGGGAAAAAAATATGGAACTTCAACGGAATTTTCATTGATTGTTCATTGAATAGTGATTGATGAGTCTACAAAGTGTTTTTTAAATATTTTATTATTAGATTAAAATGTTAAATTATGAATAAAAATTATTAAAATTAATTTGTATTTTAAAAATAAATTTTTATTTATTTTAAAATATTTTTAAGTAATAAATTATTTATTTTTATATATTTAAATATGATAATATTTTTTATTTTTGTATTTAGCTTGAAATCAATTTAGTTTTATTATTTAATTATTTTATTTTATAAATTAATATAAATATAGAATAAATAAATTAATTAAGACTTAAGTTCATAACAAATAAAAAAGATTGAGACATTAAACAAGTGAAATAGTAAGTGTAATGCATTAAAAAAATTAAATCTAACTTATTTAAAAGGATAAAAATATGTAACAATATTAAAAACATTTATCTAATTATAAAAAGAGGTCCACTCAGCAAGGCAATGTCCCGCTGCGTGCCGCACAAAAGAAAAGAAAACAGATCGCAGAAGGAAAAAGATATTTTTATACTTTTAAAAATGAGTATATTATTATTTATATTATTTTTAAGAGATGTAATTGAATAAAAAAATGATATAAAAAATATGTATAATAAATAATATTACATAAAATATAAAAAAATATATATATTATTTGATATAAAAATATAAAAATTAATTGTAAAAATGACAGCGCGTCACATCGTTAGAGAAAAAATAAGAAAAAACAAGAAAAGGACAACGTGACACAGGCCGCAGAAGAGAAAATAGAAAAAAAATAAAGCAAAGACGTGACGAACCAACATTTGAGTTATTTGTAATGAAAAATGTTTATGAGATAATTTTATTGTATTTTAATTTTATTATATTTTAAAATTTTTTAAATTAAGAAAATGATAAATTTTTTATTATTTTGATATTATTATGTTAAATTATTTTGAATAAAATATAATTTCAATTCTTTTTCTCTAATTTTTTAATTTTTTTAAATTATTTTTATGTGTTTATTAATTTAATTAAATGAGGTTGGAAGTAATAAATAAAGGGTGATTAAAAGAGTTAGAAGGAAAGGTTGAAAAAAATGGTTAGAATCAACTTTTGTTCAATTATTTTTATTTAATTTTAAGATTTAATGTTTATTAATTTTATTTTCTTATCATATTACATAAATGAATTTTTAGATAAGTTGAATAATATTTTTTCTCATATTTTATACTTTATTTGTATTATTTAAATATTAGTAATAATTATTGAATATCAATTGTGATTTTTTATTAAAAATTGATGAATTGATAATTTATTATTAATTAAAAAAATTATCTTATATTTAATTATTATTTTTAATATTTTATTGATAGATTTTCTATGATCACATATTTATTACTAAATATTCATGAGTAAAAATATTTAGATATAATAATTTGATATAATTAATATTAAAATTAATTTAAATAAATTTTAAATCTTAATTATTTTACATTAAATAAAAACTTAATTTATTTATTTTACATCACTTTAATTTATATTTAAAATTAATTTTTATTTATTATTAATTATTTGATATTTTTTAATTTCTTTATTTCTTAATTATTCTTTTAATATTTTTTTTATAAAATCGACACTTTAAAATTATGTTACAATTATCACATTATTATTTGGAAATAACCAATGATCATTCATTAATTTGGTACACCAAGAAACTTGTTATAACCACAGAAAGTGACATCTTTTCTTTGACTAAGATATTAGTCTGTCATGGAAAAATCGAAGACTCAATTGTGCGTTGTGGAAATATGGTGCGCCCATTGCAGGGAGCAAAGGTCGGTGCTGTCATCAACTTTCAAAGTAATAATAGGATGGAAAGAGTTTGGCAGAATGTCAAAGCATAATAAATTTGTAAATTATTATGGAAACTTCTACCACTTTTTTTTTTGGTTTTTTACTATTACCAACCAATTAAAGAAAATATTATTACAAGTAAAACGAAAGCTAAATGAATTTAATTTAATTTAAAAATCAATTCATAAGAATTTTAAAATCAAATTAATTAGCGTTATAACTTTTCAAATAAAAAATATTTTTATAAATAAAATCAAATTTTAAATTTTGTACTTCTAAACCGAGTGAAGAAGAACATAAGGCTGCAATAATCTGATTCAGTTTGGATTTTTTTTTTCAAATTGTAACATTTTGTAAAGAAAAAAAAGTCATCGAAGCTAAGGACTACCACATTATTCAGCAAAGCATATATTTGATGAAACAAGTAAACCTTAAGTATAAGCATCAAGTTATTGAAATTGAAGAAGTAATATTGTAATAAGAAGGCAACGCTATATGTTATAGAAGTGAAAAAAGTTAGGTCATTAGGGTGATTGTTTCAAGTTATTAAGAGCTGGAGGCTGTTTGTGTAAATGAATAGAATCCATATTTTTATAGTTCAATGCCATATAGTGTAGTAGGAACTTGATCTCTGTATGTTTCGTAAATTTTATTTTCGGAAGTTTCGTTCTCTTCTTGTAATTGTGCGTATGAAGAGATATATAACACGTATTGTATAAGATGAATCCTCTTTCATATTACTATCGAAAATACTCATCTAAAACCCATGGTGTAAAATAGTGATAGTACGTAGTAAAATTAAAGTTTCCTTTTTTCCTTTTTATTCCAAAATTACGCGTTGTTTTTCCTTTCTCGACCTTCTTTGACTTTTAAAAGGAATGAGAAATTAATGACAAGATCCAAGAAATCTTATTGTTTTATGGGAAATCAGATAAGCATGATATTTATACTGAAAACTTTTACCTAATAATTTAAAGAAAAAATCCTTTCATGCAATATGATACTCATGTTAAAGAGAAATAAGCACAAATTTTATCATGTATAAAGTTACTATAATTGATTATAAGACTCATTAGTTATATAGATAATAAATTATGTTTTTATCTCTCAAACATAACCCTCTTATATTATTTAAGAATATGAGAGAATTTTGACTTATAAAAAAATCTTAACTACATATCTCTCTTTTATATCTCGTTTAAGTGGTAGATTGAGTGTAAGTGTGCAAAAAATAATGTTGGCTTAGTTATATTGTAAAAACTATATAAATATAAGATGATATATATGTAAGTATATATAAATAATATTATTGTGAATAAAATAATTGAGTACATTCCATATATTCTATTTCTTTTCTTTTTTTGAACTCCCAAACAAAATCTGAGTTCACGTTACAGAATGATACAGTCAAAATTGCCAGGGAACCATCTATACACATGAATGAGAGGTGAATTACAGACTTAGAATAAAAGCGGATTAAAATGCTAATTCTTTGTACTAAAATTTTTTTGCAAATTCTTGTGTGGAAAACACTAGCTGTCTAGATACTTTCATCCCCGAGCAAACCGAACCCTTGTAAATTGGTGGGTCTCACTATAAAGTAAGACCCACTTCTTTTTTATGAATATTCGCCATCCGGAGTAATTTGGTTTTGAATTATTCGAGCATAACTCTTCTTAATTATCTAGACTTACTAATTTTCAAAGCCAACTGAGAAATTTCTTTCCTATAATCTCTTACCGAATTGAATTGACTGGTTGGACAGTGAACCAATGTGGTTATCAGTCCAAACTGGACTCAGAATTAACCGTTTGATGAAACTGAACCGTACGTGTTAAACTGCAGAATATATAGGAAGAACCAGAGATAAAATTATTAAACTGGTGCTTTGTTTTACACCAAACAAAAAAGTTAAACTGGTGCCGTACGTTCATGTAATTTTGTAGAGAAAAATGATGTTATCACATTATATTTTATCTCACATTATCTTTTATTATACTTTTTAGTAATTGTGATTAAATAAAAAAAATTAAAAAAAGTGATATAATCAATTATATAAAAAAATAGTATAAAAAGTGACGTGAAAAAAATATAATAAAAAAATCAAGTTTATTTTGTAAACTAGATGATTTACAATGTGTCTTAAAACCTAGCACATGAACTGTTCACTCCAGTTCAATTGGTTGAATCGTGAACTGGAATAGGCTAATAGCACTCACTGCTCTGGATTGGACCCTACAATTGGAAAAAGATATTTTTATATTCTTAAAAAGGATGTATTATTATTTATATTATTTTTGATAAATGTAATTAAGTGAAAAAAATAAAAAAAAATATATATGATAAATAATATTAGATGAGATATAAAAAATATGTATATACTGTTTGATATAAAAATATAAGCGTTGTGTAACAATTATATTGTTCTTATAGTTGAACCACGTGTGTGGACCAGCTCAAAAACAAAAGAACTAGATAGAGAACCACTGAAGTTATGGGCTTTTGAAAATCATATGGTTAGCAATGTGTCTAAAAATTTGGGGATAAGACCTGAGCAAAGAGAGAGGAAGGTGGCTTTGCCGCTGAGCTATAGCTTCCCATTGTATATTTGCTACTTTTTATTTAGATTAAATTTCACTCTATAACTTTGAAATTTGTCAAATAATAGCAAACTCTAAACTTACCATAAATTAGACTCTACTCCAATATTTTAACTTTGACTAATTAATTAACTTAACACAGTAAAGTGGCTAAAAAAGGAGAAAAGAAAAACTACTAAAATTAATTATTAGTAAACTCTATATTACAACAAACAACTTTTAAGCTTAAGCTTAAGATTTCTTTTTTACAAAATTAAGTCGGCTTATAATTAAAATAAAAAGTATATGATTTGAGAAATAATAAAAAGAAGAATATAATTCATGTATGTGTTTCTTTTACTCCAACAAATGATTGATATATATGTCTATTACGTGAAAAAGATTGTATTCTCATTTTCTTATTTTGTTTCATTTGTTAAGACATTTAGCTTAGTTGCTTCTAAATAAATACAATATTTCCAAAGAGAGGTACTTTTATCATAATATACTATTGCTAATAAGGATGACAAGAATTCGTTTAAGTAGGTATATGTGTTAATTCTCTGCGATGAGACTGATATGGTGACAAATTTTTCATATGGAAATAAGGATGGGAGACAAATTTAAATCCATTTAGTAAATGGCTACAAGGTTGAGTCTGTCTCCACAAGTACCCGTTAAATCAATATATATCCACAAATATCCTTATTTCTAATTGGAGTGTTGTTATATAACTTAGATGAAAGTGTCACGATCACGAAAGTGTCCTGTTAGTGATAAAATAGAAGCGGGTCCCACATGTAAATTGAGGACACCAGCATGGAATCACCGTATTGTATGTACTTTGGGCAGCTCCAGAATAGAACAGTCCAGGCTATTTAAAAAAGAAAAACCAGGCTATAGTGTTTTGCTTTTAATTAAAACAAAAAGATGTAATATATATGTTATCTTTTGGTACATATGTAATATATATGTATATATTAAAACTTAAGCAGTACTATGAAATTATAATGCACTAGATCAATACATTTAAGGGAATTCTCGGACATTAAATACAATAAATTTAGCACCTACAGGCAATACATTACCGGAGGCAGAGAAGCTTAAAAAGCATATTATAGGATGCGGAGACTGCTGAAACACTGCAACTTTTTGCACCTCATGACTGATGTTATAAATGAAAGATTTTCCTTGTTAGAACTTGAATTAGAAAAGTAGAACCATTATAGAAGAGAATGATCTTAAATTGAACAAATATTTGAACTTGCACAAGATTCTATAGACTTACAAATACATTTACTAATTCTCAATTTTAATACAGATTACTCTCTCCACAGAAACATATTTGACAGATTCTAAATGTACTTAATCTGTGTCATGTGACATGATGTCAGCAAAACAATTTGTTTTATAAAATAATTAAGTTAGTACCAGCCAAACATATATACATTGTTTACCTCACAGCCGTCCAAAACACCATCGGAGTTGTTGTAAAAAAAAAAAACCGTAAGTTTCAAATGAATTTTTTTTAATAAATCAGCAAACATCTAACTCCAAAAAATTCAATTAATTAAAAACCAAAAAAAAAAAAAACTATTACCCTGACAAACAAAGCAATAAATAGTGGAGTTTCAAACGACATCTTTTATTTTTAAATAAGTAAATATTTAACTATAAGGGTTTCAATTAAGTGGCATGAAAAGCTATTAGTTTGATGGACAAAACACTTTGCAATTCCATTTTTCCAAATATGATTAACAGATACTTTGCTTGAAAGATTTAGAAGAAGTTATTATCTTAAAGATATGGTGGCTTTAGTACTCCTATTATTACTTAACATCTGTTTCTATCTTGCTTCTTTTTCTGCTAATACAACGAATTTTTACCAAGAGAAATCGAATAGAAGAAACATTGCAACGCCATACTTTGAAGTTTTTAAAATTTAAAATCTCCAAGGACGATGATTTAGAAAGTGTACTTTCACTTGGCATTTGCTTAAAAACATAGTGAAGTTATTATTTTTTTAAAAGAAGAAAAAAACTGCTATACAATACGAATAATATAAGAGAATAAATTTGATAATAGAATAAATTAGAGTAAATTTAAATAAATTTTATAATAACTTCAGTTTTTCTTTTGGTGTAATAACCTCAGATTATGATAACAACTTTAAGTAAATTATAAAAAAAATCCAAATATATTAATAGATCAACTAAGGTTTAAAAAATTACCGTTGCAATATTGCAGTTCAGAAAGCTATCACGACAATATATTGCTTCTGCTGCTGTTGGCAATAATATCGTTTTTTCGCAATTTTTTGCAGTTACAGGAACAACTGATGATTCATTATTAGCCAACTGCAACAAGAAGTTAAAATTTAGATGGAACAGTAAAGTGAAAAGTGAATTTTGATCTATACCTCTGTTGCAATGAACAACCAAGGATTCATCACGATCATTTATTCTTGGCATGAAAACCTCAACTATAGAAAGATTAGTGTGCGGTAAGAAACCATATAAAGAATGATCATCGATACCTCATTGTATTACTACTTGGAAGTGAACATAAAAGAAAGAAAGCATAGAAAAACTCAGTGTTTAGAGGTTGAAGGGCATCCTGTCACAGGAGTATGGCGCTGGCTATGGCTATATTCATATCATATATATTCATATATGTACCACAGCTGGTGCCATCACTCCTGCGACAAGACACCCTCAACCCCTGCTGATCTATGTAATCCTCTGCTTTCATAGATTACTTGTTGGCAACAAGAAATACATATATGTATATATAGACTAATTCAGTGCAGTGTGAACAAAGTAGTGTGTAGTGTGTTTTGTGTGAACAAGGCAGTGTATTTTGTCTTTTTCTTTTCATTTTTTTATTCTTCCTCTTGTCATAACTTTAACCACATGCATGAATTGCTGCGAAGCTGCCAGCAATTTGGAAGGGCTTTTGGAAAAATGAAAAAATGGTGCAAAGATTCCAAGTTTGGAGGTTTAATTCAACCTCATCATTTCCCTCTAGAAACTTACAAGCAGCTTACACTGATTAATTATAATGACAATTGATGAGATTCATGAGGTTCTAGGAAGTGTTACTTGCTTAATTAGATGTATATATCACAATGAAAGGTGACTGCTTGTTTGTGAATAGGTCATTACTTAGTCAATATGGAAAATATTGGAAAGTCCATTTCCTTGTGGAATCACTATTTTGCATGCATTATGGAGGAGGAATACTATGGGCTAAAAATTATATGCTAATTACGATATAATGCATTATATGATTTCAGGATACTAATTAACTAAAGTTACAAGTCTCTTTTCTCCGTTTGTAAACATAACTTAATTTCTTCAAATAGTTGAAAGCAAGGTTTTTCATTTTTTTTTCTATATATCAATGACAAGAATTTGAATTTTTTACTTATAAACTATTCAAAACATTCATCACTAGTCCTGTCATAGCGACTTTGATAGCAAGGTAATCTGATGTTTCTGCTATGACATTTTAGGTTTTAAAATAAAATGTAAATTAATTTATGGTGTTTGCATAGACTCAATATAAAATTACAATGTATATAAAGCTAACCAAGTGATAAACTTCTGCTTGTATGTCATACAAGATACAAGATTCCATCCTTTGACGTTGGTTTTGCAGCCAGGAAAGGGATTTTAAAAATTCCTTTTTGTAATGTTATTAAGGGTATGTGTGGTATGCAAATTTTGGGTAGAAAGGAAAAGAAGAAGGAAGGGATTAGATCTATCTCTTGTTTAGTATGAAGGAAAGAAGAGATTTGGATTGATGTATTTTCGGTGGGGCTTACATATTTTTCATCATTTTTCTTTTGGATGGAAAGGAAGGAAAAAGAAAGAAAAAGAAATATTTTTGTGGGTTCCACTATATATTTACACATATTTTCATCCATTTATATATTTTTATATTCTTTTCTTTGATGAAATTAAATAAAAGATGAGAAGCATACATTTTTTTTCGTTGGATTATACCTAAAAAGGATAGTTATAAGTCCTCTACTTCTCTCTTCCTTTTCTTTATTTTCTTTTCTATTGTATCACTTCTTTTTATTTTCCTTCTATGATACCAAATAAACCTTAAAATAATAAAGATAAATAAAACTTTTGGCACTTGATTAAAAAAACTCTAATATGATGTTAAAACCAATTCTTCTAATTAGTTGGAGGCTTGCGAATAGCTTTACTATATATTTAACACTACAATATAAGATTAAGATAAACGTAACAGCAAATATCATTTAGAAGCAGCAGATATCATCTAGAAGGGTTTGAATGAGTCTTCCCATTTATAAAGATTTTACTTATTCCATAGTTGCTAATTGCTTTATCTGCATAATGCTGTAAAATAATTAATCAATAACAACAATAACAAAAAGTCTTTTCTTATTAAATGAAAAAGAAATTAATAACTCATGAAAAAATAGTTGACATGAATCATCTTTTTCTTTGTTCAACGAACATAGTGTATAGCAAACGCCGTATGGAAATTACTTGGACGGTCAAGAAAATAAGCTTAAAACCTTGACTTTTATATTTATCTATTTAATTGGACCATTGATTAGTCTAATTATTATTATAGAATTGTAATTTAATGTAGGGTTTTTAAAAAACACTTGTTAGAGATTTAAAATATATTTTTTATAAAAAATAGAATATTTAATGTATTAAAAATTAAAAAAAATTACTTTTCATGCAAAACTTCATATTAAAACGATATCATTTTGCTGGAAAGTGATGCATTTGTGTGACAGGTCGTAAATTTTATGATTTTGTATCTCCAACAAATTAGAATTATACAATCAGTTTTCATTATTAAATCAGTTATATGATCAATTCAAGTTAATTTTAAATTTTTAAAACTTTTTATATAAAACAAATGAAGGGATAAAATCAACATGTGATAGTTGATATTGATCATAATTTTTTATTTTTTATTGTGATCAAGTGACATTTATCCTAATTTGTAAGTACTTTGATTAATTTAGCACTGAGTTGGTGAAAAATATGTAATTCACCTTAAAGTAAAGAAATTCATAAAAAAAAATTATTGCCTGACTTTAAGAAATCAACAAAACTTTTTTAATGCTTTAGTTTAAGAATTTAATTTTGATGCATTATTAATATAAAATAATTTTTATTTATATTTAATAATATATTATCACGTCATCTAATGAGTCTAATATTTCATGCAATTGATAACATAGTCAAATTTATTAAATAAATTATTAATACAAGATTAGATATTAGTGTAAAAAAATTTATACTAATATTGCATCAAAATTAAACTCTTAATTTTATTATTCCCTTTGTTCTTAAATAATAGTTACTTTTCAAAACTTATTTTGTTCCAAATTATTTGTCATTTTGAGATAATCAAGAAAATATTTTTAAATGTTTTTCCTTATTTATTGTTATCTCCACTAACAATATTTTTCTCTCTCATATTAATTACTTATCTTCTCATGGACAATATTATTAAGAGTAATTCTATATCTTCTTACAAATTTCTTTCTAATAATCCTCTTAATACTAAAATGAAGAAAGTATTAAATAAAAAAGTAAATGTATTTAATGTCTTGAGAACATAAAAAATATTCAATACTTTTTTCATTTAATAATTAAGAGGATTAGTAAGAGGATAAATCATTTTTCTATTATTAAATATCAATTTTTCTTTTTAAAATTTAGATCATTTAATGAATTTCTTAATTAATGTGCTTAAACATTAAATAACTATTACTTAAGAACGAATGTATTTCTTAACTTAATTGTATAATTATTTAATATTAATATCGTAGAAGATAATTTTTAGCAGCCTCCCAGCCAAATACTGCACCCATGGTGGGGTGGGTCTTATGGCAATTTTGACTGGTCAGCCTTCCTTAGCCTCGTACATAGTAGAGACTCTTGAAATATTTAATTAGAAAAAAAAATTAGGAGATCTTCCATCCTAATCAATTTAATCTCAAAACATGAAAATGCTTATGGAAAACATGGTAGAGAAGCCAGAGAGAATAGAAAATTGAAATTTTACTGAATAATAAAAGTGTATACATCACGCTAGTCATATGATTTATATAAAATTAGTAAGAGTAACAAATTAGTAATTAACTTATTAACTTAGCATACTAATATAATTAACATTTAACTAACACTAACCTCGAACTAATTATACTCTAACTGTGATTATAAATGCATATCTTAATAAAGTGTTTCTTTTCTTTTTTTCATTGAAGTGCGAGCTACAGAGTAAATTCATGTTGGATAATTTATGAGAAAAACTGAGTTAGAGGCAACTTATAATTTATTTCAAAGCTTAGTATTGCTGCACTACAATATCAACAAGCGGATGCGATTTACCACATTCGTTAATTCCTTGATCTCTCTCTGTTATAATCTTCTCAAAAGTAGCTAGAACATTAGCAGTTTAGATTTTAGTAATTAGCTATACATCTAAAGCTTCTATTAACTGTGCTAAATGATTTTCCCGAAGTTGACTTTATTTAACCATATTTAGAAGGACACTGATGAATAATGATTAACTTTATCATATTAAAAAATTTAATTAATTATGCTACTTGTAAGCACTCATTTTTGTCCTAATTTTTTTGAATTTATTAATTTATTGATCTTATATTTTTTATTATTAATTTTTATTAACTTAATTTTTTCTTTGGATTATAGCATTTTGGTCCAATTAACCTTTTTGATCCAAATTAATCTAAGAAGCTGGCCCAATTTTATTCAACTTAACCCATCACATCACCCACCAATCTTGACCCATAACCCATGAAACCAATCCATGACCCATTATCTCCTTCATTTACACATGAGTAGGAGAGGGGAGAGGAACTTGGATTCAGATTTCTTGTTATGTAATATTGGTGAGGAATCTTCTTTGATCTATATTTTCTGAGAGTATTTGAGGAAAGAAGAAAAAAATTGAGATTGAGAGCTCAAAGGGGTGTAGTTGTTGTTCTCAACAAGTTGGCGAGATCCCCTACTTGATAATTTTTATCCTTTTTTTTTATATGCCATGGCTGTATTCAGAATTTTGATTCAACGAAATCAATGAATTCTATTGATTATCCTTATGCTGTTATGGTTGGTTCCTAACCGTATGGTTTATTTATTTATTTCAATTTGATTCTGTTTTGGTTCCCTATCCCATGCTTGTTAAAATGTCTGAACCACTAGTGTAATTTTATTGAGGGTCCTTATAAGATGCTTGATGTTGTGTGTCTCCCATTGTTATGAGTTTTTTTTTTTTGTCTGATTTGGTGTTTTTGTCTTTGGAGTTGGTGGCTATTTGATGATAATGAATTTGAGATTGTTGTAAAGGTATCATATGGTGGCTTGAGGTGACGTTTCAGGTGCTACCGTGCTATGTTTCTTTTAAATTCTGTGATGAAGGTTTGATATATGTTCTAACTTGCTGAATAGGTGTTTTTTGTACTCCTAAGATGTTTGATAAAATGTCTATTCCAACCTACTATTTTTTTTCTATAGAAAATTCGGATGACTTTGCATTGAAATGTCATGAATATGTGCTGTGGCTGTTACGTGTTGAATGCAGAAACTAAAATGCCATTAGAAAGTTTGGGGATGATTCTATTTATGTTGCATTTAAGAGTTTGCATTCTTGTTACATTTGTTCATAAATAGATAGAGAAGCATGTTCTCATCTTCTTTTTTTCTTTTAGGCCTAATAGTGTGGTATGTGTTAGCATCCTTTTCCTTTTCACACTTAAAATGAAAAAAGGCAGCCTGCTAGAGACTCAAAAAGCTTATAAAAATTCTTAACACAGTCTTTTTTCAGCACTAGTGGGTGCTGCATATAAAAGAGGTGAGATGGGTGGATTTATACTAGGAGTTCAGTTGGATTTTGAATAGGTGTTATGTGAAGATATAGTTATATGTTGTCTCCCTAAATGCCACGCATGACGGAGGTTTTTTGTGACCCAGCACTTCAAGCTTGTCTTGTAGTCTTTGAAAGAGAATTAAACACTCCCTGATGACTTGCTGGACATGCTTTTATCATTCATTGCCTTTTTATTTGCTATAAGGTGTGGTTGTCTCTTAGGCAAACAATATCATTTGCTCATGAATTGATTCCTGTTAACAAATTTCAATTAGAAGTTTGGAATTCAAAGTGATCATCCATAGCACCTATTGGAAACACCACAAATAAGCTAATGTATTTTTTTAGGTGTAAATGTATTTCATGTGAGTAGCATCCTAGTATTTAATCATGTTTAAGGAGTCTTTTATTGTTGTGTTTTCTCCAATGAGCCATGTGCATATGCTTGTTTAACGTCTTGACTAATGTTGTGTTGTTTCTACTCAATTTTGGACTATTTAAAGAAAAAGAATTTGCTGATTCATTAAACAGTGGTAGAAGAATAGATGCAAGGTTGAACGGAACATTTCTAGTATTGATTTGAAGTGTATGAGCTACATTTACTTTTCATTGCTTTTATTTCTCTTGTATAAAAATAAAAAAGGATAGAGACTTGAATAAGACAAGGACAAGTTAGATTTCACGTTTCTCTCATGTTCTTAACCTTCCCCCTCCCCCCTTGTATTTTGCCTTTTTTATTAAAAAAATTAAAAAATTAAAAAATTAAAAGAAAAGGAAGAAAAACAAGTTTTTTTTTTTTTTTCAGTTTATAAGCTTAGGTACTAGTCTCAGGGATTTAAAGCAATACTAGGGTTGCTATGTGAACTTATATGACATGTTAAATCCCATTTAGGATTCGCAAATAAATAAAATAATTTGGGTACTTAAATAAATTAAAGATTAGTTGAGTTCTCATAGTTTGCTAATCTTGAAATAATTATTAAGATCATTTGAGTAGTAACAACTTGATGATTTAAGTCTTTATAATCAAATGATCAATTTGTTGAAAAACAAAATAAACCTTTTTTTCTTTTATAACTAAAATTAATTAAAAAAATAAATCAGTCTTCTTAGATTAGTTTTTTTTAATAGTTACTTTCTTTTTATTTTTAAAAAGTGGTGAAATAAATATTTTTAAGGTTGATAATAATTTGCACAATTAATTTAGAATAATAGTATTAAGGCGGATATATTAAGAGTGTTATAGTATTAAGTTTTTACCTTTTCTTATGCATAAATCAACTCTCCAATTCAATTTCATTTTCAAAAGACTATTTTCTTAAATAATAGATTTTCTATTTTTTTATAATTTAAATAAAATTAATAGTGACTCTATCTTGTTTATAAATTTTATTTTTTAGTTGTTGGGAAAGGGAGGAGTGTGTACACAGCGGAAATAACAATACACAAATCGACAATAAAACCTTTCCAGCTTGAAAGAACTTGTGAGGAGCAAAATATGCAGCAAACCAAAATATCCATCAAAAAATATATTCAAGAATGCACAAAAATAAATAGACAAAGAGAACCTCCATAAATTTAATGTAAAAAACTCCCTCAATGTGAGAGATAAAAACCACGGGACTTAATCTAAATTTTTTTTTACTATAACAAATCAATGAGTACAACAAAATATTTTCTAATAAATAAAAATATCACAACAGTCCTTACTCACTGTCAACGAAGTAAAAATCAATAAAGCAATAATGCTAAAAAAATCAATGATACTACGGTGATTTGGAGCTCTATAGTTGGTCTTGCTGGGTATTGTCTTGTGTTGGTTTGGGCTAAAGCCCATTTGTAATTGAACATTTTAAAAAACAAAAAGTAACTGTGGTGTGTGTGCACGTGATAACATGATGGAAAACGGGAGAGAGATTTAAAAGCTTGTTTCATCTTCTTCATTTGTTTTTTGTATGAGAGCTGTGCCGAAGCAAGGTTCAGAGTGTGGGTTTGCTGTGTGTATGGAGAGTGGGTTGATGTAAGGCTTAAGAAAAGGTGATTTTGTTATTTTGAGTGTTGTGTAAAATGGAGAAAATTTGTGAGTGTTTGTTTGAGTGTTTTGTTTGAGTGAAAAATATTATTTTATGAGATTGGGTGTATGGAGTTTTGGATTTGTGAGAAACATTTTCAAGATTGTTGTTTGTAACTATTGATTGAAAATTATAGATTGATTTGTAAAGTCGTGGACATAGGTAATAAAGGTCGAACCGTGTTAAACTTCATATGTTTTTGTGCTTGCTTGTTTGGTTGATTTTCTATTGGTGGGGGATTTTTTTTCCCATAACAATTAGTACTCGAGCAAGTTCTGATCCTGCTTTTGGTGTTTCTATGGCAAAGATGTAATACTTGGGAAGCAGTAAATTTGAGGTGAATCTATTTGATGACAAGAGGAATTTTAGCTTATGGCAGAGTACTGTTAAAGATATTTTAGTGTAGCAGGGACTAATAGGAAGGAAAATAAGCCTAATAAGATGACAGATGAAGAATGAGAAGAGTTGGAGATGAAGGTGGTTAGTATGATTCTACTGTGTGTAGCACCTAAAGTAAAATACAATTAATTGAATGAAACTTCTGCTGCTGATTTATTGAAGAAATTAGAAAACATGTATATGTCTAAGTCTCTCTCACAAACGGTTTGCTTCTAAAAGAAAGAATTATATTAATTGAAGATGGATGATGCTTTAGAAATCACTTGAATTATTTTATAAAGTTGATTACACAATTATCTAGCATTACTATGAAAGTTAATGATGAGGATAAAACATTGTTGTTGTTGTCATCTCTTCCAAACTCTTATGAGAGTTTATTCACTACATTATTGGTCGTAAAAGAGATACTTAAGGTAGATAATGTGATTGTTGTATTATTAAAAATGAAAAATTTAAAAAGTCAAGTGTTCAGTTTGAGGGAGATATTTTTGCTACTAGATTAGATCGTGGTAGGAGTGTGTCTCATGGCAACAATTATAGTAGGGAGAGCTCAATATCATCTTCTCTGCCATGGCCGGATTATAAAAAAAAAGAAGGAAGTGTTATTATTATCATGAGATGAGTCATATTAAATTCTATTTCATGAAACTGAAAGTAGATATGAAAGAAATTGAGAAGAGCAAAGGAAAAAGAAAGAAAATTTTGAGGATGTTGCAGTCATTGTACAAGAACCTTTGAATTATGAAAGTAAGTTAATGATTGTTGAAGAAGACAAGAGTACCTTTAATGATTATTGGCTTTTAGACTCTACTTGTTCTAACCATGTTTATGCTAAGAAAGAATGATTTGACAATTATGATGAATGTGATAATGAAGTAGTGAAATTGGCTAATGATAATTCTTTGAATGTTGTTGGAAAGGATACTGTGAAAATTAAGATGAATAATGGTAGTGTGAAGACACTTGGTGATGTGAGACATTTGCCTACACTTGGAAGGAATTTGATTTCTTTGAGTAGAGTTATGTGAGTATGTAGAGGTTCTTTGGTGATGATAAAAGGCAAGAAGACTAGTAACAATTTATATAAGTTGATGGGAAAGACTATTGTAAGGAAAGATAATGGTGGAGTATGTAGCAATGTGAAGAAGGTGAAGTATGTGTATATGCCTAAAAAGAAAATGACATTTGCAAATATTTTAGTGAAGGTGATTGACATCTACAATTGATGCATGCAGCTTATTCTAATCACAAGGTAAGGTAGAGATTTGTTACATATTTGTTTGTATTGGTTTGTGCTGAAGCCCATTTGTAGTTGAACCTTTTTTTTATAAAAAAAAGTAAGTGTGGTGTGTGTGCACGTGACAACATGAGGGAAAAAGGGAGAGAGGGATTTAAAAGCTTGTTTCATCTTCTTCATTTGTTTTTGTGTGAGAGTAGTGCCGAAACAAGGTTAGAGTGTGGGTTTGCTGTATGTATAGAGAGTGGATTGATGTAAGGATTGAAAAAAATGTGATTTTTTTATTTTGAGTTTTGTGTAAGATATATGGAAAAAATTTGTGAGTGCTTGTTTGAGTGAAAAATATTACTTTGTAAGATTAGATGTATTAAGGTTTTAGGTTTGTGAGAGAGATTTTTAAAATTGATGTTTGTAACTATTGATTGAAAATAGTAGATTGATTTGAGAAGTCATAGACCTAAGTAGTGGAAGCCAAACCATGCTAAACTTCATGTGTTTTTTGTGAATTGCTTGTTTGGTCTATTTTTTGTGGGTGGAGGATTTTTTTCCCAACAGGTCTTTCTATAGAATATCAAAACTATAAATTTTGCATCCTTTATGTATGACAAAATACAGTGTATATGAGTAATTTGAAGTGCGTATGTTTTGTAATGTTTATTTTGTACAGATAATTCAAAAGATGAGTCGCGTATGTATCAGACATGTATCAGACACTCGTGCCAAACATGACATGACAGTTTTGCTATGATGATATTGTGATGCTTTATACTCATAATTGACTAATATAGGTATTCAAAATTTTGGTGATCTACTAAAAATGAGGTTCTTTATGTTGCTAATCTTGTATTCATTTAGATGATTTTGCTGCATTAATTTAGATGTGCTTTTAATATTCTTCTCGTAGCTCCATGACTTTCATCTTTCTTTTGCCAAATCTGTATTTGCTCATCAAAGTGAGGTGCATGATAACTGATGCACAAATTAAAAGTTACAAACCAAGTCTACAAACTTGATGTGGGATTAATTGTTGCTTTGCGAACCCAAGTGCAGGTTGTCTCAAGTAATAAATTTCTCGGGAGTCCGAGGTCGATCCACAGGGAATAGTTGAAGATTAATTAAGGTGAAGTAAATATTTTGTTACTATGATAAAAATTATTTACTTGGGTTAAAAGATCCACTCTTGGTAAATAAAGTAAAGGTAAGATAAGATTAATTCCTTTTATAACTCAATTAGAATCCTTACAACATGGAGGTTCTAATTGGAAAATACAACGTTAAAAGTCCAATTAAAATAATATACGTAATTATATTATGTTTCCAAATTATATTACCACCACTTATAAATGGGTTAAAGCATTCATTATGCCAATATTTTGTCTACAACAAATCAAGAACTCCACTTTATAAGGAGAGTTTCTAACACCACCACTTGTAAATGGGTTAAAGCATTCATTGTGCCAATCTCTTGTCTACAACAAATCAAGAACTCCACTTTACAAGGAGGGTTGCTAAATTGATTGGAAACAAAATACAATACGTATAATGACCACTTGAAAATATATCATTTAAGCACAGAGAGAAATTAATTTAACCTTATTTCATTACCAAGAGCTTCACTCTTTCACCCAAGCAAAATGAAACGTAGTTACTCATAGATAAAAAGAAAGAAAGAGAGAAGAAGAAGAAAAAGAACATGACTTTAATTTAGAACAAAGGAAAATTACTACAAGAAAACCTAGTAATAAATTAGCATCATTTTGGTACCTAACACTTAACACCTTCAATGATCTTCCAAGGGCCCCTTTTATAGAGGATTAGAGATGCAAAATGACAAGGGGGCTGAGTTATTAGTGAGTGGATGAGTGGAAAATGAGTGAAAAATGTCAAATAACTTTTGGTGAGTGGAAAATTATGGAGATTCCTTATCTCTGAAATCATTTAGCTCTGAAGTCATTGAATGCGTTAGAATGAGCAAATGTGATCTTCATCAAAGTTGTAGGGCCTGATCTTGACTTTCAAATGGTTTGAGTCCAATATCATTTCTATAACTCCAGATACGTTCAAATTATTATACATTGCTCAGGCCCAGTCACAGCTCATCTGTTCTGACTTGCAAGCCCAATATCACTCCTTAGACCTCAGATTCTGGAAAAGTGTTCAATATGAAAGTTGTATATATAGGTCTCAACTATTCAGCATCAAAATTTCAGCCCATTTAACAACATCTAGCCCGAAAATGGCATGAACAGTACACATAGGTCAAGCTGTCAGGAATAACACTCTAGTTCTTGCTTCAACGCCAATTTGAGTTATCCAAACGTGTGATTGAGTCTTTGAGGTCTTCATGAAAGTTTTAGAGCTCTCTCTTATCTTTCAAATGACACTAGAATCACCTCAAACATCCACCTACATCCCAAGATATGACCCAAATACAAAAATAGTGTAAAATGTAAATCATGCTAAAAAATTCAATTAAATCCAATTTGAGTTCAAACTTACAAAACATAACCAAACTCAATCAATTAAGTACATGGAGAGTGTAAATAACTAAAAATGAAGGCTTATTAATATATCAAATATATAATCATCAAATTCCCCCACACTTAGCTTTTTGCACTCCTGGACAAAACATACAAGACTAAAAAAAATGAAACAGACTCAAAAGTTAAACACTCTAGAAGACTCAATTTCTAATAATGTTTAAAAATGAAGAGCAACCAATCATTCAAGTAATCAAAACATTTATGAGGTAACATATCTTCACATCTCAAATCAACAAGTAAGGATATTTCAATTGAAAAACATGAGTCAAGAATGATAGATCTTCACAAGATTCACTCTCAATCCCTCAAGTGTTTAAAAGGTAGGTATTTCACTCAATTCAACCTATGAAAATTGTACTACCATAAGCTTACTTATCTTCTACTTCTCCACTACTCAAAACATATGCACACACAAATCATGAGGACTTTATTCAAGGTTGTAATGGGGTCAAGGTAAAGAAAAAGGTAATATAGATATGACAAGTTAAATACCAAAGAAAATAAAAGAACATGAAAGCTGAGTTCAATTGACAAGCATGAAAGTTCATCCCAACTATACATAATACAAATTCCCTTTACATATTCTTTTCCTTTCCTTTATTGCCTAACTTTTTTTTTTGATTTTTTTGATCTTTTTTTTATTTTTATTTTTTTACAAAAAGAACATCATATATACATTTTTTTTAACCATTCTGCACACACACCCCCACACATGTTCAAGAACTCATCAAATGATAAAGCTAATGTTCTCTTATTCCCTAAGGTCAGGTAAGAACATGGTTTTTCATTTAAGGCACATAATAAGTTCAAAACAAAGAATGGTCAAATAAGCTCAAAGGAGTTAAGCAAAGGGAAATAGGTCATTTCTAATGCTTTATGTTAGCAGGAATCAAAGAATTTTCAAGAAGTCATAAGAGTATTTGATATCATATTAAGACAATATGCAGCTAAACAAGGCTGACTATTTGATTAAAGTAGCTATTTCAAGAAAAATACCTCAATCATATTTATGTATGCATATGAAAATGTAGTCTAAAAAAGAATCAAAGCAAGTTCTAGAGTAACAATTCCATGAGTGAAATTCACACAAGAAAGAAGAGAATGGTACAAATGTTCAATCCATTCATCAATAGGCTCAAAATCTCACAAGACATAATTCTATCATTCTCAATCCACTAATTCAACATCCATAACTAAGCATGTGAATTTTCAGAAAGAAGACAATTTAATCAATCATGTAAATTTCCCTGAATTTGAATTGCTACTTCCACATAAACTAGTTGTCTACCCAATTACTCCTTACTCTGCCACTAATTTTTTTTTGATGCGTCTCAAGAGTAAATAATTTACTCCTTACTCTGTCATCCCTAATTACTTTTGTTGTTAATAAATTGATGACAAACACAACAAACAAAGTAACAAACACATTCTTATTTTTTTTTAGTTTTTTTTCCTACAATAGACATATTAACAAACACACTTCCTAATTTTTTTTTCACAACCATCCTTCCCTAACCAGATCACAACATTGTCCTCAATGTCAAAACATAGATAGGTAAATGATAGAATATATTACCTGTTGCTGCAATTAATGAAAAGAAAAATCTCACACAAATTTAACAGAAACAAAGTACGATAAATAAAACCAAAGCTTGTAATTATTTAAATAGTTGGAGTGTCTTGGCTGGCTTTCTTTTCATTTTGCTTCCCTCACCACTTCCTTCGGACCAATCTATCTGAGCTGTTACTGGATCAGGTTCATAAACAAAAGCTTCTAATTTATCAATCAACTCATCAACAGTGGAAGCAGAGATAAGGAGTCGTCTTGCTGAAGGTGTGACAAATTTCTGTTCCACAGCATGGTCAACAAAAGATAACAAATTATCAAAGAAATTATTAACATTCAACAAACCTATGAGTTTATGGTGGATGTTCAATTGGGCCCAAGAGACAATTTGAAAGACTTCTTCCAAAGTACCAAAACCACCAGGTAAGGCAATAAATGCATTAGAGTTTTTAAGCATTGCCTTCATTTGTCCATGCATAGATGATACTTGAATTTCCAGTCCAATTGTCTTTCCAATGATGTTCCTTCGAGTTAAAGGTTCAGGAGTGACACCTAAAACTTGACCACCTCTTACAAATGCAGAAAGTGATACAGCCCCTATTAACCCAAGGCAACCTCTCCCATATACTACATAAATGTTCCTCGCAGCAAGTGTTCTACCAACAGTGCTTGCTGCGTTTACAAACTCAAAACTTTTCCCATAACTTGTCCCACAAAATACACAGATACTAGCAAATCTACGAACAGAAGAAGAAGCTTTCTCCATTTCTACACTCACACTCTCTTTGAATGATTATGAGTTGTAGGAAAGTGAAGAAAATGGAGTGTTTAAATATGGAAGAGAATAGAAAAAGTAATAATAGCTCATATACAGGTAGGTTGGCTGGTGTCAGAAAAGTTTGAAAATAATAATAATAATAATAATAATAATAATAATTTTTTTTGTTTTTTTGTTGTTTTTTTATTTTTTTCTTACTTTAAGAAAACCATCAGGGTAAAGAAGTCTAGAAACCCCCGAAGGATCCCATCCAAAGGACCGTCTGTTCAAAACCAAAATTCAACAAAATCAAACAAAGATAAAATAATAATAACAAATGATTACATACCTTTATGTACAGGTTTCATGACAGATCTTTATACAGTTCGTCATGAGTGCAGTAATACCAAGATGACTCAGCTAATCTTGGAATTCTTCTCCCTCCCACTTGTTTGAAGAAAAGAGAATAAAGAAACCATCGTGGCTGGGTCTAGAACCTGGAGAGCTCACACTTGAGTTCGTAACATCAACAAAGATGCTAAAATCTGAAACCCGCAATGTCCAAGATCCAGAACGCTCCATCCCAGGGCGCTGAGAGCCCCTTCTAATAAAAGAGAGGATCAAGCTCAGATGCCTCATACGCTTTGGCAGCCGCGGGTTACTTCTCACTAATAACCAAAGTGGGACGCTTCTATCTGTCCATCAACTCCACAGTGCCTAGATGGTGAACATTGGGTTGTGGAGTGCGACTCTCTACAGAGCATGGCACACGAACCTTATTTACGGACCGGCGTGCGATAGTCCACCCGAGTCTATGACAGGGCTGCCGCTGGCAGGGGCTCCTAATCTAATTAAAGACTAAGTATAACTGAAGTTTCGCCCTCTTTTTTTTATTTCATTTTTTTCTATTTTTTTCATCTTTTTTCTCTCTTTTTTTTTCTTTTTTCTTTGTCTTCTTTTTTTTTTGAAAATGTACAAGATAATATATACATTGTGATTGTGGCTCACATCTTCCTCTGGTTTTACATCCACTAACGGCTTAAACGCCTTCTATGAGTCGAGGATAAGCTTCCCATCCAACTTTCTTATAAATTGGCAAACGGGGTCTTTTTGAGTCAGATTTCCAAGACTGTAACGCTCTTGCTCGTCCCTAAAGAGATTCCATAAATTAAGAAGTTCACGCTGCACAATTTCACAAGAATGCGTCTCAAGAGTCAATAAGATATTATCTAATGATTCATTACTTAGTCTATTCTTAATAAAGAATATTTTATCTTCTCTGTTTATGGAAACCATCCCCAAAGAGTGACATCGCGTGTTACAATTCCATCGTGCACACTTGTAACAAACTTTCATTCTTTTTGCTCTTCTCCTTTTTGAAAATAAACTTTTACCGAGACCAGGCATGTATGGGACAAATGAATCTGAAGAGTCACCAGCTAAACGAACCTTTGCTTCGATTATCCAGCGTATATCTTCTGGGATGCCCTTGTACATTAACAGTCTCAGTCTTTCACACCTAACTTTGTAGATTTTGTTTTGAGCATTTTTAGGAACAGAAGGGAAATACTTTCTTAGATTTGAGAGAATGACATCCATTTTGAAGGAAAATGAATCAGTTATTATGGTAAACTGAAAAATAAACCGACTTGAGAGTCACGGAGTACCGTTATCTACCATTTAACCGGGAACTGCAAAAAGAAGGAAATAAACTTAAAATAAATTTTACTCATACAAAGGATCAGAAAGGGAGATGAATTCTACCTCAGCAACTTGATGTTCCAGAAATGGTTTGAGTCTTTGTCCATTAACCTTTAAAACATTACCATTCCCAACTAATGTTGTGTAAATGTATTTCATGTGAGTCAGGTGCTAGTATTTAATCATGTTTAAGGAGTCTTTTATTGCTGTGTTTTCTCCAATGAGCCATGTGCATATGCTTGTTTAATGTCTTGACTAATGTTGTGTTGTTTCTACTCAATTTTGGACTATTTAAAGAAAAAGAATTTGCTGATTCATTAAACAGTGGTAGAAGAATAGATGCAAGGTTGAACGGAACATTTCTAGTATTGATTTGAAGTGTATGAGCTACATTTACTTTTCATTGCTTTTATTTCTCTTGTATAAAAATAAAAAAGGATAAAGACTTGAATAAGACAAGGACAAGTTAGATTTCACGTTTCTCTCATGTTCTTAACCTTCCCCCCCCCTCCCAACTTGTATTTTGCTTTTTTTATTAAAAAAATTTAAAAATTAAAAGAAAAGGAAGAAAAACAAGTTTTTTTTTTTAGTTTATAAGCTTAGGTACTAGTCTCAGGGATTTAAAGCAATACTGGGTTGCTATGTGAACTTATATGACATGTTAAATCCCATTTAGGATTTGCAAATAAATAAAATAATTTGGGTACTTAAATAAATTAAAGATTAGTTGAGTTGTCATAGTTTGCTAATCTTGAAATAATTATTAAGATCATTTGAGTAGTAACAACTTGATGATTTAAGTCTTTATAATCAAATGAATTTGTTGAAAAACAAAATAAACCTTTTTTTTTCTTTTATAGCTAAAATTAATTAAAAAAATAAATCAGTCTTCTTAGATTTTTTTTAATAGTTACTTTCTTTTTATTTTTAAAAAGTGGTGAAATAAATATTTTTAAGGTTGATAATAATTTGCACAATTAATTTAGAATAATAGTCTTAAGGCAGATATATTAAGAGCGTTGTAGGATTAAGTTTTTACCTTTTCTTATGCATAAATCAACTCTCCAATTCAATTTCATTTTCAAAAGACTCTTTTCTTAAATAATAGATTTTCTATTTTTTTATAATTTAAATAAAATTAATAATGACTTTATTTTTTTTATAAATTTTATTTTTTAGTTGTTGGGAAAGGAATGAGTGTGTACACAGCGGAAACAACAACACACAAATCGGCAATAAAATCTTTCCGGCTTGAAAGAACTTGTGAGGAGTAAAATATGCAGCCAACCAAAATATCCTCAAAAGATATATCCAAGAATGCACAAAAATAAATAGACAAAGAGAACCCCCATAAATTTAATGTGAAAAACTCCTTCAATGTGAGAGGTAAAAATCAGGGGACCTAATCTAGAAAAATTTTCATTATAACAAATCAATAAATATAACAAAGCATCTCCTAATAAACAAAAATATCATAACAGTCCTTACTCACTGTCAACCAAGTGAAAATCAATAAAGCAACGATGCTAAAAAAATCAATGATACTATGGTGATTTGGAGCTCTATAGTTGGTCTTGCTGGGTATTGTCTAGTGTTGGTTTGGGCTAAAGCCCATGAACATTTTAAAAAAGAAAAAGTAACTGTGGTGTGTGAGCACGTGATAACATGATGGACAACTGGAGAGGGATTTAAAAGCTTGTTTCATCTTCTTCATTTGTTTTTTGTATGAGAGTAGTGCAGAGGCAAGGTTCAGAGTGTGGGTTTGCATTGTGTATGGAGAGTGGGTTGATGTAAGGCTTAAGAAAAGGTGATTTTGTTATTTTGAGTGTTGTGTAAAATGGAGAAAATTTGTGAGTGCTTGTTTGAGTGTTTTGTTTGAGTGAAAATTATTATTTTATGAGATTGGGTGTATGGAGTTTTGGAATTGTGAGAAAGATTTTCAAGATTGCTGTTTGTAACTATTGATTGAAAATAATGGATAAATTTGTAAAGTCATGGACATAGGTAGTGAAGGTCGAACCACGTTAAACTTCATATGTTTTTGTACTTGCTTGTTTGGTTGATTTTCTATTGGTGGGAGATTTTTCCCCCCTAACAATTAGTACCTGAGCAAGTTCTGATCTTGCTTTTGGCGTTTCTATGGCAAAGATGTAATGCTTGGGAAAAAGTAAATTTGAGGTGAATCTGTTTGATGGCAAGGGGAATTTTAGCTTATGGCAGAGTACTGTTAAAGATATTTTAGTGTAGCAGGGACTAATAGGAAGGAAAAGAAGCCTAACAAGATGAGAAGAATGAGAAAAGTTGGAGATGAAGGTGGTTAGT
The DNA here is from genome assembly GCA_029884595.1 of Ormosia semicastrata. Taxonomy (NCBI): domain Eukaryota; kingdom Viridiplantae; phylum Streptophyta; class Magnoliopsida; order Fabales; family Fabaceae; genus Ormosia; species Ormosia semicastrata. Next base: position 6,167,335 of record JAQQTO010000021.1, on the reverse strand, counting down.
ATGATTCTACTGTGTGTAGCACCTAAAGTAAAATACAATTAATTGAATGAAACTTCTGCTGCTGATTTATTGAAGCAATTAGAAAATATGTATATGTCTAAGTCTCTCACACAAACTGTTTGCTTCTAAAAGAAAGAATTATATTAATTGAAGATGGATGATGCTTTAGAGATCACTTGAATTATTTTATAAAGTTGATTACACAATTATCTAGCATTATTATGAAAGTTGATGATGAGGATAAAATATTATTGTTGTTGTCATCTCTTCCAAACTCTTATAAGAGTTTATTCACTACATTATTGGTCGGAAAAGAGATACTTAAGGTAGATGATGTGATTATTGTATTATTGAAAATGAAAAATTTAAAAAGTCAAGTATTCAGTTTGAGGGAGGTATTTTTGCTACTAGATCTGATCGTGGTAGGAGTGTGTCTCGTGGCAACAATTATAGTAGGGAGAGCTCAATATCATCTTCTCTGCCAAGGCCAGATTATAAAAAAAAGAAGGAAGTGTTATTATTATCATGAGATTGGTCATATTAAATTCTATTTCATGAAACTGAAAGTAGATATGAAAGAAATTGAGAAGAGCAAAGAAAAAAGAAAGAAAAGTTTGAGGATGTTGCAGTCATTGTACAAGAACCTTTGAATTATGAAAGTAAGTTAATGATTGTTGAAGAAGACAAGAGTACCTTTAATGAGTATTGGCTTTTAGACTCTACTTGTTCTAACCATTTTTGTGCTAAGAAAGAATGATTTGACAATTATGATGAATGTGATAATGTAGTAGTGAAATTGGCTAATGATTGTTGTAAACCGTGCAGCCTTAATCGAAACCTGCAAATAAATGAGACAACAAAATCGTTAAACCTGTAGCGTGCAAAGCACTGCCCTCAAGGATTATTTCGGTATAGACGAAAATCCCCCAGGGTACTGCAGGCTCTTCCTGTTTGACAGGGCTTCAAGAACTGCAAGAGATTTTAAGTCACGTAACCCAGTAGAGAAAGAGAATAGAAGTGGAGAATGATGAAGAGGAAGTTCTCACCACAAAACTTAATAAAGGATGGTATTTATAGAAAATAGTTTTTGGTCGTTGGAATATGACCGTTGAAATATGTCCGTTAGAATATGACCGTTGGAATATGACCGTTGGATTATGACCGTTGGAATATGTCCGTTAGAATATGACCGTTGGAATATGTCCGTTAGAATATGACCGTTGGAATATGACCGTTGGAATATGACCAGGTCAAAACTCAGATAAAACTAAATCATTTTTAAACCTCTTCAAAAACTTATTTTCTAACCAATGTAGGACATTTATTCTTTTGAAATAAAGCATTTTTCACAACAATCCCCCACATATTTCAAAAGAATATTAAATCAAATCAATAATTTTAAAAACAGAATATGGGTTACATCATGAGTGCAAACGTTTTGAATCTGGTGTCTTCTGGACTATGAACCAGACCTAGATAAATAGGATTTTAACTTACAATGTAATTGGTGAAGTTTAAACTTCTATGAACCAAAACATTTTTCGTGTAAATTAGAATCCCACTTAATCACATTTACACCCTCATTTATCTCTTGCTGTTAACGCAGTTTTACACTTTTCGGCCATGTGCGTGCCTGGTTGTTCATGAGTGCTCTAAAGACTATGCCATTATCTCATAGGAGCGGCCCCACTCCACACTCATATAGGTGATTTCATCAAGTGTATACTGCACTTTATACACCACCCGTAAGGGATATGAAATTCATTAAAAGCATTTAGCTTATCCTCACATTAAATGCGCTAGCACTTCTCATACTTCTCACACCATAGGAAGGGACAAACACAGTGCTAGCAGAACTAACAAGTGACTTGTTATTACCCATATGAACTTTTTTCATGGGATCTCCACTCATAAAAGTTGGGTTACCATCACTGTCTATTTCAAATTGGCTTAAGTCTCATTCCCCTCGATGTGGTATTTATTCATTTTCTACACAGAGATTTTGTCAGAGGATTGGCTAAATTTCCACTTCACATAATTAATAGATTTAATTCCATCTTTTAGCATATGCTTCACAGAATTGTGACGTATACATATATGTCACTTTTCATTATACGTAATTTTGTTTGCTCTTACTATTTGCCATTTTGGCAATCACAGACTCTGAATAATCTATGTCTTCAGGTTTCTTCCATAAAAGGAATATCTGCTAAGAGATTTCTTAGCCATTCAACCTCAGATCCTACCAAGTTAATAGTAATAAACTATGCCTCTATTGTTGATCTGGCTATACAGGTCTGCTTGGATGACTTCCAAGCGACATCACCTCAAATGAGGCTAAAAATAAATCACTTGTGGATTTAATCTCATTTGAATCAATGATTTATTTAGCATTATGATCATCATGTCCACACCTCAAATTCAACACCATGGCTCTTGGTCCATAGTCTCATCAATCTCAACTAATCTCATAGTGCAATAGGGACATGGAATTCATTCATGCAAACATCATCAAATACTTGATCATGTACATCTAGATCATGGTTATCACACTCTATACATATATAATTAACTATGCATGTCACATAACCAAGTTAATAATAACTCAAAAATAACAAGGATATATGCGATACTATGTAAGACATTATATGAAGCACTCAAATGCTCTATTTTAATTTTTAAACTCTACATAAATCATTATAAGGATTATATGTGTATATTTACTCATTCAATTTATAACACATGCAAAATCAAGTATATAAATGCTACCAATATTTAAGCATATTCAGATTGTGATGCACCACTATTAGATCATATTCTAAACTCAGTAGCCTTTTAACTCACTTCTAATCTCATTAAATCATGATTTTAAATTTAAAACAATTTCAACATAAAAACGAATTTATCCGAGAGATATATAAACAAAATTATCTTTCTAAAAATTATTTCACACAGTTAGAAGTACCACAATGTCTCTTTCTTGCTTCAGGTAGAGAATTTTAGTTAGATACCCCCACACTTTAATATATTTATACCAAGTCATTAACATAAATTCAAAACATAATTAAACAACAAAACCACATATCACAAAATTAGTGCATTACCCTCACCTACACACGGTTTCACCATTAACATTAATCTTACTCTAAATGTGCTTATTTTTCTTTTTTATTTTAATTTAATAGAAACAAAAAACAAAAAAAAAAACCTGGTGGCTGACGACAGCGCGCGGTGGAGTAGTGACGACTTTAGTCTCTTCTCACTCTCCAAAACGAGTTTGAGGATTTTGTGTGTTTTTGCTCTTGCAACTTTGATCTCCTTCAAGCCAAGCATTTTCCAAAGAAAATCTTTGCCTCATTCACAAACCCATGGCCTCTAAGCACCATAACAGCAAACACTACCCAAAACCAACGTGTGAACCCACGTAACGCCGTTTGCACCTCTGCCCCTACGTCCAAAACCACGAGCTTCTCTTTCCCTTTCCATTGTGTTACCCATTTCCTCATAAAAACCTCACATTTAAATAAGTTATATTAGTATCACAGAGATTGTAGGAAAAATAAAATAATATACGAACGGGTAAAATTAAACATTGCATGGATAGTATTGGCGTGCAGCAATAATCCTTGAGATTGTTGTAAACCGTGCAGCCTTAATCGAAACCTGCAAATAAATGAGACAACAAAATCGTTAAACCTGTAGCGTGCAAAGCACTGCCCTCAAGGATTATTTCGGTATAGACGAAAATCTCCCAGGGTACTGCAGGCTCTTCCTGTTTGACAGGGCTTCAAGAACTGCAAGAGATTTTAAGTCACGTAACCCAGTAGAGAAAGAGAATAGAAGTGGAGAATGATGAAGAGGAAGTTCTCACCACAAAACTTAATAAAGGATGGTATTTATAGAAAACAGTTTTTGGTCGTTGGAATATGACCGTTGGAATATGTCCGTTAGAATATGACCATTGGAATATGACCGTTGGATTATGACCGTTGGAATATGTCCGTTAGAATATGACCGTTGGAATATGTCTGTTAGAATATGACCGTTGGAATATGACCGTTGGAATATGACCAGGTCAAAACTCAGATAAAACTAAATCATTTTTAAACCTCTTCAAAAACTTATTTTCTAACCAATGTAGGACATTTATTCTTTTGAAATAAAGCATTTTTCACAACAATGATAATTCTTTGAATGCTGTTGGAAAGGGTACTGTGAAAATTAAGATGGATAATGGTAGTGTGAAGACACTTGGTGATGTGAGGCATATGCCTACACTTGGAAGGAATTTGATTTCTTTGAGTAGAGTTATGTGAGTATGTAGAGATTCTTTGGTGATAATTAAAGGCAAGAAGACTAGTAACAATTTATATAAGTTGATGGGAAAGACTATTATAAGGAAAGATAATGGTAGAGCATGTAATAATGCGAAGAAAGTGAAGTATGTGTATATGCCTAAAAAGAAAGTGACATTTACAAATATTTTAGTGAAGGTGATTGACATCTACAATTGATGCATGCAGCTTATTCTAATCACAAGGTAAGGTAGAGATTTGTTACATATTTGTTTGTATTGGTTTGTGCTGAAGCCCATTTGTAGTTGAACCTTTTTTAATAAAAAAAGTAAGTGTGGTGTGTGTGCACGTGACAGCATGAGGGAAAAAGGGAGAGAGGGATTTAAAAGTTTGTTTCATCTTCTTCATTTGTTTTTATGTGAGAGTAGCCGAAACAAGGTTAGAGTGTGGGTTTGCTGTATGTATAGAGAGTGGATTGATATAAGGATTGAAAAAAAGGTGATTTTTTTTTTTTGAGTTTTGTGTAAGATATATAGAAAAAATTTGTGAGTGCTTGTTTGAGTGAAAAATATTATTTTGTAAGATTGGATGTATTAAGGTTTTAGGTTTGTGAGAGAGATTTTTAAAATTGATGTTTGTAATTATTGATTGAAAATAGTAGATTGATTTGAGAAGTCGTAGACGTATGTAGTGGAAGCCAAACCATGCTAAACTTCATGTGTTTTTGTGAATTGCTTGTTTGGTCTATTTTTTGTGAGTGGAGGATATTTTTCCCAACAGGTCTTTCTATAGAATATCAAAACTATAAATTTTGCATCCTTTATGTATGACAAAATACAGTGTATATGATTAATTTGAAGTGTGCATGTTTTGCAATGTTTATTTTGTACAGACACTTCAAAAGATGAGTCACGTATGTATCAGACACTCGTGCCAAACATGACACGACAGTTTTGCTATGATGATATTGTGATGCTTTATGCTCATACCAGACTAATATGGGTATTCGAAATTTTGGTGATCTGCTAAAAAGGAGATTCTTTATGTTGCTAATCTTGTATTCATTTAGATGATTTTGCTGCATTAATTTAGATGTGCTTCTAATATTCTTCTTGCAGGTCCATGACTTTCATCTTTCTTTTGCCAAATCTGTATTTGCTCATCAAAGTGAGGTGCATGATAACTCTCTTTTTCTCTCTCTTATCGTGTGTGGTAGAGGCATAGTTGTGCATATATAGTGATTTTTTGTCGATAAAAACTGATTTTACTGATCCTCACAGTGACAAGAAATAATTTAGTACTTAGCATCATATTCAAGCCTGCTAGGACTTACTTTGTTCTCTCCCACTGCCTGGTGAGATATCTTATTCACTATATGAGTTTGTAAAATCCATTGTGTACATTTAGTTGCATTTTTGCTCAAATAATTATTGCTTAATGGTTGGAAATTATATTGTTCTGTTATGTGAATCTTGTTGGGATGGTTACTATCTTCTTACCTAAATATTTGCTGAAATGATGCTGTAAAAATTTGGCTGTAAAATGACTTATCGTACTGCTATGTGTTACATTAATTTTACACTGATCATGTTGTTTTTAAGTCTGTTTATACTATAAACTTAGGTCTGTCCTTTTGTTAATTCTTCAGTTCTTGTTGATAATTTATGTTTTCTATTACTTGTTTGTTCCAGTTGTCTCATTATATTCGTGTTCTCACATACATCTACGCAGTAGCCTATGGGGTGAATTAGTTGTTGGTATGTAAAGATTGAAGTCCAATTATTCATGAACATATTTGAAAATTTTCAGTTATTTCCAAATGTTGTGATCACAAAAGGCCTAGCTAGGCAACTGCTAATGTTTGCATGCTGGGGTTTGTTAACCTAACGAAGGGAGAGTTTTACAAATCTGAAACTTGAGACTGCTTAGGTACTATTCATATTTTTTCTGTGTTGATAATTTTGAATCTCCATTTTGTCGAAGTTTGGATTCAAGATGCTTATGGCATATTTCTTAACCAGTTGCTTTCTTCTGAAATATGTTGGCTAGCAGCTAGCAAATTGAAGTGTGTGTGTGTATATATATAAATATATAATTTCAGCCCTTGGTTATTATAAATAAACTATGCAACATTATTTTAATTATTTGGGTATTTGATAAAATAATCTTTTGGATATGTCAGTACTCTGTGTGTTATGCTACCCAATAGAGTTTAACTGACTATCATGTTTTTCCAAATTGTTGCAGGTTGAGATGGTTTCTTTTGTTGCTTTGATAGGACTGATGTAATTGCTATTTTGAGTTCGAACTTGAACACTATTATAATATAATTTACCAGTTACATTTTCAATTTAAATCATGCATAATAAAATGCCGCTGCTCTTTAGTTTAGTGGTGTGCGTTCGTAGGCAACAAAAAATAAAATTTATACTCTTAAAAATATATATAGTAGTGCAAGGATCGTTCTCATAAAGAGTATTTATCTTAATTTTATACTATGTAAACGTGAATGAGGGGTTTTCAAAATAATTTTAAGAAAAATAATTAAGGAATAATTCAAATTAAATTATCAAAATTAATTAAAAGAACAAATTTTGGTCTAAGTCAACATTTATTATCAAAATTTTGTAACTAATAATCGATGCAAGTATATATCAATTCACATTTTGAATATTCACCATTGAAATTATTTTCTTATCTCTTTTTAGTCATAGTTAATTAGAAAACAAATGATCTAAATAATCCTAACTGCTAAACATTCCAAAACAAACACTAAAGGTTTAATCTAGTAGCAGCTTTAAGAATTAGAGAGATCAATTTAACTAAATAATATAAGCACAAGCGATTACATTTTATTTAGTCAAGTGTTTTTCTTAAGATCTAACAATTTTTTATGCAACAAATCGTTAAATTTTAGTTGCTTCACAAATTAGAGGCATTAAACAATTATGATTTTGATATCTAATCTAGATTGCAACGAATAATGAACTAGTAGGCCTCCAAGTAATTAGCCACACAGGACCATGGATGAAAACTTGAAGAAGAAGAAGAAAGAGAATAGGAGAGAAGTGTAACATCCTATTTTTCATAAAATATTTTGTGAAGAATAAAATTTTAATTTCTTCAACTTGAATATTCTATTTAGTTTTATAATAGTTGTTACTAGTGAGAAGTGATTAGAAAAATTTTAATAAATATATTTATAAGCAGATATTTATGAAAAATATTTATAAGATATTTATGAATTAATTATTATTTTAATATAAAAATCTACGCGTCATTATTATTAAAGATAAAAATTTAAAAAGTAATCATTATTTAAAATAAAAAATAAAAAAATAATAGATGCAATGTGGTGCAATGTGCACCACACATAGCCAACAACAAATGGCTATAAATCGGGGGGAGGGGTTGTATGTAGAAACAAGAAACAAGAGAGAGAATGTGAAAGTGTGAAAGTGTGAAAGTGTGAAAGCGAGCAAAAATAGAGAGAAAGAGAAAAATTAAGGAGAGGAGAGGAGAGACAGAGACAGAAGAAGAAGAGAGAACGACAGAGAAAGGTTAGGAAATCGAAGAGATTTTGTAAGAGGTAGGAACTAAATTTTTTTATTTTAAAAAATAAAATCATGGCTTCTAGTATGTTTATATATTTTATTAGTTAATTTATATTTTGTACATATTATTATGCTTGTTAAATTTATTATATAATGTAATATTATGAAAATTTGATATTTGCTTAGCTTTGAAATATTTATGAATTTTGATAAAATTTAGAGTTATTATAATTTAAATGTTGACTTTTTTATGGGACTAATAAAATAAACTATAAAAAGATTTAAAATATTACTAAAGACCTAAGTTAAATAATTAATTATATTGGATAATAAATATATGTACTTAATTTACATAGACTTTCTTATATTTACATTCGCTTAAGAGCAATTTTATGACCTTTATTTTGACTTATATTTACCTTGGCTTAAAAGTAATTTTATGACGTTTATTTTGACCTTTGCAACAAAAGAATTTTTGTGCAATAAATACATTATTAGGACCAGGACAAACTATGGATCATGATAAAGACTTGACAAAATATGGACTATAATGAGGACTTGACAAACTATGAACTGTGATGTGGACTATGAAGATAAATTATTAAATTAATTTTAAATCATAGTTAGTCCCTTGAAGAACTAATATTTAAATTTGATGATTTTAAGTTCTGTGAATTTAATTTAAATTGCCATGATTTATTTGTAGACTTGTATATGATAAATTTATTTGATATATATTGGATGATTTGTATTGCTTATGTTTGTGTGTAATGACAAGTAAGAGATTCATGAAAAAATTTGTACCTAATCATTGAGAGGCAGAGGGTTGGATTTCCTTTTATATTACCTGCCTGGTTAGTGTGAGTATGTCTAACTTTGTTGTCACGATGTTAAAGTAACATCAGAGGTAGGGTGAATTCCCTATGGAAGTGAAGGTCTTCGAGTAAAATGTGATACAAATTGACATGGAAAGAAAAAGTAAAGTAAATGGTGTATTCCCTGTGATGAGGAACTTGCTTGTTAAAGTTGCTGATGATTGGTACTTGTTTCTAATGTTTGCCGATGTTTGGAAATTATTTACTGAGGTTTGAGGACCTTGTTGATGTTTGATGGTACTTGCTGATAAATTGGTATTTGTTTGTTGATATTTGAGGAACTTGTTGATGTCTATATATATAAGGTTGTATTGTATGATTTATTTAGCACTCGTTCTGTTATGTTGAAATTGGTTTTTTTTTTTATCATACTTGGGCTGTCATGAGGTTTTCAGTGTACATTACACAGCTGAAAGTCACAATGTGTTTTCAAATATTTTTATTATTGTTTACTTCTTACTGAGAATTTTCAATTTTCACTCTATTCATGGTGTTTTCAGACTAGCATAGGATGTATAATAGTTATCACCATTCAGATCGACTAAGCATAGACTCTTGTTCAAAAGAAGGGGGATATAATCATTAAAAATATGTGTATATGTACTTTTGTATAAACATTATGACTGGTGTGAGATTTTAATTTGAGAAGTTATAGATGTGTATTACAACTTTGTGTTATCGATACTTATTTTCTTTTATATATTTTTTATTTCGATTTTAATTTTTGTTTGTAAATTTTTATGGAGTAAATTCATTAATAATATTATTATGGATATGTTTAGAGCTATTATTTTATGTAAGGGGGTTACATTTTTTGTATTAGAGCGTCGATTTCTGGCACTAAAGAATTATATCTATGTATTGAATTTTTGCTTATGTTAAGTTTCTGCATGATGATTGTTCTTATTATTTTATACATGCCATATAGAATTATAACTACATTAACCTTGCAATATTGAGACTGATCATCTCAATATTGAATTGTTCATGACTGTGTAAGACTATATGACATCAGAACACCTGGGAGTGTGGAGTTCACAAAATGATACTCTGACAGGGATATTGGGAGTCATGAAAGGATTGGCTGATGTTGTCAGGGCTCAGACAGAGCCAACCAACCTGATTTTACAACGCATGCAAGAAACTCAAGATAGGAACAATAATCACAACCATAATCATTTTGGTGAGGGTAGTGGAAATTCTACCAGAGAAACTTTTGTAACTAACCTAAATTATCAAAGTCTTTCAAAATTTAAGAAAGCTAAACCGCCATCTTTCCATGGAGATTATGATTCAGCTTTAGTTGAAAAATGGGTCATGCAACTAGAAAAGATTTTTACAGTCATGGGAAGCATAAATGCTCAAAAGGTAGTCTTTGCCACCTACATGCTAGAAGGGGAGGCAGAACATTGGTGAAAAGGTGTTAGGCACTTATTAGAATCTAGAGGAACTGAAATTACCTGAGAGGTATTTTTAGCCACATTCTTTACTAAGTACTTCCCTGATAATGTAAAAAATGAAAATGAGGTAGAATTCATACAACTTAGACAGAGAAACATGACTACAGGACAATATGTGGCCAAATTTGAAGAACTTTCTAAATTTTCTTTCTACTTAAAAAACAATCCTGATGGCCATTGGAAAGCCACAAAATTTGAGTAGGGTTTGAGGTCTGAGATAAGGGAAATGTGTCAATCCCGATGGCCATTGGAAAGCCACTCTAGTGAACAAATGTAGGATAGTAAAGAAAAGCTATCTAGAGATGGAATTTGAAAGAGAACGTCTGAACTTTCTAAAAAGAAAAAAAGGTGGCAGAAGCTCAAAAGAAAAATAATTTTAAGAATGGAGTAAACTATGGAAAAGATAGGCAAGTGAAGACTGGCGGACTTCCACCTGAGTGTAATAAGTGTAGAAAATCTCATGGCTCTAAACCTTGCTATGTGTGTTTCTGATGCGGAAAATCAGGACATTTTGTCAAAGATTATACCACCGAGAAGATGGTGAACAACCTTGTACCCAAACCACGTATCAAAGGAAGCAGCGTGTGTGAAAATCTATTCATTACTCTCTTCTTTATTCGTTATTTATCAACTTTTTAAGTCTACCAAATCTCCTATTAAATCTTTTATAAAATCTCCTACCAAATCTTCTATAAAATCTTTTACCAAATCTTTTATAAAATCTCCTATAAAATCTCTTACCAAATCTTCAATAAAATCTCCAATAAAATATGCTATCAAACCTCCTATCAAATCTTCTATAAATATTTTAAATATTATCTTAAGATAACAATATTCAAATATAACTAATTAAAGAAAATATTAAAAATAAAATAGGATCATAATATATCTAGGAAAGTGATGTTTTCAGTTGAAATTTTTGTGCATTATATTTAGAAATTTTTAAAAATACACCACATCAGGTTCGTGTACGTCCCAAAATGTCAGCAGTGCAGGTACAACAATTTCAAACCCGATTTTGACCTTGATGCAGCCAGTATATATCTCTCAAAATTCAAAACATGAAAATTGTAGAATTTTTTTCTTGACTTTCTATAACATATTGAATTATCTCAATTAAAGTTTGGATAAAGGAGTTATGCCCAAATTATGAAGTGATGTAAAAAATGTCCAAAATTATTCAATTAACTTCGTTTTACACTTAATACCTTCATTTGCATCTTAAATCAAAATATAAGAATAATGCATACATTTAAGCATCAAATAAATATAAAAGACTAAACATTAAGAGAAAAAAATATAATATTTTACAATCTTATCATTTAGCACTACAGCTGAACTGATCATTTGAAAGTGTTTATTGGTGGTAATTTACTTAAGGTTATGTATCAATGGATGCCTTGATTTTTTATATGCTTTTTGCAGGATGACGTGTTATTCAATGCCAATTAGAGTGAGCTGGAGTTTTATTGGTATCCATAATGGAAAATCCATTGATAGATTATATCTATAGTGTTTGATTATTATTTCATGGATATTTAGAAACTGTATGGATTACATGCGAGGAATATTATTGGAATCATTTCCAGTCAAAAATAATTATTAGAATCATTGTTAAAAAAACTGGTAAACATTCCTTTATTTTTAGTTTTGAAATCAAAGGTCTAAATAACTTGTAAAATCAATTGCTATTCTTTAGTTTATTTATTCAATCAAAACAAATAAAAAAAATAAAAATTGCATATGGCTTCGGTGGGAAGTCGTGTTATGAGGAGCATATCTAGTTCTCTATTTCTTTCTTTCACATAAAGAAGTATGTAAAATTTGATGTTGTAGTGGTTTTGTACAGAAGTCCTTCGAAGGTCGCGCTGCAGAGTACAAAAATAAAAAAATAAAATTTAGATAAAATTCTTTAAATATTTGTAGTGTTATTTTTTAATAAAAATATAATATATATATATATATTCTTTTATAATTTATTAATGAAAACTTAAAAAATAATAATAAAATAACTAAAACTTAAGATACGTGTTATATTTTTATTAAAAATAAGATAAATATTATATTTTTATTAAAAAATAATATCACAAATATTTAAAAACTTAAGTTTTGTACAAATAAAAATATATCTGGTTCAGGTTAAACTCGATCTATAAAGTTCAGCTCCATGTTGGGTTCAGATTTGATATCCAAAGCCGTTACACGATATCGGGTCAGGCCCTCGGGTATGAGTTTGAAAGTTGACACCATTAGACTGCCAAGTTAAAAGGATAAGCAAAATACAGAAATTGACTCGAACTCTCAGGAGTTATATATTTTTAATTTCTTTAATTTATTATTATGTATTTATTAATTTAATTAAATAGTATGAATGAATAATAAAATAAATATATAACAACAGATTAAGAAGATTAGAAAGAGATAATTCTTTTAAGAGTTGGGACCAAATTTTTTCTAAAAGCAAAATAGTAGATGTAGTCAGTTTATTAGTGGGGAAGGGTGAAAGCGATACGCATGTTGCAGCTTATGTTAATGGCAATGAGTGGGGATTTTAGACACTAGTTGATAAGTTCTTTACCAACCACGATTGGAAATTTGGAATTACTAATCTGTTAAAAAATATTGCTCTCCTTCTTTCTTCCATCTTTTCGTTACAAACACAAATCTGCACAGTTGCACAATTTCCGCCGTTGCATGTGGCAACATAATAACTTGATGTCATTTCCATTATTTAATCAATCCTTGATGTGATGACAAGATTATGGCCATTGTGATTCGAAACCCACTTGCAAGAGCAAATATAGTGCATTACAAAAATGTTTGGTGAATATTGGTATTTATCGATGCTTTCTTCTCGATCAATCGAAGTCCCAACTTCTAAGAGCAACTTTTTACAATTGCGGGCCAAGACAGTTAGATAGATGAATGTTTAATCATGTCACATGTTGGGTACCAGAGTTATGAAAATAAAAATACACAACTAAAATAGAGTTGAGAAAAGAGAAATTGACACACAATATTTAACGTGAAAAACCCCCTTTAATGATGAGGGAAAAATCACGGGCAAGACTAGAAGATTTTCACTATGGAAGAAAGATTACAACTTCTTTTGTAATTACAAAGAAACTACATAGAAGAAGGAGAGAATTTTTGGGATGATGAAAACTAATAGAGGAGGTCCTTATTTATAGGATAAGCTCCTCTACAAATGCTAACAACCCACCAATGTGGGACTTCTATTACAACAATTCTCCCACTTGAAGATTTGATTGAGTCAATCATATCTTCACACCACTCTTTCTATCTTGCCATTCCATGTTGCTTACGTTTTTGATAGGCCATAGGAGGATCGACACCAAATAAACTTATCAGTGTTGATTGACTTTGTCATAACATCTGCTAAGTTATCTTTGGTGTGAATCTTCTGCATATCCACACTCCCTTTTTCTACTACTTCTCGAACAAAGTGATATTGGATACCTATGTGCTTTGTCCTTGAATAAAAAGCTGGATTCTTTGCAATGTGCAAAGCACTCTGACTATCACAATACACAGTAATTATTTGCTGCTTGTGCCCGAGGTCTTCCATTAACCTTTTAATCCAAATAGCTTCCTTGCAAGCTTAGGTAGCTACCATGTATTCAGCTTCTGTAGTAGACAGAGCTACAACGCTCTGTAACTTCGATAACCAGCTAACCGCTCCTCCTGCAAGTGTAAACACATAGCCTGTAGTAGATTTTCTTTTATGAAGATCACCTGCAAAATCTGAATCAACATATCCCCTGACAGCAAACTCTGATCCTCCAAAACATAATGCAGCACCTGAGGTCCCTTTAATGTATCTTAGGATCCTCTTAACAGTATTCAAATGCTCTTTACCAGGATCTGCCATAAAATGACTGACTGCTCCCACTGCTTGTGCAATGTCTGGTCTTGTACATATCATGGCATACATAAGGCTTCTCACTGCTGATGCATACGGTACTCGAGATATTTCCATCCTCTCCGCTTCATTGTTAGGACTCATACTTGAGGATAATTTATAATTAATAAGAAGTGGGGTAGAGATTGGCTTACAATCTTGCATGTTGAAGCGCCGCAAGATTTTCTTCAGGTAATTCTTTTGAGAAAGCCAAATCTTCCTATCTTTTCTGTCTCGGTGAATTTGCATCCCTAAAATCTTGTTTGCTGGTCCCAAGTCCTTCATATCAAACTGCCTAGCCAACTCTGCCTTCAATTCTTGGACTCGATCTTTGTTGGGACCTACCACCAACATGTCGTCCACATACAACAGTAAAATGATGAAATCATTATTACCAAACCTCTTGTAGTATGTACAATGGTCTGAACTTAGTCTGTTGTATCCAAGGCTAATAATGAAGGAATCAAATGTCTTGTACCAACATCTGGGCGCCTGCTTTAGACCGTACAGAGATTTGGTCAACCTACAAACCAAGTTTTCTTTTCCTTGTTCTTTAAAGCCTTCTGGTTGGAGCATATATATCTCTTCTTCTAGCTCTCCATGAAGAAAAGCTATTTCACATCTAATTGTTCAAGATGTAAATCAAATGCAGCACACATAGCCAAGACTACCCTAATAGTGGTAAGTCTAACAACTGGAGAAAATATCTCATTGAAATCAATTCCTTCTTTCTGAGCATACCCTTTGACCACCAGCCTTGCACGATATCGTTCTACTTGATCGTTGCTATTTCGTTTGATCTTATAGACCTATTTGTTACCAATGGCTTTTCGTCCCTTTGGAAGTTCAACAAGTTCCCATGTCTTATTTCTATGTAGGACCTCTATTTCTTCTTGCATTGTTGTCATCCATAGAGAAGCATCTGAGCTGCTCACAGCCTCCTGAAAGGTTGACGACTCTCCTTCTTCTGTTAGAAGACAATATGCATCGTGGCTTGCCATAACATAGTCTGAGTGCCATGATGGTTGTCTTATTTGACGAGTTGACCGTCGAACTTCTGTATCATTGGCCTCATATGGTTCTTGTTCCTCGTGCTCTAGTTCTTGTTCTGCTTTAGAGGAATCTTCTTCTCCAGCTTTTCCATCTATCTGTACCATAGTAGTCTCTTTCAAAATGCTAACATCTTCTTGTTTACTTTGCAGTTCATTTTCTGCAAATATCACATCTCTGCTGACAATAACCTTGCGGGCAGTAGGATCCCACAGGCGATACCCCTTAATACCATCAGCATAACCCAAGAATATGCATTTCCTGGATTTTGGATCCAGCTTCGTTCTTTCTTGGGAATTGTACATCACATATGCAGGACATCCGAACACATGAAGATAAGAATAATCTGCTGGCTTGCCATTCCACATCTCCATTGGTGTCTTTAAACCAATTGCAGTTGATGGCGACCGGTTTATCACGTAACAGTGCGCTTTGACTGCTTCTGCCCAAAAAGACTTGGCTAGACCTGCAGTTCGCAACATAGCTCTTGTTCTTTCTAGGAGAGTTCTATTTATCCGCTCTGCTACACCATTCTGCTGAGGTGTGTGTGCAACTGTAAATTGTCTTTGAATACCCTCTTGCTTGCAAAATGCGAGAAAATTGCCATCTGTATATTCTCCTCCATTGTCTGTCCTCAGGCACTTGATCCTTTTTCCGGATTCAAGTTCTACTCTTGCTTTGAAGTCCTTGAAAATTGGAAACACATCTGACTTCTTCTTGATTGGGTACACCCATAATCTCCTGGAGTAATCATCAATCAGTGATACAAAGTATTTTGCTCCTCCTAAGGATATTTCTGGTGACTCCCACACATCAGAATGAATCAAGTCTAGTATGCGCTTGCTTCTAGCAGTTGATCTATCAAACTTTAATCTATGCTGCTTGCTTGTAACACAGTGCTCACAAAAAGGTAAGTTTACTGATTTGAGCCCTGGAAGGAGATCACGTTCCGCGAGAATCTTCAAACCACGTTCTGACATATGGCCTAATTTGCGATGCCACATTGTCGTTGATTCTTCTTGGCCGGCTGATGCAACTGATGCGTCTGCCTTTTGCAATGTCTCTCCCTTAAGCATGTATAGATTTGCCGCGATCTTTTCTGCTTTCATCACCACAAGAGCACCTTTAATCACCTTCAAGATCCCACCTCCAATATGGGTTTTGCATCCGAGGTCATCCAATTGCCCAATAGACAATAAATTCTTCTTTAAGCCATTCACATGTCGTACCCCTTGAATTGTGCGAACAGTACCATCGTGTAATTTTATTTTGACAGTACCAACTCCAGTAATCTCCAAGGCATGATCATTTCCCATGAACACAGATCCTTCTGAGATAGGTTCATAAGAGCTAAACCAGTCTCATTGTGAAGTCATGTGCCATGTTGCTCCTGAATCCATTATCCAAACATCAGTGAGTTGTTTTCCGCCTTTGGAACCAATTGCTACTTCGCTGTAAAGGATTTCTCTATCATCAGAGGTACTCGCAACACATCTTTGAGAGGTTGTTGCTTCAGGAGCTTTTCCTGTATTTTTCTTGTTGTACCAACAATCTTTCTTCAAGTGCCCTCTCATGCCATAATGGTAGCATTTGAGGTTCTTCCTTCTTCGTGACTTTGATCTACTCTGATCTCGGCTCCCACTAGAGCCACGTTTCGTTGATCTTCCCCTCGTCATCGACAAAGTCTCTACTTGTTTTGAGCTTTCTAATCTGTCTTCCTTGTTCTTCCGCCTGGATTCTTCTTCAAGAATAGCAGCAGCAACATCATCAAATTGAAGACTATCAACAATATTATTATTTGTTATGTTGATGATGAGTTGATTATAAGAGTCAGGTATACTTTGAAGTAGAAGTTCTGCACGTTCATTTTCCACCATGTTGCAATCTGATGTGGTTAGTTGGGAAAATAGCGTGTTCAGATTGTTGATGTGATCCGTTACTATCGTGGATTCACTCATTCGTAGAGTATAAAGCCTTCTTTTTAAGAATATCCGGTTGTGAAGTGACTTGACCTCATACAATTTGGTGAGTACATCCCAAATCTCCTTCGCCATCTTCTTTTCTGCAACACTTGACAAAATTGAATCTGCCAAAGCTAGATGCAGGTTGCCAATAGCATTGTCATCCATCTTCTTTCACTTGTCATCAGGAATCCCAGTGGGCCTGCCTTCAATTGCTACCAAGTAATTGTCCTTCCTCAAGATTGCCTTTATCTTCAGTTTCCATAAGGAGAAATTACTTCCATTGAACCTCTCAATCTCATATTTCGTTGCCATGATATTGACAACAATCTATTTCTCAACTGGACCGGCTTATACTATTTCACCGTGAATAGTACAGTATACGTAAACAGTATTGTACGTATTACCATATACTAGAACAAATTCAGTATGCGTTAACAATTACTGTAAAAGTATACAACTACACGTATGAATAGTCACCGTGAATAGTAGCTGTAGCGTGAATAGTACCATATACAGGAGTAGTGTCGTATACTGGAATAGTGACCGTAGACCGTAAGCAGTGTACCAGGCAAGTTCCCAAGAAAGAGAGGTGGGTCACTAATGGACACACTTAAATACCAAGTCTTTCCTAGTCAGAACTCTTCTAGACATGCACTCCCACACTACCACATTTTATTTTCAGCAACAAGAATAATTCTTTTTTGATGTGGAAGATCAGTCAATATTGCAACCACAGAGCATACTAAGAATTTTCTTTCGAACTCTACACCGTAGTAACCTGTGGCTTTGATACCACTGTTGGGTACCAGAGTTATGAAAATAGAAACATACAACTAAAATAGAGTCGAGAAACACACAATATTTAACGTGGAAAACCCCATTTAATGATGAGAAAAAAATCACAGACAAGACTAGAAAATTTTCACTATGGAAGAAATATTACAACTTCTCTTGTAATTACAAGGAAACTACATAGAAGAAAGAAAGAATTTTTAGGATGATAAAAACTAATGGAGGAGGTCCTTATTTATAGGAGAACCTCCTCCACAAATGCTAACAACCCACCAATGTGGGACTTCTATTACAACATCACACACACAGGCGGATAGGGAGATCAATCCCTTTGATGCTGCCAAAGTATATAATGTGATTGGCTGAGTAAGCCATGGAGGTTCCGGGTGTTGCAGTAATAATGGAAAACCTGCTTTTGGGCCCGTTGTGATAGATTATGAGAAAACTGCATGTTAATTTTGGTATATACATCAATGGAATAGCAATCTAAACTCGCTCCTATTACTTTTCCTGCATCACACAACTTAACAAACTACAATAGATTGGTTCTATTAGCTTTGTCTCTAGCATACTTGACAGACTCCATACGCAGATCTATGGATTTCACCAAAGCTTGTTATTTGAATGCAATTGAATGGTAATTAGGCCACCAGGAAGAGTTACAGATAACCTTATCTGTTCATGTCTTACAGGCATGAGGCATCACTCCAAAGGATAATAATATGTCGTGCCACATGCATAGAAGTATTGAACACATTATTTGGAACCTAATCAAGCTCGTGCAATTTTTCACCTAGATGGATGATATCATTTGCTTGCATTTTGGACATTCCCATTATATATACTCTTATAAAGTTAACTCAAGGCTTCAGCAAATCATTCATGTAAGTATGGTCAAATTGGAGGCTACCTCTTCATAAATGGCTCTAGTAGTAACATCCTGTCAAAATTACAAAGACACGTGCCTAGTACATAAATGTAAAGTATGAAGCTACAAATGGAAACTGCAAAAAATCATACATCAAACAACAGTGATATCAAATGCACAAACAAATTATTTAATTTTCGAGAAAAGAATTTTCTTCCTCGTATAAGAAATTACGGCACTTGATCCAAAAGTCCTCAATGTCTCAGCTTCACAACCATTTCCACAGGAAGGACCTTGCCTCGATGGTTGAAGATCATGAAGTCTAGGTTGGCAGGTGAAGAAACAATCTTGCACACAAGTTAACAAACCCTGGTGATTGGTATCCAAGCAATTCCACGACAAGTGATATAATATTTCCAGCAGAGTCACAGTAACTTACTACGTTATGAAATTCTATACGTCAAGTATGAGCGTAGTGCAACCAAGGATAGCAATTACAAAGTTTTGTAATCATAAAATTCCTCTGACAAAGGACAAAATATATTAATGATATATGAACAACACTTTTTGCACGCTACTATCATCTTCTCACATTCAATATTTTATCATTAAACACCACTTACATCACCTGTTTTTAATATCTCATATCAATTATATCAACAAAAGATCCAATAATAATAAAATAGGTGTAAAATGTTGTCCAAAAAATGGTGTATGAAGTGTTACTTGGTATACTATTAGCCATCATGCCATATTTTAATGGAGGGTGCAACAAACACCTAGTCACTTACATGACTGACTAAGCAGAAAACTTGCTCCTGAATTAGATCACAGAGCTTCCAACCAGCCACCATTATTTTGGTCTTTTTGTAATTACTATATTATTATTTTTTATTTTACTGTATTTTTGTTTTCAATCCTTTTAAAAATTTTAAGTGAGTCAACTTGTATAACCCACTAATTCTAATAAGTTGAGTTGGTTTGGTCATTTTTTCTCCATGAAAATGAGTCAACCCAACTCGATTTGCTTTTTGAGCAACTCAACTAATTTTGACAGGTCTAACGTCAAGAGCAATAGATGTTGAGGTATGTCTCCAACAACAAAGGTAATGATGAGCAACTAATATAAAATATTATTTTTAACTTTTGTGCTTAAAATTATAATTGTTATAATCTAAGCTAAAAATTAGAAATAATATAAATAATTTTTTTAATTATATGGAATTGGAGTCAGATTTTGAATTCTAATTATATTATACACACCAAACAAGATAATTAAAATTGGAACATCCAATTCCAATTTCAAAACTTAAATTCAAGTTTAATTCCATGTGACAAACGACACATTCTTTTGCAACTCTTATATTATCATTGGAACCACAAAGTTCACAAAGAAAATTCTTGAAATTATATTGAATGCTTGAGAGTTGAGATACCTTGCTAAGTAGCGAAATGGGTGAGAGTGCAAGTTTCGTTTTCTCTGCCAATGCCAACCCTCCTTCACTAGGAAAGCCACTGGATGGAGGAGGCAATGTCCAATTCCAAGTGTCTTTCAAGGATAAGATGATGGGGAACAAAACTCCACCATGCACCTCCTCGTAAAAAGATTGACTTAATCCAAAAAGGCTTAGTTCGTGTGGAGCTTGAAGGTGGCAATAGGTTACTTCCTAAGGTTTATTTGGATGATAATGTTTTTAACGAACTATGCCTTCCTTGGCAAAATGCTCTGGTAATCAAACTTCTTGGTAAGGATGTCAGTTTCAAGGTGATGAATGACATGTTAAAGAACTTGTGGAAGCTTTCTGGGGCCTTCGAAATCATGGATGTTGGGAGAGACTTTTTCATGGTTAAACTTGATCTTGAGGTTGATAGGAACAATGTAATGGGGGTGGTTTCTCCATGGTCCCCTAATTTTATTTCGCCAATGACAAAGGTTGATAAAACCTCGGTTTGGATTAGCTTCCTGGGTCTCAATCTAGTTTATTATGATGAAAGTTTCCTTTTGGCTCTTGCTTCGGCTGTTGGGGTGCCTGTGAGAGTAGATACTAATACTCTAAAGGTGGCTGGAGGAAGGTTTGCACGGATTTGTGTTAAGATTGATCTAAACCAACTTGTAGTAGGAAAAGTATGGCTAAGACGTCACTGGTATAAGGTTGAATATGAGGAGCTTCATTTGATCTGCTCTCAATGCGGCTGTTATAGGCATGTAACTAGAGACTGCACTGCTAAACTTCCACCGAAGATTGACCCTCAACAGCATACTCCAGGTAATGTGGAGGTTGGGTTGCTGCCAAAAACCACCATAATTATGGTGATAACTCAACATGTAGACAAGGCTTTAAATGCTAATGATGTGAATATCATCCAGTCTCAATTAGATAATTCCGTTATGTAGCCACCAGAGGAAATTTCGCATGGGGACAGGCTCACAGTTATGCGTAGGAAAGGTCACAAAAGCCACGTGATATATAATTCAAAAAAGGTAAAGGAGAGTGATTCTAAGGGGACTATAGCTGCTAACACATTTAGGTCCGTTAATTACCAAGAAGAATAAGATAAGACTTAATAGTATTATATTTAATAGTATAAGTTTTGATAGTATAAAATTTGATTGTATAAGATCTGATAGTATAAGACTTGATAGTATAAGGCCTAATACATAAAAATTAGAGATATCAAAATGATTAAAATTTTAATGAAAATTTTTTTATAGAAACTTATACATTAAAATCTAATCAGATTTAATCCCACCTCTAAGACTTGATTAAGTTATCTATCATTTTAATATATAAGAGGAGTTTAATAGATAATCTTATATAATACAATATTTATATTAAATAATTAATAAAATTATAATGTATTATATTATTTTATCCTATCAAACTTAATACGACATGTTAAACATGTTTTTAAACCACTCCAAGCTTTATCTCAGGACCAAGAGCTTCAATACTCTAAAGATGTTGGGCCTAGCAACCAACCCGTGCAAGTGGGAACCTAAAAACAACAAGACAAAAAGTTGTGGACCAAGAAAAAATGGTTGAGAAACGATGGGCCAGAAACCTCAGCCCAAAGGAAAAGCTTTTATGTCTTGCCTCAGCCCAAATGAATAATTCTCATGTTTTAATGCCTGGTGCTAAAATCGTTGAGAACAGTCGTTAATTGACAAGCCAGCAACCTAGAAAGTGCCACACCCTAACCAAGTCGATGGTTGTTCAAAGACATAGGAGGAGGGATTAAGACCACTATGTCTGTTGCAATGGTGTCCCCAAACCACCTCCAATTGATTGATGATATTGCATCCCACCCTCCTGACCCAGGGGAGGCCCATAGAGAATATACTTTTATTGAAGGAATATCTTCTACTACTGATAGTCAGGACATGGTTCCTAAGACACAACAAGTGGTTCCAAGAGAGGTTAATTCTCATGTTGCTATGGATGGAGAACATCTCAATGGCTCTTCTTAGGCCATCCTTTCTTTTTTCTTTTCTTATGATGAATATGTTCAATAATATATCAATTCTTGCTTGAATTATTCGTGGAGCTACCAATGGAGTTGGCAAAAGACATGTTAAGAGATTAGTTAAAAAGAATCAACTCTCCCTCTTTTTTATTCTGGAACCTCATGTTCCTTTCTATAAAGTGGAGGCTTTCTGGGATAGATTGGGGTATAAAGCAGTTTTAGTGGTCGAAGCTTCTGGTCATTCGGTGATGTCTAACAATAATGGATTCCCGATTTCTGTTTTTGATGTTTTCTCTCAAGCTAGTTCCTTTAAAATTATTTTTGCTGGTAAAGAATGGTTATGTTCTGCTATATATTCTTGTCCTATTCCTACAGGTCACTCCAGGTTGTGGGATCATCTCAAGCTCCTTCGCCAGGCTGTTACCATTCTTTGGCTTTTGATCGGAGATTTTAATAACATTTTACTTCGATTTGAGGTCAAGGGGGGCAACTTTCTTTTTTCTCAGGCCAATCAATTTGCTGATATGATAGATGCTTGTAGCTTAATGGATCTTATATCAGTTGGAGCTCGTTTTACTTGGCACAAAACTGTCCATGGCTTAACTAGAATCTCCAAACGTCTTAATAAAGGTCTAGGTAATTGTGCTTAGCGCTAGCTTTCCCGGATGGTTATTTGGAAGAAGTGCTACATAGATTGCATTCTGATCATCACCCCCTTCTCTTGCGTTGTGGTGGCCAACTGAGGAGTAAAGGGGAACGCCCTTTCTGCTTTGAATTGGCCTGGACTACTCACCCCCAATACAGTGCCATTATCTCAGCGGGTTAGGCTACTCAAGTTCCTGGAGTCATTACCAAGATGGATTCTGTCAGAGACGAGTCTATTAAATTCAATAAAGTATCTTAGAAGCTCATATGAGTGGCATTCAGAGAAAGCTTGAAAGAGTGGACTCGATTGCTCTTATCAATCTTGAGCTACAATTGCAGCAAGAATATAACTTATTCCTTAGCCAAGAAGAGATCTGGTTCCAAAAGTCTAGGGAAAATTGGGTGAAGTTTGATGAGAGGAACACTTCCTTTTTCCACACCCATAGGAAACGTAACCGGATAACCAACATTATGCTGGAGGGGGGAGTATGGTGCTCTGACGATAGTTTTCTAAAGGAGGATATTTAGAAATTTTATAAAAGCTTGTCTGTTCTACTGAGACAGTGAACTTAGCCTTCTTGATCATGTAAACTGTCCCCATATTACAGAGAAGGGTATGACCATCTTTTCACACCTGTCACTAAGGAAGAGGTATTCCTTGCTCTTAGATCAATGAAGTCGTTCAAAGCTCCTGGGCCTGATGGTTTTCAACCTTATTTTTTAAGCATTATCGGCATATTGTCGGGGATGATGTGTGGTAGTTGGTTCGAGACACTTTTGCTTCAGGTTCCATGACGGAGACTCTTATAGCTATTATTCTAAATTAAGGTGGACCATCCTAGCTCTTTCAAGGAGTTTCGCCTTATCTCTCTCTGCAATGTGGTGGATAAGATTATTATACTAAAGTTTTGGTCTCTAGAATAAGGCCTTTTTTAGACGAGATCATTAGACCTCTTCAAAGCAGCTTTATTCTAGGAAAAAGGATCTTCAGATAATGCCATTGTAGCTAGAGAGGTGCTTCATCATATGCACAAGTCTCAGAAGAAAACTGGTGATTTGGTCTTCAAGATAGACTTGGAAAAAGCTTATGATAGGATTGATCGGGCCTATCTGAGACGCACTCTTCATGACTTTGGATTTCCTCCTTTAATAATATCCTTAATCATGAATTGTCTCTTGTCCTAGTTTTACTTTGCTTTGGAATGGTGAAAAGCTTCCCCCCTTCTATCCTACTAGGGGTTTGTGCCAAGGTGACCTTTTTCGTCGTATCTCTTTGTTCTTTGCATGGAAAAGTTGGCAATTGTTATTTCTACGAAGGTGGAGTCTAGTGATTGGCAACCATTTTAGGTGTCTAGAGGTGGTCCAAAAATTTCTCACTTCTTTTTTACTGATGATGTCCTTCTTTTTATCAAGGCCAAATGCTCTCAAATGAGAATGATGGAAAAAATTCTTATTGATTTTTGCAAAGCCTCAAGTCTCAAAATAAATGCTGCTAAGTCCAAGGCCATGGCCTCTAAGGGGATTTCTCAAAGGAAGAAAGACAAGTTCTCTGCTATTTCCTCTATTCGCTTCACAAATGACTAGTTCAAGGTATTAGAACAAAGAGGGAACATTTTCATGGTATTATCGAAAAAATGAAGACGAGATTAGCCTCTTGGAAGGGTTGTCTGCTTAACAAAGCCAGTAGAGTGACTCTTGCGAGATTTGTTCTCTCTTCTTCCGGTGTACACCATGCAGAACATGTGGATATCACAGTCAGTTTGTAATGATATTGATTCCGTGATCAGGCATTTGATTTGGAAGGGGTCCTTTGATCAACGAGGCGTGCATTTGGTGAATTAGAATGTTTTATCCTAACCTAGGAAAAGATGGGGGTTTGGGAATTCCTATGGCTAGCCTAACAAATTTCTCTATGTTGGATAAACTTATTTGGAAGATCCTTCATAAACCCAATGAGTTATGGTTGTAAGTGCTTACCTAAAAATACTTACATGAAGACAACATTCTTTTTGCCACTAATAAACAGGGAGTTTCTCATACCTGGCAAGCCATTACTCGTACAGTGTCTATTTTCAAGGATGGCTTTCGGGTAAGAATAGGTTGTGGCCACATCCTTTTCTAGTATGCCAATTGGCTGGAAGGAGGACCTTTGTGTAATAGGATTGATGTGATTCATATTCATGATAGCCAGCTACAGGTTTCTGATCTCTAGGTAAATAATTCATGGAACCTCCGCATGCTATTTACTCAACTTCCTGATGATATTAAAAATGACATTCTATCTATTTATTTGGCCTCTGAATGTCACGTTGAGGATGTAACTATTTTGAATGTGGATGGTAGTACAAGTGGCCTTGATAATAAGATGGGCTATGGTGTTGTCGTAAGGAATTGTGATGGTGCTTGGGTGCAAGGTTTCTCAGGTCTCATTGGTAAATCTAAAATCATCCATGCAGAATTGTATGCGATTCTTATTGGTCTCCGCCAAGCTAGACTCTTGGGCATTTGTTCTCTGCTCTGTGAGTCAGATTCTAAAGAAGCCATTCAGCTCATTTTACAAGCTGACTCCACATAAGTTCAGTTCCATAGATTTGGTCCAATCATATTGGATATCCGTTCCATTCTTCGAGGTGAATGGGATGTTCAACTCTTGCATATTTACAATTTACAAAGAGGCCAACTCCGCAGCTGATTTTCTGGCCAAATCTGGAAGAGATGGGTCTCTGTCTTTGCATGTTTGGAGTGATCTGCCCCTGCCATTCAATCTATGCTTCTTGCTGATGCGTGGGGCGTGATGGTTGCTCATTAAGTATGATGTACAGATACAACATTAGATAAAAAAATTAAACTAATATTTATAAAGTATTTAAATATCTAATATAAATATAAATACATGTTTAATACAGTATGCCGAATATTATAAACTATTCTTGCTTCATAGCACATTAATCTTTCTCTTGTTTTGTTTGCTTTTTTTCCTTTTTGTACCAAAAAAAAAGGTGACAAAGAAAAAGAAGAATAATGAGATTTTTAATTTTCACTTACGATAAATTCTTATCTAAATCATGATCATCATACTAGAATTAATCAATTTAATATTTTTATTAATTTTTGTAAAATTAATTGTGTAATATAATTATTTATAAAAATACTAAATCATGATTAACTTTACAGTGTCTAACTAGATCGCGTCATAATTTAAGCAAGAATTTCTCGTCACTTAATATGTCATCTTGTTGTCCAAACTCTTTGAGATCCAATGTAGCCGAGCTAAATAGATTTTTTTAATTATTATTATTGATTACTTATTTAAAAAAATAAAAATAAAATTATAGAAACCTATTATTTTCCAATTACAAATATATCTTCAAATACTTTTGAGTTTTTTTTTCAATAATTATAATTCACTTCAAATACTTATTATTATTATTATTATTATTATTTAATAAAAAATATGAAAGGCACATAATCCTACTAACTACTAAGTACACTAGTAAATATTAATTATTTTACTAATTTTAAAGACAAATAAATAAAAACTATATCCCTAGCCCACTAGCACAGGATCTAATGTTCTATCCATGAATAGGAAGAATTAAAAATGCATTTGGCTAATGATAATAATAATAATAATAATAAAGCTTTTGCGTACATGTACTAGTTGTTTTGGCTGTTACTTGCCAAACCAATTCATCGTTGACTTTTTTATGAAAATAGTGTAAGTTGAAAATTAATTTTTTAAAACAGTGTTAGTTAAAAGTTAATTTTTAAAATAATATAAAATAAATAATAAAATATAACAAATCATACTTATAAAATATAATTTTATTTAAATAATATTTTTATTTTTAATAATAAGTTATAATTCAAAGACACGGCTAATTTAGTGATAAGTTTTTTTATATTTAAGTATTATTTTATAAATTTTTAATTAACTTTTAGGCAAATTGTAGAGAAGAATTATAACTTATTATTTAAAAAAATAAGTAAATTCATAGCTTGTATTGTATTAGGATTTAGAAGTTGAAGTTTTTTCTTATAACTAGAATTATATTTAGGGATCATAGAACTTAGAATTATCTAATGATTATTATATTCATAAATATCATCAACATCTTTAATAAATAAATTACGAAAAAGAGTCATGTCATGACATGTCAATTTAAGTAAAAAAAAATTCATATCAATAAATGTAAACAAGTTGTAATAATAAAAAATATAATTAACATTCTTAATAAATGCATCTAATAAAAAAATTAAATAAAAATATGTTAATATGCTGAGTTTGATACAAAATAACAATAATAGAGATAACTTAAAAAATATAAAAATATGAAACAGTATTGAAAAGAGAGGTGAAATTTATAAACATAAACTAAAACTTAATACAAAGTGTGAGTATAACATATGATATTTAAAAAAGGTTAGATAATTTTTTTAAAAAATAAAAAATAAATTGTGCATGAAAAACAGGATTTACTCAAAATATAATTAAAAAAAACATAAATTATACTTTTCAGTTACCATTCATATTCACCAACCATTCTAATTACTTTATTTTAAAAATTAAATTTTAATTTACAAATATAAAAATTTAACTTTTAAAATACACAATACTCAAAATATAATAAAAAAAGACACATCATATTTCTCATCCACACTCTTATACATCATATTTATTCCACACTCATATTGATTTTAAGAGCATAATGAATGCATAGTTGTTTAACTTGAAAAACTAGTCAATCTTATTAAAAGGTCAAATCATTAAGTCAACTGTATGAAAGTAGTGTAAGTGGTTAAATAAAAAAATTCAAATAAAAAATAACAATTATATAAAAAAATATCTTATATAAAAAATAATATATTAAAATAAACTATATGAACTCACAAAAAATGAGTTGTCACGGGAAAACACCCTCACTTCAAGCCTCAACAATAATGTTCAGAAGTAGGTGTAGATTGATTCTGGCTCTGCCCTCCATCAAATTCTTGACCACATACACATTAGTTCAATAGCCAGCAAAATAAAAAATAAATTCACTTGGCAATTTCAAAGTTCTTAGAAACTTTGTTTTGTTCAAAATTGATACTCACATGAAGATGCTTATGATTCTTGTATGATTCATTGCCTGCGTTGTCCCTTCTATCTTAAGTTTTGGAATAGAACTGTGGGGACATTGTAAGGGGGTATGCCATTCATATTCATATGTTGTACGAAAAGGAAGGGATGCAAATGCCACTCTAATTATATTTTCTAGGAATATGAAAATATCAAGAAGAATTCCCTGTAATAATGAAATTACAAAAATTTATATTTTTATAATTTACAATATTAAGTTTTCATTTAATAGTTCTGGCTCTTACTTGCCAAACCAATTCACCGTTGACTTTTTTATGAACATAGTATAATTTAAAAATTAGTTTTTAAAACAGTATTAGTTAAAAGTTAATTTTTAAAATAATATAAAATAAATAATAAAATATAACAAATTATACTTATAAAATATAATTTATATTTAAATAATATTTTAATTATTTTTAATAATAAGTTATGATTCAAAGATATAATTAATTTAATGATAATTTTTTTATATTTAAGTATTACTTTATAATTTTTTGATTAACTTTTAGGCAAGTCGTAAATAAGAATCACAATTTATTATTAAAAAACACATATAAATTATACTTTTCAGTTACCATTCATATATGCCACTATTCTAATTACTTTATTTTAAAAATTAAATTTTAACTTACAATTATATATAAATTTAACTTTCAAAATTCACAATACTCAAAATATAATAAAAAATGGCACATCATATTTCTCATCCACGACTCATATATATCACTATTCTATTTATTCCAGGTTAAAGATTCAGTTTTGACCTGTGCTTATATGGAAATTTCACTTTCAAATTACACCATTTTAGTAAAAAAATGGTTCACCACTCCATAGATAAACCTTCCCAATTTTGTTCTTGCTGAATCCACATCAGTCTCCCTCCTTTCCTTCTTCTCTTCTTCCATCTCATTTGATTTATTTTCCTCCTTTTCTTTCATAAAAGAAGGGTTCTGGGAAGGTTTTATTCTCTCTGCAAATCCCACTTTCTCACTCCACTATCCCGCTGCTTCTTCTGCTCAAAGCTCAAATTTTTCCTCTCATGCTTCGCTTACTCGCTCAATCCACCACTCACATCAACGATTCCCAAGCCCAAATTTCCCCAAGCTCCTTCAATTCGATGCCTCCCAAATTTTCACACTGGTAACAGTTGCAACACTCGTCACTATCATTCCTCGTAAATTTTCACCCATCTTATAAATTTACCTTCAAATTTCACTCGCGACCTAGGTTTTTGCTTTTTCAAAATATGCTTTTTTTGATTTCAGCGGGTGAATAATTCAAATTCATGGGGTTAATTCAACAATGCTGCTCGCGGAAACCCTAATTGACTTGTGGGTTTGATTTGAACATGAACCATGGAGGAGGAAGAGCTGCAGCCGACGACTTTGGGCGAACTGTGTCGAAGGTCGCGGTGGCGCAGGTATGTGAAGCCGCGGGGTTTCACGGCGTCAAGGACTCTGCTCTGGACGCCTTGGCCGACGTCGCAATCCGGTACCTCCTTGACTTGGGGAAAATGGCAGAGTTCTATGCTAACCTAGCTGGTAGATCGCAATGCAGCGTGTTTGATGTGATTCTAGGGTTAGAAGATTTGGAAGCACCTCAAGGGTTTTCCGGTGCTAGTCAAAGTCAACAATGCCTTGCAGGTTCTGGCACTGTGAGGGAGCTTGTGAATTATGTGAATTCAGTGGATGAGGTTCCGTTTGCTCAGCCGATACCGCAGTTTCCGGTGATTCGAGACCGTAGAAACATACCCAGTTTCGTGCAAATGGGTGAGACACCACCCTCCAAGCATATACCAAATTGGTTACCAGCTTTGCCTGATCCTCACACTTACATTTACACGCCCGTTTGGAATGAGAGGGCCTCTGATCCTCGTGAGGATAAGATTGAACAGGCGAGGCAGCGTAGGAAAGCCGAAAGGTCTTTGTTGAGTTTGCAGAAGCGGTTGTTGTGTTGTAATGGTTCAGCAGAAACATCTACTTCAGTTGTGCCTGCTAGTGCTGCTGCTTCACAAGGACAAGATCCTGAAGGTGTTTTTGATAAGAACCCGTTCCTTCGAGCGCATGTGATGACCGGGAATAAAGAAGTTTCTCCGGTCACCTTGCCCTCTAAGCTTTCAGATGAAGCTGTTGATGCGAACCGTGTTTCTGTGTTGGAGGCATTTGCTCCTGCAATCGAGATGCTGAAGAGTGGCGGTTTATCTGATGATGGGCAGGAAGGGAAAATGGTTCTTCCTGCCGTGAGGCCTACTGTTCATTTCAAGTTTAGAACTGGGAAGAAGCTTATTGGTGAGTCATTGGATACCAGACATCAGAATAAGGGTGCTTCACGAGCGGTGTCTTTGGCTGGCCGAGAAGACGAGAGAGATGATAAGAAGAGGAGAGCTGAGTATATTCTCAAACAGTCTATGGAAAATCCACAAGAACTCACACTGTTGTAGATTAGTTTCTTAACTGGCTTTGCTGGATGAAAGCTCTGGAACCTGATGAATTATTACATTGGAGTTGGCATTAGCAGGGGGGGCTAAGGGTACTCAGAAGTTAAGGGCTTGCTGATCTTCTGGTGATGATTTTGTGACTTACCTGTAGATTCACTCTTAACTAATTTTTCGAGCAGTTAAATTTGTTTCTTTGTTGCCGGTTTGGCTCTAATTTGCTTACAGATTTTTAGACATAAAGCTCTTCAGTTCAGTCCACATATCTTATTGTATTTTACACACTGAATTCAATTGAATCGATATACTGAATTTTCTATTCCTATGCCATGATCTTCATGTTATGATGTAATGGCTTATATTTGGTTTATAAGTAATTTGCAGTGTCAAGTTGAAAAGAAAAGCAGAATAGGAGATGGAGAAAGTTTATTAGTGGGGAAGGCTGGACATCTACAGCTTATGTTAATGGCATTGAGTTGGAATTTGGACACTAGTTGATAAGTTCTTTATTAACCACGATTGGAATTACCTGTTCAAATATAATTTCTTTCCTTTTTCCTTCCATCTTTGCGTTAGAAACACAATTCTGTATCCATTGCACATTTTCTCCAGTTCATATGGCAAGTAAGGGTGGGCACAAAACCCCAAAGAACCGAACTGCACCTTAAACCAAACCAAACTTAACCTAAGAAAACCAAATTATTTGAAACGGTTTACAAATTAAACTGATTTTTATTTGTAAAAGTGGTTCGGTTATTTGTAAACAAATCTAGAAACCAAACCTGTATTTAAATCCAATAACACTAACATTCCATGAAGAATAAAAACTGCAAAAACCATTCAGTCAAACTTGATTGATGAACCCTAACCCCCAATATCTGCCATCATTCACGAACTCTAAAATCCCAATCGCTCAATTGATTTTGCGATTAAACCCCATTTACGAGTGATGAGTTGTGATAGTGTGTTTCTCATTCGTGATTGTGGATTCTCATTCGCAATTGTGGATGTTTGTTCACGAGTGACAACAATGAAAATGTCGATGACAATGACTTTGTGCCTTTGATCTCTGCTTCTTCGTTCTTCGACTTCTGCTTCATTGTTCTTCGATCTCTGCTTCTTTGTTCTTCGATCTCTGCTTCATTCTTTGACCAGACGACCTGTGCTTCTTCGTTCTTCTGTGATTTCTCTCTGAGAGGTAACTTTGCTGATTCTGTGATTCGCAAAGGAGGTGTTAAGTTTTTCCCATCTCTTTGTTGTTTTGTTTAGTTTATTCGTAAATCTCTCTGTTGATATAATTAGAAGCTTGAGTTTTTTGTTGACTACAGTTGAAATTTATTAACTAGCATCGAATAGTTATCTGGGCCTTGGCCTTGGGTCTGTGTATGAATTTGTTTTAAAACCATTACTGTGCTCAATGATTAGATGCCAGGGATGCATGTTTTATGTTTGTACATGCTCCTATTCATGGATGTTTCATGCATAAAATTTGGTCAATTTTTCTGTTTAGTGAATATGATTGTGGGGCTTCTAGACAACAAGCATTGGGTTGGCATGTTTCTTTTGTCATGTGAAGACCATGACATTTTGACTGTTACACTTGTGAGATTCTTGCAAAGAGGGACTATGATGTTTCTTCCTTGAAATGGTACTGATTTTGATCTTGTCTAGGTCACTTGCTGAATTTTCACGAATTCCAATTGTAGTGACAAATTAAGTAAGATCTCATAAATTGGTGATGAACCTCTCATGTATTCCTTTCAAGGTATGATGAGCAAATTATGTTTTGGAAAGCTTTCAACTAGTATGTTAACCTATCATTGTACTTTCTAAGCAACACAGAGCCGCTCTATAATAAAGGACAATCCTGCTACATATGATTCTCATCTTGTTGCTGCTTTGGGAATTAACTGGGCTCATGCTGTGACCATCCATCTTGTACTTGAAGCCAAATCACGTTGATTAATTTGCACTGGTTTGTGCCCTCTTGATTCTAAAATGCATTTTTCTGCAACAATTGTTTGTGTAGATTCCACCTGGGCTTAACCCAAATTGTTGGAGTGGGTGGGAATTTTGGTAGAGGTCTTAAGTTCTAGTCATGGTAATGACTTCCAAGATACCAAGTATCTGTTACTTAATAACAAGTTCAATTTTGCTTGGAGTCTTCCGCCTCCCTGTTTGTTTGAACCAAAAGAAGAGAGAAGTCAGAAATTAATGCCAATTGTTAATAATCTGTCATTCAGTTTGTAAAATAAGAATTTATGTGGATGAGTTTTATTAAATGTCTCCATTCTTAGTTAAAATTCTGATAAGTTTTGGTTAAATATTGTTAATTGATTTGAGATTGAAAAATATTAAGGTCTACTGAAATTTTAGCAATCAGATGAAAAGGGGGAAAAGAGAGATAGAAATGGAGCACAAGATATTATAGTTTAGTTAATGTTAAATTCTTGCTTGGGATATATATATTATTGTTCTAGTCTTTTGTACTTGAGCTGGAGCAAAATTCCATTCTTCCAATTAACCTTATGAGAATTCCTCTTCTCAACAAATGGAATTTAATTTTAAGTGATGTACTTTAAAATATTGTTGTCGAGTCTGAATATTTTCAGTTCTTCAATCTGTGTAATGCGATGTTATGTGTTCTTTTGTGTTATTTAGTGTGTGCAGTGGCATGCCAACTGCAACTACATTGCTACTGGCTCCAGTTACAAAACAGTTTGACTATGGGATGTGCAGAGTGGGGAGTGTGTCCAGGTTTTCATTGGTCACAGGAGTATGATTTTGTCTTTGGCAATGTCTTCTGATGGTCGCTATATGATTGTTGACAGACATGGATAAGTTATAGTATCAGCTAGTGGCTGCTATAGATTAAATTTGGCTTAAAGTGGGAGACTAATCATTTACTTGTTTTTGTAACAAGCTTGATAATGTGGCTGGTTTCTGAATTAAACTTAGCTACACTTTCCACTAGATAATTGTTATGTAATTGTAACAAGCTTGATAAGTGTATATATTAACTAAACCTTGTCTAGCATGTTAGCTGCATCCAATATTGCTTTACTCTTTCGCTCGGTGAGAAGCTTATGGGTTTGTTACAGCTCATGAGTCATGACTAAATGTAACTCCATCCTGCGATTTTGAAATCTATAGCAATATGAGAAATTTAAAAATTGTATGGTAGTGAATTTTTCTTAAATTGAACTCAAGTGTGCGTAATTGGAATCCTTCTCTGGACTTGAATATATATATTCATAATTTGGAGTTGTATTTATGAATAGAGTAAGATACAGAGCTGATGAATGCATTTATACTAGTGTATTTATATTATATATCTATCTAGTATTGGACTTGTATGTTGGGTAATGCGTTTACTTTGATGAGGTAGCAAGCATTTTAATGATCTGTTAATGAGGTAGCAGACATACAACATAAAGTATTATAGTTAGAACATATAATATTCTAGTGTCTAGATAATATGTGACATAAGTACTATAGTTGACTAATTTTGTTTACACTTTACAGAGTATATGTTGGAACACTGGCATATTGAAGAAAGTGAAGTACGAAAAATGTGCCTGGATTTGTATAAGTAGTATGTGACAACTATGGCAGGATTGAACGTATAAAGATTTGGTATTTTCCTCAGTTTTCTCCTCATCAGACTTTTCCTCTTAGGTACTGACTCACTATCAATGATATAATACCAATGCGTTTATAAGTTTAGTCTTGATTTCCCCTCAGGCCCTTGGTTATGAGTTTGACAATGATGAGTTTCATGCTTACGTGCATGGAAGATTACCATATGAGAAACTGAAGCCTAATCCAGTGTTAAGGACCCTTCTGCTTTTCATGCCTCAGCGTAAAATAGTGTCAGAAAAAGTTCAACCTTTGATGTAGTTTGTTCAGTGAATATCATTCTATAAAATTCTAAGACCCCATATTTTCTTTGCAGATATTCACCAATGCAGATCACGCACGTGCAATTGAAGTTCTCAACAGATTGGGCTTGGAAGATTGTTTTGAGGGCATCATATGCTTTGAAACGTTTAATCCTCCCTAGCAAATTATTTGTTAGTGATTTAACAATGCCTGTGATTTAACAGATAGTGGATGTTTCAGCCATTTGTTAGTTTGTTTTGGTTTCATAGTAACCACAATACTGATTTAAAATCTTCTAATTGGTGTTTGATAATTGATATATCTTTTTCTGTGTGAATATCTGGTTCTAATTGGTTTCATAACCGGTTCTCTTCCCTGTGTGAATAAGTAACTGGTTTGGTGTCTCAAACCTATTTTTGATTTGCTTTCAAAGCCAGTTATTGAACTGCTTAAGCGGTTTTTAAACTGGTTTTCAATGGTTTTGGAACTGGTTACATACAAAACCGGTTCCGAACTGGTTCTGAACTGGTTTTATATATGATAGAACAGGTTCTGAATCGGTTATATGATACAGAACTGGTTAACAGGTGGTTTTGACCATTTTTTATATTTTTAACGAAGTTGTTTTTGGTTGGTGTGTTGAGTTGGATGTGTATTTTGTTTGTCTTGATTTAGGGGAAAACACAAACAAGTAGAGACTTTGTTAAATGGTGCAATGCTATCATCGATAAAGTGATTTGAGGCCGGCCTCCGTATAAGGATCCTGATGATGTTCTCACCTGGGCCTTCCAGATTGGTACATGATTTGGTTATTAATTTGGCACACCCTAATATTAATTTGGTTATGAGTTTGAGTCGTTATTAGGGTGGGATACCAGTTGATAGAACTGGACTAGAAATTAAGGAAAAAGAAAGAAATTTTACTGATAAACTCTCCTTTCTGTAACAGAACCAGAGGGAGATAGAATCAGAAAGAATTACAAGAACTGTACCAGAAATGGCAATCACAAGCCAATCTGTGAATACCCACACTCCAAGGACATTCGAGAGGTGATTACTCTTCTAAACCTTCCTTACAACTTTGAAACAGGTTAGTTTCCCTCCATAGGACTTGTCTCTATTTATAACTATTCACAGCTTTCCCCTCCTAACAGAAAAACCAACTAACAGCCTATTGTAACAGAATAACTGCCACTGTAACATAATAACCACCCTGCTAGTTCTGGCCCCCTACTACCTGTTTAGTCCTCCTAGTGTACACCCTCTCAGTTAGAGGTTTGCTAACAATACTCCCCTCCAAGACTTTCACCTTGTCCTCAAGGGGAAAATGAGGAAATTGCTCCTGAATGGTTCACAGTAACTCCCATGAGTTCTCACAATCTGGAAGGCCCAACCATTTAATGAGGACTTCTTGGTCACCTGCAGCATTCTTCGGACTTGGAGAACCTGGTCTGGCTGCACCTGTAATTCTAAGTCATCAGACAACATAGGAGGTAATGGTTGTGATGTCTGCTGTACAGAAACAGCCTTCTTCAACAGAGAAACATGGAAGACTGGATGGATTCTGCTGTCAGCTGGTAGATCAAACCGATAGGCAACCTCTCCAACTCTGTCTGTAATTTGGTAGGGTCCATAAAACCTAGGACTCAACTTCTCATCGACTCTTTTAGCTAGGGATCTGAGTCTGTATGGCTGAAGCTTCAAGTAAACCCGATCTCCAACTTGAAACACCATCTCTCTCCAGTGTTTGTTGGCCTGCACCTTCATTCTGTTTTGTGCTTTCAGCATATTCTCTCGCAACTCCTCCAACATCAGAAATGAATACAATCAAGTTC
This sequence comes from Ormosia semicastrata, assembly GCA_029884595.1. Lineage (NCBI taxonomy): Eukaryota > Viridiplantae > Streptophyta > Magnoliopsida > Fabales > Fabaceae > Ormosia > Ormosia semicastrata. Next base: position 6,131,169 of record JAQQTO010000021.1, on the reverse strand, counting down.
TGTAAAGAAATGAGGATTTTGTTGTCATACCTGTGACAAGATCATGAGGGAATACAATCTTGGCACATGATTTAGTATAAAAATCAACGTAATTTTTAAAAATAATAAATATGAATTGGATGGTAAATTGGTATTTTAAAATTCTTGCTTATTTCATTATTTCGTTTATTATTTTTGAATTTTTTTTTGGGCAGGAATGGATTTTCATGAATTGCTTTAAATAATATTTGCAGTCACTAGCATCAGAGGTATTCCGGAGCATATATAGATTTCAAGTGTCCTGATGATTTTTCGAGTTTGCTGAGTTCTTTGATGGACATGTTTTTGTTAATGAGAGAGGTAATTGACAACACGTGTTTTATTTCTCACTCATGTTGATAAATTCTGTTAAGAACTGTGATAGACTGTGTTGGCTGAAGAGCATCTTAACTGATGATTCCCTCTTCTTCTGCAAACTGCAATTTTACTTTGGCTCATCTTTCTGCTGACCCACATACTGTCCATGCGGAATTGCATTTTCTATGAGGCTGTCATTAGAAATTGACTCATCTGAGCAGTCAGGGGTATGATAATACATCATATCAGAATGGCCAACCCACTTTAGAGTCCTCAGAAGTCGACAACTGGTCTTGGCAGGAATTTTTACCTTTTAATTTTCACCTTTTTACTATTGTTTTGCATCGAGTGATGGGACAGAAGAATGTGAATTTCATTATCCTATTGGTATCATACGTCTTTACTTTGATCAATTTGCAACCATAATCTGTATTTTATCTAATCTATCAGAGCACCAGAGTTCTGTTCACGTTTAGGGTTAAGAGCTGATCAATAATGATTATTACTACAATATTGTCCTTAAAGCATGCTTAGTACTATTTCTCTTTCCTTTTTTTTTTTTCTTTCTTTCTTTAGATTTGCTTTCATTCTCTGCTTCGAGTTGACATTGTCCTCTTGCATCTGCAACCTAATTTAAGTACTGTATCATTGCTGTGTGTTTCTTGGTCTTATACAAATTTAGTAAATCAGTCCCTATTGTGCACATTTTCTTTTTATGGATTAATCTTTTGATTATTATTATTATTATTTTTTGGTGATCAGTAGACTCCTGGAAATGTACTTATAGAATCTGTCCAACCAATCCAGGTATGTATACTGTAAGTTCTTTTTTACAATGTCTAATATAAAGTGACAATGTGAATAGAGGAGCTTCCATTACATGTACTATCATATTTTTTTTCCCAATTTTGTTTTGTTCTTCTTTTTGCTTTGAGTGTTAATATAGGAGGGTTTAAAGTGTGAAGCTAAGCTAATTAAATTCTATAACATGGATTTTCTGTCATGCCTTCAGGTTCTTTCTGAGGAAAACCAGTGGGATCTAGTAAGATTCTGCAAGCAAGAAGGTTAGGTTCTGTTTGTTGACATGGCCCATATAGTCATTTCCCAGCATGTCTTCTGTGAAGGGTCTAGTTGCATTTCTTTCAATGCTTGGAAGGGGGGATTTGGAAAGAAACATCAAACATTCATGGGCTGGGATCCATTCTCCACGCTATGTTGCATAACCCAAGCAATTGTCCGTTATTTAGTTAAATTATTTCTTCTCGTGCTAAGTCACTCGCTCTTTCATGTTATCAAAAGCTAAAACGGGGTTATGTGGTGGGTTCCCATCATATCTTATCAGAGGAAGAGTTTCCAATCTTATTTTGTGAGTTTTCAAGATTATCAGATGCATATAACCAACCTGCAACAGATATGCGGAGCTTCAGTTCTTTGAAGAATAAAGCCTGGACTACAACCTGAAGAGGCAACCTCTGATTTTGTGCTGCATGAGTGCTGACTTCTAATGTGCGCTTCTGGCAATTCATGAGTCTACAGTTTTGTTCCTTCTGAGAGTCTGTCATCTAAGGATGAGCATGAAGTTTAGAATATATTTGTATCATTTAAATAAAATAGGGCACAATAAATTGCATTTTTATGATACATAAACTTCTATTTATTTGTTGGATTTTTTTATTGGGTTCTATGCATTTTTTTTTTATTTGAGTTTTGTCAAACTCAATATTCTAAGTTTAAATTGCCTAAAGTGATTACAATTTGCTCATTTTGTAGAATATGTCAGGTTTAGTAACGGAGTCAATGGAATTTAGTTGGTGGGACTACATCAGATTAGCTATCAATTTACAGTGCTTGAATTCGCTTTAAGTATTCTCCTGTCTTCAATTTTAAAATTGTGTAGTATTTTCTTTTTAAAATTCCTTCAGTTTAAGGCACTCTGTTTTCTATACCACTGAGCATTGGCTGTTTTATTGGAGTGGATTATGGTTTCATTGGAACAGAGTTGGAGTGATGGATTGAAGTTTGAAGTGGAGTTGAGCTAACTGAGCAAAGCCCTGTGATCATTTGATGCCTCTTATCGGGTGAGGCATTTGTGAGATGATGAGACTGTCGACAATATATAAAAGGTTATTTAACCAGTATTAAACCGTGTTTAATATACTGTATTAAAGAGTACCAGACCATTATTAAACTGTGTTTAATACTGAAAATTAATGCTGTAAATACTGTGAATATTTAGTTTCCTTTAGTTAGCAAAGTTACCTTTTTTAGATTAGCTTGTTTTTGGTAGTTTCCTTTCTTTTCTCCTTGATTGTAGTTTTCCGTCTCTTATACTCCTTCTATAAAAAGTGCCTTTTGTACCAATTGTAAAGCATCAATGAAATACTTTTTTCAAATGAGACTTTGCTTACCCTATTCCCACTTGATGGTTATGACATTACTCGAAATCAAGTTTTTTTTTATTTAAATTTTTTCCATCTTCATATATATGTTTCTTATATCTTTTTCTTTATCAGCTTTACTGTGTTAATTGAGCCTGACTAGTGTGATTGGTATTTTTAATTCATAATCCGCTTATCTCCTTCTCAACATTGGCGGTTCGTTGGATACTAAATGTGAATTTTTATTGTTACCTAATGTTAGGATATGTTTGCTCCCATTTACAGAAATGGTGGATTTAAGCAGTGATGTTCCAGCTGATGGCACTTTTTTGGGAAGGTCTGTTCTCTTACCTGTTGTCTACAAGGCTATATTTTATGTTTTATTTCCTTTGTTGTATAATAGCTATGTTGTATAAGAACTTCTCTTACTAGAATTGGGTGATGAAGAGAATTCCTCACAAAATGATATAAATGGGATTTAAAAACATAAAATCGGGTTTGGATCGCATTCACATGCCTAGGCGTGGCTAAGCAATGCCTAGACGTGGATCTCTCTGGTATATTAGCTAAGACTGGCACAGGCGTGCCTGATTCACGCCTAGGCATGGTCTGGTCATAATTGTTGAAAAATCCAAGAGTTACATGTCTAGGCGTGGTACTTTCACGCTTAGGCGTGGATCTTAATATCTTCACCTTACTTTCATGCTTCTTTTGACCTTCCAAATCTCAAAATTAGATTTTGGGCTCTTTGTCAAAGTTGTAAGGCCATGTCTTAGATTTTCAATGCTACCAAAATCATCCTAAAACAAGGTCTCTAGTTCTAGTTATGATCAAAATACTACCTCAGAGTCAAAATGCCAGTTCACCAGTTCGACCCTAACATCCATCAAACTTTAAATACTCAACTTGGTGGAATCAAGGAAAGTGGTCAACATGAAAGATATATTTTTCTCTTTACTTTCCAATGACTCTAATCTTGTTCTATTTGAAGGTATACATCTTCAAATCCACTTCATTTAATCTATCAAGGTCGGTATGACACTAAACTTAACTTCCACATATTCTTCGCCTGACTTGATTCCCTTTATTCTTGGCACACCTTTGAGTAATGAACCTACATTCCAAGATCAAAATACACTTCAATAAGTTAACCAATCATGAATGATACATAATTAAACTAATTTAACTCCTAATCAAGCCTATTCAATATTAAAGCACATGCAATTCAAGATATTCAAATAAGCTCACAAACTTTGTAAATTTCTAAACAAATCAAGGATTTAGCATATATTAAAGCACAAAATTAAGACATAATAATTTTATTTCATAGAGTTATTAGCTATTGATAAGCTACAGTATTTGGCGGATTGGAAGAACACTCCGCAAGAGGAAGCCTCGTGGGAAGATGCCACTGTCATCCTTAACCTATTTCCCGATTTACCAGTGCCTAGTTCTGATCCGACTCAGACTTGAGGGCAAGTCTGATTTCAAAGGGCCAGCTATTGATACAATTAGCAATATAATTAGTGATGCATGACTTGAACAGAAGTTAGTTGTGACAGTTAGAAATGGTTAAACAAACGTAAATAGCAATAACAGAAATAAGTTAGGGTGTTCATTGAGTTGTATAAATAAGTCAAGTGCAGAAACTCAAAGCTAAGAAGAATTGTGTAGGTGTTCTAGAGGAGGTTTCTCCTTGCAATAGTATGCCCTTGATCGTTTCTCTGGAAGTGTCAGAGATCGATTTCTGTACTGTCTTCTGAGAAAATTCTTGAATTCATCAGCCTTTCCCTTGATTTTCTCTTCCCTGTTCTAGTAATTCTCCCCATCTCTAACAGGATAATTGAGAAATAGAAAAAAATAAAAAAGGAAATATGAAAAAAATTGACTCTAAAACTCAAATAGATAAAATATAATTAATTATGGTGAATGATAACAAAATTAAGATTAGTCATAAGAACTTAAATTTCATAAGAAGAAATAAAAGATAAAGTAGGATAACGTTATTAAATCGAATCCTATAAATTTAGGATTTGATTGGGATAGAAATATTCGAGAAATAAGAATAGAATGAGAAAATAAGAAAATAAAATATAATAGTCTAAAAATTAAGTAACTAAAATGTAATTTATGACAATGCTACAGAACTAATATTAGCATTAAGAGCTTAAATAATAAAAAAAATAAAATAAAATACAATAGTACTATTAAAAGGATTTGCATAAAATTAGGATTAGATTTACCGTATGATACTCATATACTTAAAATATGAATTGAATAAAATATAGTCGTTTACAACATATTATATTAGAAAAATGATTTATCTCAAGAAATCTCACAATTGAGTCACATATAAGTAATATATAACTTCATTCGTATAAGTTATATTTATAATTGATTTGTAGTACACATTTTTATAGATAATTTTTTAATGCACAAATATTTTTTGTTTAAAATTAGCCTTAAGAACTTGAATATACAATAACAATAACCAAACATTATCCCACTAGGTGGGAGTTGGCTATATGGATCAAACGATGCTATTGTGCTCTATCATAAATTAAGTCTTCAAAAATGTCATTCAAATTTAAATTTTTTTTAATCGTTTCATTTATAATCTTTATTGGTCTTTCTCTACTTCTAATTATTGAGTTATTCTTCACTTGATTTACTCTTCTTACAGAGTCTTCTAAGGGTCTTCTCCTTACGTGTTCAAATCACCTAAGGCGAGATTCTTCCATCTTTTCCACAATAGGTGCTATCCTTACTTTCTTTCTAATGCAATCATTCATAATCTTATCTTGTCTTATATGGTCACACATCTAGCGCAACATCCTCATCTCCACGACACTGATCTTATGCTCTTATTGACTTTTTATAGTCCAACATTCAGTATCATGCAACATCGTTGACCTTATAGTTATGCGGTAAAATTTACCCTTAAACTTGAGAGACACTTTTCTATCACAAATAACTTGTGAAACACTCCTCTAATACATCCATCTTTAAGTTTGAATCCTATGGTTTACATCTCCCTCTATCTCTTTGTCATTTTGTATGATAAATCCAAGATACCTAAGCTGTGTGACTTGTAGTATGGTATGATCTTCAATTTTCACCGCTAAGTTAGCATTAACATGCCTCTTATTGAACTTACATTTCATATATTCCGTCTTACTTTTACTTAGACAAAAGTCACGTTCTTCCAAAACTCGTCTCCATAGTTTTAACTTCTCATTTGTTTCCTCTCTCGACTCTCCAACTAAGATTATATCATCTGTAAAAAAGCATGCATTGTGGCACCGGCTCTTGGATATGCGCAGTAAGCACATCCAAGACCAAGGTAAAAATATATGGACTCAAAGTTGACCTTTGGTGCAGTCCTATAGTTATAGGAAAATCTTCTGTCATCTCACTCTGTGTTCTCACACTAGTTTTAGCTCTATCATACATATCTTGGATTGTTTGAATATAAGCGATACAAATTTCTTTTTTCCTAAAGCCTTCCACAAGATCTCTCTTGGTACCCTATCGTAGACGTTTTCCAAATCAATGAAAATTATGTGTAGGTCTTTTTGTTTCCTCTAATACCTCTCCATTAATATTCGTAGAAGATAGATTGCTTCCATGGTTGACATCTCAGGCATAAAGCCAAATTGATTCTCTAAAATATGAGTCTCTTATCTTAATCTTCGTTCAATTATTCTTTTCTATAACTTCATAGTATGACTCATGAGCTTAATCCCTCTGTAATTTACACAATTTTGTATATCTTTCTTGTTCTTATAAATAGGAATAAGAACTTGAACATAATAAGAAAAAAAAAAGATGTAGTATGTTATTATTAAATGAATTCATATGACATTAATCTATATAACTACATTCATATATAGTGGAAAATTGAAATTACAGGGAAGAAATGGAAAATAAAGATTAAAATGAAAATTTGATTGACAAACGGAGATGTTTTTATTTATATTATTTGAATGGATCAGAATAAATCAAAAAGTTTGTTTTGGAATGTAAAAAAATGATAAATGATTTGATTTGTAAATCAAATCAAATTAAACTTTTGTATTTAAAATCTTAAAAAATAAGAATTGATTTGATTTCTAAAATTTTATAGATTTTATTTTTTTTTATTTTAAAAATTTTATCAAATTTGATAAGATTTAATTTGAAATAAATAAAATATTTTATTCATAATAATTACTTCTAACTACTTCTCATAAGGATAAAAATATAAAATAATAAAATCAAATCAAATCAATTATCATTTTAATGAGTTTTAAACACAAAATTTAATTTTTAAATCAATTCAAGTTTTATTTTTTTAATAAATTTTAAACATAAAATTTGATTTATAAATCATACTAAATCAAATCAATTTAAATCAAATGATTTCTAATTTTAATTAATTCTAAACACTACAAAAGTCTATGCTACCATTGAAGTTAAGTGACTAATTGAACATCTTCCACAATGTAGAGCGAGAGAATGACGGTAGTCCAGCTATCCAACTAGGATATTGATATTAGACGAACTTGAATAATGGGATGCCTTGGAATGTAAACTATATATATGCCGAAAAGCTATGGCTTACGTTCTTTTACATTCAATAGTTTCTTTTGTTTTTCACCTTTATCGTTTCGTTTCTTTTTCTTTTTAGGGCGCGTTTGGTTAGGGGTAAAAGGAGGTGAAAATCTAAGGGAGTAATTTTTCATGGAAAAAAAAAATGTGTGGTGATATTGTTGCTGATAATTGATATCCATGCTCTGATACATAACCATGACCATGTTTTTTTTTTTAGAGAAGCTAATTCCTGTGTTGATGCCTTGGCTAAGTTGGGCAGGGATGGTTCTCATTCGTTCAAGACTTGGGTAGCCCTTCCTGCAGGCCTTTCTTTGCTCTTGCTCGCTGATGCTATAGGATTTATGTATCCTATAGTTTTTGCTTTTTTTCACTTTGTTTTCTCTACTTCACCAAAAAATCAGAAAGAGAGGAAATTTTATGGCAGTAAAATCTCCTTTTAATTGTAAAAAAAAAAAAAAACCCCTTTAATTTTGACGGAAATTTCCCCCCAACCCTAACTGGGGTAACACTTCCCCTTTCACTCATTGGCTCCTTCTTAGGCATCCCATAGCCGTCAAATCTGTTACCATTTCGCCAGAATCTGCTGGTGCCTTAAAACAATCAAGAAAAATTCTGTAAATTCTCACCAGATAGCCGATCTATGCTTGTCAAGTCTGTTCGGCGTGATTTCTTTCAATGTAATCCTTTAACAACTACCACAATTAAATTTAACATAAAATATAAGTTTTGATTGGTACATAAAATATAAGTTTACATGTTACACAATAAAGTTCACATATAAAAAGTAAAAATGCATTAAACTTTAAGAGAATAATGTGTAATTTAAAAAAAGAAAAAATTGTCCCGGGAGCTACTATTTACCGAAGTACTTACTATCAATCTTCTCCGATAACAAATCCTTGTTAAATGTATTTGGAAGCATGGGGATTTCTTCCTCTTGGTCTTTGATTAAGTGCCCTTGATTAATTTTTCTCAACTGTAATGAAAATAACTCTGGCCAAGACATAGTGAGATCACCATCTTCTTGTTCCTTATAATCAGTCTTAGATCTAGTGGTAGTTTCAACTACTTTGCTCCTCTTATTTCTACTTTCTGGTTGGTTTCTTGTTTCTTCATGAATATCTTTTCCTAACCCAACTTTTTTATCATCCTACAAAACAAGAATGCAAGAGAACAATATTAGGGAGTTATGTAATCATGATATCGATTGTATTTTGAGTCAATAAAATATGAAATTGATTTGATTTGATTTAGAATTAATTTCTATGTTTAAACTTTATTATAAAAAAATTAATTTATTATAACAAATAATTTAAATTGATTTGCAATTTAAATTTCATGTTTAGAAGACTATAAAAAATTAATCCATTCATTTTATTTAACTAATTTCCGTTTTTTTCTTTTTACAAGAACTAATTTCTTTTGTTACCCTTACTTAAAACATGTAAAATTGGTAAACATCAATTCAAATTAAATAATTAAAACTAAAATCAAATCAAATCCACTTAAATCCAATCGAATTTAAGTAAATTTTTAATTACATACAACTTGAATAAAAAAATCTGAAAAACCAAATCAATTCTTATTTGTATAATTTTTCAAACAGAAGTTCATTAATAAATTAAATCAAATTCTAAATGTTTTTATTCCTACAAAACGCATATGCACTATTTAAAGAAAGTTAAATTGTAACAAAAAAAAAAAGTAAAACTAAATAATGGTGAGGATAGTAATGCCCACCTAATGGCAGACTACAAGCAAATGTCCGAAATATGAGATATATATTAAGGAAATTAGAAGGCATAAAACCGCAGCACATTACAGCACAACTCGTTAACAAATATATGATCTAAGCAAAGCTTAAAATTAAAATAAAAGTATTTCGCATGGTCAAAAGCTTGAAAGAAAGCAACAACAAAGAGAAAAAATTAAATAACCAAAATAGAATACTTACATAATTACTTAGTAGTAATTAAGCAACATAATCTAGTCTTAAATTAATTAATAAATTAAGCATAGTACTTACAGACTCAGTGGTAGCCACAAGTCCAAGAACGACGGTCCTCTTTTGTCTAGTAACTATGGTCTCTTCTTGCCTTGTTCTTTTTGCACCTGTTTTTAGTGTATTATGTTTCTCATTCTTTCTAAATCTGCATAGAACATAATTATTTTCCTGCAAGCAAGATAGATACAATAACTAATTTTAAATGTGTAATACTGAGCAAAATCAAAATTCAAAGTAGAAAACTATGACATGGTACATAATGATACAAATAATGCTAATATCCACTATGTCTATATAAAGCACAGTGCTTACAGATGGATTGCTTAGCAAAGATGAGTCAAGGCTGTATTCATGCATGATCCATGCACCATCGTGGTTGGTGCCACTCTTCTCAAAGCGAAAACGTTTCTTCAACCCGACACATTGGTTTGTCTCCTTGGCCACTACATCTTTTCCAGTGTCTTCAGCTTCCCATGAACCTAACCCAATGGTGCGAACAAAGCGTGAGCCAGTGAGAAACTTCTTCTTTAGGTTGGTGAAGAAGTAGAGATCCCTTCCACCATATGAGTTGGAACCTCCAAAAGTTTCCCAAATCTCCCAAGGGTTCTTTTCACCGTACAAGTCATATTCAAGAATGGTGGCATAGTTAGGCAAAGGCTTCCCATTGACCTTATTGTAAAGGAAAACTTGAATGAGTTCATCATCTGTGGGCTTGAACTCATTGCTTGAAGGCGAATTGTGACCCATTGAATATTTGTTTATCTTTGATTTGAAGAACCTAAAACCAATATTTATAGTAACAGATAATTGATACTCTCACTGATTGTTATACACTAATCCCAAATTGAAAGATATATAATTTTACAATTCACATTGCCAAAGGAAAATCAATAAAATCTAATATAAGAATAAGAAACCAAACTCTTAATCCGCTAGAAAGTTATGTTGGACACTTGGATTTGATATATATTCTTGATTTGATAATAATTGTTAGTCTCCTATTTTATTGTAGTTTCCTATTTCTGAGTTGTGATCAATATGACTACTAGATTCGTAAACTTTATAACTTTTTGTTAATAATTAGGATTCTTAGTTTGTTATCTATCTCAACGTTTGGAAACCTCTTTATATAGCACGTTGACTGTGGTATTTATAAGATTTCAACCTTTATCACAATTTAATATTTTGAAATCACCATTGCTTGTAAGTCCTGACATTGTCACATATAACCTATATAGATGGAGTTATACATTGTATACGCATGCCTCGATTGAGAAAATTATCTAACACGAGTCTCTAACAAAATATATATGTTGAGGTCTCTTATTTTATTCAATTTGTATCTCAAGTATATAAGTATCCTAATTACAAGTATGAGATTGCAATCTTTATGACAATTTAATATTTTCAAACCACTTTGCTTGTGACTCATTACACTAATATCATATACAACTTATACAAGTAGAGTTATATATTACTAACCTTGATTCGATTAGAAAATTTCTCTAAGACTCAATATTCTCTAATGAAAGTTGTGTGATCTCTAAGTTTATTCAATTTATAATGAAGTGCACAAGTATTTCAATCTTAATCGAATTTTGAACTTATACAAATTATATTAATAGCATTACTTTATTTTTTATTTCTTTTTATTAAATTTAAGGTTAATATTAATATTCAATATATATATATATATATATATATATATATATATATATATTCCATTTTTATTTTAAATTTATTCTTTAATTATTATATAGTGATATAGGTACAGATTTCAATCCTCCGATAATTAATAACCAATCTTAGATCCCTAGTAAACTTATTTCTCCAAAAGAGATCTCGATTAATTAATAA